>CM002526.2:18390000-19590000 GCA_000338895.3 Oryza meridionalis
ATACACCAAGTGTATATACACGGACAACCAACAAAAACAGTTTCTAGTGCAAACAAATATCTTCATTCATTAGATGCAAAAATAGGAAATATACTTGGGTCTAACCTGTCTTCGGGTGTATGCAAAAGGGTGCTTTCAGCAAATGATTCATGTGCTTAGAAACCTGATATGCACCAGAATGTTAAATAGGAATCAGAACATGAATTTATGACTTGCTCCAAACATGTGCTGTTGATCGTTTTGCTTTTACCTCCATATCAAGTCTAGGATATGTGTATGAGAAGACAATCTCTTCTATACATCTTCGAAGCCCCTGTGGCAGAAACATGAAAAAAAAAACATCATTGTGCATTCAGCAAAATAGAATGAACTGTCAGAAATTGTAAATTAGCAACCAATTCCACATGTAACATTGTGATGAAACCTCGAGAATACAATACTCAATATGATTAAAACTGATACACCAGTAAATGTGCAAATAAAATTAAGTAGGATTGCAAGAGATTATGTATGGACCTTGTGCTTTCCTGACTGCAAGGTTGACTTTAGTTGCTCCCACCTGGTAGCATTTGCATCTTCCTTTGAAATAGAAGATCGTCTGTTTCCTTGCCACTTGTCATGAAGCTCACTAGCAACATCTAGAAATGACACACACTTTACAATGATTGAAGACATTCAAGACTTGACAAACGAGAAATGGTTGATAGCAGTGATGATACTAAAATATATTGTTTTAGTTAAGGTTTGCATTCTTACTTTCATCAGGGATAAGATCAAGTATTTTCTGATATCTCTCCTCAGATGCAAATAGTTGTTGGCTAAGTAGTAGCTTATCTTCAAAGAAGCCTTTCAGAACATCAGTGTATGACCGTCTGTAGGAAAATAGAGTTTCATTACAGCCTATATGGCTATTTCAATTTGTACTGATAAAACATATACAATTTCAACTTATAATTGAAAAACAAGGAACTGAGATCATTCAGACATACGCAAGGAAAGGATGGAGAACAGCTCCAGTCAATGAAACTTTCTTCATCGTATTTTCACCACCCTGCAAAAGATCCATACAGGAAGATTTCAGCGACAAAACGCCATCTAGGATCATGAACAAAGGAATACCACCTTGTAGACGCGAAAATAATCAGCAATTGCAGCCCTTTGTTCGTTGTTGAGCCTAACAGGAAATACCAGAGCATTTTAGGATCACCAAACTAAATGGAGAAATGAAAAAGGGAAAAAAATCATGCATACTTTCTTGCTCTACTATCACAAACCCAGCAATGGACACCACGACGACCACTATATACCCACAATATGTGATTGAAGCCAAAATCATCTGTAAACACATACTTTCAATTGTTACAAGTCAAACTAACCAAGAAAATAGTTGACTAAAGATCTGCAATTCAAGTCAATTAAACTGAAATAAAAGCGAGTGTTTGCATGTGTGTTTAATTAATTGCATTGCAAAACAACATGCCTCTAAGTGAAGCATCCAAGATTTTGATAGCAATGGTCATTAAAGGCCAGCACTCCATGCAGACATCAGCTCCAGAGCAGCAATAGCGAACATCATCGTAATCTGATATATCCTGTGATGTTGAAATGCCTCACGGCTTGGAACAGATGCTTGATGAAAAATACAAATAAAATCCACAGGAGAAATTTTGCAGGTTTCTTACTATATCGAAAATAAGTTCTCTCTCCACTGGCACAAAGACGTTGTTGCCTGATTGAGCATAGGCATGCCGCTTTGCAGGCTACAAAATAAACAGTTTTCATCAGGATATTGAAAAAACGGAGCTTAATGCGGAAAATCAAACTCACATAAAAAAAAATAATGTCCAAGTTAAGTGATTACACAACATACATCTACACTATATACAGGTCCAATATCAATCTTGAAAGGGCACTTTTCCTTGATAGAGTTCTCCATTTCAGCCACGCTATCAAAGGACTGGAAACGAATGTAGATGTCATTCTCTAGTGTAAATGAAAACTCTCGACGTCCAACATACGACTGATCACATCCTGGATGTTTCCCGTCTACAAAAGGACAAAATCGTATTATATAGATGAAACAAATAGTAAAACAACTAGATCCTGAACCAACAACGACAGACCATTTCCATATGAAAGCCACTTGAAGAAATCGACATGAGGGAAGAACTTTCCTGCAATTGTAGGATACATACAAAACCATTAGCACTGGCAGTTGGCCATCACAATTGTTTAAGTGGACATTATATGGCAGATCAACTGTGATTTTAAATTAAGCATCTTTTAGTTAAAACCATTTGAACTGCACAGATCAATAACTATTATTCTGAACTGCAGTTGCAAGAAGTTGCGACATTTTTCCATGGGTAAAGCATAGATTACCTACAACCACTATTACAGTGTATATATATGCCAAAATATTTTGCTTCAATGTGTTCTAGAAAAATATTTTGCTTCAAGATCGCAGCTTTCTGCGGATTATCCAAGACAAAGAGAAAATAATCAGCGAAAAGAGCACTGTCCGGTGCCTAGTTTCTTAAATTTCAGTGGCGGATTAGAAGAAAGAGGGAAGCACTACTGTACCATAGTAGATCCTGAGGTAATCAGCATTGAAGCCATCTGGTACGGCGGTGGTGGCCACTTGCTGATGCTGCCCATCGATCTCCATTGCGTCAGCCTTCTCGTCCTCTCTCGCCATCGTCTCTGTTTCAGATCAAGAACTGTAAAGAAAAACTGGTAAAACAGAAAACAAAAAAGAGTACGATGAGATAAAGATGGTGCTTGGTTTGAAGAATGTCGATGTGAAACATAGAGGAAATGAAATTACAGCGTATTTTAGGCTGCAACGGATGACCATTCGTTACACACTTTCAAAGGCAAACGTAGGACAAAATGCATCAACGGAATTGAACAAAAACAAACTGGAGTATTGAAGAGCTACTCGTTATCCTCTGTGCTTCATCTAATAAACCAGAACTACTAGCAAAGAACCTAAAAATGTCTACTCGCCGGAAGAAAATAAAAGAAAAAGGAGAAGTAGAAAGATAGAAGATTCAGCACATAATCAGATCAAGGTAGTAGCACACAGCAGTGCAGCGCCGCGCCGGGGTGGCGATGGCCAGGAATCCTAATTAGCGAGACAAGTCGCGCGCGTTTTCCGGGGGGGGGGGGGGGGGGGGGGGGGAGTGGGGGATCGGGTTTAGAGGGAGGGCCTGGGAGGCGGCGGACCGGCGGTGGGTGGCAGACAAGGGCGGGCGGCGAGGCGGCGGTGGCGGCGCCGGAGCCGCGGGATCAGCCACGGGCGTAGGCGCCGCGCCGGAGCCGGAAATTTTACCTACTAAAATCTGCTCCCAATTTCAGATCGAAATGAACAGCAAAGGGGAACAGTTTGGGGGACTCGATAAGGGAATTCATCTCAGAAGAATAAATTGAATTGCCCCAATTTCTTACCTCCTTTCCAATTTCACCCTTGCTGTGGCGCGGTGGCCGCCGGTGATGGAGAGGCCGGAGAAGCCGCGTCGCGTCGGTGCTTGCGGGCGGAAGAGAGGGAGAGAGAGAGAGAGCGGGCGGGCGGTGGTGGGGGCAAGGGTTAGGGCGGGGGAAATGGCGGGAAAGAGGGAGCGGCTCCCGCCAAAAACTGCCGGAAAGAGGGACCGCGCGGGGAGAGCAGGAAGGTGTCAAATGCTGCTTTGCTCATTGTGGGCTGGGCTTCTCTGATCCAGCGTATTCCTTTTCGGCGCGGAAAAAGTATACTACAGGTCCTTCATCTAACGAACAGCAAAAACGGGATACAACCCATTCCCAACTTATAAAACCAGAGCAAACGAGATACCTCGGTGGTATTGACTATTGAGCCCAGTTTTAGCCGACGTGGTGCCTACGCAGCTCTTTTGACTAGGTCTTTGTTCCATATGGCATTGATGTGGTTTTATTATTGAGAGAATTCGATATATAGCACAGAAGTTTACCAAAAAATAACACAAAATATTTTCACTTTCAACTGTTAGCACAACACACTTGTTTTTCTTCGATCCATGGTAATTCCGTCACAGCTGCCGTGAGGGTTAAGCGTTTGGTCGTGAGAAGGAATAAAAAATGACAAATTTGCCCTTAGTCCTCCCGTGTTCATCATCGTTCTGTCGTCAGAGCAGCCGGCTAGGCGGCGCGGCGACAACGGCAACGGCTAGCAGGATACTCGGCGGTGGCGGCTAGTAACTCTTTACCCATCCCCAAACCCCATGATGAACTAGTTTGTTGTGTACTGCTTAATCATTGATTTGCAAAAAATAAATTCCGAACTCCAAAGGACGCCATTGATTTGCATTGCCGAGCTCAGGTCAGTTTCTTTAACAGAGAATTTCTCGATTCTTCTAATAGGAACTGAACATCATTCTTGGCCTTTAGATTCGGTGGCGGAGAAGAGGATATGAGGGAAAGGTTCCCAATGCTGGCGCTCTTGCGGATGGAGCCACCGATGGGTCGCTTCCTTTCCCCAACTGTGGTCACGAGGAGATCGAGCGGAGATAGGGATGAGGAGGAAGGGGAGTCGTCAGTGGTGGGAAGAGGAGGTGATGCAGCAGCGGTAAGACAGTGAGGAAGACGACGGGTTGAGTATCAGCCCACGCAGCTCCACGCCCTCGTCCACCGCGCGGAACGCGATGCTTGCGCCGGCGTGGCTGCCCATCAGGAACAAGGGCCTGCAGCCGCGCGAGCCCGCGGCGTACGAGCGCACCCTCCGGACCGCGTCATCGGTGTCCTCGAATGCGGCAAGGAGGCGGTGCTCGGGCGGGATGGTGGCCGCGAGGGCCATACAGGTGTTGTGGAACGCCTCAAACGCGGCGTGGAAGAGGACATACTCGCCGCCGTGGAAGTACAGCATCAGCGGCAACCTGCTGCCGCCGACGCCTGGGCCGGACGGCATGAAGAGGCGGACGGTGGTGCCGTTGGCGTCGTTGAGCGGCGTGTTGTTGGAGATGAGACGAGGAGACGAGGAATGGGAAATAGATGACCTCGTGGGGAACAAAGGGCAAATGAAATTTCTCCACTCCAATCTAACACTGTTGCTTCAAAATACGATGGAAGTGCTACGGGACAAAGAAAAACCGGTGGCCTCTGCTATGGATCGAAATCGGAAATTTCTTATGCTATTTTTTGGTACCTCATTTTTTCATGTGCTATGGATCAAATTTTCTCATTATTATTATTATTTTCTAGTGTATCTGACACGTAGGCCCTGCAGCTTTTAATTTTTTAGATCGAATTGTCACGTACGCACCACGTCAATACCATATGGGACAAAGACATAGTCAAAGGAGCCACGTAGGCGCCTCATCAGCCTAAACCGGACACAATATCACCGAGGGATCTCATTTGCACTGTTTTTGTAAGTTGGGAGATGCGTTGTATCCGGTTTTATGGTTCGCGAACGATTTTGTAAGGTGACAAGATGAGGGACCTTCAGTGTACTTTTTCCTTACGGTGCACATATGTGACTCGGGCCTGTTTGTTTTTAACTTATTCACCGAGTTATTGAAATGCTTTATTTGTTTCATGCTTAAAATCTACTAGAAATATTGGCGCGCTACGCCGCGCCTGACCATGATGCCGCGGAATTGCTCAAACTAGTTCAAGAGAATTAACAATTGAACATTGTATCAAGCATAACTGTCGCAACATAATGAAGAGACTTAATTACTATTAACTTGTACATACAACAGAAGGCTGTTTGAAGGTTTGCTTTGGCACATATATCTGAAAATAGAGAAATCAACACATCGTGTATTGGTAAACTACTGTGTTCACTTGATGGTGAACAATCAGATCATCTTTATATTTGATCAGTGTTAAGTAGTGCTAAGAATTGAATACTTCCTAGTAGTCTTTCAATACAAATTAAGGAAAAGAGATTAAGCAACGATCAGATCAATGCTTACCAATGACATATAAGATCATTCATCAATGCTTGCCAATGACAATAATTTTAAATCGACAAATTAAGATACTTAAATATCCCACATCTATATAAAATATACATCACTTTCCAGGAATTCTATAATTTCTCTCCCAAATCAACTCTGGTGAAAAGGAATACTATACTAAAAAGCTTTGAGTAGCATCTATATTTATCACTGATGCTAGGTAGTTGTGATACTATACAGATATTTGCTTGTTCGAATTCTGAAAATGCTCCAACACAAATATTTCCATTCTAAGGAAGAAATGAATGAGCGTATGGTTGGATTGGAAACTTTAACCTGAACTCTACATATATACAACACAACTAATTTTGTAGTACTCAAAAAAGCTAGCAATATGCTAAAGTGGGTGAGAACACTTGTTGTTTCTATACTGGCTTTACCTCAATGCAAAATAGAATGTAGTGGTGGTCGGAGAAGCTTTCTGGGATGGATCAGCATGGTAGAGAAGTGCCACTTTTATCCTGCCATCACTCCTTGGTGGACTATTGAAAGTCACCTATGCCAAGGAGGAAGAAATGGGTGGGGGGGGGGGGAACAGCTGACCTGGAGAGGGGAAGGCTGGGCAGCAAATCATCAGGTAACGATGGCGGCTACGATGAACCTATGCCAGTGACCTACAACAGTCTAAATGCATATCATAGACAAAAAGGGGCGCAAGCTAGTGTATATTATAGCCGAACCATCACCTAACATTGGATATTTGCAACATAAACATTTATTTAATGAAAGATTGAAAAAACAATTCAAGGTAAAACCATAAACATTTATTCAATAAAGATTGAAGAAAACAATTATTTGAAGGTAAACCTGTGAGCAAAAAATGATTTAACAGGGTCAAGTCTAATTCATTCTACCCTTGCACAATATAGTTAAAATCTGGAGACATCTGTATAGACACTTAAGACTCTTTTAATTTGCATTTAGTGAGACATTATCAATGGATCGTAGGCCCTCCTAGCTAGTTGTCTTAGTATATCTCTAGCTAAGAGGAAGAACCAAATTAAGGTACACTGACTTTAATATGCACCTCATGCGAGGTGGTGTAAACCAAAAAAAGTCCCATGGTTTCAGCATAGGTTAATGATAGCTAAAATTTCAGTTCTAAATAGGTCATGATGACTTTATAATTTTATATGTTGTTTTAAAAAGTAATTGATTCTTATGGAGGAAAAACAGAACTCACATAGACATGTCACACTTCAAATGCAGTGGAGGGATACCAGAAGCTTAATAAGCAGTAATAAAAAACAGTAGGGCATTTATATTACGATCCTAAAGGCTTTGAGATGGACCTACACTATTTATGTTTCTAAGTGTACATCTTATGCAGGCAAAAAAGAAGAAGCACAAATATTAATCTCAAAGCAGTCTAAAAAGGAACTTTACCTTGGCAAGCAAAGAGAATCATTGCATACATTTGAAAGGTATCCTAGGCTTGATTAAATGCAGGAAAATCCCCAACTGCAAGCAGGGGACCACATGGGGGCGTCCTTGTTGGCACTGCGAAAGAGGGGTTGCCGATTGGAAGGAAATCTTTGGCAAAAGAGATGAGGTAAGGGCCAGAGAAGAAATTGGAGGTACCAGGAAGCGACGCCGCGAGCACGGCCTTGCCAGCGTCAACCTTGTTGTCCAAACATCCAAATAGAAGCTACAATAGTTGGCAACTTAGTATTAAACATTTACAACAAAAGAGCATCGAAACCTCCAAATAGAAGATACAATAATTGGCAAGTGCAACTGCAAGGCGATGCTTCTGTTTTTTTTTGTGTGTGTTTTTTTGTTATCCATATGGAGCACAATGACAGCAGCCAATCACAAGGATAATAAAATAGATCATGTACACATATATATAGTCCACTCATGAGTGGGTAGGCCATGATAGTGAATCAAAAGGAAGCGCAACTTCCTGAATCCACAGGTTCTCTTCACAAATTTTATTGCATTCAGATTTAATGTGATGAATTAGGGATACGGCTATTCGACATCTTTAGGGACCATCTAAGTTGCTGTTTTTACTTTGTTAGGTGCAACTATTCTGATGAAGTCTTAAAAAGACCTAATTGAAGCATCTTAAGTTGGCCAATAGCAATATAGCATCCAAGACCATGACATCAATATGTGTGTTTGATCAAAGTAGCATCAAGTAAATCATCATACACATTCATCAAGATATAAAAAGTACAATAGAACTGGCATGTTTAATATTATGGGATCCACAATGGTTTAGTAATCCTATCTTCTACGTTACAGAATTGTGAAGAGAAAAAAACAAAAACAAATGCTCCTTGCACCTACCTCCAAGGGAAAAGAGAGAAGAGGGACATGGAGGATGGGGAGCAAGGGAGTTTAGGGCTAACCTGTGGATGGGAAGAGTGGGGTTGCGGATCGACGGCGGCAAGTACCACCAGCGGCTTGTGCCGACGCCTGGCACATAGTCAAGGCAGTTTGGACGGAGGCGGCAGCATCGGGATCGGCATCGGAGGAGAGGGCAGCGACGACGGTGGAATAGAGGGTGGCGGCGGCGCAGTGGCGGAGAGCGTGAGAGGGCAGGGCGAGGCGGCAGGATGCGGGGCGAGCCAACGTTGAAGGTGTAGAAGAAGTGAGGAGAAGAGGGCGAGGAGAGCTGGAGAGAAGAGAGGAACAGAGCGGAGGAGGCCAAGGCGAAGGAGCCATGGCGGCGGCCACAGAGTGACATGGCGGCGGCTGGAGCAGCACGGTAGAGGAAAAGGGAGCTGCGGCGGCGACGGCGATGGCGCTTGCGGGAGGAGGAGGTGGGTGTCTGCGCGCCGGATCCGCCGGCGAGGAGACCAGGATCACCGGATCCGGCGGCCCCGGCCTCCTCACTAGGAGATTCGGCGGCTCATTGGGAGGGAGCGGCGGCGGCAGCACGGTAGAGGAGAGGGAGCTGCGGCGGCGATGGAGCACGCGAGGGGAGGTGGCGACGACGGCGCACGCGAGCGGAGGAGGCGGGCGAACCGACGCGAGTGGGGAGAGGAGAGGATGGGCGGCTAGGGTTTGTACCGGTTCGCGAAATCCAGGCCGTCCGTCCACAATCCGACGATCGCACGAGCGTGGAAGGGCCGGCACAGCGGAACACGTGGACGGCCAGATCGACCCTACGGCGAGATTGGATGGTGGACAGCAGCGGGGACCGGCGCATAATTAACCGAAAGCGCAATGGTTTTTTTGCAAAAATCGCTGACGTGGCGCTCCTAATCTTCCAGCGTTCCCACAACGTTTAAGTAAACACTTAGTAATGTAAATTAAACGGGCCTCAGTTGTTTGGCTTCGTCATTTGTCAAAATAGAGAACCATGCGAAAACACCCAAGATTCGAACTAAAATTGACGAAAAAATGCAAGGTTGGAAAACTTTTTGGTTAAGTCGATAGATCGGTTTTCCATAATTAGTTTTATGCCCACCCCTAAGAACCCGTGGCGAGTTTTTTTTTTTTGAGAAAGAGTGTGCTTTACTCACAAGAAACAAGGCAATTACAATCTTTGAGAATAAGGCCTTGTATGCAAGTGGGAACATACTCCCACCATACTGCATAATGCTTCGTTTTACTAGCCAGCCGTGCTAACTTATGAGCTATCCTATTGCAACCACTTCTAACATGACGAATCTTCACCTATGCTAGCAACTCCTTTGTACTTTGCACCTCAGCGATAACATAACACCATTGGGATCGATTCTCTTGGTGCAGCTTGAGTGCATTAACTACATATAAGCAATTTGTTTCTAGCACTACTGGTGTATGCACCCATTCGACGGCCAGTGCTAAACCTTCTCTACAAGCAAACTGTTCTAATTATTCCGCCGACGCCCTGTGGGGAATGTACTTCCAAGACGATAACAAGACTGAACCGGAACTATCCGAATGATTTTGCCAATGCCCGCATTGCCTAAGCCTACACAACAAGCACCATCAACATTAATCTTAACCCAACCAAGTTCTTGCAATTCCCATGAGCTGCAACCAATGCCCAAAGTTCTATTTATCTTCAGGTTTAGGGAACTAATCTGTACTGCACCCAAAACTACTTTGCCTTTCTGATCAGGTTCTTATCCCATGGCTTACACAAATGAGTCATGGTAGCTTGTAAAAATGTTGCAGAGATACCCAACACATCCTCACCTTTGCAATGGACAACATCATTACGTAAATACCAATCTCTCCAAAACAGCTAAAGGATATGAGTTCTACATTTAGCTGGTACGGAGCTTAGAAGCATAAGCAACCAATCCGGCCCAGAAAAAAAATAAAAAAGAGCTTCCCCGGGAGACCCCAAATTAATCTTGCGCAGAACATGTCGCAAAGCTTTCGCTTTTGTGCATCTCACCACTACATGAAAACTATTGCGCAATTTTTTGATGTCACTGAAACTTATTGGCCTAAGTAGGTAGATTGTCTCGTGTGAGGCGCCAAACGAACACTCTGACTTTCTAGGGCACGCTTGCTATCCAGATCGTGGACCTACAATATCTACTCCCGTCATTAGTGTTGCTAGAAGAACTTCCCTCTTTTAGTTCTATTTCGTTAGTGTCAATTTATAAGCACTGTGCACGGAAAAGATATTATTTTTCTCGTAATGCTAGGCAACAAAATATTCAGATATTCAGGGTGAAAGCTTGATTATTAGGATTTCATCTCATCTGCAGCCATGAGTTGAGATACCCACTGTAATCTTGATTTCTCTTTCTTGCCCATTTGATGAACCCTGAGTTCCTCTCGATACTCAAGGCAGTTGTTTGGCCCGATCTTTCGGTGAGTTGATGATAACTACGATTTGGGAGAAACGTTGACGACCCGACTACAATTGTACTAGACGTTGTGTTGCGCCTTAGCGATCGATACACCTCTCCGTGGGTTGTTGATCTTGCCGGTGCAAATCAACCCTATTCCTGCAAGCAAATCGAAGAAACAAGCAAGAACAAGATAAAAGCAATCTGATATTGCAAATAGGAATTGAATACAAATGATAAGTTGGGGTTCCGAAGAATAAGCAGACGGATGGTCTAGCCGGCACGCGCGCTGCAAGCAAGTAGCAATGGCTAAACTTTAATCTAACAAAACCCAAGAAACCCTGAAGGGGTACCTCGCTATATATAGGGGTGGGAGGACGACCTAGGGGTGCCTAGGGTCGTGCTCCACCTGGTTGGGGCGCACCCCACATGGGCCCCACCTGGGCCGGGGTCCCAAATGAAGTTACAAGCCCATAGGCCCAAGATAGGTGACACAACACCTTGTTTATGTGATTGCGGCCAAACGACATGGAATTTCGTGATGAGGCTGGATCCATTGGTAAGAGGGCTCCGAGAGCTTTCCATTAAGTACTCACGGGCCGAATACGGAGGTCGTATGCAGATTCGGCGGCCGTTTGAAGTCAGCAGTGTAGCAGGTGGCCGAATCGGATTCCAGCACTTGGAGGACTTGATCTCGATATCTTCTTGTTCATCCATGATGTGAGCAATGGTTGCATCCGTAGTAGCCATGGTCACATCACCATTACCTTTAGCCTAGCAGCCCCTGGGATTCACTGATCTCTCCAAATATGCACCTTGCCACCATCCTCTATCCTCCAAGCTAGCGATAAATTAGGGACATTTATTTAGTCATCCATGTGCATTTTTTGTTATTGGGAATAGGGACCAAGATAAAATAGATAGAAGGTCACTCCGCTCCCAACATCTATCCGATGGCACCAATCCAAACTACTAAACTCTAAAGCTTTCTGGATGTGCTAATGTTTGACGTTGCGCCACCCTTATCGGCGAGGACGAGCGGCTATTAGTTGTATCACGACACTCAGAGGTGGAGGTATAGTATGGGAGGGGGTGCCTAGGAACCCGGTCAATTTTTTTGCTGGATCTCACCTATTTTACCATGTATGCACCCCCCTCAATACAAACTTAGACACCCACATCAGTTTTAACTTGATCTAAAGTAGAGTAAATTAAGCAAGTGATACCCTCCTCTATTTTGTTCTAGCTCTGCCCCTGGCTACACTTGTGTGGTAGGAGAGGAAGAGGAGCGATGAGCAACGGGGCACAATAAACATATAGCAATAAACATATAGCAATGGAGGAGTCATGTGAGAAGTAGTATTGGAGGAAAAGGAGGGATGGATTAGAGGCACTTATAGGCAGAGATGATCGTCGGTCGATCACTCGATCACAAACATATCTAATATAATCGAGTAAGTGACCGAAGAAAAAATATAAAAGTACCGATAAAGAAAATGTTATAAACATAGAGATGTTTTTAACTAGTAAAAATTATACTCTCTCCTTCCTTAAGACTTTTTTAAATATGTTTGATTGTTTGTCTTATTTAAAAACTTAAAAACTTTTGTAAAATATGTAAAACTATATGTATACATAAAAGTATATTTAACAATAAATCAAATGATAGGAAAATAATTAATAATTACTTAAATTATTTGAATAAGACGAACGGTCAAATATATTTTAAAAAAGGTGAACGGCGATAAACAATGGAGGGAGTATATACGGAGTACTAATTTTCGTCTCTGAAGTCTGAACTGGTATATGGAGGAGCATACCCAGCATTTCCAGCATAGTCATCAAACCAGAATAATGCGTGGCGTCGCCGCATCCGCCTCCACGCTCCGCCCTGGGCCACCCCGAGCCGTCCGATCAAAATCCAACGGCCCGGATCGCCTCACCCACCTCCCCACGCGGCCCCTCTCGGCTCCCCGCCTCCGTCTCCGGCGATCGCCGGAGCCCACCCACCGCCTCCGCCTCATGGCTTCCTCCCCCTCCGCGGCCGCCACAGGTAGCGGAGGCTCCTTCCCCGAGATGAACTCGGTCGACCACTTCGCCGCGGTCACCGCCCCTCGCGGCGGCGGCGGCCGCGGCCGCGTATCCGTCGTCGGCTTCGGCTCCCTCCTCTCCGGTGAGCACCTCACCTCCGCCGCCGCCGCCGCCGCCCAACGCTGGATTCCCCTGAACCCCCTCCTAAACCCCAGCGCCTTCCTGAGTCGCAGAGCGGAGCGCGAGGAGCACGTTCCCGGAGCTGGAGGGGTTCCGGGTGGCGGCGCTGCGCGGGTTCCGCCGCGTCTTCGCCCACTCCGCCCCGATCTTCTTCGAGCGCGGCATCGCCATCGAGGCCACCAAGGTCAGGGACTCACTTGCTACTGTTAAGAGTGTGGTGCAGACTGTAGATGCTAAAAAGAAGCAAAAGAATGGAGCTGCAAGTTGATTACCACATGAAATGAAACTATCGAATCACATGTTTCTCAATTTGGAATGAAATTATAGTTTGGCGTGACATCAAAAGAGGGGGAAAGAAACTACTACCTAAGGTTGCATTTTACAAGCATGATAAAACTTAGTTTCTGCTTGAGTGAGCTTTTCTGCAATATGCATTTGGGGATTGTTTGCTTTTGCTCATTATGGCCAGTGAACAGATGGAAGCAGAGTGCCTTTTTAAGCTATGAAAAAAATTCTGTGATTGATTTGTTCGATTGAAGTTGTGTATTCTAGTAAGTGCTTTTGTTAGGAATCTGCATTTGCTTCTTGGATTTATGATAAATCTCTCATTTTCACTGGAGCACCGGGCTGACTTGTAGGAGTTCTCAAGCTCAAGTGTGGAGCCATGTGAGGGTGAACTGATCGTTGTCACTGTGTTTGAAATAAAGGAGGATGAGGTATTGTGGTTTATACCCTGTGATAATGCTTCAGATTTGTTAAAGCAAAGGAATGGAGCTTTTCTGAACCTATTTTTGCTGAGGAAGGATTGAAAAGTGATATTTTCAGGTCCCAGCATTCATTGAGAGGGAGCATGAGTTTAGGTTTCTTGCGGTAGGTGCCAAATAATTCATTGGATGCTAACCTATTTAGTTAGATTTTCAGTTTCTTCATTTGAAACCTCAAGCTGTTTGGAGCTTAGATTTTTTAAGTCCTGATCTGTAGTTTAGACAGTCTTTTATGATTATTTGCAATTAATTTTTCTTTATCTCTAATATGCTGTCAGGTTGTTCCAGAAGGACTGGATGGGGTGCCTTATGCAAATCCAGCAGTAAGGGCTTATATTCTGTTACCGCAATTCTAGCAGTAGCGTCTTGTTTTCTTTGGCTGCTGCCCCCTGCAATGGAATTATTTTTCTTCTTTGATTCAGGTTGTCTGTGCACGCTATAGCGATGAAGAATATTTCCAAGTGAGATGCAAAGGTTGAATCTATATCACAACCAGTTTTTCTCATCAGTTGTACACTTCATTTTAATATCTTGTCATTGACTATACTGGTATGGATATCTATGTTATGACAATTCTGGACAGTCAGTGTTACTCTTGTTTCATATGTTGATGAGGTTTCATAATTTGGTTACAGTGTTAGGTCTATTACAGGATATAAATTGTTCATGTTTTGAGTAAAGACTAATCAGTTCTTGACTTCATCTGACATCCTTTCAGATTCTACAAGATTGTTTTTTTTTTTTTTTTTTACTGTGAATACTGGGGCATGTATTTTGATTTCCTTTGTCAGATATTAGATTTATTTTGCTAGTTTGGATGCTTCCCTTACACGCCCATGTCAAATTAATGCATTCTTATGCAGGTATAAGGTATTTACTTTCAGGGAATGCAGTAGACAGCTCAGAATTATAATTTTGTGTCTAATTCCATACTGCATGATTCTTTCTGTAGGAAGCAAGGAAATATATTATCAGCGCTATGGCCGATATAGCATTGATAGAATATGGAGAGATGATATTTTACCCTGTCGTGCTTATCTTAGACATTGGTGAGTGCTTTCTGTTCAAACATCTTATCTGCAGTCTGCAGAGTTGTTTTTTTAATAACTTAATTGGCCTGTGATTAACATCAGAAAATGTATCTTATTCTAATTGAAACCACTGATGTCATGGGCATTGGGCCGTAGGCCAAGGCCTATAGGTAGCCCATACCAATTAAGTTAGAGATAAGATTATTAGTTAGTTAGAGATAAGATAAGATTAAGTCCTTACTTAGGGGTCAAGTTGGTACTATCTATATAAGGATGGGATGAATTAAGGAATGAATATCAATTAGTCTAATCTCTCCATCCCAACAATGTTCTTCTCCTAGTCTAAATCTACATCCCTTCTCTAGGATCCGACGCCGGCCGGCTATCTTCCCGGCGGTGTTTATCCCGTCATGGCCTCGGGTCATGACAACTGAACACCTATCAACTGATTAACTCCACTGTTTAGGCATTTTATTTTTTTATTCCACTGGGTACATCCCATCGATGGCATGTCAAAGCAAGATGCATTTCTAACCAAAATTTCATTGCTTTGGGTCATCTCAAAGTGAGATGCATTTCTGAAGCAAAGGGAAACCATTGCTTTGAACTATCCATTAGCAGCACATTTTCTATTGAAAAGTCATCATCAGCCATTACTTTGTTAGGCATGTTGAATCTTGGCCATTCTGCTATTAGAGTCGCCTTTCATGATACTGATTGCTTAATTTGCAGTGTCCTCGCTGCGAAAAATCTTGGAGAACCAGCATACAGCAACTTCCTAGACCACACCTATCTGGGTGACCGGACAACCACAATAAGGGAATACTTGGCCACTACCGGAGCCGGCATCATGGAAGAGGAGCCTCCAGAATTGCTAAAAAGCCGCTATGGCGGCTAGCTAGCGAGCTAGCTAGCTCCACGAAGACGACTCCGTCGACTCCCACAGCCACCATGGATTGAACTTCCATCCGCTTCGCTGTGGGTGTTGTTCCAGGATTCTGCTAAATAATCCCTGATGCTTCAGTGCATAATACTACCAAAATTCCGATTTTTCGGGCCACATAGTGTTCAGACTTCAGAGGAAGATGTGATTCATGACCCCCCCCCCCCCCTCATGAGGGAGTTGAATGATTGATGTACCACAACAATAACAGTGACTATTTTGTCACCACCACCACCACAGAAATTCTGGAGCCATATGATACATGCAGAAAAAAAAATGAGGACAAAATGCATCTTTTTTTCCCTGCCTTTTTCTTGTGGCTGCTGTTGAATTGAATCTCGGACAACTTTTTGACAAGGACGGTGGTGTGAAAGCCGGAGGATTGGATTTTCCCGGTCATCCACTAGCAGCAGCAGAGTTCACCGGCCGGTCAGGTCAATCGTGCACCGTCCCAATCATGGCGACAAAATTGCATTGTTCTTCTGGCATGTAACAATCTGCGTTTTTTTTGTTTTTTTTGTGGCGCCTCTCAACGACGGCGACATCGTCGTCGGCGTGTGCGGTTTTTGTTGGCTGCGTGCGTGTCAGCGTGTGTTGTTTAGGACGGCGGCGAGTGGAAGAAGAGGCAGATCGCCGAGCAGTCGTCGACGGCGATGCCCCGGCGCTTGCGCCTCCATGCGCGGACGGCGAACTCGACGAGCCGCTTCGCCGCCTTCCCCCTCTCCGGCGCCGACGCCACGATCTGCACCGCCTCCTCGTTCGACACCACGTCCCACACCTGCCGCGCAGACGAAGACGAACAAGTTGAGATGTTTGTCTAAAAAAAAAAAAATTGTACTCCCTCCATTTTTCAATATATGGGTAACGCTGTTGACTTTCGTTTTACAACATTTGATTATTCGTCTTACTAATAAAATTCTATGCAAATCTTAGAAATACAAATATTGCTTAAAATTCGATAAATCAAGTTGCAACAAAACAAAAATATTTACTTAAATTTTTTAAATAAGACAGATAATCAAATATTTTAGAAAAATCAAGGATGTCATATATTAAAAAATAGAGATAATATATTTTGTTTGTTTATTTACCCCGTCGGTGGCGAGGATGACGAAGTGGTCCTGGGCGGTGATCCGGCGGTGCGTCACCTCCGGCACCGAGATGACGCCATAGTCCTTGACGCAGTAGTCGCCGAAGGCGCGCGACATGGCGAGGCCTGGGCCCTCCCTGTCCGGCCGCCACACCCGGTGCACCCCGGGCTCGTCGGCGAGGCACTGCACCCTCCCATTGCACTCCATGATCCTCTCCCTTTCCTCTGCATCCACGCAATTCAAACGTCAGCAATGGCGGTAGGACGTACTCTTATGTAAACTCTACAGAGACATTCCCTCGTTGTTTATATATCATATAAATGGTTATAAAAAGATTTTAGAAAACAATGACATGGCTTAATATATGATAAATCACTTCACTCAAGTTTAACTTATACGAGTTAACTTATACAAGATGTAAAAAAACACAAATTTATTTTTTTTCATGTACTGATATGTTTATGGAGTGATCTATTATATATTAATTTATCTTTTAAAATTTTTTATGACATGTAAACGACCGGGAGAGAATTTGACGGCGAACTTACGGGGCAGGTTGGGCTTGAAGTCGACGGTGAGCTGCACGGCGGCGAGGCGGCCGCCGCCGCCGTCGTCGGGAGAGGCGGTGGCCAGGACGGCGCGCGAGTCGCCGACGTTGGCGACGACGAGGAGGTCGCCGTGCTTGACGAGGGACAGCGCGGTGCAGCCGCTGTGGACGGCGTCGAGGCGGCGGCTGGCGCGGAGTTCGGAGTCGACGGCGGCGCAGGCGGCCAGGTAGGACTGGCGCCACAGGTCGGGCCGGCACTCGCAGAGCCGCTTCTCGCCGCCGTCGATGAGCGACGCCAGCGTCACGGCCTCCCGCCACCGCCGGAGCAGGGCCGGCGGCAGCGACTCCCTCACCGCCTTCGCCACGTAGTGGCCCCACTGCCCGTGCCCGTCGAAGATGCCGCACAACACGCTCCCCTCCTCGCACCCGAATCCCTGAAACGCACGCAAGACAAATTGGTTTGGTTCAGAATTCAGCTCAGAAACTTAGGGCATGTTTATTTTGATGTCATTTATAACCATACTATTTTGGTAAAGTTGTTAAAATTATGCATATGTTTGGTTTCTTACCAAACTTTGATAAAAACACCAGAAATTTGGCAACTGTACAGTAATAACCAAAATTTGGTAGAATATATGTTGGCAACAAAGTGAACATATTCAAAATAGCTATCTTGCCAAAATTTGGTAACATTGCCAACTTTATTAAAATTTTGAAAATGCTAAAATTTGATAAGGTTTATTTTGACATCAAAGTGAACAAGCCCAAAATTAGTGTCTTGTCAAATTTTATACTCCTTTCATAGTACACGTCTTTTTTATTTTTTTTTCTAAGTTAAACTTTTAAAATTTTAATCAGTTTTTTTTAAAAAAATATTTTTAACACATGCATATTATCAAAATATATTAAATGCGGTTATAATGAAACTAATTTAATATTGTAAATATTGCTAATTTTAGGAAAAAAAATCAAAATGTCTCATAATATAAAATAGATGGAGTAGTACGAAGACGATATGATCAAATTGTACATTGTTCTTGTTGATTTTTTTTTCGTTTTTGTTTTGCGGTGTTTTGACATTACGTGTGTGGTTCTGCTCTGAGGATTTGTTTAGCGTTCTAGGGTACAATCATGCATGTTAATGCAAAAAATTAAAGATTCCATTGTGACATCATGGTGAACCAACTGAACCAAGCCAGCCTTTGAGAGCTGGTAGGTCATGGTTGTCCTTACTCCTTTGGTTGGCCTGGCTTGCAAAAAAATAAAAATAAAAAAGAGAGATCATTTTTTCTAATTGCAGCTTGTCCTTCCAAATTTGTTCAGTGCTGTTTATTCTATGAACCTTACTGGTTTACAATATTATAAAGAAAGAAAGGCTTGTGAACATTACACAATGAATGCTGTAAATATTTAGAAAAGAAAAAACATATCCTCTAATTGAAGGCCCTTATCTCTCCTTTTTATGATGATAACAAACTATTATATCCAAAATCATATCTAGGAAGAACTCTCAAGAATGTGTTGATGTGATCTACTTTCCATGCATCCACCTTAGCCACAGAGTTTAACTAACCAAAAGCAGCTTTAGAATCCCAGACACCAACAAACTGAAAAAGGTGAGATATACCAAAGAACCCAAAGCACCTTGTTTCTTCAGCAAATAAATGACACGTAATCAGTGACCCTTTTGGCACAGATCAGAAAACCTCTAGAAGCCAAAAATAAACACCAGATCCAAGAACTTGGTAAAACAACATGCGTCAAAAACTATGTAATAACTGACCCTGAAATTGACCCTGTCGTTAATCAACCACTGGTCTAGTTAGTTAATGGCCGAATAATAAAAATAGTGCTTAATTGTCATGAAGAGAACAAAGCGAACTAAAACACAAGATTAGGTGAACAATCGAGAGAGAAGTCAATAGAAAGTACACAGGAACAGGAAGTTTGTTTTTTTTTTCTTGTGTGGTCAGAAATGAGAAGAGCTAGTCCTACCACAGTAGTATTCTCCGCTTTTTTTTTATTTTTTTGAGAAAAAGAAAAAAGAAGATTTTTTTTTAGAGCACATAGAAGAGGACAATGAATTATGACACCATGGACAAAATCTAACCATACAAGAAAACATGCTCAGCGAAAAGAAACAAAAGATGAATCGAACCAATTTGAGACGACTAGGAGTAAATCAGCTGTAAAATATGAACCAACGAAATAATTTCTTTTTTTTTCTTAACATGTTGGAATTCTCTCATGTGCCATTTGTATTGTTACTACGTGCTAATATGCCACCAATAATTGTGATCATATCATTGTTTCACATGCAGATCAGAGAGAGAAAGCAAAGCAGGAGGAAGAAGAAGCAGAGGAGGAGAGCAGAATCTGACTGACCTCGCAGACGATGGAGCAGTCCTGGTTGATGCCCTTCTCGCCGCGGCGGGAGCAGACGGCGGCGAACGTCTCGGAGCCCTCGCCCCACAGCGTCCCCGACGTCCGCAGCACCGCCGTCGCCGTCGCCTCCTTCCCGTCGTCACCGTCGCCGCCCTTCCTCTCCTTCCCCACCGACAGCGAGCGCGCCAGCCCCTGCAGCAGCGACGAGATGTGCCGCATCCTCGCTCAGCTCCTTCTTCTTCTTCTTCCTCCTCGTCGCAGATGGATAGTCTCAGCTGCAGAGCCAACTCAGCTTCTCCTTCTATCTTGAAGAAGAGAGCACCTGCGGCCTGAGGGCAGCAACCATGGCCGGGGACGCTTCCGCGAAAATTAATCGATCTGCGGCTGCGCCGTACGTTTTCACCAGGTGGGATCTTTGTCTTCCTTCCCACCTGAGCTGAGCTGAGCTTTGGATTCAAGAAACGGGCTACACAGGATATATAAGCCCAAGGACAACCAATCCCAACCAAATCAAGAAACGCAACCAAGCAGCAGATCAAAGAAACGCTAGAACTTGAGACAAAAATAAATAGAAACGCTACGAACAAGGAATCGATGGAGCGAGCGAGCGAGCGTGGTGAAAGCTCCAGCGCGAGCGCGAGAGCTTATAAAGGAGGAGGAGGAAGAGGCGTGGGGGGGGGGGGGGGGGGGGGAGTCAGCCATGGCGGGGGGCCGTCGCTTGCACTGACAGCAACATTCGCCCCGCGTCCGTGGCGTGCGTCGCGGTGCGCTTGGCCTTTTCGCGGATAGCCCCCTGGGGACCCCGGATATTCCACAAGGGAGCTTTTTTTATTTTTCCTTTTGTTGACGTGGAGGATTGGATAAGGAGGGGTAGTACCGTAGTAGGAGTACTAATGAATATACTGTGCTCTGTTAATTGCCCTTCTCGAATGTGCTGGGGGTATATGTAAGTTTTTTTTTAAAACACATCACACTTTATTAAACGACAGCATTTAGGAGAATTGAATTGAATTCCCCAATACAACGCCCAGGATAAACCTAAGAGTTGGACCATCTTTAACAAGAGAGAGGTCAATTGAAAAAAGGAAGCAAACTTCCTAATGAAACTAAGCAACAATGAAGGAGCAAATCGACAGGGTACTGCGGCAATGTCGCGACGATTCCATCCAAGGGCCTCTATTGATGTGTACTTCGCTTGATGAACCGGTAAACCCCTTCGGCTGCCTCCACGGGAATGACACATATGAGAGGTTTGGTGCGAAGCCATAGATTTTGGTGTGAGCATCACCGGACTCCGCAAAGATTTCCACGGAGTTCATCGTTGAATCTGAGGAGCTCGGACTGTAAACCTGCAAACCAAGGTTGCAAATCCAATCTAGGCTCAACCCGAACGATAAACCCTGCATGGTTATTACTGCCAAGAGACAAAGAGGAATAATTTCCCCAAATCCAGCCAACCAAAGACTCAATCCGAAGATGGGGGCGAAGATCTTGCTGTCTTGGTAACTCGATGGAGAAGGTTGAAGAAGAAGAGATCATCCGAGCCGCATCCACGCCGCCATTGCAGGACACATCCACACCACCGACACCGTCGCAGGCTGCATCGACGCAGCCGTTGCCGCCGCGGGCCACATCCGCACGGCCGCCGCCACGGGCAGCATCTGTGCGGCCACCACCGCCGCGAGTCGCATCTGCGTGTCTGCCCTGGCCACGGGCTGCATCCGTGAGGCCGCCGCCGCAGCTGACCATATCCGAGTCGCCACCGCCACCACAGACTGCATCGGAGCAGCTGTCGCCGCCGTATGTCGCATCCGAGCCGCCGCCACCACCGCGAAACAGATCCGCGCTGCTGCTGCCGTCTCGGGTCGATTCCGCGTCGCCATCGCCATCACGAGCTGCATCCGTGTCGAATCCGCCACCATCTCCAACTTCCATACCACACCAACGAGGAGAAAACGGGAAGAACCTGACCTAACGAGACTAGCCCGGCTACTTAGCTATACTAGGGGAGGGGGGACGACCCTCCCGCCGCCGGCGACGAGGCCGCCGGAATCGAGGAGGAAGAGGGGTCGAGAGAGGGTGATTTACTGTAGCAAGAGAGGTTTCGAGAGAGAGCAGGAAGAGGCCCGCGTCACGCCTTCGGATTTGGTTATATATGCAAGGTTAGGTGCGGCATTTCACTCATAAGTCTCTGAATCTAATTAATATGGGCAATGGATTTATTTCGGTATGGGTCTTGATAAAAATTGGCTAATTGGAAATTTTGAGATATCTTTAGATCTAGATTAATAAATACTCACTCCATTCCATAATATAAGGCACAACCACTTTTTTTGATGTTTCATAACATAAGACATGCATACATGTAAGCAATTAATTATGATCTCTTTTCCATTAAATTATTACTTTTTTAAATTCTCTACTCTCATGTTCTCTAATTCTATTGGATGCATGCATTGTATTTATTAGGATGATCTAAACTATAAGATGATAATAATTATTTTCTTAATCTTTGGGTTAGGGGTGGTTATGTCTTATATTTTGGAATGGAGGGAGTATAGATCAATTGTATATTGTGGTCGATCTGAAAATATTTTGGAGTATAGGTAAACGTACGAGCAGAAATGATCATAGACGTGACCCGTTGGTGATCCCGAGCGCCCGCCTTGGGTTAGCCAGGCCTTGGATCACTCTTTCACACAAATAAGTGGGATGTTTATCGATCTAGAGTGTAGTACAGAACTCATATATGCGTTATGAATCTATTCCCTTAAAAAATATGGATTAGGAATTAAGACGTACTCCCTCCGTATTAAAGTATTTTAATGTATAACGCCGTTGACTTTATAACCAATGTTTAACCACTCGTCTTATTCAAAAATTTTATGCAAATATAAAAATACTTATGTCATACTTAAAGAACATTTGATGATAAATCAAGTCACAATAAAATAAATTATAATTACATAAATTTTTTGAATAAGACAAAAGTTCAAACGTTTGTTAAAAAGTCAACGGCGTCATACATTAAAATATGGAGGGAGTATATATTTTAAAGGTGAATTTGTTGCCTACTTATTTATTTAGTTAGTTATTTGTGATATAAAATTATATTTTGTATTTGGTAGATTTTGTGCCAGAAATTTGTGTATAATTTTTGAATAGCCTAAAATTGAAAAACAAACACCGATATTGGGGAATGACCTAATATAATATTAAATAAATAGAATGGGTGATGCTTCGAACCTAGACCGGCTATCCCACCACCTTATGGATCTAGCCGGAAGACCCCTGGGCATTTCTTAGTAGCCTAAAATTGCAGTGATATGATTTTTGCTACATTTTTCTTGTTGTGTATGGTTTTAATTTGTTATTAGCCATGTTTGAATACTTTTATAAATTATCTAACTCCTGTGAATTTTAAGAGTTTGTTTCTATTTACATTAGAATAATTTGTTGTTCAATATTTTTAAAAAAAGAAAGGATTTCGTTTAAATAAGTAATAGGGAGACTGATGAGACCCATTACATTATCATCCAGGTGATAAGGAAGTGAATGTATTTTCATTCTTCCGAAATCTAGACACTCCCTTATTTTTTTCATATTTTTTCATGAATAATTCAGTGTTTTTGTTGAAAATTGATTCAGTTATATTTCCACAAGTACAGATGCTTCTATCTGTGACGGGCTTTAATATGGTTAGAAATAGTGGGCCGTCACAAGGAAGTCATCTCAATCGGGCTGAAAAGTGCCCGATTGAGATATGGTCGCACAAACATATTAGATGGGTATAAAACTTAAGCCCGTCACGGATGATACCTATCTGTGACGGGTCGTAGTTTAGGCCCGATTGAGATAACATTCCATATCTCAAACGGGCCTAAAGTTGCGGCCCGTTACAGATGACCATCATCTATGACGGGCACCAACTTTAGACCCAATTGAGATAACATTCCATATCTCAAACGGGCCTCAAGTTGTGGCACGTCACGGATGACCATCATCCGTAACGGGCCACAACTTGAGGCCCGTTTGAGATAACAACTAGGCCCGTCACAGATGACTCATCAGTGACGGGCTATATACTTAATCTCTATCGGGCATTAACTAAAGCCCGTCACCGATGACTATTTTTCCATTTTTCATATGAAATGTTTATATTTGTAAGTTGACTATAGCAAAATAATTAAGTGCAGTATAATAATTCATTTTATGAGTTAAAATAATTTTACGGGTAGTAAATGATTTCAAATGGAAAAAATGTCAACAACAAAGGTGTATAACTTATCAAGATTTAAAACTTTTAGTTTGGTCATTTTTCTATATAACATTTTTTTTGCACAGTTTGAATTTGAATTTGAAAATATAACAACTTCAAACAACATTTTCAAATACTAAATGATTTCAATTGAAAAAGTCATCAACAACAAAGTTGAATAACTCATCAGGATCTAAAACTTTTATTTTTGTTATTTCTTCATCCGACGAAATGTTAGTAATATTATTCACAAATTTTACATATATGTGTTATAGTTTATAAAACCAGATAAGAGATATATCAATTTTATGTACAATGTTACTATCACTTTGTCGTATGAAGAAATGACCAAAATAAAAGTTTTAGATCTTGATGAGTTATTCAACTTTGTTGTTGATGACTTTTTCAGTTGATATCATTTAGTATTTGAAAATGTTGTTTGAAGTTGTCATATTTTTAAATTCAAATTCAAACGGTTCAAAAAACGTTATATAGAAAAATGACCAAAATAAAAGTTATAGATCTTTATGAGTTATACAACTTTGTTGTTGATGACTTTTTCAGTTGAAGTCGTTCACTGATTTAAAATTCTATTTGAACTTTTCAAACTTTGAATTTCAAATTTCAAATTGTTTAAATAGAGTCAGATGGAGAAATGACCAAAATAAAAATTTTGCACCTCGATGAGTTCTACATCTTTGGTTTTGGTGACTTTTCCATTTGAAATCATTTAATAACCCAATTTGACATCTTGGCCTAGGGCTTAATAGGATTAATAGAATACTCATATCAACAAACCAACAATTTACAACTATTTTCCAGAAGCTAATCTCCAAAGAGCTTTGATGTTAAGCGTGCTTAGCCTGGAGCAATTTCGGGATGGGTGACTGATCGGGAAACTTCCCGTGTGGGTGCACACGAGTGAGGGCAGGGCTAGCCAAAAAATAAAATTTATTTATTTTTGGATTATAGCAGGTCATCTGTGACGGGCGCTAGTTGTGGCCCGATTGAGATAAGTCATCCGTGACGGGCTATAGTTTGACTGGTCGTCTGGGTCAAAGCTTTGCCCGATTGAGATAACTCTTCACATCTGTGACTTCTAGGCCCGATTGAGATAAGTCATCCGTGACGGGCTATAGTTTGACTGGTCGTCTGGGTCAAAGCTTTGCCCGATTGAGATAACTCTTCACATCTGTGACTTCTAGCCTGTGACGGACGCCATACCCGATTGAGATAACTCTTCACATCTGTCCCTTCTAGTTTTCATTACAAAATGACAGAAAACTAGGTTTTAGCAGTTGCACTTGAACACGTACGGATCAATGAGGATTTAAAAGGATGAAGAAAAAAAAATAAATGCCACTAAGCTAGCATATGTTTCTAGCTAGTAAAAGTTTGTGCAACAAAGGCTCATCGCATACCACTCAACAGTTCATCCAAAAATTGATTTTGCATCTGTATATATATCATTATTCTCCTTGACCAAGCTAGCTAGGCTCTCCAAGACTGCAGGCAAGAAATAATTTTAAACATAACATGCATGCATCAGAGATTCGTACAAACGAAATTTCTTGTTCTTTATATTAATTGCCGTCTTGCATTGTTGTGGATCTGCCAAACCGCCCATGCGAGGGCTGCAAGAAAAGCTGGACAGAATTAGCTAGATAGATCATTGCTTTTTCTTTTTTGTGATGAATCAAATCATACAGCAATGCATGAGTCCATTACTCTCCAAGAAGAATAGTAGGACGGTCAGCACTAGCACCATGCATACTATTAAAACCTATCCTTAAGATCCATGATAAGGTTTATATATTTATCCAATTCCAAAGTTTCAGAAAGGGATAATATTGATTAATTGGTGAAAGAAATAATTAGTACTCACGGTATCATCTATGGGAGCTGCGCCTTCGAAGGCTGTGACCTTGAACAGAACATACAATTTTACTTTCTTTTTATTTGCAATTTCCCCCATTCCCATGGGTCCAGATGAAAAATCGACCGCAGTTATTAAAAATCTTTACAACTTAGTAAGTAGACTACCGTTCTGTGGTGGTGATACATAGCCAACTGCTAGCTATAATAAGGATTAACATATCATCTAATTAACTAACTTAAATAGTTCACTGATACAATAGCTAGCTATAGATGGAGATGGATTTTTATCCCTTAAGCGAACATCCCCTTGTTTTGTACATATATATCATGTCATAAGTCAAAAAAAAATTGGTAAGATAGATCGATATATGATAAGATATATGATAAGTCAAAAAAAAGGTAAGATATATCGATATATGATATAGTCACTTAAAAATATACAAGTTTAAATTTGAATATATAATTAAAAACAGACAATCAGAAACAAAATTTAAAATTTATATATTTGACTGTGAATTATACGTTCTACTCATAGCTAAGCGTTTTTTTTCTACTTGTATAAGGTGAATTTGGATTCGTATGATTTTGGAGCGATTCAGATCCATCTTGTTAAATTTCTCAAATTTTTTGATGATGTTTTCTACGACAGGTAAAAACAAGAGGACTTCTCCTCAAGAACAAATATATTTTCTTAATTGTATCTACACACTATACTATTAATATCTAAGACAACTTATATCTTTCTTTAAAAAGCTTATTAAGAGTTTATTTTTTCTACCCTTTCTGCTCTACCGAAGTACGGCACGATGTGCCAAATTTTTATAGCCCGTTTATATCATTTTACTCGCCTGCAAAGATCGGAGAGCAAAATAATCATTTTACACCTGCCTGCCGCCCACCACGTGGAGACAAGATACGCAGCTGGCTGGCTGACCGACCTGGCCACCACCGCCGCGCTGGCGGCCTGCCCGTACGTGTGGATGTGGTGCTGCTTGTCCTACGTGGCCGTCTGTACTCTGGGGCCCACCGGGCGCAGCACTGTCGTTGGATCGCTCCAATCCACTCAGGCCACGACATGTGGCGCACAACAGACGGAGAGATATATATTTTAAAAGTACTGCTATACGTACAACCCACGATATGCAAAGAGCACATGTTCATATGACTATAGCTGTTTATAACCATTGGTCAAATTCAGTCGTCGTACGCGAATCGAAGTTGGATCATATGCGTAGCACGTAATTTTCACGTTTTAATTTGCCGCTGCTTGAGGGTGCATGGGGGAGTAGATTCTCTGTGCTAGGTTTGGCCAAAGAGAGCACAACTGAGTGAGCTACTGTATCATCATATGAGTAGGAGGGAGATTTGTTAGGCCTCGATGACCATGAGATCGATGATCGTAGCTTTGATTTTTCCTTTTTCCGATTTGACCGGGGATTCGTGCCTGTTGATCTCTCTCGATCGATGGATGGAATATAATCATGGAATGGACGCGTGTACGTAGCGTGCAACACGCATTGGGAGAATGATTTTGATTTTTTTTTTGAGAGGTTAGGGTTTCTAGATCAGTCACTGTTGGTGCACATGGTGTTTTTGCTGTTTGTGATGTTGCCACGTAAAAAAAGAAAAAAAATCAGCGGTTCATTTTTTGTTTTTGTTTTGGTGCCAATTAATTAAGATACGAGGAGGTGCATATTACAGGGGGCCAAAGATTCTCAAAGCTCAAACGTCCATCGTGTGGTGCGGATTGGAAAGTGCAGGATTACGATATAATATCCACATTTTAATCTTTTACAATATATATTGTGATTCTTTCCAAAAGAAATGGAAAAAAAATGTAGTAGGAGAACCTAGCTCGGAAAACATACTTTAATGTACATGATACTTCAATAGATTTTTTTTAGAGATATCAACATACTCCTTCTGGTCACAAATGTTCTAAACATGTTCATGATAAAATTCACTCAAACTTTCAAAACACTAACTATCAATTCTATGTTAGAAAAAGCTTATAAAGTCTACTTTCTCTGTTTAATATTGTAAAGATGTTTTGGCATGTTCATTTCTTGTCCATATTTAATACTCCTTCCGTCTCAAAATATAAGCATTTTTAGCGTAGTGAAAAGTCAAACATTTTTAACTTTGACTATTAATAACAAGAAAATAAAAAAGATCAATCATGTAAAATTGATGTTAGTAGATTTATCATCAAATAAACTATTATAATATATAACTCTTTTTATTTAAAACATTTTATTTATATATTATTGGATAAAGTACCATCTCGGAGACCGTGTCCTAGTAAAAAATACATATATTTTGACGGAGGGAGTAATATTTATGTGAATTTAGATACGTATATGAAGCGCATACACGGATGCATGCATGTATCTATTTAATACCTAGAAACTCTTATAATATAAAATGGATGAAGTAATTAATAACTTTATGAAACTACGATGTACTTTCAAGGTATAAATACACATCATTTTTTAAATTAAATATTTGAAAAGGTATTGATGGTCAAATTAAGTTTCTAAAGTGTAACGAAATCTTGTTCAAACCATAAAATATTTTATGAGTATTAGGGTGTATTCATTTGTTTCATTTCGCTTTTGCAACTCTCTCCATTACTATAAGCACACTTCCCAAACTGATAAACGGTGTGTTCGTTACAAAAACTTTTTTTTATATATAGAAGTTTCTTTAGAAAAATTAAGTAAATGCATTTTAAGTTTGTAATAATTAATATTTAATTAATCATACGCTAATAATATTTCTTGTTTCGCGTACAGCACAAAAGCAAGATATCTTAATGAGCTTTCAAACAGAGCCTAAGGGTATATTATATCCACGTGGAGATTGGTTAGGCATTATCCAAACATCACAGCTAGAACAATATGTATATATATTAAGTATGTAAGAAAGGGAGCATTAATTTGTACTCTGTTTTTTCTTCAAGCTACACCAAAAAAAGAATTACACGAATTCCCTTTAAAATTGGACAATATATATCATCGTCTGATATGGACTCAAATCCTAAACAATAATATCTCAGTACTCCAATATCTTACGAAATCCTTTTGTTTCTAACCCAAGAAACAGAAGATGTCACCATGCATGCATCAATTGCTAGCTTTTCCAAATATATACAATGGTGCTTTGAGAAGATATGTTAATTTGTCTAATTAATCCTCGTCTTTGTCCCACCAGCCTTTTCAAATAATTAAACGATGAAAATTTAGGAAAACAGGATGGAATAGCTCATTGATATGCCAAGAGATAGAGACATAACAGGTTAAAAAAAATTTCTCATCAGTCAAATACTAACTCCAAATTCCTTATTGAAATGTTTGGCCGTACGCATGACTGCGACTCAATTAGCATCCGGATGTATATTTAATGTTTCAAGTTCGTTTCGTCTAGAGTTAAGCAAGCTTATCTAGGAAAGTTGTTAGGGACATGAAATGGATGGTTAGCTTTCGATTCAAGCTAGCTAAACATTGTACAGGTTAAGTAATACTCCTACGCGTGAGGTTGCGCATTTCTTGATCACGCATCTCGTTTTCTATTCTTGTGTGTGGCTATGAGAAAACACTTGATATTTATATTATCGTATTTATTAAAATACATAAACGAATCATACATGTATGCTCTTACTCCCTCCGGTTACATAATTCACATAATTCTTAACGTTTTAGCTAGACAAAGTTGATGTTACACTTTTATAACTTTGACTATCAATAACTTTAAAAACTATTTAGTTTAAAGGCACTAGAACAACATATATAGATTTGTCTTACAAAGTACTATAACAAAAATAAAAAATTTAAAATATATTGTATATATTATAATAAAAAATATAGTGAAAGATATATTTTGGAGACCGTGTTATTATCCAAAACGTCAAGAATTATGAAACTGGAGGGAGTAAATTAATAACTTAAGAATGCCCAACATACTAGTATCGCGAATCGAAAAATTGAATAAAATGATCTACACTGGTGATCATCCGACAAATCATTAAAACCATCACTACTACAAATACACAATTTTCTGTAACATCCGCCAACTGGCAGTGTGATGATGTTTTCGCTGGCGGGCCTTGTAGGGTAGTCACTAGGGAAAACAATCTTCACTGGTGGCTGCGTAAAGAAGGCCACCAACGAAAACTTTCTTCGAGGGTGGCCACATGCAATGTGGCTCGTAGGAGAATATGTTTTCCTATCATTTTTAATTTGGATTTCACACCAATTTTGAATTTATTTTTCTGATTTTTGATTTTGCATATTGTGTAAATAGAATCGTACATGTGGTGCCACGTGGCCCAATGAATAGACGGGATTCTAGCCTTGAAATCGGTTTATAAGATTTCACGTATAGAGTAGGTTATCACCATTTCACGTATAGAGTAGGTTATCACCGATCAAATTAATAGTATAGTTTTATAAAACTTTGTAGCCATAGTACTGAGGTTATCGTGATTAGGTGCAATTTACTCTATAATATTTTGATCACCAAGTCTTAGAGAGCTAGTTCCATTGTCAAGCCTAATTTGTGTGGGAATTTAAATTAATGCTTTTAAAAAAATAAATAATCTGTTTTCATGGACTAATCTTCCTAGTTGATAATTTAGTCCAGATTCTTATTGCACTTCAAGGGGTATATTAATTTAACCTTTTAAGATGATGAATTAAATATAATTAAAACCCGGCCTCTACGTCCTAAACGAATATACATTGTCAAATTAATTTACTAGACATATATACCCTCCATCCCCTTTGTAATAATTGTAATATTCGTGCTCGCCCAATATTTAAGTATTCTCCTAGCTTAATTAGGTAGCATGTTGTTCCAATCATTACAGAAATTATTATTGAGTTGAGTTCATTACCAGAAATGAACAGAAGAGAATCCTCCAACAGTCATATTATATATTGTTGATTTGGTAAAGAAAATTAAACAGAAATATTCCCCAGATATTATGTGTGGTTAAGGCATATACTTTTATATGCACATCAAATCAACAGCATTAATTATGCATTGATGATTTGTACATAAAGAAATTAGGGAAAAGTCAGAAGGGGAACCAAATGAATTTAAAATAAAATCGGCATTAGAAGCATATGGGACTCGAAATCACCAATGATTTTTTAGCGATCCGCGCTGCATACAGCTGTAGTAAACAAAAACATGCTTAATTAATTTAAGCGTCTGGTTAATTACTAATTGGCGAAAGGCATCGGCGTACTCAACTAATGTCGTTGACGCAATTAATTATACACACAAATGGCAAATCAAAACGGCTTGAATATAATATGTCGATTAACATAAAGGCTATCTCAGAACTGGTATGCACGTCCAAAAATCTGCTGATTAATTAGTTAATTAACTGGTGGTTACTATATGATGGAAATAATTAATGAACAATAACACTGCGCATGTGCAAAACTAGCTAGTGCTCCGGCGAACTAATCACGAATTAATCACAATGGTTACGGCGAACTAATAAATAATTAATGACGGTCCGAGAAAACCATTTCAATTAATATTTTTTTTGCCTATTTTTGAAAAGAAATACTAAAACAAGCACGTGAAATCTGCATCCAGAATTTTTTTGAACGAAATATGAGCTAGCAAGCATGTTAATGATCTGCAGATTTTGGCTTAAAACAGATCGACGTACGTTGACATATATTTATATGAGAGAAGAATTCTAAAATAACATCATCATATAGATATGTAAACTATCATCACATACAAGAATGACATGTGGAGCATATACATCTACATGTCAATAACATATAAGATGGTATTTTCGAATTAAATTTATAACTTTCCGATGGTAGCAAGCAATACACGAGAAGCACATGCTAACAATTTAATTAATAAGGTGTGCATGATCATGTGCCAAACGTATGTGCGAAACGGGAAAAAGATCCTCTAACTTATTGTCCTATGACTTTAAGGGATTGATATGTGGGTCTCGTAACTTGTGGGCTCACATGTTAGTGACCCAAGTCAGATGGCAGTATATCAGAGGAGCCCTCTCTACGTGAAACGTGCCTACATTAGCAATAGTTGTTGTAGCATGTGCATGCATTCGTTTGATTTAAGGGATGAAATAGGTTGGGTTGGGTCGAACCCACTTTTTAGGGTGTTAGGTTTGGGAATAGGTGGGATGAGATGATCCATGTAAAGAAATATTTCCCTAAGATCTGGGTTGACCTAGTCGCTTAAAAAGTAGTGGAGCAATCCAACCCACTTTTCTGTCTCGTTGACATATGAGACATCCTTTAAAAACTAGAACCATCCTATCCCTCATGCCAAGCGGATAGATGTGATCATCCTATAACAAAAAAGGATTAATTCGATCCATGCCACTACAAATATGTTGATTCAAAAAATGCCACTACTATTCATCATATTGGCTGCGTGCCACTGGAATTTCGGAAAATTGGTCATGCCACTCCATCACGTTTTCTTCGTCTCCGGCACCGACGCCAACCACCACCACCACCACCACCACCACCAGCAACGACAGCGGCGGCAATCCCATACACTGGACCTTGCCACCAAGCCACCCCTCCACGCCGACCGTGTGCCGCCACTGCCCCAACCACCATACAGGCACACATCGCGCCGTCTCCCTCACCGTCGTCGACCTCCTTTGCAGCGTGAAGGCTCAGGAGCCTCCACCTCCCTCGCCGATGATGTCATCGATGCTGCAGATGGTGTCAAAGAAGGTGGCGGCGACGACGGTGGCCGATGGGGTCAAAGACGACGGTGGCGATGGTGGTGGCTCCCAAGCCCTCCTGCCGTAAAGGAGGTTGACGACAGCCCGCCGGGAAGGAGGTCGATGGCGGCGTGACGGGGTGGTGGCTTCCGAGCCCTCTTGCCGTGGAGGTTGACGATGGCCGTGGCAGTGGTTCTCGAGCCCTCACGCCGTGGATGGGATCAAGGATGGCGGCAGCTCCGAGCCCTCCCGGTGGCGGAGGATGATGACCATCGGAGATAAAGTGAAGAGAGGTAAGGGAAAGAGGTGAAGAAGATGGAACTAACAGCTAGGTCCCACATGCAATTGGGGTTAACAGAGATTTTTGATAGAAAACGTGATGGAGTGGCATGATTCCAATTTTCCAAAATTCCAGTTGCACACAGCCGATATCATAAATAGTAGTGACATTTTTCTGAATCAGCATATTTGCAGTAGCGTGGATCCAATTAACCCCCCCTCTTCCCCCAAAAAAAAACAAGGATGAGTCAACCCATCGTACCTCATCCCCAAACCAAACACATACTATGTGTTTGGTTGGAGGGTTAGGATGGGTTGAGTAAGAGCAAACCTAGGATGCTTGGTTCGGAGACTTGTGGGATACAATAATCTCTAAAAATGAATATTCTCTCTAGATCTAGATCAACTCCATACTTAAAAAACTAATAGACCAATAAAACCTGCTTCCTTTCTTTCATTGACATTTGGGCCACACGCTCCCATTCCTCACAAAATTGGATCATCCTATACCTCATGCCAAACACATAGATGGGACCATCTTATCCCAAAAAATAGGGATGGACCTAACCTATCCCCACACATCATCCTAAACCAAACATGCTTAATCTGCCATCAGATCGTCGAATTCGTATTTGATCAGATGTGGATGATATTCTCTTCGTTTTTCTTAATATATGACACATTTGCCTTTTAAACATACGTTTAACCATTCATTTTATTTATTTTTTGAAACATAAAATAAATATAAGTGATGCTTAAAGAACCTTTAGTGATAAACTAAATCATAACAAAATAAAAAATAATTACATATTCATCTTAATAAGGCGAATAGACAAACGTATTAAAAAAAGTCAATGGTGTCATGTATTAAAAATGTAGATAGTACATTTTTATAATCTATCTTGGAGTTTTCAAATATATTTATCATGGTTTTACTTGTATGCGATCTATTAAATTGGATATAAGCCTATAAATATGGTAAAGCGTGTGGTAGTTAAGTCGTGAGAACATAAAAAGTTCAAGATCCTTGGTTCTCATGAATATCAATTTGAAAGAATCTATTCTATACCACTGAGTTTGTTTGAGTTTAATAATTTGCCATCGACATTGTCTCTTTCTATAATATATCGATGACTTTATCAATTGTTCTACAATACGCCATTGAGCCGGGCATTTTTTTCAAAATTACCCAAAATACCCTTAGTGATATATAAGATTAACAATTGATTTATCTCATTAGAAGTTTTAAAAAAATATGAAAATTTTTATGTTGCCTTCTTACACAACATGGAAGTTTGTTTGCAAGTTTCAAGTTTTTTCGGTATATTTCATTTTTATAAAAAAATATTTTTGTGTGGTATATGAAAGAGAATTTGCTTATACGAGATATAATAGCACAAAAATATCGTATGTAAGATTATTTATATTAAAAACAATGATAAAAATAGTGTATGAAAGATTATTTATATTAAAAACAACGATAAAAAATATTTTATATAGCATATAACAGATAAGTTATATTTCTTCTAAAAAATAGGAATCCAAAAAAACTTGAAACTTCTATACAAATTTCCATGTTATTTAAGGAGGCCACATAAAACTTTTCATATTTTTTTAAACTAGCAAAAATGCCCGTGCGTTACAATGGGCGAAAACGTTTTTCATGCATAACCATGTCAATTACAATGTTTGTATGGAACGTTTGCAGCTAAGACAATCAGAAAATTGAAACATGTTCAATGTAATGGCCCAACCTCGACAATGGCAACCTTACCGATGCTTGTTTTACCTAAAATAATTGGATTATTCATCTGAATCCGATTGTTTCTTCGACTCGGTTTCGGTGTTTTTTCTAATAGTTTTTCAAAGCAGCTTGCTTTTTTTATAAACGGTGTTTTTTTCTTGCGCGGTTTTCTCAAACCATTTTTCAGTAATGGCGCATTTCTTTATGACAGTTTTTTCCTAGCTTTTTTTTTTGCTTTTTCTTACTAACGACGAAAACCATCTTTTTCTCCTGTTTTTTTTGCTTTTCTTTTCTCGTGTGTTTTTTTTGCCTTTTTTCTCACAGTTATTTTCTCGCGCGTTTTTTTGCTTGTTTTTTTCGAATGTTCTTTTTTGCTTTTTTCAATACAGGAGAATATATGACGAAACAAAAGTTGTGTAGTAGATGACAAAAACTCGATGGATCCTATCCGACTCAAGCGTCCATCAATTTAGTGTTTTTTCTAATAGTATATTAGAGCGGCTTGTTTCTTAATAGACGGTGTTTTTTTTCTTGCGCGGTTTTTTCAAACCATTTTTTTAAGAAATGGCGCGTTTTTCTGACAATTTTTTCCTCGCATGTTTTAAAATTTTTTTACCAACGATGAAAATATTTTTTTCTCGCGTGTTTTTTTATTTTTTATGGAAGATAGAAAACCTTTTTAAAGTGTTTTGTTGTGCTTTTTTTGACTTTTTTTCTCACGCGTTTTTTTTTGAACCGTTTTATTTTCTCGTGCATTTTTTCTTTTTAGTTGTACGATGAAAACTTCACTTTTTAAATAGTTAGATTACATTAGAGATAGAAAAGAGATATATACTGACTACTAAAACGAATAGAAATTGGACCTTTTTTGCCCTTTCTATTTTTTTCTCGCGTGTATTTTTTATTTTATATGAACCGGCTTTTTATTTTTTACGAACCGTTTTTTCGCTAATTTCTTAGGGAATCGGACAAATATTTTTATATGTTTTTTTGGTTTTTCGCCTTTATAGACTTTTTTTACCGTTTTTAAAGGAATCGGATCTAGCTTTTTTTTTTATCAATTTTTTTTTGCCGTTTATAGGAATCGGATTTTTTTTCCGTTCGGACCTACGGTTTTCTTTCGCCACTTAGGGGAAACATACTTTTTTTTTGTTGTTTTTCTTTTTTTTCTTTATTTTTTTGGTGCGGCTTTTCTTTTTCTTCTTATGCACCTTTGTGCCTTTGTTTTCTCCTTTTTTTTCTTGATTTTTTTAACAAAAATGACCTTAAGTACCTTATTGCAAGATTAAAGGGACTCAAATATAAATAAAAGGTTACAGGGGCTCAAATGCAATAGTGCAAACCCAAAAATTAAAATCATACAAATGCTCTCGTCCTGTAGGTTCTGTTCTATCAAACGGATCTTCAATCGGCACACAAATTTTTTTCACCGAAAGATGTATGGGATATCATGGTATAATTGAAACCGAGAGGAGCGTTGCAAATTGCTTGGGATATCATATCTCGGACTCAGATTGTAACCAGGAAGGATTGCACGTTTCTATTTTTTCTCAGTTTTTTTTCTGTTTTAAGGGGAAATCGGATACTCAGGGGAGTCGGACTTTTTTTTTCCTTTTAAAGAGGGAATCGGATCTACTTTTTTTTTAGTTATTTTTTCGCTTTTTTTTGACGGAGGAAGGAAACATTTTGAATTTTTTAAGTTGTAGAGACTTCTAATGAGATAAATCAATTGTTACCCTGATATGTTCATTAAAAAGAAGGTTCAACCCAATGGCGTAATGTAGAATAATTGATAAAATCATCGGTATATTCTAGAGAGAGACAATGTCGATGGCAAATCGTTGAACTTGTACAAACTCAATCGTATAGAATAGATTCTCTCTATTAATTTACACATATAATGGTACCCTTTAAATAGGAATTTAGTGAGCTCAGAAAATTTGCCGACGATCTAACGATCTACGTTTCTTTAAGCGTATGTTAGGTGACTAGCATCTGTAATATAGTCGAGCAAAATTGGCCTTAGAAATGAAAATTGTTGCTGGATCGAGTAGACGGTATTTTTGAGGTCCTCATGAAATTGGGACAACCTGTTGTTGGCTCTAAAATTATGGCTACTGTTGGAGATGCTATATTTTGCTCCTTAATTTTAGGGATGAAAATAGAGCGAATACAGATGGATAATGCTCGTACCATATTCATTTTCATATTTTTTGCCGCATATGGAAATGAATACGGATAGCTCGAATACGGAAACAAATACGGATGATCTCGAATACGAATACGAATCGAATATGATCGAACACGAATGCGGAAATAAATTTTTCTCGTAACACAGAAACTAACTTAACTTTTAATAGAAACAAATATAAACATATAATTAGCTCATTTTATATAAAATGCAGTAGAATTTATAAATATTTTAAAATTTTAAATAATATTAATAGTGTGGACTAGTGTTAAGAGATGAACTACTATTAAAATCTAAAAAGGTATATTGAAGGTCATAGAGTTATAAAGAAATGAGGTATCCGAATAGCACTGTTTACCGGATATCCGAATTATTATCCTTATCTACCGGAAACCCTGATACCATATTCGTATTCATATCCGAGAGAAAATATTGTATTTGTATCTGTATCCAAACTATCCGAGAATTATCCGATCCGAAAGGTATCCGTATTCGTTTTTCTCCGGAGCGGATGAAAACTATCCGCTCCATTTTCATCCCATCTTAATTTCTAAGTACTAGTATAGGAGTTGGGGATACAAATTCATTACTATCGGTCCTTGGCATGAATCGGCATTGGTGCTTGATTCCAGATGAGTCACAATTTTTCAAAGAAAAAACTGAAGAAAAAAATTTGTTTCACACCGGACCATCCGAATCCCGTATGAAAAATTTATAATTGAGCAACATCATCATTAAATCAGTGCCGGGTCACATTAATTTGTAAGCTATGCAACATTCATGCATTATAAATATCACCATTTTAAAATTTTTGATGGTCATAACAGAAACAATAATAATCGATCGACACCGACGTCCATTTGGAAACATATATAGGAGTATAGTTCAGAGCACAGGCATTTCTCACGTATGCACTATTTGTCGGCAAAGTATGGCGTGTGATGCAACCACTTGCCACAGTGGCCCACAGTACTGGCCTTTTTCAGGTCAGATCCTCTCCATCTACGTAGGGCCAGCATCGATCACGGAATCAATAGTCCAAACCATTGAAGGACATGTTCATATATCAGAGTCAAACCATACATGTTTTATTTTTAAACAAAACAATTCTTATTTTCTGTCAAAATTGTCACCTTTTCATATATATATTTTGTTAGATCTTATCATATCTTATCATTCTCTGTATGGATATGCATGGATGCATGTTGGTTCAGATAGATAGAGGATAGGACTCTAATCCCTTGTAATTAGGATCACCGAACCAACACATCTGCATGCATATATATCTGTAAACTCAGCGCGTTTTTGTGCATTGTGAATCAACACGAAACCCTGCGTCCACCGTGACGCTTTCCTGCATACACCTGAGTTTTATATGGTATCAGAGCTTCAAAGTCCGGCGTGATCTGCAAGTCCGGCGTGATGGCAGGTTCCTCGTCAAGCACTGCCTCCACCAATCCTCTCTTTGGCGTTCAAGTTTCAGAGAAACTGACCAAAGGAAACTATGCGCTCTGGTCGGCGCAAGTTCTGGCCGCGATACGCGGCGCCCGTCTTGATGGCCACATCACTGGCGCCACCGCAGCTCCATCCATGGAGATCGAGAAGACGGCGAGCGACAAGACGACGGAGAAGATCGTCAACCCCCGCCTACCAGGAGTGGTTTGCCTCGGACCAACAGGTCCTAGGCTTCCTTCTCTCCACGCTGTCAAGAGACATTCTCACCCAAGTGGCGACGGCATCCACGGCGGCGCAGGCATGGCAGCAGGTGTGCGCCATGTTCACTGCACAAACCAAGCCCGGTCGCTCAACGTCCGGCTTACTCTCACCAATACCCAGAAAGGTAACATGAGTATATCTGAGTATTGCGGCAAGATGAAAGCACTAGCAGATGAAATCGCTAGTTCAGGGAAACCCCTTGATGAGGAAGATTTAGTCGCTTATGTTCTGAATGGGCTAGATGATGATTTTGAACCTGTTGTATCTGCTATTGTCGCACGCAATGAGTCGACCACAATGGCGGAAGTGTACTCTCAGCTTCTTAACTTGAGAACAGGCAAGCTCTTCGGCAAGCTCATGCTTCGGCGAACGCGGCCGCACGCGGCCGTGGTGGTTTTCAGCGTGGTCGCGGCAGCGGCCGTGGCACACGTGGGCGCAGCAATCCTGCTGCTCCAGGACGTGGGCGCGGCACTGGAGGAAATCAGACTCGGGGTGGTAATGACCGCCCCATCTGCCAAGTGTGCCTGAAGAGGGGGCACGTCGCTGCAGAGTGTTGGCATAGGTACGATGAGACCTATGTCCCTGATGAAAGGAGTGCGGCTGCAGCAACTGCATATGGCATCGACACCAATTGGTACCCTCGACACAGGGGCAACCGACCACATCACCAACGAACTCGACAAGTTAGATGTTCGGGAGAAGTACAAGGGAGGAGACAAGATTCACACCGCAAGCGGTGCAGGTATGGAAATTAAGCACATTGGTGATTCTGTCATTCATACCCCTACTCGTGAATTACATCTCAAAAATATTTTACATGTTCCTCAAGCGAAAAGAACCTTATCTCTGCTCATCGTTTAGCTATGGATAATTTTGCTTTCCTTGAGGTTCATTCCAATTATTTTTGATAAAGGATCGAGTCACGAGGAACACGATTCTTAAGGGGAGATGCCGCCGTCGCCTCTACTCCCTTCCTACATCACCTGCCAAGCAAGTCCATGCCGCCACAACTCCTTCCTTCTCCCGATGGCATAGTCGTTTGGGACACCCAGCCGTGCCCATAGTCACTAGAGTTCTTAGCAAGAATAATTTACCTTGTTCTACCGTAGCAAATAAAGACTCAATTTGTGATGCCTGTCAAAAGGGCAAGAGTCATCAGCTTCCCTATCCTAAGTCTTCAAGTGTGTCAAGTCAACCTCTAGAACTTATTTTTTCTGATGTCTGGGGCCCTGCTCCTATTTCTGTTGGTGGAAAGAAGTTTTATGTCAGTTTTATTGATGATTATAGTAAATTTACTTGGGTTTACCTTCTTAAGCATAAGTCGGAAGTATTCCAAAAGTTTCAGGAGTTTCAAACTCTTGTTGAGAGATTTTTTGGTCACAAAATTCTTGTTGTTCAAACAGATTGGGGGGGAGAGTATCAAAAACTCAACACCTTCTTTGCTAAGATAGGTATCTCTCATCATGTTTCCTGTCCTTATGCTCACCAACAGAACGGTTCAGCTGAACGAAAACATAGACATCTCATTGAGGTTGCACTCACATTACTAGCACATGCATCTATGCCAATTAAATTTTGGGACGAAGCTGTTCTTGCTGCGGCATACCTTATTAACCGCACTCCTAGCAAGGTTATCAACTTTGCATGTCCTTTAGAACAATTGTTCAAGGAAAAACCAAACTATACAGCATTGAGAATATTCGGGTGTGCTGTTTGGCCCAACCTTCGGCCTTACAATAAACACAAATTAGCTTTCCGTTCCAAGAGATGTGTTTTTCTAGGCTATAGTAACCTACATAAAGGGTTCAAGTGTCTAGAATTGCCACAGGCAGAGTCTATGTCTCCAGGGATGTAACCTTTGATGAAAGCATTTTTCCTTTCTCCGAACTCCACTCAAATGCCGGCGCACGCCTTAGAGCGGAAATATCTCTCCTTCCACCATCCTTGGTTCCGCATCTTTCTTCATTAGGGGGAGAACAGAATAACCATGTGCTTAATTATCCGCCTAATGTTACTGATCAGTTTGGTGAAGAAAATGCAGAAATCGGTGAAGAAATTGTAGCAAACGGTGAAGAAAATGCAGCAGCAGCAGCAGATGAAAATGCAGCAGCAGCAGCAAATGGTGGTGCACAGGACGACGTGCATGGTGTGGCATATGATTCGTCGCCGGAGCACTCTTCGCCTGTGACAGATGATGCGACGGCGTCGGCAGCTGAGCAGCATGGCAATCCAATCCAGGAGGAGCACCTGGTGCAGGCGTCCCCACAAACAGCGTCATCCACATCGCCATCTGTTGCATCATCGGCTGGCGTGCATGATGATGTGACTACTGATCAGTCTGATCAAACTGATCAGGCCATGCCAGAAGCAGCTGTTGCACCGATCAGACCAAAAACACGTCTCCAAAGCGGGATCAGGAAAGAAAAGGTATATACTGATGGAACTGTTAAATGGCTAAATTTTACTTCTTCTGGTGAACCACATAGTCTGGAAGAAGCAGTGAATAATAAACACTGGAAGGAGGCCATGGATGCTGAATACATGGCACTGATAGAAAACAAGACATGGCATTTGGTTCCTCCTCAGAAAGGAAGAAATATCATAGATTGTAAATGGGTGTATAAGGTCAAAAGGAAAGCAGATGGCAATCTAGACAGGTATAAAGCACGGTTGGTTGCAAAGGATTCAAGCAAAGGTATGGCATTGATTATGAGGATACTTTTAGTCCGGTTGTTAAAGCTGCTACTATCAGAATAGTTTTGTCTCTTGCTGTCTCTAGAGGTTGGAGTCTTAGACAATTGGATGTTAAAAATGCCTTCCTACATGGAGTCCTAGAAGAAGAGGTCTATATGAAGCAACCACCAGGGTATGAAAAGAAGTCTATGCCTAACTATGTCTGTAAATTAGATAAAGCTCTTTATGGACTTAAACAGGCGCCTCGAGCTTGGTACTCCAGGTTAAGTACTAAGTTAAGTGAGTTAGGCTTTGTACCTTCAAAGGCAGACACATCACTGTTCTTCTATAAGAAAGGACAGGTTCTATATTTCTTCTGATATATGTTGATGATATTATTGTGGCCAGTTCTGTACCAGATGCAACTTCAACACTTCTGCAGGAACTAAGCAAGGACTTTGCTCTTAAGGACCTTGGCGATCTGCACTACTTCTTGGGAATCGAGGTCCATAAAGTGAAGGATGGTCTCATGCTTAGTCAAGAGAAGTATGCATCGGATCTTCTACGACGGGTTGGTATGTATGAGTGTAAACCGGTCAGTACTCCTCTGTCAACCTCAGAAAAATTATCAGTAAATGAGGGAACATTGCTTGGACCTCAGGATTCTACTCAGTATAGGAGTGTAGTTGGTGCTTTACAGTATTTAACTTTGACAAGACCAGATATTTCTTTTTCGATAAATAAGGTGTGTCAGTTCTTACATGCTCCAACTACAACTCATTGGGCAGCTGTAAAAAGGATCTTAAGATATGTTAAATATACAGTTGATACAGGTCTTAAGTTCTGTAGGAATCCCTCTCTGCTTGTTAGTGGTTTTTCAGATGCAGATTGGGCAGGATCTCCAGATGACAGAAGATCAACAGGAGGTTTTGCAGTGTTTTTAGGCCCAAATCTTGTATCATGGAGTGCTAGAAAACAAGCTACAGTATCAAGGTCTAGTACTGAAGCTGAGTATAAAGCTCTGGCTAATGCAACAGCAGAAATTATGTGGGTACAGACTTTGTTGCAAGAACTGGGAGTAGAATCGCCTCGAGCAGCCAAGCTATGGTGTGATAATCTTGGAGCTAAGTATCTTTCTGCTAATCCAATCTTTCATGCTCGTACAAAGCATATAGAAGTTGACTTTCATTTTGTGAGAGAAAGGGTAGCTAGAAAGTTGCTTGAAATTGCATATATATCTACTAAAGATCAGGTTGCAGATGGTTTTACAAAAGCTATACCAGTAAGACAAATGGAGATGTTCAAGAACAATCTTAACCTAGAAAGAGTTAGGATTGAGGAGGAGTGTTAGATCTTATCATATCTTATCATTCTCTGTATGGATATGCATGGATGCATGTTGGTTCAGATAGATAGAGGATAGGACTCTAATCCCTTGTAATTAGGATCACCGAACCAACACATCTGCATGCATATATATCTGTAAACTCAGCGCGTTTTGTGCATTGTGAATCAACACGAACCCTGCGTCCACCGTGACGCTTTCCTGCATACACCTGAGTTTTATAACCTATTATTCATGTCTAATACTTCCTTCGTTCCACCGAATAAGGCACGGTCAAACATAACACGGTCTTTAAAACTAATCTTTGACTTTGAATTTCTTAAATATTACGATGTCTATAGCAATATAATCATAATTATATGAAAGTAAATTTAAATATCAATTTAAATATATTATTTTTATTAAATAAAATTGATTATATAAAATATAATTGGTCAAATATTTAGAGGGTTGAATCATAAAATATGTGTGTCTTATTTAATGGGACGAAGGGAATAAGTACATAGCCTTGGCCTTGTGGTCAATATTATACCGGTAGCGAGATTAGTCACACGTAAAGATCATTTTAGATAGGCAAGCGTGTTAGCACATAAAACCATTTGTTCCTATCATATCATCTTTGAGCGATGCTTCGGTGCTTTCTACTGGCCTTAGTATTATATACTATCAGTAAAAATGATACGAACCATTTGTATTAAGGGTAAATCAGTAATTTACCAATACGATGATTAGGGGTAACTTTGTCGTTTTGTCTTTTTTTTGGGCTAGATCAATATGTGGTAATCCATTACGCTAGCATCGCTCATATTCTATTGAAAAAGCCAAAAAGAAAAGGAAAAAAATGTTTATTCATGGCTAAATGATGATTATACCCCTCCGCACCTGTTTTTTTACAATAATGGTCGTCCGCGTTTCTACTATGCTAATTAGGGATAGTATAATTGTATAAATAGATCTGAACTCTTCTATCAAATAAGATCAATGGTTCAAACTGCTTTCTATTAGCAATAGAGAGTATCGTAGTGGGCCTACAACGTTTCACATAAACGGATGATATATATGAAAACGTAATTAAGTAGGGTACAGCAGTTATGTGGACTAACTATTCCTTTCAAAGAGTTAAATTTCTAATTATTTTGAGAGCTACGTGCAAATGAATTGTCATGCCAAGAGAGACGGGAACTACCAACCAAACAAGCCTCATCACTGCATCAATTATGCCTTTTGTTTTTAACTGGCAGCGCACTGTCTTGAAATGGTACTCGTGGAGTATCATTGTTGGTTTTTAAACTACGAGTAATACCTGATATTTAACTAGAAGCAATAGTGGTGTCCTAGATTTCTGGATTTCGTAGGCTCCAAAAAAGTTTGAAAAAGTATTTCGTGTTTTGCTACCAAATATTATTTCCACTTCTAAAAGAACCGGCAGTGATGGGCCAGTTTCGATTTTTTTTTTTTGTGGTAATGAGAGGCTGTCAAGCTTCCTATAACAAAGAAAATAGGGTGTGGCTAATGGGCGATCGATCCCCACGCCCCGTGTACACACCTCTCCTTCCTTCCTCCTCCTCTTCTTTTCTACCTACTACACTATAAATTTAAAAAAATAAAAAAATAAAGTTGAAAAATTTATATATAGAAATACTATATATAAAAAAATATTTAAATTCAAATTCAAATTTAAATCGGGTATGTAAACTTTTGGCTTATAAACTTTGGGTCTATAAACTTTAAGTATATAAACTTTAGATGTATAGACATACTATATATAGAAAATATTTGAATTCAAATTCAAATTTAAATCAGATATAATTCAAATTCAAATTTGAATCGGGTATGTAAACTTTTGACTTATAAACTTTAGGTCTATAAACTTTAGATGCATAAAATACTATATATAGAAAATATTTGAATTCAAATTTGAATTAGATATAATTCAAATTCAAATTTGAAATGGGCCATGTAAACTTTTAACTTATAAACTTTGGGTCTATAAACTTTAGGTGTATAAACTTTAGATGTATAGAAATACTATATATATAAAAATTTGAATTCAAATTCAAATTTGAATCGGATATATAAACTATTGACTTATAAATTTTGGGTCTCTACACTTTAGATGTGTAAACTTTAGGTGTATAAACTTTAGGTGCATAAATTTACTAAAATAGGAAAGTAATGCGGTGTCAAAAAAAGGAAACCAGGTGGAAGTGAGGGGGAGACCCGATCCGATCGCCCCTGGCGGCCCCTGGCGATCAATCGCCCCAATAGGAGTTTCGAAGAAAATACTACCCTAACCAGATCGATCCACTTGTGAGTCTCCTCTCCCTCTCTCTTCTAGAAGTGTTTTTCTTCTTTTCTTTTAACATATGCATATATATGAACATGATTTTAGACAATTTTCTTATGTCCACAAATAATTTTAAATATTTCATGACATATTGCATACTATTATAAATTTTGATATTTAAGTTAGTTGTTGTACGCAAAAGTTCCAACCTATGTAATTGAGATACCAAGATTAAAATAGGACACAAAATTTCTCCTTGAAATATAACTTGTATATAAAGAGAAACATAAGGGGGAATGTTGTAATAAAGTGAATTAATTTCATCAGTAATTTAATTAGGTGGTAAAGTGTGAGTTTGATAGAGTGAGAGAGAGAGAGAGAGAGAGAGTGAGAGAGAGAGGGAGTAAAGTGTAGATTTTTTTTTTTCTTGTGCTAATGAAATACAATATAATCTGGACGCTTCGTGTTTCCATCTTGATTTACCAAAAATATCCCACAAAAACAAAACACATATAGCTCACTTTCACATCACTCACTCTAGATGTAACCAGAGATATAATAAACTATGGGGGTACCCATTCAATCTTGTCCACAAATTAAGCTACCTTAATCATGCCTGACCGATCGACATGGTTCCTTCAACTATTAAGAAAACACTTGAATAACAGCGACCCTAATCACTCGATAATGACCATGCATGCAGACTAATTAATAAACATCAAGGTTACGTAACACTGGTGGAGAAACAATTTATTGTCGGTCGGCCAAAATTCACAATAGTCCCGGTTTGCAATAAAAACCGGGACTAAAAATGATCTTTAGTCCACTAAAAATCATCTTTACTCCCGGTTCATCCCGTTGTCAGTAGTCTGTCAGGGGGCCGAGGATCTTTAGTGGGAGGTAAAGATCATCTTTATAGTCCCGAGTTGATAATACTAACCGTGACTAAAAATTATATTGATCTTTAGTCCCGGTTAGTATTACCAACTGAGACTAAAAATTTAATAAGTAGTATATAATCCCTATCCCTTATCCTCTCCTACACTTCACAGATCCGTTCCCCCTTCCTCTTCACAGATCTAACTCCTTCTCCCCTCCTCCCCTTCCTTCTCACACTCTCCTCCCCCTCCTCACGTCCCATCCGGTGGCTGGCGGCGGTGGCGGTGCCGCGCGGCAGGTGGCGGCTGTTGGGGGGGGTGGCAGGCGCCGGCGGGGCACCGCCCAGCGGCGGCCATGGCGGGCGGGGCGGTGCCCGCGGCGGCGGCGGCCATGGGTCGGGCGGCGCCGGTGCGGAGCTGAGCCGGCTGGCGCCGCGCAGCCGGCGGCTGGCGGCGGGGCCGCCCGGCGGGGCGACCATGGCGGGGCGGCCGGAGGTGCCGCTGGCGCTGGCAGCGGCCGGCGGGGGGAGCGTCCGGCGGCGGCCGTGCCCCTCTCGACTTGCCGGCCGGACTTTTTCTTTTTTTTTCTTTTTTTTTGACAATTTGTGATTGATTGAGATGTGTAATTTGTGATTCATTGCATGCATATGAGATGTATAATCTGTGATGTATTTGATTTGTGTGTATTTTTAGGATTTGTGATGTATTTGATTTGAGTGTATTTTTTTAGGATTTGTAATGTATTTGATTTATGTTTATAAGTAACTTAAAGATTTGGGATGTTACTTTGAATTGGGGATTTGGGGATTGATTTAGGGATATACATGGCACTAGATTCGGGAGAAAATATAGAGATTAAATATGGCAAAAGAAAAAAAGCGCTACTCTCTCTTTAGTCCCGGTTGGTGTTATTAACCGGGACTAAAGATTCCTCTCTTTTTTTCCGGTTGGTAACACCAACCGGGACTAAAGATCGATCTTTAATCCCGGGTATTTGAACCGGGATTAAAGATCGATCTTTAGTCCCGGATTCGTACTCCCGGTTGGAAACCGGGACTATAGGGGATTACCAACCGGGAGTAAAAGGTTTTCTCCACCAGTGTAATCACAAGGTCAAGGCAAAGTAAAACAACATGCATCCATCCATATGCATGCATGTGTACACATTTGTCCTTGTCAAAAGCTGAAGTGGTTCAGGAAAAAGGTGGCCAATTTTGAACAAATTAATGGAAAATTGGGCCATCAGACAATTAGCAAAGTACACTAGCAGTTTAATACTGAATTAATCCTGTCCAGTAACCACCAAATCTAGTCCGTGGCTAGCAGTGCACAGGCGGCTCATGTCACAGTACACTCTCCAGAGTTGAACAGCTAAGCTAGCCTTCTTTAATTACAGTGAATTATAATTCATTTGTGTCGCTTTTCTTATCACACTGATTTGTGGGTAATCTAGTATTGCTTAAGCTCTAGATCACACACACATATATATTCTCAATATTCATGTAGCATCATTGAGAGTAGGTTTGACAGCAACATGGGGATCGATTAGATTTAGCACTACGCTAACGTCGACGATCGAATCCGAGAAGACTAGTAATTACTGTGTTAAAAGTATAGTGTTATCATCACCCCTTCCTCAACGACTCGGTCTCACTACCAAAAAGTCCAAAACGCGCATCCACAAATTTGCATGATCCGTACGCAAACGCTGGTGGCACTACGGATGCAATTAAGTTCATTTTCGTATACGTACTAGTATAGAATTTGAGTAAAAATTATTATCTAACATTATGATAAGCAGGGTTGTGAGTGGTTTTTTTTTTTTAGAAATAAGCAGGGTTGTGAGTGTTGCTGCGTGTAATGGTATGTCTGTGTTTGTCGTGTAATAAAAAATTAGGATAAATAGGAAAAATAATTGCTTATCTGTCCTACTTACGATACTATATAAACTTGAAAAAATATCTGTGTATGAATCAAGGTAAAAACTATACACTATGATTAATCCTATAGAGTTAGACGCTTATTAGGATGTCATATATGCAATGAATTAATTATATAGGCAATATACATATTTAATCAACGGTATAACAATTCATGATAATTGTACAGTAAAAAATGATGAACGTGTGGAAATAATAGACAAAACGAACGGTTAAAAAGTTTTGATCACCAGCACATGCAATTTACTCCAAAACATATATATCTACCATTTCAGGTATATGCAAATTCAACCATTAATATGCATGTCTATACTTTGCTCCTCACATCTCGTAGACCAAAAGAACCCCTATTTTTCCGCTCATGCTTGTACCTCTAAGTCAAATTTTAAAATTTTGATTTTATGTTTTTTCATCATTGTTTTATAGTATTTGTTTTTTAATCACTAAGAATATATAGATATATAAGTTTTATTTTTTAATCACTAACAACACGTATATAAAAGTTTGATCCTTAAATTATTTTTAGTCACAAGGCCATGTTTAGTTTCCCCTATTCCCAACTTTCCATCACATCATATCACATCAAAAACTTTTCTACGCACATAACTTTCAACTTTTTTTTAAACTCCTGACTTTCTTCAGACTTCCAACTTTTTTCAGAAACTAAACACACCCTAATAAGCGATTCAAAACGTGTAATAAGCGAAAAGTTAGGGCCAGAAACCAGATCCCAACGCTGGAAAAGGATCGGCCGCGTGAACTGCTCCCCAAACGAACGATGATCTGAATCCCAACCCGCGCCTCCAAAAACAACAGAACACACTCACCGGCCATCCATCCATCCATGATACATATCCATGTCGACATGACAAAATGCCAAGAAACATGTGACGAACTGAACTCGCCAGATCGATCGTGGTAGATGTGTGTGGTGCACGCACATATGACACCGGTCTGACTCATAAAGTGTCCCCAAAGCCGGCAGAAGCAGCAGCAAGCATAACATCTATGCGATGCCATTTCAGATCGATTTTCATCAGGCAGATCGATCGTATTTCTTTCTACCAGCATCCATCCATCTCACGTACTACGGCCACACATTTGCTACACACAATCTCCATCTCGGCAGCAATGCAAGTTGATCATCAGTTCATCACCACCGTCATCTCAACAACCATCACCGATCAATCCACCATCTTCTGAATAAAAGGAAATATATTAAGCACCTGCCTGCAAATGCTCAATGGATCGAATGGACACTCATGGATCATCTTGTCAGCTCCGACCTATCCATCTCTGCACATGTTCCAATCCATCCACTACTGTTTATATTCTCCCTAGCTAATGCTGCAGTGTGCTGTGACTGTATATGAGTTGTTGTGTCGATGCATTCTATCGATCGATCGATCCAGACAGTATTCGATCTACAGTGGCAGCATCGATCGATCAGTGGTCCATCCATTCCCAGAGCAACTCTTCACCTGCTGGCCAGCAGGCTGACTAGACTAGCCTGCATCATGGTGACCACAAGTTGAGACATAAATCAATCAATATAGACGAACCAAAATGAAAAGAAAAAGAAAAGGATAATCAAAGATCATGCTTAAATTGAAGGAACTATAATGATGACTATACAAGTACCAACAATCAACAAGTTGTTACCAATGATTTGTCATGAGAGATCCATCAAGGTGTCCGGTGGCAACGATGTTGATGGAATGATGACTAAGGGCCACATTCCTCTGAACCTGTTCATTTTGCGATGTTTATGTGTCCCACCAAGGTCTTCAATTTTGAAAGAAATTTAGTCAGAGGTTTCGGTTTCTGATGCAACAGGTCGAAGCGGCGCATCGTCAAAAGATTATAATAGGACCAATCCAAATTCACTGAATGAGCACCACGGAATTCCGAAAAACCATATTCTATATTCCAAAAGTACTGACATATAGAGCTCCAAATCACCGAACCAAACAAAACAGAATTCCAAGAAAACCATATCTTATCATGCAATTTGCAGAAGTTGCAGGTGGCCGGCCACTCAGAGTGTCCTGAGAATGATCCAAATCGCAAGATGTGTCCACTAGCTGGGATCGAATTAAAGGAGGCAGTCAGTCAAGCAAGTGTTCAAGAATTTTCAGATATTCCGATCGCACTCAGAATAGTTTTCTTTCTCCCCTGAAGACGGCGCCAGCATTATACATATTCTGAATATATTTGCCTTTCTGACGTTGCACTTCCTGTCCTTTTGTTGTCTTTTTCAGATATCAGATATATATCTGAATATATCCGATGGTTAAGTAGTGTCTTTCTTTAGTTTTCTTTTGCGCTACTCTTTATTAATAAGTATTCTTTTATGCACATGTTCCAGTTTGTTCACATCAAAAGTTGTTTTCTTTTCAAGATTTCACATTAAAAGTTCTACTAGTATTTCTTTAAGAATTTATACCAAGTGTATTTTTTAAGAAAAAAGAATTCACATCAAAAGCTGTTTGCTCTTCCCTTTGCTAAAGAGTCGATAGTTTCCCTAGTTATTTATGAATAGTGCTTCTATGATCTCCCAAGAACATGAATGCACGGGTATACTACTAGAGAAACGATTATCAGCAACGAAAAAAATTTTAGGTAAAACATTATACTACGCACTTTAAGAACCATATTTTTCAGTACTACATCTGTCTTAAAATATGTTAACTTTTAGTTATGTATGAACAAGTTACTATATATTGGGATGACAGAGGTCTAGTATCAAATTTGGGTGCAAGTTGTTAGAGTGTGCCATAGACTCTAGAAGCTTCCAAGAATGCAGAGAGCTTCTTTGACAGCCAATGAGCGCACTGACTGGACTGTCTCAGCTACTCTTGTGAACTGTAACCAACCAAACACCACTGGTAAAAATCATGCAATCGGTGGAGTATAATAATGCACCCAAGGATATATTTTTTTTGCATTTCTGGACTCCACTATGAACCTTCACTAGTGGCTAGTAGATAGATTCAGATAAAAAGGATTGACGCAATTCAAGATTCAGTGCCACTTGCATCACTAGTTGAATTTCATACATAGAAATTTACTAATTAATTGCAGTCATTTTAACCTTTAATTACAGCAAGTTGTTCAAAAATAAATGCACTAGGATCCTTCTGCATTTGTCACCGAATAAACCTTTTTTTGTTTCTAGCTCGGTGCCTCGGTCTAGCTAGCTTTCATTCGGCTAATTAATTGATGTACATAAAGCAGAGAGAATGCACACGGTTTAGTGTTAGATAGTTTTAGATAATTTTGCTCGTGTCATCGATAACTACAAGAGTTTATATTTTCCTTCGATCTGATTACGTTGCAAAGTCCCCGTCAGTATCAGGCAAAGAAGTTGATGGCGTTTGATAGTGAATTAACACCTGCAACTAGCTTCTTTAGCTGCAGATAATTGTACTACTATCCAAGTTGCCAAACACAAACAGCACTCACCCCCATTTGTTGGCAGGAAAGCAATTTCTGAAAATTGAAGCATGAAGCAGGTTAGCATGTTGGATATGATACATCGAATTATGAAAAGAGATGTGTTTCCAACAAGATCGAATGGTTAGTACATGTTGAGATGATTGGTCATGGATTAGTGGGGAGGCGTGCGATTTGTGTGTAACAGTGTGGTGTGTGGTGGTACCAACGAATTGAAAACGAATGATGATGAATCCTGAAGAAATGGTGAGATGGATAACTAATCAGCAGACCCAATCCAAAGGTACAAAACCTTATCAGATTTGGTACGGCCAAAAAAATGTGGTCCTGCATCTAGTACATGAATCGATCGATCGATCACGCAACAAATATATGACCAAAACAGTGCATGCATATTGGATCTCGAATGATAATACACTGAACACAATAAATACTATTCCGTAAAAAAAAAAAAGACCAATCCTAACAACGAATCTGGACAAGTATGTGATAAGGTTTGTAGTTAGGATTGGTTTGGTTTTTTATGGGACGGATGAGGTATGTGTTTGAACTTTTAAGTGCAAAATCTGTGTCCTTGCCAGCGAGGTGTTGCGTGCAAAAGAGCTGCTGAGCTTGCAGATGAACTGGGGGCAGAAAGGGTGATAACTGAGACAAGATTGTAAGGAGGTGGTGAAGATGTTAACTCAGTCTGAGTTTAACTTGTCAATTATCCAATTAATCCAAGGCCTCAAGCAATGGCGGCTTCAGGACAGGAAATTTTCGTTGGGTGTGCCCTACTCTGTGTTGAAAATCTATCTATCTATCTATCTATCTTCTTCTATCTATCTATCTATTATTATATACTAAAAGTCTATTAAACTCCCTATAAACACTCTCAAACTACCACGTGGCTCCCTCAAAACGCTCTCATGTTGCCACGTGGCACTCTAATAAAATAGATAAATCTGACCATCGATTTTCATTTAAATCGGTGGACCCATTATTTTACATCGTTAGGTCTATCTTCAAAACCAAAACCTCCCACCGGCCCCACCTCCGTGCAGTACGCACGTACTACCTCATCTGTCCGTTCTCTGTTTTTTTCCCCTTTGTTCCTTTCTTTTCTTTTTCCAATCACAATTAAAATTGAACTAATCTTTATCGAAAAGAATACCCCCACAAATCGACATCAAACGCGTTAAAGTCCATTAAGTATCATATAAATGTTTTTAACCGTTGTGTGGCACTTTTAAATTAGAGAAACATTCAACCATTGGTTTTCACTAAAATCGATGGACATAATATTTTATGTCGTTATTAGATTTGTATTAATTAAAAGTCCACGAAACTTTCTATAAACACTCGTAAGTCGTCACGTGGCATTCTAGAAACGCTACTAAGCCGCCACATGCCATTCAAACAAATAACCGTTGATTTTTATTATATTTGATGGACCCATTATTTATAACCACTAGATTTATTTTTAAGAAAAAGTTAACAACTCAAACCTAACCCCACCCAGCCTATAGATCGTATGTACTTACTTATATCTCATATACAACTACCTATTATATATGAAAATAATAATAATAATAATAATCATAATAATAATAATAATAATAATAATAATAATAATAATAATAATAATAATAATAATAATATTATTATTATTATTATTATTATTATTATGTTGCCCGTAACATATATATCATGTGTCTCCCCTTATCTCTACTTTCTATTTTATAGCTAGCAATTCAAGGTAAACATGATGAGCTAAATTATCATGATTTAATTTATAATTAAACAAATTAATTTAAGATCAATAAAATCCAAAAGTTCTAAGTAAAATGCAAAACATCGTATCATCGATTTACACTTAAACCGATGAAACTATTATTTTCGACGATTAGGATAGATTTATTGAACTAATTAATCCCTCACTGCTAATCTCCTCCGTAATTTAAAATTAAAAAAATTCAAAAGGTTGTGAGAAATAGGTAAAATATGGCACCATCGATTTACACTTAAATCGTTGAGCCTATTATTTTTAACCATTACAGATCTATTAAACTACTTAATCCCTCTATCCTAATCTCATAGGTAATTACATAATTATAATAATTGATTCATATTACACCACCCTCCTCCTAGATTAACTATTCCTTCTCATATTTTTATGCTTTATTAGTTAGAAAGAAAAATCTTCTATTATATACTAAAAGTCCATTAAACTTCCTACAAACGCTCCTAAATTACCATGTTGCATCCTACAAAATGCTCCTAAACTGCTACGTGGCGTTCTAATAAACCGGTGGACCCACTATTTGTTTAATAAATCGCTAGACCTACTATTTTCAACTATTGTACTTATCTTTATAAAAAAATATCCCACAACCCACCCATTCTCCCAGTGGCCCACCCTCTCCTCTCCTCTCCTCAGTACGTACATTATGTACGTATGTACGTACGTAATGCAATGCCATGCTTTCTCCCCTCATCCAATCATTCTCTTCCTATTTCTAGATGAAAATTTTAACGTGTAAAATATAATATAATAAAAATCTAACCTTCGCTTTTCACTAAAATCGATTGGTGAACCAATTATTTTAACCATTGTCCCTGAAAAAAATATTTTAACGATTATTTAAACCGGTGAACCCATTAATCTATATATAAAAGAAACACTTCCCTAAATTTTACCATAGACCATTGTGCTTTGCATGAAAACCAAATATGAACAAACATTAAAAACCATTAGATTTAGGTATATAGATGGTTTAAACCGGTGAACCTATCAAATTTATATGTAAGAAAACACTTTCCTAACTTTGAATATATATCATTTTTCTTTGCATGACAACCAATAAAAACAAAATATTAAAAATGACAATATATATTATGGAATAAATTTCACAAACCCAAGTCCATTAAATATTCTAAAAACGCTCCTAAACTGCCACGTGAGATTCCTAGAAACGGTCCAAAGATGACACATGACGCTCTAATTAATTCCTAGAAAATCTATGGAAAAAGGGAGAACATCTAACCATTGGTTTTATTTAATCTCGTGGACCTAATATTTTTTTTACCATCATATACCATTAGATTTATCTTTAGTGACAAACTTAAGATCAATCTGGTGTTACGAGTCCGCCCAACGCACGTACATGTTTCCATCCATACGTATGATAAGAGTCTATGTGATTTTTTTCCTTGCTCGCCACCCATTTTTTCTAGATAATATAAATAAAATAATATAAAAATAATGTATAATGATTATAGATAATATAAATACTTTCTCCATCCTAAAATAAAATCTTTTGATTTTTTTTCCTAAACCCTAAACCCTAATTTTGCAAAATTATAATGGCATGGTTCCAATTTTCCCTTTTTTCTAAGGTAATTAAGTTAATTTCATCGTACTTTCAAAGACTGCATACACTTGTAAATATAGACATAGATAATATACCTCATACATATTAATCTTGGTATGTTTTATAACTAAATAAAGAATTTCAATAGCTATAAATTATAAATTATATATTCAATTTATGATCTGTTTGAACCATTGTATTTTTTTAATTAAATCAATAGTTTAATATCTATACCAACTATATTTAATTTCTCATAAAATTATTATATTTTGGACCCACATCCATGCAAAAAAAAAACTACTAAAAGTTCTCATTAAAAATCAAAATATCCACCTTATTTTTTTAATAAAATCAAAATAACCTATAAACCATTAACCTTAACCTAAATTATAGCATCAATGGACCTATTGACTCATAACCAACTTAATTATCTCTCTCAACATTTATGTGGATGCTATTTACTTAATCCCAATGCCTTGATAAATGATATAATCTTTTTTTAAGGATAAATGAACGATCTTATGCTGTGTTCGGCACTGAGGGTTGGGAAACCTTAATCCCTTAGAAGTTGGACATTAACTTATAGCACAAAATACCTATATCACGTTGCTCAAATCCAACTAATACACCAAGAAAAGAAGAAGGGGAGATGGGGTCTACAGAGCTGTCCTTATGGATATTTTAGTAATAAAAATTAATTTCAGATACTTATTGTACTTATTAAATTATCTAATCACTAGAACAAAGGAACATACTGTTTATGGAGTGAACAAATTGGAGGGCTAGCCGGTGCATCCCGGTGTGCATGCATGGGTATAGAATATTTTTTCTCAGATGAAAGAGGGGCATGAGATAGTTACATGTATTATGCATATACATGCAGGGCACTTTTTTTTTTCTTCTAAGTATGATGATGCGAGCATGTTGCCGGAGACACGAATTAACATGTCCACCGTCCGTGGTGAGGGAAGACGAATAATTTGGTTAGTTGAACTCTACACAATATGTTAGATCATCTATATATCCAATGGTTAGAAATAATGGTCTAAAATCGAGGATCATATATTTTGTTTAATAAATTAATTATTAATTTTTCAATATAAATCAATAGAGCCATTAATTATATATGGTTGTGTATGTAATGTCTTTTATAACTTAAGTTTTCTCTCTTTTCCTATGGAACTCATAATTTCCTATGAGGAATTATCCATAGCTATGACCAATCGATGTTTGCCATCAAATAATAAATTAATTATCATTTTTCTTAAAAATGGTTGTGTAATGTCTTTTATAACTTAGGTTTTCTCTCTTTCTCTATGGAACCTACAGAGTCATATATCTTAGGTACCATTTTTTATACCATAAGTTACCAACACTAATCTTCAATAGGTAATTTTATAAATAACAATTAAATTCGTCATGCAATTCTAATGAAGAAAATTCATGAAAAAAAACACAATTTTGAAACGTTGCAGATATTATTTCGCTACTATACTGCCTTTATAAGTTTCTCAAATTTATCGTACGTACAGTACAAGCCCGCGCGAATGCGCGAGCTACCTTCCTAGTTGCCATAACAGTACAAACTTAATATAAATGTACAAAATTTGCTAAAAATATAATCGCATTATAGCAAAATTTGCTCAAAATATAATATGCATATACTAATTTGTCAAAATCTAGGGTGGTCCATGATCTACGTGGTGATCAACCTCTTGGAGCTGCCTCTGGCCTAAGGATATATAGGCTGAAGAGACTTTTCAGGAGGTTAAAATCCAACGGGTTCAGAGATTGGCGAATAAAACTGCTCATACGGTAGGAAAGAAGACTGCTCAAGGAGTCGATGACTTGGCTCTCGGTCAGATCTTTATTATAAGAGGATTGTAATCACGCTAATTTAGTTGACTAAGAAGGGTAGAGTGGGTTTCTCTGAAAATCTCACAAAATTTATTTTATTATTTTATTTTATTTTTTTAAGAAATGGTATTTTTATAAAAATATCACAAATGGAGACAGATAGATCTCTTATCTACATGGCCCGCATGGTAAAGAACAAGTTCACTGATTGATGAATATGACAGATGGGCATGAGTCGTACGACTAGCAGGGTTGATTTGATCGTAAAATACTCCCTTTGCGACTTTGTTTTTGGGTTTTTGATGTTCAACGTGTGAGTGATCGTGCCTTATTTAAAAAAATATGAAAAAAATAAAAAAAATTAGTCACGAATAAAATACTATTTATGTTTTATCATCTAATAACAATAAAAATAATCATATTTTTTTTAAATACGATGAATATTTTAACGTTGTATCTAAAAATTAAAAAATAGTCTTTGTAGTACTGAGTGAGTATAAGTCTACAGTCAGAAATCAATTTATTTTAAAAGGGAAGGAGTATTTATTGATCTCGGGTCGATCGCCGATTTGCCTGCTAGCAGGTTATTCACATGTGACACTCTTCATCGGTCGCTCGTCGTATATATACGTCGAACTAAGCATCTAATAATTCCTCTAAAGAAATTAAGCACCTAATTTCGGCGCCATATAAATTTAATTTTCTAGCAACCTGTAGATCCAAAAGATGATGCAATCGTCTTCACGAGTGGTTTTGTTTGTGGCTATCATCATCTGTACGTGCGTTTGGGCCAAACATGGCTGTGGTACCAACGAAATTTATTGTGTATGGGACAAAGAAAAATATAATGTATTCGCCCTTCCCCATTATAATTAATCCGTGGATGTTGGCCACTCTTCAACCAAATATGCGTCTTGTGTACGTTGTCTTAATTACTCTAATGAGAACAAAATACAGTGAATCAAAATAATTATACACCACCTAATTAATGTGTGGTGTCCCTATAAGCCAAAGTCGAATTTACGCTGAGTTCAGATTAGTTAGTAATGATTTATTAATTAAGTACTCTTCTATGTGAAAAAAATAGTGAGGGAAGTGCATGGGCGGTTCTTAAACCTGTACGGATATGTCTTTTAGGTCCCTAAGCTTTCAAAATGTATTTTTAGGTCCCGAACATGTCATGAGTGTCACATAGGTCCAAACAGACTCCAACCCGCTCCGTGAGATGGCGTGTCATGCCACGGTGACGGTTATGTGTCAGTGGGATCCATATGTTAGTCACATAGAAAAAATAAAATTTAAAAAGAGAGGAAAAAGAGGAGAAAATGATGTTTTTAATTTTGAAAAAATAAATGAAAAAAGAGAGGATAAAAAAATATGTTCTTACTTGTTTTATATGTGACTGATATATGAGTTCTATTGACACGTAGGCGCCACCATGACATGCCACGTCAGGACACGAAGCGGGTTGGAGCTTTTTAGACTTATATGACACCCAAGACAAGTTGAGGAATCCAAAAATTTATTTGTGACATATCCGAACAAGTTTAGAGACCTCCCGTGCAGTTAAAAGTAATTGTAAGAATGAATCTAGATATGTACATGTCTAAATCTATTTATATAAGTAGATTTTTTTTCGGGGGGGGGGGGGGGGGTATTAACTACTATAAATTTGCAAATTTTTATTTGTATTATTTTTTAAAAAAATTATACTTCACAAAACACTATTTAACAGTTTGAGAAATGCATACACTAAAAACAAGATATTAACTGAGCTAAAACACTCTACCAAACCCAGCCTTAATTTGTACAGCATAATTTTATAATTAGTCGGATATAAACCAAAATTTTCAGTTGCGGTGTATGTTAGGTGTGCTCCTTTAGACTTCTGTGATAGGAATCTATATATCTCATTTGTTCTTATTAGGGCACCTTTGAAATATGGGACTATGTTAGGGAAACAGAGAAATGACAATTGTCATGTTCTTTTGAATACTACGGGATTTTGAAACACATGAATGTTTGAGCTAAAGCCTTTGGATGGTTCACAGGAAATATATTATATGAATGAGAGAGGAAGTAGAGACAGAAAGAGAGGGTGCATTGGACTTAGGAAAAGAAAACAAAAACATGAGTTCTTACTTTGTCATTCCTATTTTCCTTTGGAATGAAGGGGCCAGGTAGGAAGCCATTCGATAGGATTTTGCCTAAGCCTATTCCTCCAATCCAAATGGCCATATAGAAACATAATCTTAAGAAATTCAATCATCTAAAATTCTCATGAAAATCCTCCGATCTAAAGGAGACCTTAGAAAGAGGGTTTGTCAAACTGATATCTTTTGTTTTTAGAGGCTGAACTTATTTTGAACCGATATATAACATTTCATTATTGAAAAGAAAGATGACAAACTAGCTCGTTTGAAACATATGAAGATGAAGATTAAGATGGCACATGTAATACGAGAAAAGCTGCACATGATTAATTAAGTTTTAGTTATTACTACTTCCGTCCCGACCATCCTGTACTAGGTTTTACTACCTCTGTTCTATTTTGCTTGCAATGTTTGGCCATTCATTTTATTTGAAAAATTAGTGAAAATATAAAAAAGAGAAGTCATACTTCAAGTATTTTTTATAATAAAGCAAGTCACAAACAAAATAAATAATAATTTTAAATTTTTTAATAAGACAAATGATAAAAAAAATTACAAACAAAACTCAAAGCGACAAATAATATGAGACGGATGTAGTATATTCTAGGACGAAGGGAGTACAAACTTCACGGATGAATATATTTGATATTTTAAAGCAACTTTTATATAGAAAATTTTTACACTAAACAGCGTGTTTAGTAGTTTGAAAAGCTTACTTATGAAAATCGTAATCTTAATGAGGAAAAAACACCACCGCATCTTCTTCGACTGAAGGAAAAGCTAGCCAAGATGAGGATGACATGGATCCACATCGATCGAGCGAGCTGACGACGGTGGGCGTGTATGCCACTGTGACGGCACGCTAGCTTAATGGACTAGTCTAAGCTAGCTAGCCTGGGCGCTAATTAGGAGTAGCTTAGCTAGGCCAATGAGTGATGATATGACAGCAATCGGGTCCCATGCAGCTGTGATGTGTTTGTTTGTTTGGCTCTACTCCTAGCTAGTTAATCAGATCTGGTACGGCCTAGGCACGATTCGAGTCCTAGATTAGGGCATTAGGTCATTAGGTGGATGGGTGTTATTGTTATGTAAACAAGAAGTGCATCGTCGAGATATATACTCCCTATGTCCCATAATATAGCAATTTAGTATCAGATGGAGCATTTTATAGTACAACGAATCTAGACAGGAGAGTGTGAATATTTTTATATTAAATATATTTTAAGTATTACTTATATTCTATATATTTACACTAAATATCAATAAGAATGGTTAAACATCATATCAACAGTATTATATATTTAAAAATAAGAATAGTATATATGTAGTATCACAATAGAGAGAACATTAGCTACCTAACTAGCACTGGTAAAAAAAACTAATAGATTCCAATTTAAAATTTCACATAAGTACCGGATTGACAATCATCACCGACAAGGTGACAAAAAAAAACAGTTCTATGAATCGAGCCAATTCCCCCCCCCCCTCCCCCTCCCCCTCCCCATCCCCATAGAATCATTAATCTCCAATTGCTATTATAGAATCAACATCCAATCGAGCCGAATTACAAGAATCAGGCATGTTGTCCAACCCCTCCCCCAATCCCCACAAAGTCAACAATCACAAAATCATAGGAGGGAGAAGAAGCTAGAGCGTCGGTGCGGCCATCGATGAACAAGATGGTGAAGGAGTAAGGAACCACCGTAGCTCTAGTGAAGAGGGCTGCTGCTGTCGAACTGATCGCATTGGCAAAATCTAGCCAACCCCAAACACGTGGCAGCTAGATCATGTACGTAGTCCTCGATCTCCAAATAATCGCCAACACATGCTCATTAAGTTGTCGTTGAGCTCTAGTCGGCTAGACCAATTGCTCCCTCCCTTGCAACACCGTCTCCACTCTACCACCACCGCCTACCCCTCAAGCCACCGACTCCCACTCACGTGGTGGCCTCCCACAGAGAAGAAGAGGAGAGGGAGAGAGAGTCAGGAGATGATGAGGTGTCGCGGGCAACGAGGAGGACCAGCAGTCAGCGGAGAGAAAGAGGCGTTGTGGGTGAGGAGGAGGCTAGCGGCCGCGGTGGAGAGGACGAGGTGCCAGCAAGGAAGGTACTAAGGGTGTGGTAGCGAGCAAGATGGCGTGCTGAGGGTGGACTTTGAAAAAACCAGGGTTAGCTTGGTGGAGGTTGGCTCAATGCCATCGTAAAAAGTACGTGTCTTTTTTAAAAACCAATACTATGCCGGTTAATTAAAAAAACATTGATGTTATCCGCGTTGGTTGTTTAATAAACCAACATTTCTAAGGTGCTACGCATGTCAGTTTTTAATTTTAAACACCCACGTGAGAGGTTGTAAGGACAATAGAAACCTCGTATACTGTTAGGGTTTTCTAGGAGTACGTATACACATGTATAGTGAGAAACTAAAGGAACGTGCACACCATAATCACACAGGGCGAATCTAGAGAAAAAAATTATTTGGTGTGTCCTATGAATGATGCATCAGGCGAGCTATATATACGTAGCATCTTGTCATACATTCGTTAGTCCATTTGATTATTCTGTACATCTTAAATGGCGATCTAATGATCAATAGAATCAACGTATGTACATAATCAGCACTGAATGCACTCAAATATATAAGATAAGATGAATCATGAATGGATGAATGTGCATGATGCAATGATCTCCATTATTCCCTAGCTAAAAATCAAATGGTACGACGTTGCACAGCAATTAACCCTTGACACACATACATACACCCTAGTACCAAAGGCTGTGTACACCTTGTACGTTAGACGATGCATCTAGTCGTCTTCTTCTTCACGTGTCATCCACTTACCCCTAGAGAGCGGCCGGCGCGTTCCAGTACACTGAACACACGTACGATACCATATGGTGTCCCTTTTTCCCCTCTAACAACCGTGACACGTACGGCGCTAGCTTCTGCAACCACTCCTCTTTACAGACTTTAGTGTCGGATCTTGGAAGATACTACTATACCTGCATCTGCATATATCCATCATCATGCATAATGCATCCATGTTGCTGATGACACAACGGGACAAATGCCCCGTGTTAATTTAAGCAAGCACTTTGGCGTCAACCGATGCAGGTTGATTAGAGTCAGCATTTTGGTCATGCGTGTAAAGAGAACCCTTCTGGAGATTGGAGTTTCTGCTGGACAATCCTGCGTCTGCACGCTGTATAGCCCAGTTCGTTCGTTGTTCATCCAACGCATGCGAATCACCGCAAAAGTGGCCGCACCGACAGATGAGGTAGCTAGCTGACCACAATTCTGTGGGAAAACCATGGGCGAATCACGCGCCAATGGTTGTAACTCAAGTCGAGTGGTAAACGGAATTCACATGTATTTAGCAGACTATCAGAAGTAACAACAAGAGATTTCGCCTTTGTGGATACATATTTAAAGGTATATGGAAAGGTAGTGGTTGAGAATATATGGAGGTCATGTGTTTTCATACCTCTTCTTGAGTTTAAGATAATTGGTTAGATATGACTAATATATTATTAAAGCAAGGTGAAAAGAATCTACTACCATATTCGCTCTCAATGTGCTAAGAATTACAAATAAATCTGAGGGGAAAAGCTACACACCAGATAATAGTTACGAAAAAAAATTAATGTTTTTGGAAACAAAAGACATGTCAGTAATCATAATCCTACCTTCATTAGAGGGAAAAACTACAATCAACCCTAGATCAACTAATAAATTGCTTACAGGTTAGTTTAGTTACCCCATTTTGCATTCCAGAATTTCAATAGTCACGTATAGGTTTCCTTTGTATTTTGCAAGCTATCATTGTGACAAAAAAAAAAAAGAATGACATGAAAGCATTAGTAGTCTTAACTGGCCCTGGTCCTCTGCTCTTCAGAAGCTAAGGGCGTGAAACATTACAAATGCAGGAAAACACTGAACATTTCCAGAGGCGATACCAGTACATGATTGCATGGATTGTCATTGGTTTCAACCAAAATGTATGGATCGAATGCCATTGTTTAGTTGTAGACAATGTAAAATGTGCACGTACTGGAAGTCTGAGACACAGCTTGGAAGGGGGGGAAAGCTTTTCTTTATGTCAACAAAGAGTTAACTCAACAGGAGAAATTCTTGCCTAAAAAAGGGGAAAAAAGGTGCCGTATAAACTATCTACACTCCTATATTCTTTGTGTCGAACAGAATGAACTGAGCAGAGTGTTCTCTTGCCCAAAAAGAGAAGGAACGTACCGGTGACTAAACTGTACTTGTAACCTTTCCACCGGTCTGTGGGTTGATAATTTCTTTCTTTTCCCTATTTGACAAAATATGTGAAACACCTAAAGGTTGACCTCTGCACTATGTACAACTATGGCAGTAGGGGAGTAATTTTTCCATGAAAAAGAAGCTAATGGAAAACTTGTGGAGACGTATAATATTCACTTTCACTGAAATATGGTCTCAAGTCCTCTTGGGACATGAAATCCAACGGGAAAGAAACAAGGTGACCTTTGATCATCTGCAATCTTTCCATAGGGTCCGTACCCTTGAGATCGCCGTCCTGGTAGGTTTCCAGCTTCTCTTGGGCAACCCCCAAATCGATTGTACTGTGACCGATTTTATCCCTGCAGTGAGCAAAGCTCTGCCGAAATTGGGCCCTGCATGCTCATTATGTTTAGAGTCCAGAGCAATTTGTAAAAAGAGCAACTGAAATCGAATGGTCAATTCATACCTTGAATGGATAAGATCATTAGGTACACATGAGAAGACATCTTGGTAAATCATGGTATTTGTCTGCCAAAAAAACAGTTAACTAATTTATGAGTATTAGTGGAGATTGCCATGACTAAAGCATTTGATATAACATGCATCATGCAGTTTAGGATTTTACAACTGAAAAAAGCAACATCCTAACATCATATGAAGTACCAGGTTAGACATCCTAAATCGATTTCTACATTCTAGGAAGAGTAGCATTAGCAGTTTTGAGTGATACAAATGGTTAGGGTTAAATTGACTATGGCAGGAAAAAACGTTTATGTTTTCTCTCACCTTAGCAGTGGCCATCCAGATATTTTTGAAAGTTGAGTCATCGATAGGGTCCATAATATGGCTGACCTGTATATCACATTTATATTTTAAACAATCAAAATAATGCACATGATATCCCTATCTGCTGCAATGAATATAAGAAAGCTTCATCAAGCATATCGTGATAATATCAAATTATTTATCACATGTCAAAAGTTTATAGCGGCTTACATAAGACATTAGTACAGTAAGACGTAAATATATTGTGAAATGTATGTGGAATTTTGTCACGGGGCAGATGTTCACAAGGTCACCACCATTTGGAATGAGATTCAAATGTATTTATACTATCTAATGGAAAGATATTACTAAATATTTAATTAAAATACATTTCCCATACCATATATTTTATGTGAATCGCTAGCATACCTAGAAAAAAATGGTTAAAGAGTACATTGGAGATTCTGCAATACTAAGAACATCTGTCTATTAACAAAAGATTACCGACGGAAGAATCAAAGCATAAATGCAATATATCCCAAACCTCTCCTCGATGAAGGCCAAGGTGCTCTGCCCAGAGAGAGAGACGTAGGCTTAGAGAAAACTTCCCAGCTTCCCAAGGTTTTCCATTCATTTTGGAACTAACAACTTCTTTATCTTCAATGACCACAGCAATCTACAAGGTGACAAGGGTAAACTATCAGATAATCGACATCCAACATTAAAACATTACTTGATGTAAGCGATTTGCCATTTACCAAATAGAGTTAATTGAAAAGCAAATACTCCTCATCAGATAACCATACAAGTTAAGGTGCAACGTACCAAAATATAGTGGACACAGGAATATGAGAAAAGCATACCTCAGAATCTCTTGATCCAAGCAAGCTTCTATCATTTATGTTAGCTGATCCAATCAATGTGATGCGGTCATCAATTATCATCAACTTACTGTGGACATAAATCTGCAATGCCAAATATTTTACATGCTAATTCTTTGAATCACAACTCTTAAATGGCAAAGTGCCAGGACCCTGGCAGAAAACAAAACATGCTCCAGAAATGGACAAGACTCATACTTTACCTGATTAGTGACCAAGGGACCTCCTTCGCATAGTCTACCATGTGCTCTAAGACCATAAAAGGAGATATAATCATGTGCTTTTGGACCAATAACATCACATAGATTCTGTAGTATAGAATTAGGGCCTCTACAGATAGTCCGGTATTGCCAATGCATAATTGCTCTCACAGATGCAGCTCCGCCATCATCAATGCCTCCCTGTCACGATATTATGTGAGTAACCAGGAACAAAAACATTCCTAATCGCTGCAGTAGAAAATTACCTGAAAACCAGGTAACAGAGGTATTATTATGATGGCTTTGAAGCGCTTTTTTTCTCTCTCTGCCCGAAGTATGCGCCTGTATAATGCTTCCAATACACGATTTTTTATCGTTTCATCTCCTGAAAGGCCTGATATGAAAAATTGATTCTGCAAAAAAGGTGCGTAAATAGGATGTTAGACAATTTGCTGGCAGTCTCATGGATATTAATTACATACTTATGGAGTATGTGTGCAAAAAAAAATGATTTTTATACCAAAGAAACTGGACAGAATAATGTGTAATAAGATAGTGACAATTACTGAACATTATTTAAAGATCATTATCTAGTAAAACCTACTAATCTACTATTGTTTAGAAATTGAATTTTTGATGTTTAAAAAAAATGCAAAACGCAGACCTCGATATATACAAAATGTTCTGCCTTTTCAATAAGAGAAAAATAGGCATTGTGGATGCTTCCTTCGATTTGAGTGGTTCCAGCTGACCACTGACCAACACTTCTAATTACCTGAACCAAAAGATAAATTCATTAACTTACTAGAATTATTTGATGCAATTATTATAATGGTTTCTAATGTTAGTTTAGTAATTTAGTATACAAGCATATCTGAATATACAGCAGGAACATCTTATATGTCAGCCCTTTTGAAGAAATGGTGATTATGAAGACAGAATTTACATTTAGCAACTTCAATAAAAACATTATGCCACACCCAAAAGAATTAATAAATTATGAATAGACTAACAAACTGATCTTAGATATTTTTCTGTTTCGATACCAATTAAATATGCAAATAACCAACATAATCTGAACCCAGAATATGAAAAGACAACATCACCAAAAGCAGCAAAACTGCTAAGTAGCTAAACTGATAAGAATCACATTTTGTGTCAGTCATTAGACTCATACTGATCATCGACTTAGTTTCGAACTAGATAAGTATCACATGTTACGTCATACATAGTTACTAGCCCTGGTTTCAGATTTTCCATGTTTGCCTCTTTTCCTATAGCATTCATGTTGCATCTGTTATAACAAAAGATTTCATATTATTTCCTAATGAATTACTGTCTACCAATAATGCAGCTGTTAAAACTCCAAACTTCCAATGAATTACAATCTTCAGATAGCAAACCACGTAACTTGTGTTGCATAGTTATATAACTAAAATAGCCAAAACTTTGAGAAACTCTTGCCTATTATCTCATTCATTGGCATCAACAAATTAATTCAAAATTAACTTCAATACTGACCTGACAATGACAAGTTGCCCTTGGACCAACTTGCCCTATATCAAGTACTGAAGCAACTTGATCTCCTCTTTCTTGCATCTCCCACCAGTTCTTATCCATGTGATACTTTTCTTCTTTGGAAGAATCAAAATGCCTAATAGATGACGACTCAAGGGAACTTATATTGTCTACGAAACCTCTCATGGGCAAATCCTGTCGGGAAGAATCCAACTTTGCCTTCCGGTTGAGCAAAGGCTGATTGAAGCTTGTTTTGTGTAGGTGATCAGAGTGGTTGGCGTCTAAATCGTTCACTCTTAAATCTCCATTGGGCAATGCTGGTGGTTCAAGCTCTTGAGGTAAAAGCAATGGAATGTCCTGACAAGACTCCCGTGAGTCCACAGAGACTGGTTTTTTAACATCACAATCCTTGTCATGGTTTTGTTTACCATCAGCCTCACTATTAATTTCTTGGCTTATGCCCTTGTAACGTGGAATTACCATGTGGTGATGAGGCATCAGCAAGGGAATTCCTTGCTCATTGGGAGCTTTGTTCCTCTGGAAAAAAAATGGTATTTTATTTACAATAATGAAGGGGAAGACACTTTCTATGATGAGTATGCAATGGAACAGACAAACCTTTGCATAATTCCAGCGCTGAACAAAATGCCTTGCAACATCCCGACAAGGTGGACCGTAGAGAGCACACTGAACATCATGCCAAGGCATGCGAGGATATTTAGTTCGGTCCAGCTCATCTTTCATTGTGTCCTCCCAGGAATTTGGCTCAGATTCCCTTATGTACAGCAGGAAAACTCAGGTAAGAATAATTTGGGAATAATCCTACATAAATACCATGATAAACGAAATACCATAGTTACCTGGGGTTATAGTAGTCTTTCCCTGGCCATATCACAGGAGGAACATCTGAAAGTTTGTGCGCAGAATTATCGTAGCGACCAAAGCACAGATCAAGACCTCCAAGATAGCATACTTGATTATCTACTATCACAATTTTCTCATGGTGTGACCTTAAAGTGAAAATAAGAAGTTAAGTTGTTATAATTAAATAGTTTGCATTGAACATAGGGAGACAAAAACAGATTCGTCATACCACAAGTATACACCGCTTGAGAAATGATCAGGATATCGCAGAACTTTTACATTCTCATGAATGTTAAGTAGCTTTTGTTTACTGTACAAGCTGTTGATTTTCAATGCAAGAGCAACTTCCTTGTACAAAAGAATGTAGATCTGCATAATTACCAAAATTCAGAGTAGACAGTCAGTAACTGTCGGTTTTTATGAGCCATCTAGTTTTTGACTCATTTTGCTTTTTCAAGTCATGTGATAAGTTCATATTTTATCAATGACCAGAGGCCATGACAGGAACCTATCATTCCTGCCTTGCACCAAAAACAATAAAAAAATTAAGAATGAGAATAAATACAACAAAAGTGTGCAATGGAACTCATAAGCACCAAAGCATGGTGTGAATCCAAAAACACCCCTATAGCTTGTTCTTGGTTAAATTTGACAAAACCAGGCATTAAGACAATTCTTTAAAAAAATGATCAGTGCCAGGGACCTATTATGAAGTCATTAACTTCTAATGTATTTTCACAAAGAAAGATTAGTGCCAGGGACCTATGGATCGTGAAATCTTCTTGCGTGATCTCTGTCTCTAAGGAATTGATAATTACATAACTTGTAAGCGTATGCAAGAGGAAGTGAGGATGATGGTGTGTGGGAGGCAGAAGGGCCAGAAGCCCCGAACGCAGGGGTCTATTTGAATAGTTTGTCAGCAGATGGGATTCACGGATTTTTTTGTTCTTTTTTGTTTGAGCTTGAAAGGTAAACAGACTTGAACCTCACAAAGTAAGCCATTTTCAGAAGATACAAAATGTCTATGATTCAGGCATCTACAATTCATGCAATTGACACGTGAATGAAGTAGCAAACATTGCTACATAACTTAAGCACCTCACACATCATATAACAGGTCTGCAACTTTGATTAAAAGGAAACCATTATGATACCTGTACACCCTGCTTAGCTCTAGCTTCCAGTAGAGCATCAAGCCTAGATGACCCATGATGTTGGAAAGGGCGTCGGAGAAACAATTCTGGGCAGAGCCACCAGCCAGTAATAAATATCTGCATCAAATATTCGGTTATCTTAAGATTACACAATTGTAGTTATTTTCTCCATATGTAACTATTGAAGCAACACAAAGTTAACCTCTGATTTTGCTTGCTCAATGGAGGAAGCAATTGCCTGAAATGCAGCTTCTCCGTCTATAAACCACTGTACCATACTCCCATCTGGCATGAGACCCCTTGGTGGAGCAAATGAACCAAAACGATGAGGGTAACACCAGCCCTCTGGAGTTTGTCGAGCAGCATTTATTGCACTAACCCAGTCTTTCACTTTAGAAGAACTTCTTGTTCGTAACTTTAAAGTCCGGCCACCAGAAGACACCTTCCTCCAAAAAAGCACAAATATGTTTAGACTCCACAGAAATATAAGGTTAACGCTTGTATCAAAATAGTATGAACAGGTGGACCAGCTCAGAACTACCAAGATCAGTATCAATTGATTGGAAGGCAGGAATTCCACAAGAAATAATTCAGTTCCCACATAAATAAGAAAAGAATCGCCGCATTCAAAACTTGTTTTAGAGTTTATGTATTTTTTATGAGTATGAAATTCACTACAAAAATATTCTGTAAAAGTAGCATTTTTCATAACAAGGATGTTATGTATTCATTAAGATATCCATACGACAAAAGGAGAAAGAGATAATCCTGCAGACTCCTAAGGCTCTATTGGGCATTGTGGTGGCTTTCCAGAAGCACTTATATATTTACTGTAAGATCAAATAATTAACTGAGTGCATCTTTTTTAGGCCCAGAACAAAAAAATCACTAAGATTTTTTAAGTAATATTCTGATATCTAGCTAGCTGTCACTTTGCAGCAAGGCCAAACTAAACAATCACAATCTGGCTAAACTCAACATTCTTGCAATAGATATAAAAATGTTTCCATCGTCAACAACCAAAAATAAAAGTATTACATTTCAGACGAACGTGCTAACTTGGCATGAGATCATAAAATGGAATATGTACCTGGAGTCCGAAATGCAACGGGTTTCGTTCCTTGATCTCTTTTGCTAGAGATATTTGGCCCTCTCCACTTATATCCATATGTGGCAGTGCATCAAAGATAAGGACATCTAAAAGCTTTGGATCAAAAGGATCTTTGAGTAAAGCTAAGAATCCTGGCTTCAGGACAACCCAAACCTATTGAAAAATTGTTCAATTCAATATCTTAAATACAATGATTATAAGATAGCTAAATACAAAAATGAACTACAAAAAATATAATACCTTTTGCCAGCTGCTTTTGCAACAGCTAAACAACCCACATGAACAACAGTTTTCTTTATGGTCCTTCTGAATTTTTGGCAAGTGTCCAACAGATACATAATCTTCCTTTAGCTTAGGCCCATATTCCGGTAAAAATGACAAACATGATACCTCCAAAAATTTGCAAACCTGTATTTTGAAAGATATTTTAGTACTGACTCTTGACGATAAAACTAATCTAGATGCAGATAGGATATTTTGGTCAACATTTATTCTAATTGGAAACAATAGAGTGAAATGTATAAAGATTTGGGTAATGAGTACCTCCGGTGAGTTGACAATGTCCAAGTTCCCCAAAAAATGGTTCAGATATTCTTGCATGGCAACTTTTGCTCGATCAGAAACTGAGTGTTGACGCCCCAGAGCTGGTCGAATGACAGGCAAAACAGCACTTGAAGGAACATTTCTGCCACAACAGGTTCAATGTCTTGCTTACTGCATGCATGGGATAACATATGGAGACTCAACTGCTCTAATTCAACATTTGCAATATGATAAAGCATAACTATACATCAACTACTAGTGTGTCGTTGATGTATAAAAAATTTTACCTATGTCTAATGGAGTTTTCTTCAGCCTGTGCAGGAACATTCACATCGTCTGCTTCATCCTCATCATGTCCTACTGGCATGTGCTCCCCAATTCCCAGATTTTGGAGCCACTCTTTGACCTTGAATCACAAAATAAAGAAATCAACTTAGTACTCCCCGCTTAACTCTGCTTCCCATCTTAATGACATTTCTCCAGATATCAAATGGTTAAAATGTGTCATATTTAAGTTAAAGTAAGGAGGAAGAAGTAGGTGAGTTGCTCCAACATAAAAATCTGTGCTTAAAGACTTACTCCCTGCCTGTATCCACAAATATAAGGGATTTTGGAGTGCTGCTTTCCCAATCTTTCCCTTCAACCCCTTATATTTGTGGAAACTGCCTCTTTTTGTTTGGACATAATATTGAAAAACATAAAAATTTGCAAAACCTGATGAACTGATGAGGAATATGTAAATATTGATCCACTAAGCGGACTAGGAAGTATGAGCCATAAATAATAAGCTATTTTATTATCTGTTATCTAACAAACTAAATCTGACCAGATGCAATGGCTTCCTTCTATACCCCATCCTATTTTCACACATATTTATGCCTCCTCCACTTTCCATAGAGTGCATCAATACTTGTAAAAGTTAAATGATGATAAATTCTAATAACAAGATGTTAAGGTAACATTTTAAAATAAAAAGGGATCTCCTTAAATGAAATGCAGTCATCCTGCGTTTTCGAGAAAAAAAATAAAAAGGGATTAGCAAGAACCTTAAAACAATAAATAGAATATATAATATGATATACACTTGAAGCAAGGGGGAGAGAAGATGTCATGCCCTGCACCTCATCATAAAGATCTTTACTTGTGCCAGGAACAATCTCTTGGAGATACATCAATAAGGAACCACAATAGATTGGTGTTGCTGGTGTCACCAGGGGTTTTTGAGGAGCAGGTGTGCCACCGCGCAGGCAACAAATAGGTGAGATCCTCTAGTCGTCAATAGTCTCATATGACAACAAGGACGACCTAAATCTGAAGAGGACAAGGCAATGATGCCATATCCACACTAGCAACAAGGAGAAGTTCAACCTAGCTCTAATACCATATTATGAATTGGATGTCTCTATTCAACCTAGCTCTAATACCATACTGTTAACAGTTGTTTTTATTATGACCTAATGGCTCATATAATTCTAAAATAAATAGTTGCGGCCCATTCTAATCCTAAAACTAACTAGCTTTTGAGATGTACAGAAGTTAAGAGTAAAAAAAATAAATTATATCTCCAATCAAACAGCACAACTGCACGGCAACTCAACGAGTTTGCTTTAAGGAACTTACAGGTTGAAATCCAGTACTGAAAAGCATCATGAATCATAATGGTCATATAACCAACCTGTTCTTGCTTCTCATGGAATTCTTCAAGAAATTCACGCCTCTTCAATGCAAAATGTAGATAGAGAACTTGTGAAGCTTTCTTATATAGACGCCACCTAAACTGGTGGAAGCAGTGAAACATTTCTCAGTTCACATATGAAACATTCATATTTAATGGAAATAAATAGGGCAGTGTAAAGAACAAAATGTCCATCACAGGAAAGCAAGTATGCACCACAAGTAGAAAAATTATATATGACAAGTATTAAGAAATAAAACTCATGCATTTCACAAGTTCAACATTTTTTGTTTGCCTTTGTCCGTGTGTGCATGTATAAAACATCTGCACACGGGTTGTGCCGTGTAGTGCATGCAGTCCATTAATTTCAAACTGGTCATAAACACGTGTTCCACAAAGTTCCTTATCACATTTTAAGATAATAAGAAGTGAAGTGAAAGGGAACACGGACTTTCTTAACAGCCTCGAGTTTTGACAAATTAAGCATGTACCAAGTTGTTAAGGCCAAGTTGGTCAGTAGTCAATACTAGATAGTTGATTTGCAACGTTAGGATCATAATGATCTTGTTAAGGCCTAGAAATCATTTCAGTTTAGGATCTATTGCAGTTACAAATTGGCACAAACAAAATCACCATGGCACGCCCTTCAATCTATATATTTGAGATATCCTCTAAGTTAGTCAATTTCTTGATCTTGAATTGATTGTGTCTAATTAAGTACCTCTGTATATGTAGGTAACCATATTAGAATTCCAATGGATCATAATGATCATCAGAACTTAGGACCAAAAATACCTGTCAATTACAGGAAACATCAGGACCTAAAATCTAAATCCAACACAAAATAAAAGTGGTCCATTTATAAATTCTTGTAACAAAAGAAAACAAGTAATTTCAATAAATATAAAAGGACAAAGAAGTTCTACCAAGTTGTATGTGAGGAATTGGACGCACGTTGTTGCAAATGCTAAATGGGGATGACAATTTTACACACCACAAATTTCATATGAACATCTAGCAACAAAGCAGCAAATATCTGGTTCATGGAACATGCTTAACCAGAAACCACCATAAACTTCAGTGTATGAAAACCAAGTCTACATGGCTGAGTACTCATCTGACTGAGTAGGTGAGTACTCTAGGCAGTTAGCCTCACCAAGTAAGAGCAGATAAAAATGAGCGCATAACAGGTAGAACAAACATCCCATTATACTCAGGTTAATAGGCCGTTTACAGTGCAAGTAACCACATCATCCAATCAAAAACAATGATCGATTAGGCGCATACTGCACCAGAAAACTCCACACACAAGTTTAATCTATTCACATAGACTGTATTTGCACATGATTAATTTAAGAGCAGATCTGCTCGAGACAGGCTGATCAGCAGTAAATCTGATGTAGTCTTAACATCCATGCATAAAAGTCATGCCTATCCAATACTGAACCATTAATATCAACTCCCACAATGCCATGGACACGCTGTAAAGTTTGAGATTGTGAAAAATCCTACTAGTAGTTGACTGGTACCATCATCAATCATGGAACATTAACCCCCTTTCCCTTTCTACATGGGGAATTGCAGGCCATTAAAATCAAACAAGTTCGTAGTGGCGTAGAGATCACAACTCACAATCAGAAGGCACATTTCGCGCAGCAGCTAAAATCATGAGCTGTAGTTATTAGTACCAACAAATTGAACTATAACGTGTATGTATGTAATATGATCGTAGAATTTGCCGACCAAAAAAAAAAGGACGCGATTCTAGACTAATTCACCCCCTCTCATCACACCAAATTTTCACATGATGTTTCTCAGAACCGTAAATAAACCGGACAGGAGAGAAGGCAGGCGAGGATCCGCGAACCTGCTTGTAGTGCACCTCGATGTTGTACGACAGCAGCATCGGTGTGATGTCCCCGGCGTCGGGGCGCGACACGGAGACGATCGACGCCCTGGGGAGCTCCTCGAACACCCGCGCCGCCTCCGAGAGGCGGAACGACGCCGACGCCGCCAGGACCTTCGGCCGCCGCTCCGGCACCGCCGCCTCCTCCTCCTCCTCCTCCCCCCCGTCATCCACCGGGCCCCTAGGCATCCGCTCGTACCGGAAGCGGCCGCCGCCGGCGGCGCCGGGGACGAGGCGCTCCACGTTCATGGAAGCTTCGAGAAGGAATGGAAAGGGCAGACGTGGGGGCCGCCGATCTGATTGGAGTTTTTTTTTTTCTTCCTTCTTTTTTTTTTTCCGTTTGATTCCTTCGTGGTGCGGGAAATGCGAGGAAGAGGAGAGAGATGGGAAAAGGGAGGAGGAAGTTTTTATAGTTTTGGAACTTTGAAAAGCAAATCGGAATTGTGTGCATCTGGCTGGCATGTGGGCCCAGCTTTGGCGGAAAGGATTCGGTTCGGTTTAGTTTTGGGTCTCCACCGGTCACAGCTCAATGCCACTCAATGGACGTGGTTTTAGCGGATTTTTGTTGACATCAGTATAATTCTCGTGAAATTTGCGTAAATTGTCTCGATTTCAAAAGAGTGCCATAGAAATGAAGTGCGATTCTCATTCTCATTTTGTTCTTAATCCCCGTATATGGTGACTTAGATTAGTCATCGGAGTGTGGTCCAATTAGGTTGGCTGGGCGGAACGAGGACGTACGTGTCTCGTGTTCCTCCGATGGAAAGAGTAGAAAATGCACGCGTGTTTTGGCCGGTGGCCCGGTGCTATCAGGTGTGATTATATATATACTGTAGCAGTTATCAAAATCAAATCAAGTTAGGAGAGATCTTCGTAATCAATCAATCATCCGTGCGATGCTTCCACTCCTTGTGGAAACGTACTATGCAACGTGCATGGATTAGGACAATTATTAGGTTGTGTTAAGTTCCTTGCCAGAATTTTTTTAAATATACGGACACATTGAAGTATTAAATATAGATTAATAACAAAACAAATTATAGATTCCGTTCATAAACTACGAGACAATTTATTAAGCCTAATTAATTCGTGATTAGTAAATGTTTACTATAACATCACATTGTTAAATCATGGCATAATTAGGCTCAAAAGATTCGTTTAGCAATTTACATGTAAACTGTGCAATTGATTTCTTTTTTATCCACATTTAATGCTCTATGCGTATGTCCAAACATTCGATGTGATGTTTTTTTAAAAAAAAATAATCTAAACACGGGCTTAATTAAACTGCTCGATGTGCCTCCCAGGCAAGCGGCAGCAGCATATCAAGCGGTCGATGAAATAACGCCTATGCTTACCTCTGACGTGTCGTAATGTGACTACGTGAGGTATGGTACAGCAGGTACAATAGCAACACTACAAGCTAGTTGTAAACACATACACATATCAAGAAAGATAAATAAGAAGAGAGAAGAGCAATGTATGTATGACAGATAGGTCTAGGTATTACTAGTGTACTGTAGTATATATTTACAGATAAATATTATATAAATTGGTTATTAAATTGACTATAGGTGATTTAGAGCTAGTACTTGACTATATTACTTCCTCCGTTTCAAAATGTTTGACACCGTTGACTTTTTAGTATGTGTTTAACCATTCGTCTTATTCAAAAAATTTAAGTAATTATTTATTCTTTTCATATCATTTAATTTATTGTTAAATATATTTTCATGTACACATATAGTTTTACATATTTTACAATTTTTTTTAATAAGACGAACGGCCAAACATGTGCTAAAAAGTTAACGGTGTCAAACATTTTGAAACGGAGGGAGTATTAAACTTGCTCTTATTCATCTTGATAAATTAAACGGGTTGATATTGTTGTTTGTAGGAGTTCTATAAAAGGAAAAAGTTTAGTTTGTGTAGTAGTGCTCAAAAGAATATGATCGGCTATCGTTGTGGTTTCCGAAATAGAAAGTTTCAAAGCCTGGTGTTCAACAAATTTTAGTGACCTGGAAAAAAATTAGTAGAGTAGGGATTTGCTATCAATTTCTATTGATTTGCATTATTAGGAGATACATTTGTGAGTGTGCGAGTGTAATGTGTGTTAGTGTGTAGTGGGGTATGAACTCGTATATGCATGCTCCAAAAACACACTTGGCGTGATGGTAATTCTTTTTTCTTTTTTGAGATTTATGTATTTTACTTTTAGCCAGGGGTACGGTCCATTGAACACTGTGTTGAGTACACTGGTATATGATACTCACTCCGATTTATATGATAAATCGCTTTGACTTTTTCTCTAGTTATTTTTTCTTAAGTTTAGCTAAGTATCGTAGAAAAATATAGCAATATTTTGAACGCAGAACAAACATATTATCAAATTATATTCAATGCTACATTCAATAAAACTAATTTGGTGTTATAGATATAGCTAAAATTTTCTATAAATTTAGTTAAATTTAAATAAGTTTGACTATAAAAAAAATCAAATAATATGAGTTGGATGTAAAAGTAATATTTCGTGTCATGGAAAAATAATTTGTTTCTTCATGGACCTTTTTTTTAGATAGTACAGCTAAGGATGCACACGAACTCACTCCACATATACAACACCACACACACATGCGTGTGCGTCCAACACATGCAGCTATAGACCCATTGAGGACCTAAGGCTGTGTTCGTTTCCCAGTGTTGGGAACATATTTCCAGCGCATGGAAAACGGAGCGGTCCATTAGCGCGTGATTAATTAAGTATTAGCTATTTTTTTAAAAAAAATAAATCAATATGATTTTTTAAGCAACTTTCGTATAGAAAATTTTTGTAAAAAACGCATCATTTAGCAGTTTGAAAAACATGCGTGCGGAACACAGGGGAAGTGAGTTGGGAAAGTTGGGGAAAAAAACTCGGCCTAAAGCCTCCTATGTGCAGGTATCACATAGTCCCAATGAACGCTCATGCGTGCATATCCTACCATTTACCACTGCATATCGGTTAAATTAAAACCTGCCCCCGAATGGAGCCTCCACAGCGATTCAGGGCGGCGTGGCCATTTCCCGTGCTATCCACGTCGCCCCGGATGCCCAATGCTGCTAGATTTCGCGAGCGCTCGTGATTCCGCGTTGACTCTAGCCATTTTGCAAAAAAAAAAAAACCTTAATGTTACCGATAATTTGATGGCAGTCATCAACCATATGTTTCTAAGTTATGTATTCTTACCTAAAAGACCTTTAAAATCTAGCATTTCTTATGCTAAGAAGAAAAAAAATTGGAAAATAGGACTGTGCTCTAAAAAACATAAAGTGAAGGGTCATTTAAAAAAAAAGGGACATCCCTCGACCTCCCCTAAACCCTAGCCGCCAGCCTACCACTGTTGCCCGCCCTTCCCCTCTCCCTCTCTCGCTTTCTCCCAATATCCTCGCGGCGGCCGGCCCTCGCTCGCTTTTCCCCACCGGCGACGACCTCTCCCATGTGCCCTCCACTTCACTCCTCCATGGTGGAGACTCGCCGGAGCACCGACGAGGCCGCCTCCTCCCCCCCTCTCTCTCTCCTTTCTCTCAGCGATGCCGCCCATCCCTGTCTCCCCCACAAACTCCTTTCTCCTGATCTGGCCGTGGTTCTATGGAGCAGTGACGACGGCAACATCAGGCGAGAGGCAAGCTGGTGGATAGATGCCTTTGCACCTTACGACAATGATGGACACTTGAACTGGTGATGGGCTCTAGGTGGGAGGCGGTCTCATCTACCTGCGGTGGCGGCGCGCTCTAGCGGGAGTGGAGCTTGAGTCCAAACGACGACGGGGGTACTCCGGTAAGAAGCAAGCTTGAGGACATTCAACTCAACTACGCAATACTCAAGCTCAGTGGTGGCGCGAATTCCTCTGGTGGCAATGTTTCTTCCTGTAATCCCCTCCTGAGAAACCTTTTGTAGAACATGTTCATCTTGCCGAAACAAGGTTAGTCGATTTGTTTCTCTGCCTAGCTAGGTGCTCTGCTTCTTGATGCATGAATCCGGATTGCTGCCAATTCATTTACCCAGCAAGATTTTGGTACACAACATTTTGGATATTGATTGGGGAGTTAGTTATGTTTCTTTTTCGGAACATCCCTAAAATGTTTGCTGTGCGCCTGTACAAAAAAGAAACAAGTTTAGAGTAAAAGCATTTGGCTTGGCTTCCCTTCACAAAATCAGTTGTTTTTTCTACCAAGAGTCTACTTTCTTCCCTTTCCCCCATCTCTTACGGTTTATAGCTGCAATGGAGCAACCGATCTGGTCAAAAAAGTTTTACGTTTGCCATTGATCCTTCAGCTTATAACACTAGGTTTCGATATGGTCAGGATGGATCTATTTGTTGCAGAACAGCAGATCCATCACCAAGCAATCCAATGCCATCACCTGCATGGGTTCCTTCATTCTTAGAAGCTACTATTTGTTGTTTTGTTAGAAACATTACTGATCACCTAAAATGTTGTCTTACAAGCATTGAAACTAGGTTGTCATTGTATAAATATGCATTGAAACTATTCTGCTAAGCCACAGTTCTACCTTGGCTTTGTGCTGCTGGAGAAGACATGGCCACATGACTGGACCAACTAGAGATTGGCTGCTTACCAGTGATGTGCCGTGTGCTGCAACATTTAATTACCAAACAAGTAGTAATCTACTGATTTATCTCTGCAGACAATATTTAATAGCTCTTGATTCTTGGATATCAAATAGGTAGATTATTAATAATGAATAGATTGTTGTGAGGTCAAACATATTAGTGGGTGCTTGGCTTTACTATGCAGTGTGGTAGGCGGTATATTGCAGAGGGTATGCACAGAAGAGTAAACACATGTTTTCTATTTTTTTTTATTGAAATGCTGGTTACCTTGCCTTTAAGGTGTTTGTTATTCTTCCTATGAGCACAGAGTATGAAACTATCTTAAAGTCATCAACTACACATGCATGGCCTATGATATGCATTGGTTGGGCATGAGATATCTGGTTTCTGGCTTTGAATTATTTTACTTTGATTATTGTGTCCTTGCCTCCCCATCCTGATCTATTCTGCTCTATGCTTCTGCTGTGCAATGATGCTAAAAAAAGTCCAAAGTAGAGCTTTACTTAAGAGATTCTAGATTAAGATAATTTAGTTGTTTAACGTGTAAGAGTTATTTTTATTGTGTTCTTGGCTCAATGTGCAGCTATCCAATTATTTCCCCCCTTTTCTATAGAGAAAAAGGACAATATGCCACTCTATATCGTTGGTTTCAACAAAATGCCACTCACTAGGATGTATAGGATAAAATGCCACTCTATATGTTGATCTCAGGATGGTTTGCCACTTTTCAGAGTTTTAGCTATTTCATTTTCTTTTCTCCTCATTTTCTTTCATGGAGTGACCAAACTACCCTTGGGCTCTCAATACAGAATCTTATATGCAGCTGGTCGCTCCAGCGCCATGGTAGAGCTGCTGCTCGCCATACTCCAGCGCCATGGCAGAGCCTGCCAGTGCCAACACACATGCATATCCTTCAACTTTCTTTGTACAACCAAAAATGCATCCCCTAAAACATATCACATCCATTTTCAGGTTGATAGCAGCAAACCAAAATATTCACAAAGCATTCCAAAGCACAATCCAGTTCATACGTCATACACAAACCATTCAACCCATAATTCAGTACATACACATAGTTCAACCGAGCTACATAATTTTAAGGATAAATTGAACAAGCAATCTAGGTCGCAATCTAGGTCTTCTTCATTCTCTTGGGAGTCAATTTTTTCTTCTTAGGGATAGTAGAACTATTTCCTCCAGATGTGCTAGCTCCCGTGAGATCTGCTACTGCAGAAATGCTTGCTCCCAAATTGCCTCCTGCTTCTCCAGTGGTGCCTGAGCTATCTCCTAGCAGCATTGCAAGGTGCCTACACACAAGCACAGAACATAAGCTACTCCCATGCAACAATTTGGATGAGATACATGCACATACAAATACTTTATTTACCTTCTTGTCACCATTCCGGGGCTTTCTTGCATTAGTGTATCCCTATTTGTGGTCATTATTGGTGTAGAAGGTTCAGGTGGGTACTTTGTGGTGTTCTTCCTAGGTTGTCTTTTCCTACAAAATATGCATATGGAACTGCTTAGTCACATGAAAAATAATAGGTTGTAAAGATAGAAAAAGTAATACCTTTTTTTCTTTGTCCCATTCATTGGGCACTTGTAGCTAGCTTGCCTATGACCCTTCTCTCCACACCCTTTGCATGTAACTGTCCCTCTTACCATTTTCTTTTTTCTTGTCATCACTCTTTGCACTACTCTTGCCACTGGTCTCAAGACAGCCCTTAATTCTCAATTTCCTCTGTCTCCCTACACCCCTCTTACCTAGTGGTGCACCCAAGTTGAAAGGCATGTCCACCTCAGGCCAATGTGATTTGCCTAGCAGCGCTGGTATCTCTCTTATATGCAGCCTTGAATTTCTCTACTGAGTAACACACATCAACATATTCTTCTAAGTTCACATTTTTTTGAGTTGTTAAGAAGGCTAGTGCATGCCCACAAGGTTGATCGGTGTGCTGCCACTCTTCACATGTGCAAGTTTGTGTTGTGGCTGAAACAACATGCCTTCCAAAGTCATTGCCATTATCTGACACCTCTACGGTATGTAAGCTAGCTGCCACAACATTCAAGTGTCCTAATCCTCTAGTCCTTCCCTTCAATTAGTGCATTACAGCTGGTAGAATCCTACCATGAAGCCTTTCTCCAATCCTCCTCTTATCCCATAGAATCAATATTGTCTCCCTTATCTTGTCAGCTAGATCAACAACATGCAGGTCCTTGTAGTCCCTAATCTAGTTGTTGAAAACCTCAGCAATATTGTTTGTGATGTAGTCACACTTGATTTCTCGGTTGAACCCACACCTCATCCACTTCAGTTTATGATATGTTGTCAATCATTTCCAAACCTCAGGAGATCCATTAATAATAGGGGTCATGTGCTTCTGGAACACCACACTGCGGTAAGCCCTAGCTGCAAGGTACATATTTCCAAAAGTGTCACCATGGAACCTCTTTGCAAAATTCTTCATGAGATGAAAGAAGTACTTCCTTTGTTTAGCTTTATGGAACACCTTCTGCACTGCATTCTTTAACCCCTTGCATGCATCAGAACAAATAGCAAGAGGTTCTAGATCCCCTATTGCCTTATGGAGCTGTTTCATGAACCAAACCCAGTTGTCCTCACTCTCAGAGTCAATAAATCCAAATGCAACTGGATACATCCAATTGTGCCCATCTATTGATGTAGCTGAAGCTAAATGTCCATTCCACTTACCATTTAGTGCAGTAGAATCAGTACTAAGGTAAGGTCTACAGCCATCAACAAACCCCTCAATGCAAGGACTAAGTGCATAGAAAAACCTATGAAAGTATGGCCTCCCATCAACCTCCTTGATGTCAATTTCCACGATACTACCAGGTGATCTCTTAAGGACATCTTCCTTCCACCTATACAACATTTGAAAACTTTCTTCCCAACATCCATACAATTCAGTCAACGCTTTCTCCTACCCTTCCTAACTGTATCACAATTGATTGTTACCTTGTGATCATCCTGCAACCTTTTCTGCAAGGCTTTGGGACCCATGTTAGGATTGGTCTTGAGGATATCAATAGCCTTTGTCAGCAACCCATGCCTGCGGTGGTGTAGTTGTCTTTATCCTCATGGTAGATGTATATCCATGGTCCTCATTATGAACTGTGACCTGCAATACAAATGAGATGTAATTAATTAGAGCTTTGTAAATAATAATAATAGGCAGTTATAGTTGAGGTTAGTACCATTATAGTTTTATTATCACTTTGTCTATGCCCAACAAGACTCCATGGACATCCCTGAACTCCACATTTTACCCTATATCTCTCCGGGTCAGATTTCTCTATGGCAAGCTCAAATTCCTTTTTAATTGCAAATTGCCTCACAGCCAACCTGAATTCTTTCATTGAGGGGGTACATAGTGCCCTTGTCCGTAAAGGGTTATTCTTGACGTACAATATGACTAGTTCACCTGGGATGGCATCATCAACAGGAATGGCTGCACCTTCGGTGCCCTCAATGACTGCATGACCATTTAATTCTAAAACATTATTTGATTCATCAACTTGTGCAGACTTCGTTGCCCTCTCATTTTCATCACTCAAGCCTAGAAGTTCAAATAGTTGGTCATCAGTCATGACCTCAATCCTTCCCTCATCATCTTTTTTCCCCTCAATCTCCAAGTTATCCCAATCAATAAATCGAATTGGTGGTTGTTCTGGAATGGACCCATGCTCAAGAAATAAAGGCACACTTGTGCAACTATCTAGATGCTCTGTAGCTACAGCTGAAATAGCTAAAGCTGAACTTGATCCATAATCAAACAATTGAAGATCTACCTCAAACCTAAATGAATTGAACAAAAAGAATGAGTTAGCTCCATCTAACTCCATGCAAGAACAAAGTGAAAACAATGGTGAAATATTTTACCCCGAGGGCACGTTGTTGCAGTCTGAGCTCATGGTGTCAATGTGTTGCGTGCAGGACAACACAAACCAATAAACCCCCAATCTACCTAATTAGGGTTTCATGCAATTAATCAGTGCAAAGAACAATACAATCTCAAATTTTTGGTTTGTGATTTCTCACCTTCCAAACGTCACGCCAGAACCTACTACGAGTACCTTGGGACCTGGCTTCTCCCCTGACAGCAGCCGACGCTAGAGACGGCCACCACCGATTGAGGTGCTGGAGAGAGAGATAGAGGGGGGGGGGGGGAGACGCGCGCGAGGGGGAGCTGAGCTGGGGGAGCGGCGAGCGGCGTTGGGAAGCAGAGCAGCCGCGCGCGGCGAGGGGAGCGGGGTGCGCGGCGGTGCTGGAGGATGGCGACCGCACGGCGGCGTTGGAGGATGCGACCGCGAGTCGGAGATGTGGAGGAGCGGCTCGATCTGATCTGGTTTCTGTTCTGTTTCTGTATTGTGACCAGGGGGTATTTTGGTTACTTCATGAAAGAAAATGAGAAGAAAAAAGAAAATAAAATAGATAAAACTCTCCAAAGTGGCAATCTATCCTAAAGGCAACATATAAAGTGGCATTTTATCCTATACATCCTAATGAGTGGCATTTTGTTGAAACCATCGATATAGAGTGGCATATTGTCCTTTTTCTCCTTTTCTGTGACAGCTATGCAATGAGGCTATGAAACAAGTCCAGAGGAGAGTTTTTTTATTGCAGCTATACGTCCAGCTGATCAATTTATTGTGATTTCAATTTGTATGCAAAAAACGGAGGAACCTTCTTGTTTGCATATTCTATTGTAGATGACACCTGTATGGGTGTCTCCTGTATTAAATTTTATTGTAGGGTATTAAATCTTACATAGATCTGCCATTATAGTGGTATTGGTCCGATTGCAAGAAAACAAAACTACAGATGTGTCATGTATATGTTTGATTAATCATCCATATTCTAACTGAATCTGAATGTAGTTCAGTTCTTGGCAATTGTCATGATTAAAGTATTAAACTGGCTATAAATTGCATTTCTGTGCAGAGCATCAGCTGAGTAGGCTATAAGAATGCTAAATGCTAAGAATCAGCAAGGTATGCCTATTCATTACAATGTATGAAGATGCTTACCAAATCTTTGTGTATTTATTGCTGAAGTGGTTCTAGCACAAAATGTCCTTATTCATACAGTGCGTGAAGATGCTTCGTTATCTAACAAATGCTTCTTGTTTTGCAGATAATTTGGTGGTTAAAACTTTTGGTGGAAATAGACTATTAAGATATGATTGTTTGACCATGATATGTAAATATGACACTTCAAAATTATTGATATACATTGGGTATTTACATGTAATTAAATAACATATATACCCTATTCAATGGAGTGATGTTCAATGACGTGAATTGATGATTTATGATGCATTTCTAATATATATTTAGCTTAAGTGATTTATAATCCTACTACTACGTGATAGGGCGCGCAACACGCGCGAAATGTCTAGTCTCAATTAATTTATCAAAATTCAACAACTTACTAGAGTACATGTAAATCCACTTGTTAGTGTGAGAGAAAATGATGTTATAACGTGTCCTATTTGAAACAATTCTACATCCTGCACATTACTGTGGGAATGATAACATAATCTAGATACAGTAAAAAAAAGCAGCTGGATTAATCCAAAAAAGCACTAAATTTATATTAAAGCTATTTTCCAGATCACATGAAGTTAGGTAGTTCTTCATTATGCAAGTTTAATCATCCCAACAAATAGAACAAGATGAAGCCAATAAGATAATACTAACATGAAGAGTTTATGCACGACAAATGCACAGGAGAACAAGTACAATGGACACACATTGCTGACTGACCCCACAACCGAAGAACGGGCTGGACTTTTCAAACAAAATCCACAGCCACCAATAAAGAAAAAAGCACATTTCTGCAAAAACCAGAGTTAGAAAAGCCTACTTTGACCGCTTTTGACGACCGGTGTCAGGTCAGCCATCATCCCGCGCCCACTAGTGTCACTGACATGTGGCCCATAGTTGTTAGAGTTAACCCTAAAATGGAAAAAAAAGAGACAGCCATGCCATGATGCCAATGCTGCTGCCATGGTCACGTCACGAGGTAGATGGGCATCGCCGGAGGAGCTCGAGCTCCTCCTCCTCCTCCGGCGCCGCCGGCGCTATCCCTGAGGCTGACGTAGGGGAGCACGGAGGCGGACGCACCGAGCTCGGAGGCCGCGAGGTGGCCGCCGGACCGCATGGCTGGCGCCCAGCACGCGCACGCCGCCGCCGCTCCGCCGTCGTCGTCGTCTTCGACGGCGGCGAGGTACAGTGGTCCTGCCGGAGACAACGCGGCCGTGCTGTAGGAGGACGGGTACTCAACGGAGGCGGCGGCGTCGTCGTCGTCGGACGAGGAGGAGGAGCCGCCGCGCCTGAAGAAGAGAAGGGCGGAGCTCCACCACCGGCGGCGCTGCTGCTGCTTCTTGTGGTGGTGTTTCTTGGAGATGGGCTTCTGGAGCTTGAACCGCGCGGACTCCACTGGCGGCGGCTGATGCTGGTGGTGGCGCCTCGTCGCCGCCGCCGCCGGCCGCTTCGCCGTGGCCTGAGAAGAACCAAGAAACTAATAACAAATGAAGCTCTGATCGATCGATCGATGATGAGCCATTACCAAGGAAGGGGGAGAGATTTCATTGAATGATACGTACATGGGAGAAGAAGCACCGGAGGCGGGGGTCGTCGTCGGCCGCCGGGAACCGGAAGACGGGCGGCGCCGCGGCCGCCCCCCTCTTCTTCCCCATCAACCACCTCGCTCGCAGTCGCAGCCAAACCAGAGATTGAAGAGAAGCAGCCAATGGATGGGATGGGATGGAAGAAACAACAAGAGTTGAGAGAATGTGAACAAAATCGAAGCAGCGAGTTTCTTGGGATGGATGGATATGCGCAACTCGACAGAAAAGAAGAGGGTAGCCGACGGCGATCGAGGTGGTGGTCCGTGGACAGGTGGAGAGTGATGAGCACTGCACCGTGTCCGTGAGCGCTGCGGCTGACGAGTGGGGCCAACGCGAGCAAAGTGACCGTTGCAAGAGCAGTGGCTGCCTGCCCACCCACGCGCGCCCGACTGCCCGTGCCTTTTCTTTCGTGAAACTTTTACTGCAGTGCAGTGAGAGCCATCTCTTTTCACCGCTGCACGCGCGCACATCTGTTTTTCCTTCTTCTTTTCTTTGGTTAATCGCTCCACTACTACTAGTAGTACTTACGCTGATCCTACTTACTCATAGACTCATAGTTTTTTTAGAAGGGCACCGCACTCACACCCATGTGCGTCCCTAACACATGCTAGCAATGAGAATGAGATTGGAGGGACTAGGTCTCAGTGCACAGGAAACGTGCAGTCCCACTGAACGTGCACGCGTGTATACCCTATTACCTAGTCGGGACCAACCGAAATCAGTCCCGAGGAAACGGGAAAAAACCCCTGGTGAGACACGCGAGTTGCGATCCTAGGAATCGAACCCACGCGGGCTGCTCGCTCACCTGGTGACACTAGCCAACCGAGCAACGCTCGGTTCTCCATAGACTCATAGTTATTTGTACGCATAATTAATTGTACAACAATCAACAAAAAGTAAAATAAAAAAGACGAGCTAAGATAATGTAAAAAAAAAAGCTTAAACGGGGGAGTAATACGTTCGGTGGGGGCAGTGTTTCAGCTTTTGGCTAGGTACGCGCACGTATTTGTTCCAAGCTTTTGAATATCTCCTCTACAAAATGATTAGGATAATTATAAATTTACCACTATTTTAAATCATAATTGTAAAAATGCTACTCAAAAACTGTAAAAATGCTACCAGAATTATCATTCGAATGACATTTTTTTGCAACATATAAAAACCAATGGCAAATTTACAAATGCCCTATAAAGATTTTGAATTTAATGGCACATTAAATGAAAACATGTTACTAGAGTGAGTAAAATCCAAAATCCCCTTGTTCTCAACCTTGTCAACAGCAATGCACGTAGTCAAGAGAAAAGAGGAAAAATTGCAAAAACCACTCTAAATACCACCTTGAGTTTGATATTCCCTCTATAAAATGATTTGTTGTAAATAAACCCCATCTTAATTCATTTTGGTTTAAAATTCCACTCAATTGCCATTACTTGCCCATTTTCGTAGCTGCAAACCCTACATAATGATATGGCTATGGAGGCGTGGTTATCATTTATGTTGTCTAGGCACGATGGCATGATTATGGAATATTTGCTCCTACTCATGGTGTTACGCTTGTCTCATGGGGTTCAATAGTGGCATGTTTATTTGACAATTCAAGATGAGGAAGATGAGTTCGGTACAAGTGACACCATGTAATTGAGAAAGAAAATGTATGTCCATAAAGAGATGAGCTAGGTCATATAACACATGCTAAAAGAGGAAAGAAAAAAAATATGCAAACAACAGAAATAGCTAATTGGGGAGGAATATCAAACCAAGGTAAAATAGGATGGGGTATTTGCAACAGAATAGAGTTTTATAGAGAGGGATCTCAAACTTAATGTGATATTTGAGGTCCTTTCGCAATATTCCAAAAAGAAACAACAACGAGCGTACACCCTCCTTCCTATGTTCAGATTTAAAACCAGAAGTCTCATAAAAAAAACTGAAAGAAGCCCAAACAATTACAGATTTTGATACGTAATGCAAGCACTGAACCTAATCATTCCTCTCTCTGAAAAAAACAAAGAGAAGACAAGCATGGAGTATCATTGACTGGTGGGGTAAAAAAGCTGAAGTCAATGCATAGTCATGGAAGTGAATAAGTGATAAGATAATCATGTCTAGCATTAGGGAAACAAAATAGTCATAGCTCAAAGCTAAAAGAAAAGGCTGCCGTTTTTACGGTTACCAATTTCAAATACAGTCATCTTGCTGAGGAATATTTCCTCAAACACTAGCAACAACAGAGCATCCATTCTTATATTGATGTCAAAACTTCATTTTTCGTAATTGAACCTACAATCTTCAGATTAGTTGTACCAGTTCTCAAGAGAGCTACTACAAATGAACATATGTTCAGATGCCCTGACAAAAGATCTATCATCCATTGACAAAAGTTTAGACCTATTTGTCTCCTAAATGTGAGTTTCAAAATCTTAACAAAAGTTTTGATGAATAGGATTGATTGTGTGATAGCTTATATTATCTCCAGAAACCAAACTGCTTTTCTCAAAAATAGGTTTATCTTGGAGGGGGTGGTAATTCTACATGAAATTCTAAATTCTATTCACCAAAAGAAACAAAGTGGCATTCTTTTTAAGATTGATTTTGAAAAAGCTTATGATAAAGTAGATTGGGTTTTTATCCATAGAATGCTAGTTGCAAAGAATTTCTCAACTCAATGGTGTGACTGGATGATGAAAGTCATTAGAGGAGGGAAAGTAGCAGTCAAAGTAAATGATGAAGTTGGTCCTTATTTTCAAACTCACAAAGGTCTCAGACTGGGTGACCCCCTGTCCCCTTTGCTTTTTAATTTAGCTGCTGAAGCCCTTACTTTGTTGATTCATAGGGCAGAAAACAATTCCTTGCTAGAAGGATTAGGTGTCAATGATGAAAACAAAGTTGCTGTGTTGCAATATGCTGATGACACTATCCTCCTGATTCCTGATAATTTAGAATATGCCAGAAATTTGAAATATATTCTGTGTCTGTTTGAACAATTATCAGGTCTCAAAATTAATTTCAACAAAAGTGAAATTTTCTGTATAGGATTGACAGAAGAAAGACAAAAACTCTATAGCCAACTTTTTACTTGTAACATAGGTGATTTGCCTATGAGATATCTGGGGGTACCTATTGATAAAAAAAGGATACTGAAAAAAGATTGGAAAACAGCTAAAAATAAAATGGAACACAAGTTGGGTTGTTAGCAAGGGAGATTTCAATCAATTGGTGGAAGGCTGATTTTGATTAACTCCAGCTTAAGTAATGTCCCCCTCTACATGCTGTCCTTTTATAGAATTTCTTAGGGGGTGAGAGAGAGAATGGATTTTTTTAGAAGAAGGCTTCTCTGGCAAGAGGATCAGGGCGGCATTAGAAAGTACCACCTTGTTCAATGGCCAGTTATCTGCACTCCTAAGGACCAGGGGGATTAGGAGTGCTAAACCTTGATCTTATGAACAAAGCTCTACTAGGGAAATGGATCTGGCAACTTGAAAATGAAGAGGGATGGTGGCAAGATTTTCTTAGAAATAAATACTTGAAGAAGAAACCCATGTCTGTCCTGAAAGCAAAACCTGGAGATTCTCACTTTTGGCAGGGGCTTCTTGAAGTAAAGGAAAAATTCTATAGTTTATGTTAAAAAAAAATGGGAGATGGGAGATCTGTAATGTTTTGGGAGGATAGCTGGATGGGTGGCCGACCACTAGCCTCTCAGTTCCCTGCTCTTTATAATATCACCTTGACAAAACTTATCTCCTTAGCTAAGATAAAAGAAAAAGGTTGGAGTGTGGTCAAATTTAGAAGGACCTTGGTTGATGAAAAACTGACAGATTGGAATCTTATTAAACAAAACTTTGCAAATTTACATTTTCAGCTAGGTTGCAAGGATAGGCTCTGCTGGAACCTGACTAAGCAAGGGACCTTCTCTGTCAAAACTTTTTACAATGCTCTTTGTATTCAGCAGACACCTACTCCTTTCAAGAAAATTTGGAATTTTAAAATACCTCTGAAAATCAAAATCTTTCTCTGGCTCATGCTAAAGGGTAAAATCTTGACTAAAGACAATCTGTTTAAGAGAGGTTGGAGGAAAGGTGACACCAAGAGTTAATTCTGTGAACAACAAGAATCCATCCAGCATCTCTTTTTTGACTGTTCTATGGCGAGGCTGATTTGGAATATTATCTCTTGTGCTTTTGATCTGAAACATGTTTCTGACAGTAATCAATTGTTTAGCTCCTGGATTTCTGCTTTTGGAAAGAACCTTAAGAAATTAGTTATCACTGGTGTGGCTGCTGTGTTTTGGGCCATTTGGAAAACTAGAAACAAAGCTTGTTTTGAGAATAAACTCCCTAATGACCCAACTGATGTGATTTTTTCGGTTTGTCATTGGTTGTAATCCTGGGTTCCATTGCAGAGACAGGAGGAAGATCAAATAAGGTTGCTCTTGGGTGCCAAACTCATAAGACAGGTGGCAAGTGGTATCTTCAACTCCAACTATGGATAGAGGGCCGCTACAAGAAGGATTGGATGCTGAAGATTGATCTCTCTGCTATCGGTCTGAATGTCAGCTGCAACTACAAATTAGGATTTTGGGATGGTGACTGCTGTATATCTGAGTCGCCAGTAGACTATGTTTTAGGACTTTGTTTAGAGTTGTTTGCTGTTATTTTGTTCTGTCTGGTGTTATCTACAAAACCAGCTATCCTGATAGCTTGTCTGGGAATGCTCTGTATCTGAACCTGAACCTTGTAGTCTTCTCATTTCTAGTAATGGAAATGGGGGCATTATGCCCTTGGTCAAAAAAAAAAAAAACCATTGACTATCCTTTGAAACTTGAGAAACAAAGCAGAACATTTTAGAGGAACTATGGCAGGACTGGTCAGTGTAAAAAGGAAAAAAAATTCCCTCAATCTTGTATTCCAGTTCTAGTGCTATATATTCGAGTCTTATCAATGGGAAAGCATCAAATATTAACATGAGGAAACAACTACACCCATTGCAACCTGAGAACAGCAGATATTAACATGAGGAATCAAAAACATTTTATATATATCTCACTGACACTACAGCAAGACCCATAAGTCTTTGTTTAACCTATCTTAAAAATTGAGATAATCCCCCAAAACCAACAGGCTTCACCCGTCCTGCATCACAAGTTGACACCAATGGTAATTGAGTATTACGAGTGAAACTATAAATTTGGCTCATGAAGCAAAGGAGGAAGCAGCGCAAGTATCATCTACTATCCAATTGAGACAATACACATAATTAATGGCATCGAATGCCATAGAGGTTCAAAAGATCAACATCAACCATCCTATCTGCACGCACCATGTGAGCAATACAGACAAAGGCCAGTGCAATGCATAGATAAATTATAAAGGCCAGAAAATACTAATTAGGTTGATAAAGTGATGTCCTTCTTTGGCCACTGGATACATTTGCGGAGGGCCTGCCCTAGTGTCATGATCTCTTCGTTTGGGGGTAGAGGCAATGGGAACGCAGTGAAATTTGGATATACCATGTTCACTCGCACCTTTCCATAACCCTCTGCTAGCGGCACACCTTGAACCCATGGATCTTCACTGCATGGATATGCAGTACCCTCACCAGCATCAATGATGAAATTAGTGCCTACACCGATAGCCACCTGGATCTTGCACTTTGTATGTTCCTCGATGTCATCAACAGGATACCTATCATGGATAATGCTGCCACCAGGGTGAGAATGTGCCACAGCCCCACATTTACCCTGATTCGTATTGGGGCTGGGTTCGACGGGGACGGGGGAGGCTACCGAGTCCTGAATTGTGTTGGGGCTGGGTTCCACGGGGGAGGCTACCGACCTCTGATTAAGGGCCTGCTGTAATCTCTCTTCAACTTCACTATCTATTTTTGCTGCTAATTCATCATATATCTCCTTTTTGAGCTGTGCTACATTGGTTTCTTCGCACTCGCCTTTGCTTCTCCTGTGTTTCTTGTACAAATCAGTATTGTCAGTGAATCCTGCCTTCCATGGAACTGTAGCTCCAAGGCCTCGTGTGCGACCTGGGTGTTCTTTGGTTCCTAGGGCCTCAGTTAGTATGTCCTTTTCTCTACATGACTGGAAAGACCCTTGGAGAGATTCTTCGGCAAGTTGTCGGACCCTTTGAGCAACCTGCTCAGTCTCGTTATTTGCAAAGGAGATGCTGCCATCAGAAGTGGTGATTGCCCTTGCCCGTACCCAATTCCGAGCCCGCTGTACTGGGATGTCTGCAAATGGAGTGGGCCGACTCAGCTGAGCTGCTTCCTCATCCTCCCTTGCCCATTGAAAGGATTTGCCCACATACCCACCAGTGCCCAGTCTGTGAGGATGAGTATTGCATGCCGAGAGAGCCTTGTTTACCTCACTCTGATGCAGAAATTCTGGCGTCTGGCATCTCTGTACAAACTCATTCCATTGATCCCGCAAGTGTGCGAGTTCCTTATCATGGAAGGGTGTCCGATCTTGCTTCACGTATTTCTTGTAAAGCTCACTCTTGAAGTTCTTCCATACCTTGCCAATCTTAAGCAATGCTTGTCTTTGCACGCTGTCATGGGCACTTTCAGGGATCTCAAACATTCCTTTCATAGTCTCCCATAGTACCGTTTTCTCAGTGTTTGGTACTTTTTTCCAGTCCTTGTAGGTTATTTTGATCTTTGACCTTCCAATTACACTGCATGCTCTCCGGAATGCTGACACTGCAGTCTTAGGCAACATAGGCTGACCATCGTCAGTGACATGAGTGATGGTGTATCGACCCTTGGGCATTTTATTTCGACCTCGGCCACCTCGCTTTCGCTTCTCTGGCCTCGGTTCATCTGGTTGAGGTGATAATGCTGGCAGCGAATCTCGTACATCTGGTTGAGGTGATGATGTTGGCAATGAATCTTGTTCATCTCTAGACACCGCCTTTGCAAAAAATAAAGGGACATCAAATTAACTCAAATTTTGGTGCTAGGAATAGATCGATGTGCACAATAAAAGCAACTGTATATGGCAATTATCTTTTTAGCTACTACCTCCGTTTTATAATGTAAGTCATTCTAGCATTTCCCACATCCATATGGATGTGGGAAATGCTAGAATGACTTACATTATGAAACGGAGGGAGTAGTTGCTAATGTTGTTAAGAAAAGAAACCATTCTTATGAAATCTGAAACTCTACATGACTACATGTAGTTTGCTTCTACAAGAGTAATACCTTCATCTAGCTTAGAAACAGGTCCGCATAGCAGAGATTTGTATGGCCAGAGACATGCTCAAAGTACTTAAAAAACTCAAACCTTGTATAATTAAATATTACAAGAAAAAAATAATGTTACAAGAAAATGCATACTCTAACAAACCCACCATCAAGTAGTTAGAAGAAAATTTATGGGAAATTTACAGAAATAATACCAGAACATTGGCATCCACAAATCATGTTACAGCAAAGTCCAATACTGGATAGAAGGTCTAATAGCGATCAATAACAGAATGAAGTCATGAACACATTCATACACACAACACGAGCTGATTGACAATCAGGGTCAGAAGAAAGCAAGACACATGCAAAAACATAAAAACTGCTAAACCAAAACATAGAAACCAGCAAATGCACGCTGCTAAGGGCTTGTTTTTGTATAAGTGAGTATACCAACAATCCCTTTGGGCGAAAGGGCCTGTAGCCTAGTAGTTACAAGAGCCTCAGTAGCACCTGAGGTCCTGGGTTCGACTCCCCATGGGAGCGAATTTTCCAGGATTTAACGGCGTTGTGCTTTCAGTGGTAGGCGACGTACCCGTCAACAGCGAGGCGCCTGTGGTGACTTCGTCAATCTCTCCAGAATTTGCCAATCTCTCCAGAATTTGCCGGCCCAGTCTTCGAAGATGCTCATAGGGATAGGGTTTGCGTGCGTGTGTTCATAGGGGTGAGTGCGCGTGCGTTGTGAGTGTCTGCGTTGTACTGTGTAATTCAAAAAAAAAAAACAATCCATTTGGAGTGGGATGGCAATTGAATTGAACAAGCCCTAAGGATGCACGAATTACAATGCTCCCAGTTTTTGCAACTAATACAGCAGTCAAGTTATACAAACTTACGCCTTTTCGAGAAAAAAAGTCATACAAACTTACTACTGGCATAAACTTGTATCTCCTCATTCATTGCATAATCTTTTAATCTTTTTAGACATGAACATGGAGCTAGTAGCCTGGTACCAATATTGCCCCATTTGCATAAACGGTTGGTCTGCAAATCAATAAAAATAGGAGCTCCCCGAAAAACAAAATGAAAATACGAACTCTATCACAGCAATGGTGTGTACTAGACATGAAGAGGACCTCATCGAAGCAACAGCATTTAGAGATATTCGAGCTCATAATATTTTGGATAAATCAAAATCAGCACTACAACTCACTCGAGCTCATAATATTTTGGATAAATCAAAATCAGCACTACAACTCACGACCATTGATACGAACCTTTTTTTTTTCTTTCGAAAAAATCAAATCAGCAGCAGAAATCAGTAAAAGGGAAAAGGGTAGTACCTGCTGAGGAACAGTGGCAGCCGGGGAAGAAGACGAAGCGGCGGCGCTCGCGAGGAGGGCCACGCCGCGCGGCCAGCGGGGCCGGCGCGGCGCGGCTGCCCAGGGTGGCGACGCGGCGGCGGCGGCGGCGCCGGGCGGGGAGGAGGTCGAAGCGTCCCGGTGGTCAGGGAGGGGATCGACTCGGCGCGGCGGGCTTCGAGGAGGGCGAACCTGGAGGCGCCGCGGAGGGCCAGAGCCGGTGGGCAAGGTGGTGGTGGTCGCGCTGGCCTTCGAGGAGGACGCGGCAACGCGCATTCCGGCCGCCGCCGCGGCGGCGGCGGAGGAGGAGGAGAGCGAAGCGTCGTCGCGGTGGTTGGGGAGGGGATCGACGTCGTCGACACGGCGCGTTGGGCTTCGAGGGGGACGAAGCCGGCGGCGTGGAGGCGGCGAGGTCGGGCTCGCGGCCGACGGGGGGAGGAAGGTGGCGGCCTTCGAGGTGGGCGCGGTGGTGCGCATTTCGCCGGCGGCGCCGGCGGCGGTTGGTTGGGTGGTGGATCGGCGGCGGAAGGGGAGCCGTCTGAGGGGCTAGGGTTAGCGGTGGCACTGGCACCTAATACCGTAGGCCATTACAGACGGATTTTCGTGTAACAGAAATCCAGACGTTTTTGTTTTTTGAAAAAAAACATTGAAATTTCTTCCTTTTTTGAGTAAATTTAACAAAATTACATATACTTTGAAAATTACGGATTTTAAGGTATCGTATTGAAAATCTATTGCTTTAATGCCGAGGTTATCAAAGAACTACTTCGTACATATTTTAGGGCCCCTTTGAATCGCATGAATGAAAAAAACGAAGGAATAGGAAAAACACATGATTTTAACCGGAATGGAAGTATAAAATAGAGTATTGCAAAACACAAAAATGACCGTTTGATTGGATTGTAGGAAAAACACAGGAATTGGATGAGAGAGATAGACTAAAAGAAAATTTTCTAAGAGCCTTGAGCTCTTGCTAAGTTTTCTCCAAAATCTCTATAGGATTATCCATTCCATAGAAATTTCAAAGGATTGGATATAATTCAGGGCCTGTTTAGATTATAGCCAAAATAAACCTTACCAAATTTTGGCAAGATGACAATATTGCTAAAATTTTGGCAAGATTTCTTATGTATTTAGCAAGTTTGGCAACAAACTAAACGTAAACATTTTTTTGGTAACTTTGCCAAAAAATAGTATGGTTGAAAATGGCATCAAAGTGAACACGTCCTCAATCCTTTGATGCAAAGGCATTCATCGAAATTTTTTCCATAGAATTAAAATCCTTCAAAATTCTTATGTTTTTTTTTCTAAATCAAAGAGGCCCTAAGGTTATAAGAGTTAATATCATAGCACTATCGAGGTTATAAACGTTGTGTTTTTTAAATAAAATTAGTATCTTTTTTATACTGTACCATATGTAGTTTCGTAAAGATTATGGTGTTTTAAATTCGTAGTTTTGTACAAATTTAATCGCTGCACACATTCCTGTATACATGTTTTTGTGATATTAGCTAGCTGATATAATGATATTGCAGCGGACCTGGCTGATCGCCGATCAGTCGCGCGCGGCGCGTGGCGCGCGATCAGTTCTGGCCTTATAGTCTCTCTCATCTACAGTGCATACATATGTATATACTTTTATATACATACATATAAACTTTGTATATACAAACTTTCTATCCGTATCTTTTTTTATACGTGTATATAAACTTTGCATACGTATATACAAACTTTGTATACGTACATATTAAAAAACTGAAAAAAAAATACGGATAGAAAAAAAAACCGTGCAAAAAAACCGTGGAAAAAAACAGAACAAACAAAAAAAAAAGGAACGTGCGGGCAAAAAGGAAACCGGAAAAAAAACCACGAAAAAAACAGAACAAACAAAAAAATGAACGTGCGGGAAAAAAGAAAACCGAAAAAAAAAGAAAACCATGCCGCCGCCCGCGCCCCTCTCCACGCGCGACACGTGTCCAGTCACGCAGGAGAGGAGACGCTCGACTGATCGCCTGATCGCCTTTTAGTGTTCTCGTATCGCAGCTACTGTAAATTCTTCTACGATCTTGTTGAATACAGAGTGTCCGAGCCCAGCTATGGTGTGAACAGCATGGCTGGTTTCGGCTTTCCTTTGTGATTTATGTTCGTGGATATGGGCTGGGGCTTTTATCTCGACGATGGGCTAAAGGTCCACATTACCAAACGATTGGTGTTTTTTTTTCCAAGTTTTCCTTTCTTTTGAATTCACTTCGGCAAAGAATTCACAGCCAACTATTATAGAGAATACTTGATAAATGACTTCGAATTATATAATTACAGTTTAATTAAAACTAAGAAAACTACTCACAGACGATTGAAGCATCGGTGCCCTTGGTAAGTTTTTCTTTCAAGCAAAATGGTAGTAGAGCAACCCTCCTGCTACACAAAGTAGTTCAAGAGGGTCCCGTAATTCTACAAAAGTAGAGACACAAGATATAAGGGTGTGGCATCCTTTCTCATTCATCCATTGCATTCTCTCAAGCACAAGTGTACAATATGAGCACCCCTCTCCTCCTTATATAGCATTCCTCTATATATGGAAGGTTTCGGTGTGGGCCCAATTAGTGTATATGGGCTGGGCCTTCATGGGCCCAAACCCATAGGTTTCCTAACACTCCCCCTTAGGCACTCACCGCGTGATGTCTATGCCTCATCAAAACTCCACAAAAACCCAGTGGGAAAAATTTAGAGAAAGAGTACATAGCATACGCTTGCAATATCGCACGGATTGCCTCATTAAAAACCTTGATAAGAAACTGCTGGGAAAACTTATCCAAGGGAAAAAGAGTACAATCCACCCAATTCTTCGTTCAATCTTTCCAGATTGTTTTCAGGTACTTGATTTTCTATGTCAAGATTCTAGAATGAGTTAGCGAAATTCTCCCCCTGAATTTTGCATTTCTCTAAGTCTCATTATTCCGATTTCTTGGACACATCTATTCAAGTGAAGATGTCAATAATGAGTTAGCGGATGAATCTACAAGACTTCCACATGACTTAGTGCGTTGCTTCTATGCAATTCATGTACATAGAAGAGCTTGGGGGTTCATATGCTTGGTGAGTTTGCTTCTCACATAACTCATTTGCATATGTGCGACATATGATGCTTTAATTTCATAAATGGTGGGGGTTGAGATAGTTTTCAAATCACGATTGCTGTCGCGGGTAACCATCTCTCAAAACCATGCCAAGGCTCTGAACAGTTCAACGATGCTTAGTTTAGTTTAGTTCATTTAGCCAAGTATTCATGTGCTGCTATGACACTCGTGTTTAGGAATTCCGTCCCATTTTGGCGATAATAGACTATTCCAAGCTATGCACCATGAACATTCCTAAGTGCAGTTGGACTGATGTACTAGACTTCCATTTGTCGCATGCCTTTAGTTGCAAGCGTAAGCATGATTTGGATTCGGCTAAATATTTCAAATCAAACTCAAATTCAAAACGAACGAGTTTGTTTTCTTCAATTTTTTTCTGGTTTATTCTATTCTTTTATGTTGGTTCGGGACCTAGTACTTCTTCATGTACTATTATGCAAGTGTCTGATCCAAACTCCTGAAATGCGTTCATTGATTCTATCTTCAATGCTTATCAATCATTTAGGTTGAGTTCTTCATTTCAACTTCTAGTTCATTAATTCCATTCAACTCTTGGTTGACTGCCAATGAGTTTTGTTGTCTAAAAGAGACATTGCCCATGATAGGTCTCATTGCCAATTTCTATTGGTTGTATGAGACTTTATGCGAGTATCCATGGATATACGAGGAGATGCATTTTTCATATGCTTTCTTCTTCTTTTTCTTGCTTAATACTTCTTGATGTGGGCATGTACCAGCGTTAGTGTGCACTCCAACAACTAGTTTTCTTCCTTGATGGGAAGGTGCGGTACGCCTATTCGGAGGTTCCGTACCGTTTGCCAGATCTCAACTAGCTCCCCTTCTATTCGATGGGTTACCTTTTGTGACTTTGAGTATGATAGTCCCTCTTGCCCTGTTTTGACCAAACGTCTCTGGTTACTTCAGGGGTGTGAGGAGCCGAAGTTTCTTGTCCAATTCTTTTTGTTCGAGGCCTCTAGACAAGACGAGGGGTACCTTTACTTTCTTCGGTATCACCCTCCTCCGGTGCATTTCATTCATGCAACTTAGTCAAACTCTTCGAAATCACAAAAGTATTTACAAAGTGATTTGGCAGTTAATTCTTTATGCAAACTGCATTCACTAGTGCGGTGTAACATACATTAGTCCCTTTCTGCTATCATATTTCCTGACATTTCCTATCTAGGGGTTCATTCTCTCCCCCTAAATGACTGGAAATAATTCTTATTTGTCAAGGAATTTAGGCTTCATAACTATCTCCGTAAAAGGTTCCCGACCTTCGGAGAGAGCCTTTTGCAACGCATTATGATAGTGGGATATGCACATAAACCAAACAGATGCAATAGCACTAGTTGCAGGATGGATGTTTATGACGATAGTCTGAATTTTCTTTCAGAGTCCGCAGCTTTGGGGACTACATGTCCTTTTCTACTGCAGGTATTACAACAATGATATAGCATATATTGCAATTCATAGCTTATACTTGGTCCGTTCATGCGAATATTTGGTACTTCGTGCTACCAATTCACCAATCATCAAATGCAATGCTAGCATTGTCCTCGCGGACTTCTAAAGATGATTTAGTGAGTTCAATTGCTGTTCACGTGATCTTGCTGGATCAGTCTTGGCAGAGACAGGGTGTCTAAGAGACACTGGATGTTTGCTGCTTTGGAAGCGCATTTATCCATATAGTACCAAATAGGAGCCGCAGATATTCCTCACAATCCATTCAGGGATGCTAGAACTATATGCGGTTTATGCACTAATTTCCTGTCGGTGCATACTGGCACACAAATCTTCATGATTTAGGAAAATTATGCATATATGTGCCATGATCATACGAGTTGTAATATTTATTCTTATAATTCTAAGACCGGAAATGGATGAAAATCCATTGCTAAAATGGTGTAGCCCAAATCATCACACTTTTTAGAGAGCTCAACGGGGTTGACGGACAATAGATGCTTCTATAAAGTGCACAATTGTTCCATAGGTAATATGACTGTGGTGCATTCTAGGCCGACAAATTCAGTTGTTGCTGCTAGCAATAGTCATAATATTTTCAGTTCTATGGGTCTGGAAAATACCTCTTTCTCTTAAAGTGTTATTTGTGGTTATGCGGACCACAATTCATTCTTTTTCTCTTATGTTTGGGCGCTACACACAATTCAAAGCATTATAACTATGTGTTAGAAAAGAGCAACAAAATAGTAAATGCCTTAAATATGCAATTTTATACCGAAAATAATTCTCTATTGCAGGGAAAATGTGTGCTCTACTTGGGCAAGGACCATTTTTCGATGCAATGCTCTATTCAAAGATTGCAACAAGTGATGACAAAGTATATTGATTCAACGAGGTATCCTGGTACTTCGGATTCAATTAATTTCATAGTGAGCTTCTTGCTCGACAGCTATGGCAATTATTTACTATCCTGACATCAATTTTAGGGCCGATCCGATATAGCATAGGAGATTCTTCGTCCATAGCCATGCAAATAGGCTAGGAGCTCTCCCCCTCAATTCATGATGAGTGTGCTATTAGGATTGTCCTTTTCTTTTAATGTTCATAGTTCTAGATTGTTTCACTTTGACCTGTGTTCTACTCCCCCCTTTCCTCTTCTTTCGTTGAGGTAAGTGTACCAGGCTAGCTGCTCGTGTTGAATTTGTTATCAACTGTGCTAGTTGGTTTTGGAAGACGATGCTTTTCTAGTGAGTACTGTCATGAACATTACGCAATTCCATTTATCAACTAGTTAGGCATACTTCTTGTATGTGCACCAGTGATGCTTGCGTGCGACTTTTGTCACGTTCGGGTAGAACATCAAGAGTTTTCACAGTATTCGGTGCAAATTCGGTGCACTGTATTACCGTACTCTTTGTGTCATCTGCTTAGTGAATCATAGTCGAAAAATACCCATTCTTGCTCATAGTTCTTGCTCTACGAGAGGTAGGGTATGTACCATAATCTTCTAAATGCTAACACGCTTATTCTTCTAGCCTACTCATTCATGAGAGTGGCTTGGAGGCACTGGCGAGAGTTTGAAATGCTAGATCAAACTCATCGAGTCAATGCCTATAGCGCGATTGGATTAACGGTACCATAGGGCTAATCCGCGATGCCAGTCATCTTTCGTTATTCAAAAAATATGCGCAAATTAAATGCTGGTAAAATGCACAAGTGTTGCAATATAATGGTACACAAAATTCCCGCAAATAATTCCAGTATATACTATGCAATTTCTATACATTTTATCGCAACGATATTAATTAAAAGCATCACAAATAATCAATAATCGTAAATGCGATAATTAAATTTCATAACCATAAACATCAGCAATAAAGGTACCTGAAATGCAAAGTTGGGGTCGAAATTCAATGTCCCGTGGCTCTTTTATGCGAGAATATGATTTTGGTGATATTTGCAAATTCCGAATGCCATTCAAACAAATATCCCAAATGCAGAGGGTTATTTGTGTGTTTTCGGAAAATTCAGGGTTTAAAATGCAAAGATTCCAATGCAGAGAAACATGCACTTAATTTACAAAAACAGCAAGGACATTTTTGCAAAATCACAGGATTCTTTCCTTTTTTCTTCTTTTTTTTTCTTTCCTTTTCTTCCTCTCTTCCCTTCTTTTCTCCCCCTTTCCTTATCCTTTCCCGTTGACTCCGCCGATACGGTTGGCGGCGCCGGCGCACGGTGAGACGGAGCAGCGCCGGCGTACTGGGAGGCGAGGCGGCGCGGCGGGCGCGGCGGCCAGGCGGCGGGGTGGCACGGCGCGGCGCGGCCAGCCGGGGTGGCGGCGCGGCCCGTCGTGGCGCGACCAGGCGGCCCGGCGGCGGGATGGCCCGGTGCGGCGCGGTCGGGGCGTGGCCGGCCGGCGAGGCCGTGCAGCGGCAGCAACGCGGACACGGCCATGCGGTGGCGATGTGGCCGGCACGTGAGCACACGGCGGCGGCGCGGCCAGGACGTGGGCGTGGCCGGCCGTGCGGCGGCGAGGCGCAGGCTCGGTCGGCCGGCGGGGCTCGGCCGTGCGCCGGCGGTCTTGCACGGTGGTGTCGCAGCCATGCATAGGTGCGATGTCATCGGCGCAGTCTCCCCCGTTCCCCTTTTCATTTTTGTTTTCTTTTTTTTTTTCTATTTGTTCTTTCCTTTCATCTTCCGTTCCTCCTCTACCCGACAATGGCGCGGCGGCACCTCGGTCAGGCAGCGCGGCTAGTGCTGCGGCCGGAGGTGGCTCGCGGCGACGCCGTGCAGCGGCTATGCGGGCGGCGTGCGACGGCGCCGTGCGGGGGCGCGGCCGGCGACGGCGAGCGACGGCGCCGTGCGGGGCGCAGCGGTAGTGGAGGTCATGCGGCGCGCGGGCACGGCTTCGAGTGCGGGCGCGGCTAGGGCGCGGTAGCCGTGTAGCGCACGCGGCGGTGCCCTGCGGAGCACGGCCGGCGGAGGCTCGCGGCAGCGCGCGTGGTGGCCTGGCCGATGGCTGCTCACGGCGCGACGCCGTGTGGCGGCGTGGCCAGTGGCAGTCGTCGTTCACGGCGTGGTTGTGCGGTCCGGTGCCGTGCTGCAGCCATGTATGGCGAGGACGGTCAGTGGCCGGTGATGGAACTCCGTCAATCGGCATTCGCCGGCGACTCCGAGTCGGCGGTGACGGAATCCATTGAAAACCACAAAAACGGAACGAGGAGAATGCAAGGAATTCGTTTTTGCAATTCGATCTACAAGATGCAAAGTGGATTCTCGAGTTTCTTACCCTTCTTCCTCTCGGTCTCCGGTAGAATGTCGTGCTGATAACGTATTAGGCAACCTCCTGCTATACGAAGTAGTTAAAGAGGGTCTTGTAATTCTACAAAAGTGGAGACACCGTGGCATCCTTTCTCATTCATCCATTGCATTCTCTCAAGCACAAGTGTAAAATATGAGCACACCTATCCTCCTTATATAGCCTTCCTCCATATATGGAAGGTTTTTGTGTGGGCCCAATTAGTGTATATGGGCTGGGCCTTCATGGGCCCAAGCCCATAGGTTTCCTAACAGTAGATACAAGAACTGTGCAAACACGCATCTGTATATGTGTGTTTCCATTTCCTCTCGTCTCTAGGGATACTAGAAATTAGCGCGCCGATTGGCACGTTTACTTTATAGCTATGTATATTACTTCCTCTGTTTAACAATATAAGTCATTCTAATATTTCTACATTCATATTGATGTTAATGAATCTAAATATATATATTTATCTTGATTCATTAACATTAATATGAATGTGAGAAATGCTAGAATGACTTATATTGTGAAACGGAGGAAGTATTTATGTGTTATTTTCAATATAAATTATGATAAAAACTTTCTGATGAATTTTCAGCTCTGTTTTATTGTGTAGCAAATCGTATTATTCCAAAAATCCTCAAATTAAACTACCATATTTTATTGTGAAAATATATTTGAATATGTTATATTTTAATTCAAATGAAGTACTTGTATAACAAATTAGTTATGAATGTGATTTTAATGCTCAAAATTGCTTTTATATTTTTTTTACTTGTGAGGTGTATAAAGGGACTTATTTATTTTCTTTTCTTTAAAGTTGGGCCTCATGGTTATTTGCTCCAATATAATCAAATTTTACCACACACTTTTAGCTAAGGAGAGATGGCTTGCTTGCTGTTGGGCTAAGCCATAGAGTTAGAAGCTGGCTCAACCTGGTTTGCTTGCTAATTGCTGCTACTGTACACACTCAGGCCGACAGGTTGATAGACACGAGGAGACGTGGACAGGCGTGGGTGAAAACGGTATGGAAATTTCCGGTTATCGTTTTCAGTTTACACCGATCGTTTCAGTTGGTATCGGTAACCGACAGTGGTGAAAATGAATGGTAGCGGAAATGGGATGGAGGTTTTTCCGACTATTTTGTCGGTGACCGTTTTTATATGGTAATTTCCGTCAAAATTCCGAAAAAAATCCGAAAATTCTCCAGCGGCTTAGCCTGCCCAACCCATCGGAAGCGGGAAGCCCATGAATGAAGGAAGTTTGGTAGGCTTGCAGCCAGGGGTGGATAGCGAGCCAGCTCGGCTCGGCTCGGTCTAGCTCGTTAGGATAACGAGCTAGCTCAGCTCAGCTCATTATCCTAACGAGCTAGAAACCTAGCTCGGCTCGGCTCGTTTGAAAGCTTGAGCTAGCTCGTTAGGCTCGCGAGCTTTGGGGGCAAGCAAGAAGGGAGGCAACCATGGGGATGAGCTCGCCGGCGACCACGGGGAGAACCGGAGGAGCTCGACCACGCTGGTACTGCAACCACGGGAAGGAGCTTGACGGCGGAGGAAACGAGCTCGAGCTCGCCGGCGACCACGGGGAGGAGCACGACGGCTCACTGCCAGGCGGCGCCGCAGGTGGGTGGGTAGGTGGCGGGGCTTGCGTCGCTGGCGGGCGGCGGCGTCGCCGCGTCGGGCGCTGGGGGAGAGCGGCGACGTCGGGCGCTGGGGGTAGGTGGCGGCGTCGCCGCATCGAGCACTGTTGGTGGGTGGCGGTGGCGGCTGGCGGCGGCGCTTGGCTGTGGCGGCTGGCGGCGACGCTTGGCGAGAACGAGAGAAGGGGATGGATCAGCCACGCGCCCACGCCAGATCGGGATCTAGGGAGAATATGTTAAGGTCACTAGGCTTTTTTGGCTGCCGAGTTGGGCTGTTGGGCCTCCATTCTCTGCCAAAATCCAATTCCAAAGGCCAACGGCTCATGTGCCCTGGCTCGTTAAGGCTCGCGAGCGGCTCGTGAGCCAGCTTGAGCTGGCTCGTTATTTCTAACGAGCTGAAATGCCAGCTCGGCTCGTTACGAAAATCAAACGAGCCGAGTCGAGCCGAGCCAAGCTTGTCACGAGCCGAGCTTGTCACGAGCCACGAGCTTCCTGTCCACCCCTACTTGCAGCCCTAAAAAAGAGGAAGTGACCAGGGAAAATGTTCTTAACTCTATAACGTGGCATATGGATTTTGCTGAACTTTGGTCTTCTCGACTTATCGATGTTGAAGTATTGTTGAACTTTGTTTATATTGTTCGTCAAACTTATTATCATATCATTAATCATCATATAACGGTGTTACGTGGAGTGTGATGATGCAAGAATAAAGTTAAAAATTCATTTACGTGCATAGTTAAATGTGTGCTATGCCACACTCCGCTGATTCCAATATGAATTTAATTCGACTTCTGACTAATATCAGTATATTCCGTTCCGATGGTCTCGTTTCCGATATATCGATATTACCGATATCGGTTACCGTTTCCGGTCTACCATTCCGATTCCGTTTTCGAGAAAAATATATGAAAATGAAAATGGTATAGGGTTTTTGGGACCATTTTCATCCCTTTGAGCATCTCCAGTAATAGCCCCTACTTTAGAGTCCCCAAAGGTTAAATAGGGGCTGCCCCCAATGCTTTAGGACCCTAAATATGTCATTATATCTAGCAGTAGTCCCCATATCTTAGCCCCTATTTCTTTTTCTCTTTTATTTTAGTATAGAATTTATATTTATATCCAGTTTAACACACAATAATTGAAACATAAATAATTCTAGCGCGTGGAATTCAACCATATTCAAATTTGCAATTTCAAACACCATGATTCAAATTTGAATTCAAAAATTTCAAACATGAAAATGATATATCCTACCAGCAAATATTGAACCTAACCGAATACATGATAGAAAATGCAAATATTGAACTACCGAGCACCATGAAGCGCCCACAAATGTTCCACAAGATCATCTCGAAGTTGCTCATGTACCTGTCGGTCTTCAATTTCTTTATGTATATTTAGAAACTTCTCTAACACATGTTTATTACGTCGTTGGTATTTGTTATAAAAGTTAGTCGATATAGCGGAACGACGACTAACCTTCCCGATCGCTTCAATCATTAATCACCCAAGACATGCCAGATGACGACATAGGAACACACGATATTTGTTAACGAGGTTCAGCCGAAGCCTACATCCCCGGGGCTCTGATTATGGGCGCTCCTCCCCAACCAACATAGCTCCTAGCCGCTACGAGTCCATGGCCACGCCGCCATCATCTCCCTGCGTGTCTACGCTATATTGTAGTCGCCATGGTTACATTGTGATGCCCCCCTCTCTATTTAAGAGAGATGACGGGTTACAGAGTCCGACTCTAACTCCACCCCTTAACACCTATTACAACTTCAAGTCCAACTGTAACCAAATAGAACTAGTATATTCGACACCTATTCTAACAGTATTCCTCCTTCCTCAACACCTCACTGTCCTCCTGATCATAGTCGAAGTCTACATCTTCATCTCGCTCATTGTCAATGATCATGTTGTGCATAATTACACAAGCTGTCATTATGTACCATAGAATCTCTGTATCCCAAAATCTAGCAGGACCCCTCACCATTGCAAAGCGGGCTTGTAGAATACCAAATGCTCTTTCAACATCCTTTCTCACTCCTTCTTGAACTTTTGCATAATGTATTCTCTTATTACCTTGTGGATTGGAAATGGTCTTCACAAAAGTGGCCCAAGAAGGGTATATGCCATCACCAAGATAGTAACCCATGGTGTATTTTTTTCCATTCACCATAAACTCCAACTCTGGAGCTGTCCCTGATGTAAGCCTTTGAAAGAGTGATCTCTGTAGTACATTGATATCATTAAGAGAACCTGGTAGTCCAAAGAAGGAATGCCAAATCCACAAATCTTTAGATGCAACAGCTTCAAGAATCATGGTTGGCCCATCTACATGCCCTGAGTATTGTCCTTTCTAGCCTGTTGGGCAATTCTTCCATCTTCAATGCATACAGTCTATATAACCTAGCATCCCTGGGAACCCCCTTGGAGTGTTTATAGCCAACAACCTTGCAGTGTCCTCAGCAGTTGGTGCCCTCAAGTACTGATCAGCAAACACATCTACCACAGCCTTGACAAAGTGCTTAAAAGCTTCTATCATGGTGCTCTCTGAAATCCTCACGACTTCATCAAGACTATCGGCTGGAATATCATATGCAAGCATGCGAATTGCACCATACACCTTCTGTAGTGTAGTAGCACCGAGAAGACCCACTGCATTCGGTCTCTGCCTGAAGTAGTCATCATGAGCCTCCACACTAGCCACGATGCGCAAGAAGAGCTCCCTTGACATTCTGAACCTCCTCCTAAATAATTTTGCATTATATACAGAAGGATCTGCAAAATAATCAGCCACTATGCGCAAATTGCCAGCAAACCTGTCCCTATGAATTATCTCATGACCTGGGACTGAACCACGACGCTTTCTTTTGGTCCTCTTATGCTCTATGTCCGTAAGAAGAGCAGCTACAATGTAGTAGTCATCATCGTCAGACAACTCCTCTTGATCCCACCATTCGGTAATGAGATCGTCGTCATCGTCGTCATCGTCGTAGAAGTCCATAAAAAAAACACTGCCATCACAGGATCATAAAATTAATAAGAAAATTTAGAGCATATATACACCGTACAGAGTATACCCATATACAGTATGTAACATTCAATCTATGAAAATCAGTGCTATCATACTAGTACAGCACCACATACTCCTGCATATATATATATATATACATATATATATATATATATAAGTAAATTTGTTTGGTGCTCTATGGTGCCCGGGCACCATTGTTGAAATTGAGTATATAGCCAATTCAAATGAGTATGAAACTTTTTCAATTATTTAGGTATTAACATTATCTACTTTACTAACTAGTTCAAAGCAAGTTTGAACTGAATTTGAACTTGTTTTTGTTAGATTTTGATTCTAGGTATATAGCATCCATCCATATAATTAGTTAGGTATGTAATCATGAATTGTGAAATAAAGTTAAATTTGAATTGTTTTGTTGATAGATATATGTATGAATCGAATTCTTATAACTAGGTATATACTCACAATTTAAAAATTTTAAAAAATTTGAGTAATTTTGTGCATTTGAAACTATGGTGCCCCATATGAGTGTCCTATATATATATATGGTTCTAATTGATCCATTGCAACAATTGTACAGTGCTACACAATGCAGTGTTACTATAAGTACAACGATATCTACTAGTTGAGAAATTAGATTCTCTTGGCCGACAGTCCACTACAATTCTCAAAAAAAAAAAAAATTAAAAACAAATCAGTCTCCACCAGACGAGAACCATCTAGCACCACATGCATGTCCAATTGTAGTCAAGAACGAGTTATTCAGAAAATTGACTGCTACTCTACTACTCAACCACCGCACCACATGACCTACTTCAAGTTTTTTTCCAGAAAAATCAATGGGGCAGCGGCGGCGTACAGGCTCCGGCCAGTGAAAACTGGAAATACGAGCGGGCAGAGACCAGCGTGGGGCAGACGCCGTGCAGGTGGGCGACGTGCGCGCGGGCGGTCTCAGAGGGCACGCGATGGCCGGCGTATGGCCAGGCAGATGGCGGGAGGTCGGCCACCGGGCATGCGCATGGACAGCTGCCGACGGCATCGTGGACGACGGGCAACGAAGGTATGGAAAAGTATTACCTTCTGGGGCAGTCTTGGCGGAGGTGCTAGGAGTTCGTCGGTGGTCGCCGGAGAAGATCCCTCGTCACAGCTGCGCGGGAATAACAATAAAACGCGCGAAGAAAAATTGTTCCGCGCCAAAAAAAGAACGATGGGGGCTGTGCTCGGAGCCCTCAGGACTGGGGCCTTGGGGGGAGGATTTGAGAGCCTCCTCACTTTGAGAGCTCTAGTAGGGTTCCTGCTGAATCTAGTTTTTTTATCTTAACTCTCAAAATTTGAATAGGGGTTAGATTTGAGGTCCAGATGCTCTTATGCGCTTCTAGCGCCATTGTGCAAACAGGAACGGGCGTATGTGGCGCTAGGCCCAGGTGCAGGGGCCCAGCTGGATATCTAGCCCACCTGCCTCGCTCGCTAGCTTCGTTTTTTCCCCTTTCCCGATCCCCTCTCTAGTTCCAACTATGGATATACGCGAGCGTTCGCCGGTTGCTTTACGCAACGTGTCAAAAAAAAAGTATAGGGCCACCAGCTCGACCAAGTCAGCTGACAGGGAGACCCCACCTTTTTAGTACACATTTTCTGAATTGCTAAATGTTTTTCTTTTAAAAAGTTTATACAGAAAGATTGCTTTAAAAAATTATATTAATTTGCTTTTAAAACTGTTAATTAATACTTAATTAATTATATGTTAATCCATCGCTACGTTTTATGTACCGAGTCGCGTGAAAATGGAAAATCGCTATGTGCTGGCGTGTTGCTTGTCCTTTTTAAGTTGGGCTGGGCTGGCCAGGGAAGTTCACAGGCTCCAAAGATAAGTTGGGCTCTAGTTGGTCCTTGAAAACGACAATTAATGTCTTCTCCAGGCACGGTGCTTTAGGGCGAAAAAGCTATCGGGCGAACGTGCGCTTCGCGCGAACGGGTTAGGGTGGGAAGGATCTACACGCGGCGATGCGCGACAGGTACGCATCGTTCTTCCGTTTTTAATTTTCCGTTTTCCTTTTTTTACGTGATTCGTTTCAATTTTTTGTTATCCTCTTTTTTAGGTTATTCTTCCATAACGGTATCAAGTTTCTGTTTTCTATTTTTATAGCTATAGTTATTTTTATAGCTTTTTTAATGGAAATTATTTTTATATGAACTATTTTCATGGGAACTCTCTACATATAAACTTTCTATATATAGATTTTATGTGTGTAAACTTTCTATATATATAGATTTTTGTGTATAAACTATTTATATATAAACTTTATATTATAGACTTTTTATTTATAAGAGATGAATTATATTTATAATTAGAAAGTTTAATTAGTGTATAAATTTCTATACAATAAAAAAAATCTAAGCATCATCGGATATGTTTTTTAAGAAATAAAATCCAATCTGAACAACGAAAACAACGATTTGTTGGGCTTCTAACTGAAATAACATACACGTGTCATTAGGAACAACAATAAAATAATCTGTTCGCGAGATGCGAACTTTCGTCCGCTAGACCCCACCCCACCCCCTTAGGGCATGTTCAATGGTAGAGCTCACTACGGTCTCTCATATATTCCACATCAGCAAAAGATGATACATCTACAAAGGGTGGTCTCTTAAGTTGACTCTTTATTAATGAATGCTAATTAAGTACTTATATTTGTCTGATGAATGAACCGGTTCAAATGTACCCTTGGTGTCTGCTTTGTGTTACTTGTTTGAGAGACATATATACATGCTGCAAAGAAACATAGTATTGTCCAGCAACATATGGTAGTTCAATTCTAGGAATAGAAATAAAAAAATTACTAGTTCAATTCTAGGAATAGAAATAAATAGATATCTCGAAAAAATAAAAAAAAATAAAAAAAATAGCCATCTAGGAATGAGCATTGGATTCCTTCACTGGAAAAGAGAGGTAAGTCCGTGTCTCTCCGGTAGATTGATAGTGCGACCCTCGTCTTTCTTCGTCTCATCGTGTTTTTAGCGAACAGAGGCGATGTTGGCTCGATGTCATGCAAAACATCGATGTTTCTCCGTTTTCTTTTCTCTCTCAGTCATATCATCGAATTTTTCAATATAGCAACGGAGAGAGACGGGTAATAGAGACCGTTGTACATGCCCTTAGGGACTTATTTTTTGAAGAGAGGGACTAAAGTTTAGTCCATCTCTCCCAAACACGCCCTTAGGGATTTCACATGGATTTATTCATGCAAATTTCGCGTAAACTAATTCAGCTTTTGCAGGGCGTTCTTCAGTGGAGCCCAACTTTCAATTTACCTAAATGCTTATGCATTCTATATGCGTACTTTTACTCACCATCCACTAATCAAGGTACATGTGAGAGTAGTGGAGCTCAAAACATAGGAGACCATATATATAAACCTGGTTCTAATAATAAAATAAGTGACATAATCAAAACTACGTTTGACCATAAGGAATTCTAGGGTTAATGCTTCAAGTTACAGATAACGCTTTGTAATTAGCTATATATAAATCAAATATCTATGGGTTGACTTCACTTCTGCGGAACTATATGCACATTCATGACTTTCTGATCCTCGTCTACCGTTCTTCTCCCGATCCCTTTACCTAAATGTCAAGCCCTGCAAGAAAAGTAAATATAGAGTAGCCCTAGCTTCCAAGAACATGGACATCATACTATAGATTAAAAGATATGCAACTAACTATTCATCAACTAACTCATATCTTAAATCTTAACCTTCCAATCGCAATATTGTTAATTCACCCAGCAAATCTAGAACACTTCTTTCTTTTTTTATCCTAATCTAGAATATTTGCAAGAAAAGTGTCTGCTGCTTTCTCCTCCCTTCTACTAATAATTTTTTAGTGACCTGTCATTAGCATTGATGCGTAGCCATGAGCCCATGAGATCAGTATTTTTAATCTTGGAGGGAGGGACGAAATAGAATCATGGAACATTGCATAAACAAAATGCAGGCATATGATCTCTTTCTCGATCCCCATTCGCCCGATCTTTGGCCATCCAGTAGCATATAGACACGTCAGCAGCCAGATCTGATGAGTCAGATGCCAAGTAATCGGCGCACAGTGCAGGGATCAATTGTATATGCCAGGTGGCAGTCTAGTGGGCTTGTTTTCTATTGGAGGAGTTAGGCCATTCCCAACCCAATGACTAGGATGATGTCCATAGCATTAAATTAATAAGCTGCCACCTAAGATAAAAAATGATGTGTTAAGTGAATAAATGATGAAAGAGAAGGAAATCAGATCTTACATGAGACATAGTCTCTACACAATATTCAAGACATCATGTGAGATAAGTAGCATTAAATTTAAGTATGGAAAAGTGGTGTTTGCATTGAAACAGTAGTATCTAATACTAGTTTCTTGATGATATGAAGTTTATGAAAACTATGTCTAGTGTCTTGGGTTGGGACTGGCCTTACTAGGACAAGTGACGAGAGGGATTATTTGACTTGGGATTACTACTTTGTGAATTTTTTTATATAGATCATTGACTTAGAATGGTTCATTATCAAGAGAGAACTAACTGAAACATCAGATTTTTACACGTTCTTTTCAATGCCCCTTCACCGATCGAGTTTCATTTTCCCTCCCTCCATCACAACAATATCCATTATTTTTGTCACTATAAATAAAATTATCACTACTACATAACCTCTTATATGGGACGCCCTCATATGTGCTAGTTTATTTAGAAGGCACATATATGGCTTCCAATCCATCTGAACCTCTATGTAAGGATAAAATTAATAACCATTAGTCTATGTTCTGGTTCTTAATAAAAACCTATACATATAAGGTTACCACGTTATATATCCCATTTTTCTTAAAAACCTCCACACATATAGAAACTTACGGTTTAAAACCGGCACCCTAAACCGTTGAGCTGAGGTCTCATCCCTTCATCCTTATCCTCTCCTTAGTCTTCTCACCTTCTCCTCCCCCCTCTCTCTCTCTCTCCCTACTCGGGGGAGGCACCCTCTCCTCATTCCCTTCACTCTCTTTCTCTTCCGGGCGCCTTGCTCCCTTCTTTCTTTCTCTCTTGAGACGACAGCGGGCGTGACACCCGCGTGCTCAAGGATGGCCATATTCGGCAACCACGAGCTTGCTGGCGGCCAAATCTGACCACCACGAGCTCGGCCAAATCTCCACATGGTGGGTGGTGTGGGAGGGATCGACAATGGAGGGCAGGAGGGCAAACTGCAACCGCAACAAGAAGTAGTAGCGGTGGTGTTCTTGGATCCTCTCTCTATGTGATTTTGTGATTCTATGATTTTGTTCTTGTATATGGATGTCGATCGATCTCAGGACCTTTGTGTTGTTAGATGTTGATACGTGGATATTTATTATGAGATGATATGTGGATATTGATTTTGCGATGAGATGATTTAATTCTTAAATGTTGATTGATCTGGGGTGACGGGGAGCTTCAAGCTGGCTCTTCTCCTTCTTCTTCCTTTTTTTTTGCCGTAGGTCTCAAATGTGCTGGTTCGGCACAAATAAGTGTACTCATACGAGCCGCTATCGTGTTGCCAGTTTGTAGAACCAGCACTGACTAAGGTTTCTTCGCTAGTATATAACAATAAGTGTGTTTGGTTGATAACATTCAGGGCAAGGACGGATCTAGGAAAGATTAACAAGAGAGTTTGAACAAACTATACAAAACTATAGGAGAATATCCCCCTCTTCTAATAGATGTGTATGACAAAAAATTTTAGTGGGTTCTTCATGGGGTCTCCTATGGTTACAATACGGGAAGTGGGGTCTCGAGACCCCAGAGACCTCATGATGGATCCACAACTGGTTGAGGCTTAAAGATAGCATGAATGCCAATTTTTTTTATTGCAATATTCATGACAAGTAGTATTATAACAGGAAAACTAACTTACAGAGATAGCAAAACCTCTATATATCTAGCTAACGTCTCTTCATCGGTAAATCTAATTGGAGAGGCCTCTCCAATTAGTCTTAACCAGAAACATCCACGTGCTAGTAATTTAGAAGTTTTGGTTGCTATTAATCCATTGAGCAAGTAGGAGAAATATTCCTATCATCTATGCTTCAAATAAAATTTTCTTTTAAATTACTCATCCGATTTACAATCCGATTACACCGTTGTGTTCGTAATAATTAAATCTTTACAACAAGATCTCACATGATTAAATTTTGATGAAAAATCACAAATTACTTTTATGATATGTCTAAATTACTTTTAGATTTCACTAAGTTACTTCTTAGACATATAAAAGTAAATTCAGTAAAGCCTAAAAGTAATTTACATATATTTTATAATATATGTATAAATTACTTTTAGGCTTTACTGAATTTACTTTTAGACATAATATATGTAAATTACTTTTAGGCTTTACTGAATTTACTTTTATATGTCTAAGAAGTAACTTAGTGAAATCTAAAAGTAATTTAGACATATCATAAAAGTAATTTCTGATTTTTTATCAAAATATAATCATGTGAGATCTTGTTGTAAAGATTTAATTGTTATGAACACAACAGTGTAATCGGATCGTAGATCGGATGAGTAATTTAAGAGAAAATTATATTTAAAGTATAGGTGGATGGTGCCTCTTATAGATAAAGTGGTAGCTGGTTTAGACAAATCAGCTACCACTAGCTGTGTAGTTACATCCTTTCTTCATTGTACACTTATGTACAAAGAAAGGTCCTAACAGCTGTAACCATAAGACAAAATGCCTGTGAATTAGTTCAGTGTTCCGCGCGAAAAATCTGCATCCATCGATCGCACCCTGTGGGCGACGAGTACCTGGTTTCGGGCTTGCAAAATCTGCAATTGATGCATCACTACTGCGAGATGGGAAAAACAAAATCCACTTGCAATATCTCTATATTCTCTGTTCATATGCATGCATATGTCCATTCTGAATTTCTGATCAAGCTGGATAGATAGATAGATTCTAAGCTCTTTTTCAGAAAGATACATCATATATATTCCCATGGTTTTGCCCACCCAGCGTCGCCAAGAGTCATATCAGCCAATTAAGCTTGCAATGCAGTAGAGGCCATCGATTCTTTGACCTAGCATCTCAGCATGAGCCGGTTTACAACTAACAACCACTAATCCTCCTCTCCTAGCTAAGTCCTAATCCATTTTCAACACTTGTTAATTACTCTTTAATTTAGCTAGCTTAGCTTAGCTCGTATTCGTATAAAACGTAGTACAAGGTTAGCTAAGCTAGACGTAGCACGATCTTTCGGCAGCTTAGCTAGCTTGTGGATTAGATATATCCATGGACGGCGGCGGCGGCGGTGGCGGCGGCGAGCGGTGGGCGCCGAGCGGGCGGCAGCTCACGGCGAGCCTCGTCGGGCTCAATGTCTTCGTCGTCTTGCTCATCTACTACTACATGTGGCGATTCTTCTCCGGCAAGAGCGACGGCGGCGTCCCGGGCGGCGGCGGCGGCGACGACGAGGACGCGGAGTCGTCGGCGGCTCCGTCGCGGGCCGTGTCGCCCAAGGCGCGGGACCGGGAGGCGATGGAGCTCGCCATCACCGCGTTGCCCGTCTTCGTCGTGCACGTTCCCACTCCCGGCGGCGACGACGGCGGCGGCGCGGGCGATGCTGCTGCTGCTGCTGACGCTAACGGCGGCGGCGGCGGCGGCGGCAAGGCGTTGGAGTGCGCGATCTGCATCGCGGAGTTCGCCGACGGCGAGGAGGGGGCGGCTGCTGCCGCGGTGCGGGCACCGGTTCCACGCGCCGGTGCGTCGACATGTGGTTCCAGCTCCACTCCACCTGCCCGCTCTGCCGCGCCGGCGTCCTGCCGCCGGCGCCGGCGGCGGCGCCGCCGTGTCCCACCACCCGCGCCGCACGACGACGACGGCCAGCAGCAGGTCGTCGCGCCACCGCCGGATCACACAGACGACACGAATAGGACAGACAATTGTCCCGGTGTGACGAATTAATTAATTAAATTCGACAATCATCCGATCCAGAAACGGGAAAAAAAAAAAAGAAGAAAGAAAGATGACTTTATTTCACGTAGATAAAATTGTTTGTAGATTGGGAGAGGTCGGGTTGGTGATGAGAAAGAATGTAAGATCAGTTCTAACAGTTCTTCTCTCTCTTTTTTTTATGTGTTAATTTTTGGGGTTTGTTTGATGTGTTTTCACTCTTGTGTGTACAGTTAATTAGTTGACACTGACATTAATGCACATGCATGTGACTATTCATTGTGGGGGTTACGCAACCTGCAGCTTTGATTAATGTTTGGTCAATTAATCAATTGCATCTTAGCAGTGAAGCGTTCAAACTGAACGTGTGCTTTAGAGCAGGTACAATAGTAGACTATTAGCCAGCTGCAAACATATTTTAATGAGATAAAAGGTAAGAGAGAAGAGCAGCGGGCTACAGATCTGTAGCCAGCTACAGCGCGGACTGCAAGACGTAATGTGTGTATGACAGGTGGGACCGTATATTAATAGTTATAGTAAGTAATTATTGTATGAATTGGTTATTAGATTGGTTATAGATGAATTGGAGCTAGTAGTGGGAGTATTAAACTTGCTCTAGTACTCTTTCATATTACAAGTCATTTTGACTAAGTTTGTAGACAAAATATAGTCATATTTACAACACTAAATTAATTCCACTAAATTGATAATTGAATATGTATTCATAATATATTTATAATATATTTGTTTTGAATTGAAAAATATCAATTTAAAGAAGATTGACTTTATAATCAGAAACGGAGGGAGTATATGCATACGGTGAAACTGACACAAGTTTCTGGATAATTATGCAAGAGCAGGGATCAAGAAGCTAGAAAGCAGCTCTAAAATTCCTCAGAAGTCAAAAGATAATATAAATTGACAGCTCTGAAGAATATGTTGTCCATCGACGATACTAATAGCGTTAATTTTTCTGATGATCGACCCTTTTTTTCTAAATATCGATATAGCAAGAACAGAGCAATCATCAGTGGGGACAACGGTACCTTGATAGCCCGCAATTCCGCATTCGAGTTAATTAGCCAGTCCCAACCAACTAACTACTACTACTGACTAGGATGGTGTCCATAGCAACAAATAAGCTGTCAACTAAGATGAAAGATGATGTGACAAGTGAATAAATGAGAAAAGAGAAGAAAACCATATCTTACATGAGACATGGTTTCTACACAACACCCAAGACTAAGGGTGGACAAAAAGCTCGAAACTCGTGGCTCAGATTGACTCGTAGCAAGCTCGGCTCGGATCGATTCGAACTCGTAGTCTTAATGAGTCGAGTCGAGCTAGCCTTTTAGTTTGTGAGCTTAACGAGCTAGCTCGCGAGCCTGCTCGTTTAGCTCGTTAGTATAAAATATCACCATATCTTCATGAACTTAGTTTTTCTTGACTAGTGCTTACTCTTTTAATTATATCAAAACTATTCATATTTAGTGAGTATTACATTAGTTAGTGTTTATTATTATTTTAATACATAATAAAATGTTAAATTTGAAATTATTAATATGATATTAATGAGATATAACTCGTTAACGAGCCTAACGAGCCAGCTCGCGAGCCGAGCCGAGCTAGCCTTTTTAGCTCGTTAGCATTAACGAGCTGAGCCGAGTTGGCTCGTTAAGACAACGAGCTCAAACGAGCCTACCTGGCTCGTTATCCACCTCTATCCAAGACATCATGTGAGATAAGTAGCATTAAATTTAAATATGGAACAACGGTGTCTGCATTGAAAGAGTAGTATCTACTACTAGTTTTTTATGATGTGGAGTTTATAGAAATGTCTAGTGTCTTTGGTTGGGACTGGCCTTAGGCTCATCTCGTGCAAATTGCATTCATGTAGCCAGGACGAGAAAAAATCGCATACTGAGGAACTTTTTTATATTAATAAGAATTTATGATTAGTGTACAAATTAAATAGACAAAATGAATTATTATAATTAAATATGTAGGACTTAGAAATTTTTATCCTTGAATTGCAACAGGTTACATCATTCCTAACCATTCTATTGCAGTCTTATGTAATCAACCAAGCACAATCTCTCCGTGTGCAAAAATGTCGTCATGCTCCTTGCAACCAAATAATATACATTTTTTTCAAATAAGGGTGTGTTTAGTTCCTGAAAAAAGTTGGAAGTTTGGGGAAAGTTAGGAGTTTAAAAAAAAAGTGGAAGTTTATGTGTGTAGAAAAGTTTTTGATGTGATATGATATAATGGAAAGTTGAAAGTTTAAGATAGTTAGGAGTGAACTAAACACGGCCTAATATACATTTATGTCCCACCTCATATAGGTTAAACCCTAGCCAGCAGAGCCAAGCCGACCTTATCTAAAATGACTCACAAGATTAGGAACATAGATGAAACCAAATAGACCCATATCCGGCCCATACAAAGTGTACATGCCACAGCCATGTCCGATAGATACATCGCAATCGATTGATCTGGAGATGGATTCTAGCTATAATCTCAGGTGGACGTCCACCCTTTTTTTTATGTCGGCTAAATGGTTATAACATAATGTAAAAATGTGACAAGATAGATTAATATGTAATTTATCACTCCACAAATATGCAAGATCAAATTCGATTCCTACAAGTTGTAAAAAAATAACAAATTAAACTTTAAGTATTACACGTATATGCACAGACAAATTTGTTGTTTTTTGTTATAATTTATAGAAGTTGAATTTGAACTTGCATATTTGTGGAGTAATATATTACATATTACTAGTATATGTATCTTGTAGGATCGTAAATGGTCTTTCCCAATCCAAAAGCTAGCCAATAAGGTGAGTGACCCCTCACTTATATATTGGTTCCGTTACCCTTCCATAACTAATATGAGACTGTTCAACATATCTCGTCAATTTTTCTAAATTATATCATAACTATTTAGTCGACGTATAAGAGCTGAGAGTGTGCTTGAAAGAGTTTCAATTCCCTCGACGATCTCTCTGCATGCAGCGAATCCGGCCAGCAGAGCCGCCACACACTGGCCTAGCTTGCTTTGCTTATCAAAATCTCCAACTTGTCGGCATCCATCGAGATATACTTATATATAAGTACCTACCTAGTTTATTATTCGAGATGTTTCTTCTTCTTCTTTCCATGGATATAATTAATAATTAATTAATAAAGATAAGTAGATAACCACGTTCGTTCGTTCCTCATGATCGATCCACCCTCCCTCAGATCGTACCGGTTTTCGTACGGTTGACCCCGCTCGCAAATAAACAATGATCTTCTTCGATCGGAAAAAGAAAATAAAAAAAAAGAAAGAAAAGGCAAGGCGCCCCCAACATTTTTCTATTCGATCCGCCGCCCTGTGTTTCGATCGATCGATCTATATATCCGGAAGCGACGACGACGGCGACGTACATACGCACACGTGCAGCTAGATCTAGTTATTAGCTGGAGTAGGCCTTTCATGAAAGCAACCTAATCTATATAGCTTTTGCTTTGCTTAATTATCTAGATCTTAATTTGGCCTCTCTCTCTAGTTTCTTCTCTAGTTCTCTGCAGAATGAATGAAGAATTAAGCCGATCGATCGACATATATGGATGGACAGGAGCTAGCAGCTAGCAAGGAATGGCACCACATACGATGGATATGATCGGAATCGATGCATAGGCAGCATATGGGAGCACATAATATACGAGGAAGTGTACAATTCAGAGGAACATGCATGAACTGATGAAGTACATATATTAGTTATATTGAAATTAATATAATTAGTATATATATATATATATATATATATATATATATATATATATATATATATATATATACATATCTATCTCTGTGTGTGTGTGTGTCATGTCTTCACATTCAGGATGAGGGATGATCGTGCCAGTCGTCTTCTGGATAGGTCGCTGCTAGACAGGCGGAGAGTCGACAGAGAAAGAGAGAGAATCTAGCTTAGCTATGCCTTTCCTTCTTCTTCTTCTTCTTCTTTATTTAACTTTTCTCAGCTGCTCGACATGATAGATTTGTGTTAATTTGATGGAGGAGACTGCTGCAGGTTGCTGGTTGCTTAGCTAGAGCCGAGTTTAGATCCAAATTTTTTCTTCAAACTTCCAAGTTTGTGCCATCACGTCAAAAACTTTTTCTATACACAGTAAACTTCCCAACTTTTTCCATCATATCGTTCTCATTTCAATCCAAACTTCTAATTTTTGACGTTTAACCTATGTTAATTTGAGTTTATATAAGTGTGTGCGTTGGGATCAAATCGGTCAGTAATATTATATGGTCGTATAAATAAGACTGGACTGCTATGATCTTTTTTTTTTTTTGAAAACAGGTTCCCTATAAAAATCATCTCACCCACTTTGTGTGTTTGGGACTCTACCTATTTTTTTCCAAGGGGTTGGACCCTCATGTTAACACTTTCCTATATATAATTTTCATGCATTGAGTTATATATTCTAAAGGAATGTAGCTAGGATTTTTCAAAGCTACAATCCTTCAAAGGACCAAATATAAAAAAAAAATCCAATATGACTTGAATTTAACAAAGATACGGCACTTCAGAAGTAATCCTTTGTCGTTTCCAAGGAAGCCCTGTCTGCTCACTACTACAAAATATCAAATAGGTGTCGCCACTATAGGTGCCGGAAGTACTAAAACCGGCACCTATATGCCTTTTCCCACTTCCCACAGCTTGAAATCGCTAAAAACCGGCACCTTTAAGCAATTATAGGTGCCGGTTCTAAATAAGAACTGACACCAATTCTATAGGTGCCGGTTTTTATAGAAAAAATTGGCACCTTTAATATATTATAGGTGTCGGTTAATTAAAAACCGACACCTGTAATATATTATAGGTGCCGGTTTTTTAAAAAAACCGACACCCACAGAATCGAGCCGAGCCAGGTGGGTATATATTTTTCCAACGGTGGGGCCCACACCCACGGGAGATAAGGACGAGGCGTCGAGCGCTCGAGCCTCATCCGTCCAGTTCTTCTCAGCTTCTTCTCTCCCTTTCTCCACTTCCCTTCTCTCCATCCTTCCTTCGTCCTCTCTCTCTCGCTTTCTGTGCGGCGGTGGAGGGGCGTGGACGGGAGGTGGGTGGCCGGCGGGCGGCGTGGACGGGCGATGTGAGGCGGCGGGCGGGGCCTCCGCTAGATATCCGGTGGCGTGGAGGCGGCTGGGCTTGGCGGGGGCTGGGAAGGGGCGGCCGGCCTGGAGACGGACTGTCGCCCTCCCTTCCGCCAGATACCGGCGGCAGAGAGGGAGGGCGGCTAGGCCGCCGACGGCGAGGACGAGAGGCGGCGGCCCCCTAACTCCCTCCGTCGGATCTGGAGGAGGGGGCATGCGGCGGCGGTCCGGCGGGCAGGAGGGTGGTGGTGGCCCAACACCCGCGGCGGTGGTGGACCGACAGTGGACTGGCCGCCCTCCCTCCGTCGGATCTGGAGGGGGGATGCATGCGGCAGTGGTCCGGCAGCAGTAGGGTGGTGGTGGCCCGGTGGCGGGCAGTGGTGACCGGTAGAGGTGGCGCCCTCCTTTGATTTTTCCTGATTTTTTGTTAAAGTGAAAGATTGAAGCTGCCGCATCGAGCCATCTTTTTGTTGTTTGTGAATGACTATTTTGAGAAAGATTCAATGTTAGCGAAAGATTTTTAGGGGGGCTCCTAGCTAGCGCATGCTCGCTGCTAGCGACATCCTCGCCTATTAGCTACCTCTATTAACACTATTAGTTAATATATACTTAACTACCTCTATTAGTTATATACTTAACACTATGATAGTAATTAGGAAAGATTGTGGAGATTTTTTTATTAATAGATTGAAAATTTTTTAAGTTAGATTGAAAACTTTCGATTTAAAATTTTAAATTTTAAAGTCAATTTGAAACTTCAACTCGAGATCGAAAACTTCAACTCAAAGTCGAAAACTTCACTCGAGATTCGAAAACTTTCAAGTCCAGATTTGAAAAATTGAAAACTTTCAATTTGAGATTTGAAAACTTTCAACTCGAGATTTGAAAACTTTCAACTTCGAGATTCGAAAACATTCAAGTCCAGATTTGAAAATTTTGAAAACTTTTAAATCGAGATTTGAAAACTTTCAATTGGAGCTTTGAAAACTTTCAAGTCCAGATTTGAAAACTTTCAAGTCAAGATTTAAAAACTTTCAAATTCAAATTGTGAAAATTTTCAACTCCAAAATTTAAAAACTTTCAAACTCAAACATACTAAAGATTAAAAAAATAATCAGAAAAAATTGGAAAAAGCAAAACGAAAAAAATGGGTAAAGGAAAAGAAAATAAAAGCGTGGAGGCACGCGCGCGCCAATTAGCGGTCGCGGATTTTTAATGATGATTTCAGTTTATTGTTCTATGATGTGGTTTAATTGGGGATTGGGATTGATCTGGGATTCTGTGGTAGATGACTCGGCTTCGATGCATCGGCTCGATTCAAAGCCGGTGCATCGAGCCAATTTTTTTGGCTCACGAACCTTTTTTTTTTGGCTCTGACATCTGTGCCGCTTCCATTGTGCTGGTTGGGAAAACCAACACCTAATAGGGTTTCCCAACCGGCACTGTTAACGTTTTCTGTGGTAGTAGCTCAAGGTCATCAGGGCAATACCATGTCGCACCACTTCAACTGTTGTATCGGAGCGAGATGGATGATCAATTAGTGTGAAGATTGGAGTAAATTAGATGTGTGCACTGAAGGGCAAATAATGCATGGGATCAAAGAATCAAGAAATCTTTTTTAATATATTTCATCCGTCCTATAATATAAGAGATTTTGACATTTTGCTTGCACTGTTTGACCATTCGTCTTATTTAAAAAATTTTGAAATTATTATTTATTTTATTTGTGACTTACTTTATTACCTAAAATACTTTAAGCACATCTTTTCATTTTTTTATATTTGTACAATTTTTTTTAAATAAGACAAGTGGTCAAACAGTGCCAGCAAAATATCAATTTATATTAGGGGACGGAGGGAGTATAAGGCCATTTCCAACCCAAGACACTAGACATAGTTTCTATAAACTCCACATCATCAAGAAACTAATACTAGACACTACTCTTACAATTCAAAAACCAATTTTCCATACTTAAATTTAATGCTACTTATTTTACATGATGTCTTGAATATTGTGTAGAAATCATGTCTAATGCAAGACCTGATTTTCTTCTCTTTCCTTATTTATTCACTTGCCACATCATCTTTCATTTTATGTGACAGCTTATTTAATGCTATGGATATGATTCTAGTCATTGGGGTAGGAATAGCCTAATGGAAGCTATCTACTTTTGGCCTCTACACAGAGGACAACATGATGCACGCATCTATTTAAAGGTGGGCACCAAAATTTGAATTAGGATGGGTGCGTGGAGTCATAAAAAGAAATCAGGATATATCTTTTGTTGAGTATCCAATGGCTCGATGGAAGCTGTTTTCTATATTTCCTTAATTTTATTACAGTATATATGGTGTCTACTTCTCTGCTTGAAATGTATACTCGGCACTGCCGGTTTCCTAACTTTCCCCTCTCATTTTTCACGCGCAAACACTTTTCAAGCCGCTAAAAAGGTGTGGTTTTTTGCAAAAAGTTTTTATACGAAAGTTGCTTAAAAAAACCATATTGATCCATTTTTTTAAAAAAATTAGCTAATACTTAATTAATCACACGCTAATGAACCGCTCCGTTTTCCTGCGCGCATGGTTCCTGATTGGGAATCTCCAGTAACAAAGACACACCCTAAATAAAGTTCATTGGCTGGCACACACAATTGCACGCAAGTCTGTTGGCCCAGTGTAAGAAAATAGCACCATGACAAAGGCAAATGTGGAATATACTAAGAGCAACATGTCAAGTTCTCTTTAAAAATACTCCGTCTGTTTCCAAATACTTGCCATCATTCAATATTACATTTAAACTTGATCACCCCTGTTTTTTAAAAAAAAACTACATAAAAGATACCGCGTTATTAAAATGTGTTACAATCATAAACATAAGCTTTAAGCTTTGATTCATCCTCTAATAATTATTTACAAGTTATTAGTGGCCAAAGTTGTTGTAACATCACCTCTCAACTAGTGAAAGTATTTGGGAATGGATCAAGGGAGTCCTATAAATTGTACTGTTTCTAGCCTTTGCAGCCTGTCTCTCTTTTTTTTTTGTCCTTTTCCTGTGTTAACCATTATCTCTTGAATTTGCTGTAAGAATAGTTGATTCAGTATCCAAGGTTGAGCATAAAGGACCTCATAAACTCATACTAGAAAATTCATAGGAATCAAATTGGCACTTAGTATGTGTTATAACGGGCTAAAACATCTCTATCAAAAATTAATATAGACCATCTCACAAAACGATGCATTCTAGGGATCAAAAAAATGATTTGACGAGGGGAAGTTTAGAATAATATAATTGCTTCAATGATTCCCCAGTATGTACCACCTTTTCTGTTGGCTGAGCATGAATGTCATGCTAGGACCGTGGGCTATAATTATGTTTCATGGTACTTGTCATTCTTAATTGTTAAATATGGCCATTTTTAACATAAAATGGTAGGCTCCTACCGTGCTATAATTATGTCATTGTTAAATGCTAGACTAGTGGCATTGCCACTTCCATGGACATTATATCATATATGCAGGCTCAAGAAATTACAAGTAGAAGAATAAAATTGCAAGGGATCTATATTACATTGTTCATGTGGGTAAGGTGCAGATCTAGCTCACGCAAGTTTGTTATTGATGATGCATAGTTAGAAAATGGCATAGTGTCTCACTCTAATATACCGAGGAGCACAACTAAAATAGGTGACAAACCTCTTGGTTGTGGCGTTTATGTTTATGTTGCAAATTGGTAGTAGTTTTGGTATTGAAGTATAAATCTGGTTGTTGTGTAATGCTGGTGTGTTAGTTTACATTCATTCAGCCATATATCTACAATGACATTAACTATTACTCCTATCATGGTAGTTTGGATGTTCTTTGAGGGCCAAGGCAATTTGGAAGTGTTCTTTTTTGTTTGTTTGGTGAACCTTCTCATAGAGCATATCATTTGAGAGTTGAAGATATTTTTATCTGGGCATATCTTCACAAGGTTTAATTTGCATTGACATGAGAAAATACAATTGGCAAGATCATGACATGTAAAGACCATCTTAGAAGACAATTAATCAACAAAAATATGAATTAATTGTATGCCCTCAAATTAATCAAACTAAAGTTTGGAATCATGCACTTTCCAAATTCACAAGGGAATCTCTCATAAATATAATTCATGCAGATTGAACCTTTATGATCACTCGTTTGCTTTTGGTGTTGAATCTCGATACTTTTAGCTTCCAGCGATACACTTTGCACATAAAAAATGCTAATGCAGCAACCATTTAATTTGTTTGCCTTTTTAAAAATTAAACATTAATTTTGGAGTTGTTTAGTTTATGTTTTCTATTCTATATATAGAGATTTAAAAACTTTATTACATGAAAGAATGAATATATGAGCTTATATTTTGTATTTGCGGATCTTCGTGCATTCAATAAGTCATATACATATGGATCAGGATCCCTCTGACTTTGGGAAAAACCAACCTAGGAAAATCGCCCACAAGGATGCATGACACTGTCATTGCTTGAATTTAAAAAAATAATGAGAAAAATATGGTGATCTTCTGCTAATAGATTGGTGAACTTTTATATTTTATTAATCTTCATACTTTTTTTTGACACTATTAATCTTCATACTTAATGACAAGTTGAGCAAATATTTTTTCTCGATAGACAAACATCTAATATTTTGGATTTCCTCCATCCCTGGTCTACTCACATGGCGTCATCATTGAAAAGGGACCATGCAGAATCTTGTGAATATTTGCTCTCTTGAGAACCAAATAAAATATTTGATAAAAATTCATAGAAGATCTTATTCTTGAACCCTATTGGAAGTTATCTTGCGCAGCCACTAATATATTGACACATCAGCAGAACATGTGATGAGCTGGACCGTTAAAAAATGGTCACATACCACACCTTTTGTTAACCACTAAACAATTGACACATCAGCAATGCCATCTGACCAGTCCGGTGAATCAAAGCTTGCTAGTGGAATTCTTTTATATGGAAGTAGTCATGGTAGTTTTTTTTTTATTATTTTTTTTTACGAAGTCATGGCTAGTTTTCATTCACGTACTTTGGATATTTCCATTTAAACGGGTCATGCACAGTCTCACTTTTATTTAAAAATAAATAAATAAAAGTGAGATTAAACTAGGCTTAATAAAACAAACATGTAGTGCATTTTCCATTGAGTAATTATGAAAGCATCTATGTTCGTCAGCTACAATATTGAGGATCCTTAAGAAAAAGAATTAGTGAGAGCTACTAATAATTGCATTAAAGGAATAACAACATTATGATCATATTTGTTTCTTCTCAATGCCCGACAAACTACTTCACGTACTACTGAAATTCCATATTTGTTTCTTTCCATGCTGTATAATAAATTTGTAATCACACTAATTTATTTCTCCACAGAGACCACAGTAATCCTGGCTAGTTCAGTTATATGTTTGCATCCTTTAATTTCTTTCAAAAGTTAGGTATAAACCACTTTTTACTTATACAATTCACAAAAATGTTTTGCCAATAAATTATGGAACAATATATACCACTTTATTAGCATATATACCATCTAGTCAGTCTTTATGCCACATAACTTCAAAAATATCTGATTTACATATGTTAATTATACTATATATATATGTTTTATGTTGCCAATTATTTATAAAATTGGCCTTATTTCAAAAACTGGCTAGAATTAATAAATCTATATCTCTATATCATACTTTCATGTCAAAACATTGTTTCAATATTTCTGAAATGATTAGGATAATTCAAATTATGTTTCTTATCCTCTATTTGTGTTCTTTTTTTACCAAAAAGTGTGTTGGCGCCTGTTTTTTTTTAATGATAAACAACTTGTAACAATATAATCCATGGTAGAATTTTATTCATTATAAACATGGTAGAACTTTATTCATTATAACATGGTAGAATTTATTCATCTTCCACTAAAGTTCCAAGACGTAAATACTAATATTTAAGCCACCTTGCGATAGCTCTCTCTCAAGAAAAGAAAGTGAAGTCTAACTAGACTAGAAGTCTCCATGGCAAATCTCGGCATCCATATATTTATCCCTATGCAATGGATAAACACCGCCCCCACATCCCCCTCCCTTACGCCCATGCCAAAACACCATCTACGACCTTTCGTTGTGCAAAACAATTTAATTGTTATTAGCACAGCTCACTTTCAAAGGACATCATCATAGTTTAATAGGTCGGGATCAGCACATAAACCCGTACTTTAACAACCATATATTGAACCTACGGTCTGCTTACTCTTTTATATATATGAATAGAGAACAAATGCCTAAGTGCATGATTTGTGTATGTTAGCTTGCCTATACAAAATAGGCTAGTCATAATACAAACTTTGGATGCTAGGTTATTACACTTTTTTCTTGCATGTCTTGCTCCAAACATTTGTCTTCTTTCCCATTTTTGACAAACTATTGCTGTATCCACAGTTTTGACAAATTGTGAATCTCTCTATACATGGACAGTTCAATAAATATTGTCTCAAAATAATGTCGTAATTTCATCTTTACTCAATAAAACTAGTGATAATTCATATATTAGATATGTTTACAAACTTTGTTGTGTTATCCTCCTAATTTTCTCAAAATTTTAGAATACAACATGTGCACGGGTACACATCTTTTAAAGTGCACATAGTTGAGACACCTAAAAAGACTTGCAGTGTGAACTAATAACAAGAGCCGTGTAAGCATGGTTGCATCCTTTGATTTTGGTGGTGTAGCCCGTGCAACAAACTAGATTTTGGTGAAATTGCATGGGTTGTGCATTGCTGTGTATTAGCAGCACGAATGATAAAAGTAGTGTGTAGTATGGGTTATAAAAGGAGAGGGGTGAGGTGGGGGAAGATAGAGTTTGGCGAGACCTAGAGGTCCAATTCTCGAATTATTTCTTTCCAGCTAGTTTTAAGCTCTTTTGAGGATTCATTAGAAGTATTATTTTTTAGGGGGAAGGGGGATAACATACAAAAATTTAGTAGAGTACTACGCATATAAATCGTGTTGATTTGTATGCCCATACTAATCGGGAATATAAATAAATTCCCACATTAATAAGAAGAAATAATACGTAAATCTAGCTATCAATCAAAGTGATCAAGGTGATACCAATTATCAATTGAAACAAAAAAAATCTATGTGTTATAATATATGAATAATCTAGTTATCCATCCTTGTGAAACTGATTATATAAAGATTGCTTATCAAGTTCAACCTACTATCTTTAATATTGAATTTGAGAATTAATAAAGTTTACTAAGCTGTGAGACTCCAAGATAAATACAACTTGGTTTTCTTAAATTTTAAGTTTCAAAATTATTTAATCATGAGGAAATCTCTTATTAATACCAAATGCAAAGAGCATTTATAATGGCAACTTGGTACGCAACGCACATTATTAATTTTGGGGTTTTAAAAGTGATTAAACAGAAGAAAAAATACTAAGGTGATTAGAAGATCAGAGTAATTATGTTTTTTTTATAAGTCTGAAGAGCTATAGATTCCAAATTCGGCTAAACTCACTATATACGAATTTAAAAAATTTAAGAAAAAAAACCTAAAATTGAGGATATTACAGACACAAGCTAACATGTTTATCTTGTGTTAAGGTTCTATTTGTAAATATTGATGCATATGAGCTTTATCTTGAAATGTATTTTCATACTTTATATTTACAATAACTTTTATGATATCTCATCCATCCAAAAGTCTAAGTCCTATTTTCTTTTTCATCAAGATAACAATGAGTAATTAATTAATTTATCATAGTGACAAAACCAACGAACATACAATCAGGCATAAGTATGAAAATGGTTCTTCTTGATTCCGATCAAAAAATTTAATATAACACATAGTGACTATAAATAGTGGACTTAAACTTTGAAAAAACCAAAAAAAATAAAATAGGTCTTCGATTTTTGGAAGGAGGGAGTATAACGATTAGAAAATGTAAATGCTAAGCATGTTGTATTGGAGATTGTGTCGATGTTCTATATGACAAATATATTAAAAGATAGGAATGGATGGAGTACAATGTAGTATAAAGGAATAGGTAGCTAGTTGCATTTTCTCGTGTACATCCATGTAAAAAAAAGAAGAAGAAAAAACCATAAATTAAGTGCAAGTTCATCCATCAAGAAAAACCAACCTTAAGAACAAGACAACTCCAGTCAAAACACAAACATCACAAAACTCTTAAGTCATCACCATTAGCTGTACATTTCAAACCCCAAAGGCCAATATCACCTCTCCCCCTTCCACTTTTTATAAACCCCTTGTATTCCACTTCTCTACGCCACCTTAATTTTCTCTCCTTCCCCTTTTTGCTATTTTCCCCTCCCTCTCCTCTTCTTCTCTTTGCAAGATCACTTCCAATCATTCTTTTGTTTCTTCACTCGTGATCGATCGATTCCCTTTGCAAAAAACAAAAAATAGTTGTGATTTTTATGCAACGCAATTGGCAGCTATCGTCTGCCTTTTTCTCTTGCCAAAAGCATTTCTTGTTGCAAAACGTTGTGATAATTTTGATGTCGACGGTGCCGGCGCCGGTGGTGGAGGATGCGAGCAAACACTGGGCGCCGCACGGCGCGGTGCTGACGGCGTTCGTCGTCGGGATCAACCTGCTCATGGTCCTCCTCGTGTTCTTCTACTTCTGGCGGTTCTTCTCCGGGAAGCGTGGCCCGCCGACGTCGTCGTCAACGATGGCTGGCGGGGGCGACGACGACGAGGAGGCGGCGTCGTCGGACTCGGACACGTCGCCAGCGGCCTCGCCGAGGGCGTCGTGGCGGCGGCTGCGGGAGTGGCCGTCGGGGCGGCGCCGACAGCAGGAGGAGGACGTCGCGTCGTCGCTGCCCGTGTCCGTGTACTCCTCGGCCGACGCCGGCGGCGTGCAGGGCGACGGGAAGGCGGCGGCGGCGGCGGAGTGCGCGGTGTGCATCGTGGAGTTCCGCGACGGCGACCTGGCGCGCCTCCTCCCGCGGTGCGGCCACCGGTTCCACGCCGACTGCGTCGGCGCGTGGCTGCAGCTCCACTCCACCTGCCCGCTCTGCCGCGCCGCCGCGCTCCCCCTCGCCGCCTCCACCGCCACCGCCACCGCCTCCGTGCCCAACAACAACGACGACCCAAAGGACGACGACGCCGCCGCCGCGGCGCACTGCCCGGTGTGAGGAGGGAGTGCGCGCCTGGCGCGGCATCCGCCTCCCCCACCAGCGCAGCGCACGGCGCGGCGCGCGACACGCTCCGGCGAGAGCGGCAGCATAGAGCTTGGATGATCGAGCACGCAACGGAGGCGGGGCGAGAAGGCGACAAGCATCGTCGGCGGCGTCGTTGTCCAGATGGAATGCATGGGAGAATGAGATGAGACGAGGCAAGATTGCCTTCGACTTCAACTCGTACGGCCGCTTTTTGTTTACTTTCTTCTCCATCTCTTCTGCTCTTGTGTCAAATCAACTATACTCTACATTTTCTTTCTTTGTCTCTTTTTTTTTGAGGGGAAAGTATACTCTACATTAATTTGTAGTACAGGTGCATATCTCATAAAGGTATATATGCAGTACTATAGGTATATATCTAAAACATTAATTTGTGTGGTGTGCATGTCTTTCGATCTTCTGTTATGGTTCTCTGTGTCATATGTTTGAATGTGATATATTAGTAGCAGTTGAGTTGTAATCAAGGCGGCTGAATGTATATATGGATGCAAAAAAGAGTAAGAAGAGCATTATAAATTAATCGTGGTTGGTTAATCTTGTGGTTTAATTTCATGTGGGATGATTAATTGCAGTGCAGGTAGCATGCATGGGCAGTCGATCGAAATGAAATGACCCTAGCCGCCCTTCATTGCTTGGATTAGTCATCCAGCTGATAAGTGAGAGTCTATTGCAAAAATTAAAGGCACTAATTGAAATCGGGCGATCGACATGTAATTTCGTCGGTACTCATGAACTTTGTCGCTAGCTCACCGCATCATCCAACCAGTTGAATGATGTTCATTGTGGCCAGGACAAGGGAGGAATTCGTTTTTCGATATGGTCGTTAGAGATCTCGCTACCAGTCACGCCTTATTGATATATTTTACTTTAGGAAAAATACATTTTGCGTAAATTCACCTAAATTATAAGCCATCTGGTACTAACATCTTAGTCCCCGATTATTTCAACCGAGACTAAAAATACCCATCATTAATCCTGGATTGTTAGTCTCGGTTACATAACCAGGACTAAATTAAAAGGGTACAACTAGTAGCAAAAATGGTTCCCCAGTAGTATAGGAGGCCAACAAATTTGAGGATATGCATTAAACAGTTGCATCAAAGTACCTAGCAAAACAAGATAGACAGCCCATCTTTTCGCTTTATGCTTGTGTTTATCAGCCAAAGTTTGAATTTTCAACATTAAATTTGGAGCTGATTTTAGATTTTTTTAATCGAAGTTATTTTTCAGCCTTTGCTTTTAGATCGATAAGAACACGTATATAAAAAATTTATTCATAAATTACTTTTGTTTGTAATAGTCTTTTGACTTATTCTACCAAACAGCCAAACGATGGGGTTGAGAACTAGTAAAACCGTTCTTATATTACAACCTCATTTTGCGTAAAACACTTAATCTTTATCTTCATCTTTATCTTCATGAGATTCACAACCCTACAAAACATAGTCATATTAACTGATACTCCTACTACTAACAGACAGATACAGATAGATGATAGGTAAATTAAGGCCGGTCAGCAGCAGCTAAATTAATGGAATGATCACAGGTACTCAATCCAAGTTGGTCGTAGTCCCAGTCCCCGCTGAAGTCCAACTTGACCAGTTGTTCATTGACCATAGCCAGAGCACGCGGTGTCTCCTCGAGGTAACATCTCGTCCAGCACAAAGTAGCCATCCTTCTCGAAGGCCTCCAGCTCGTCCTCCAGCTCCTTGCGGTGGCAGCGTACTCCCGCTCCTTCTCGCGCTTCTCTCCGGCGAGAGGACCATCCAGGTACTCAGCGCTCGGCGGCGGCTCCCTCTTCAGCGAGAGGATGGCGGCGACCACTGTGGGAGAAGTGGTTTTTACTTCCCGGGTCATAACCCCTATATAGTCCTCGGTTTTTTCAATCGGGACTACGAATCCGGGAACTAAAGATCGCTATCTTTAGTCCTGGGTGAATAACGGGAGTAAAAATCGATTTTTAGTCCCGGTTGGTAACACCAACCGGGACTAAAGATACTTTATCTTTACCACCGGAACTAAAAAGACAGATCCGATTGCTTCTTATCTTTTCTCTCTTCATTAATTTTTAATTATTTTTATATATTGATTCAATTTCACCCTAACCCTAGTCCCGTCCCTTAAATTCCCAAAACAATCCATCCTCAAATGGCCTTCAAATCCACAATCGATCATCTCAAACTACATCACAAAAGTCTAAAAAAAAATTTACATCACAAACTTCTATAAATTTAATCACATATTCACATATCACACAAATCAAATACACTCATACAACAAATCTCAGCTCAGAGTTCTCAAAAAAAAAAAAGAAAGAAAAAAACTGCCAGGCGCCCCCTCGCCTTGTCGGCCGGCCGGCCCGCGCCCCGCAGCCGCAGGCCGCCGCTGGCGGCCGCCGCCTTGCCGCGCGCCGCGCTGCCCTCGCGCCGGCCGCCAGGCCACAGCCGCAGGCCGCCGGCGGCCACCGCCTCACTGTGCGCCGCGTCGGCGGCCGCCGCATCGCCTCGCGCCGCGCCGCCCTCCGTGCTTCGCCACCCTCGCGCCGGCCGCGAGGCCGCCGCTGCCGCGCGCCGCGCCGCCCTCCGCGCCCCCCGCAAGGCCGCCGCCTCACAGGGCGCCGGCGGCCGCCGCCGCGCCGGCCGGCCTGGCCTCCGCGCCCCGACGCTTCGCGCCGGCCTAGCACCCTCGCCGCACCGCTGCAGTGTAGAGAGGAGAAGGAGAGGAATAGATAAGGTTGAGGAGAGAGTTAAAAGGAGAGGAGGAGATAAGGTTGAGGAGAGGAGGAGGGAGGAGTTAAAAGGAGAGGAGGAGATACCTCGATCCAATCGCGCAGGCCTCTCTGATCTCCGCGTCGATCTTTTTTCCCGGTTGGTGTTACCAACCAGGACTATAAATAGATCTTTAGTCCCGGTTGGTAATACCAACTCGGATTAAAGTGTATAGTGATGTTTTTTCCCGGTTGATGTTACTAATCGGGACTACAAATAAATCTTTAGTCCCGGTTGGTAACACCAACCGGTACTAAAGATTGGAAATCACCCCTAGAGCTTTAAAACCGGGACTAAAGATATTTTTAGTCCCGGTTTTTAATATAACCGGGACTATTGTGAAATCTGGTCGACCGACCAAAGATGGTTTCTCCACCAGTGGATGCACGGGTCAGGCATCCGCACCTTCTTGCCGGAGTGCCCCTGCTCGCTGCCGTCATCCGAGGTCTCAGCAGCAGCAGCAGTAGTGGCAGCGGCCATCGCCACAGAGCCAGTCGTCGCCTCCGCCGCCGCACCCTCCTCCGCCTTGGGACCGGCAATGATCTGTAGCAGCAGCTGATATGGAATCGCCGGAAGATGTGTGTCGGGGGATTTGTGGGGAGAAGCGGGGGCGGCGTCCAGATCTTTAATAGGCAAACCCTAGATGGAGGGAGGATCCGACTCAGGCTATGGCTAGGGTTCGCTTGTGTTTGTGCTTCGGGGTACGACTCGGGCTCTGATCTTCGGGTCTCCAAAACAAATACTCACTCAGTCTCTAAATATTTGACGCCGTTAACTTTTTAAACATATTTGACCGTTCGTCTCATTTAAAAACTTTTGTGAAATATGTAAAACTATATGTATACATAAAAATATATTTAACAATGAATCAAATGATAGAAAAATAATTAATAATTACTTAATTTTTTTTAAATAAAACGAACAATCAAACATGTTTAAAAAAATCAATGGTGTCAAATATTTATAGACGGAGAGAGTATATTGGGCCTGGGCCCAATATGGGACTACTGCAAGTCAAAGTCAAAGGATCCTCCGTACAGTAGTTAATCAAGAGAGTTTCTACGGCATGTAGTTTGAGATGCATATATGTATCAGTTGTAACATCCATAATAATGTGATAATTCATAAAACACATAATTATTCATAATGTCACTTTTGGTCTATTCTCACTTAATTATGTTGTTCAACCGGTCCAAAATGCATGCCACCTTTTATTTTGCCACTATAAAACTTTTTGCCACTTTGCCTTTGTCTCTTTTCAGAAAGATACGGGAGAATCATAAAAACTCGAGGAAAGAATAATTTAAATAGAAAAAACATACAATATATGACAAACTATGAAAAAATATATAGGCTTTAACTTAAAGCTTTTGAAATGGTACAAACGAGTTAGTGACCTATTTAGTCGGAAATTTCCATATTTACCATTTTAGCTATTTAGTAACCATTGTAACACATTGTTCAAACAGATTTAAAATTGAATTCAAATTTTACATATGGCTAGAGAGGATGGTTGAAAACGATACCACTTTTATGGAAACGATGCTTAGTCGCCGTTAATTTCATCACCATTTTTATCCCTACGTGATAGGGAGCTACTGTTAACTCCTTAGAAAAATATATTATTTATACACTACTATAGAAACATGGATATATAGGTGTCAGTTGAAATCCAACATAGGTTCCAGTTTCCCAATCGAGGTACCCGTAGGGGGCACTGGTTCCACAACTGATACCTATAAAACTTCTAGGTGCCGGCATCAATGGGATGAACGAGGCAAAAAGAAAAAACCTGGCTCGGCTATCCAAATCAAGCCGTGCAAAGCAAGCACTATAGAAAACCAAACAAGAATCCCACCGCTGCAAAATCCCATCTCTGACCTCCATAAAAAAATCAACAAATCACAATCACTAAATCCATGAGAAAGATCCACCATCCAACCATATCCAGGAACCAAAATCAACCAAAAAATTTCACAAAAAAATTGACCAATCTAAGGCGGTGATGGTGATGCCGACCTAGAGCGGTAGCAAGCCGCGGGAAGATACTTATCGCGGCAGAGCTCGGCGAGGTGCCTCCCCGTGGCGACGCCCAGGCACATGGCGAGGAGCTGCACTAAGAGGCCCAGTTCTTGCCATCTTGTTCTCTTCGATTCCATCCCCATCCGAAGCCCACACCTGCATTGCAACTTGGAAGATGAAGAATCAAGAAAAAGATAAGGAAGCAACTTTCTTTACAACAAGAATCAAGAAGAAGAAGAATAATAATAATAGTGGCTTGACATTACAAGATGATGACGATGAAGTGAACAGGTTGGAGCTTGGAGAGGGGAAGGAAGTTGGGAAGGGGGGTGCCTGCCACAAGCGTGCCGTAGTGAGGCCGGATGGTCGGACGGAGATCTTGTGAGAGAGAAGGGGGGCCCATAGTGAACCCGTCACTAAGGGAGGTCGCGGATCTAGTGGCCCCCGACCTCTAGGCACCAGTGGAGAGGACGAGAGATGATCCGCACCAACTAAGAAGTGGGGGGAGGGGAGGGGGGAGCGGCGGAGAGGAGGCCACGTTGATGGAGAGGAGTGGGTCCATGCCAGCGGAAGGGAGGAGGGGAGCCACGCCAGCGGAGAGTAGAAGGGGGAGCAGCGCCAGGTCAAAGCTCGTTGGCGCGTGGGGAGAGAGAGGATGGGACGGCAGCGCCGGCATCAGCGGGGAGAGAGGAGTGGAGGGGCGCAAGGGGGAGAGAGGAGGAGAGGAGTAGATGTCATCATTGGTTTTACTGGAGATAATGGCTTAAAATTCCTATTTGGCCTCGATCATCGGTTTTGCTCGGCTCGGCTCTTGGCTCAGATCGGCTCAACTCTTTTTTATAGGTACTGATATTTTAATTTTAAATTGACACCTATACTACTTGATGCTAGTTTTTATCTAGAACCGGCATCGATCCATAATTGCTTAAAGGTGTTGGTTCTATATTGTTTCATCCCACGGAGGTGAAAAAGGTCAAATAGGTGTCGGTTTGGAAGGAACTGGACCTATGGGCCAATATTTATTAGGGGTTTTATAGCAATATCTTTCGATAAATTTATTGATATTGCCTTGATCGGCCTATAGGCTTAATATTCACTCATGAGGCAACGTAATTAATTAACCACCATATAATCATCTCACCCCAGAAGTCAGGTGAGTGTTGCAATCAGTTGGGCCCAGCTTGTAGATAACCAACCATGCATGCAATGCTTTGGTAAAGTTCGATACAGTATATACTTAATTGGCTTAGTTATTTGCACTTCCAGTACAATACAATAATTATATCTACAGCTCACATGGAACAGTGCAGCATGCACATTATAAACGAATCAGAAAGTAAAAAAAAGATAAAAATTAAACTATATTAAATTAACAGAATTATGGAATGGAGGGAATATATTATATGAGCAAGAGTAAATTAAATTGCACTTTTGACTATAGGTATATATTCTTATCAAATTTAATTTACTTTGGATTCTTTTTCATTTTTACCATATTTAAGTGTTCTTTTCTCTCACTTCGGACTTATGTATGTATTGTTGGCAAATGTTATACATTAATTGGATGGGGTGGCCCATATGTAAGTGACACATGGTCAACAGAGGTGGTTAGTTTCATTGACATATCACATATGGGTCATCCGGTTCCAAGTGCAACTTTTGCCAAAGATACCTAACGTATCGAGGAAAAGATGTTTTCGAGGTGGTCCAAATTAAAACCTTGGCAAGAATACATAGCCCAAAGTGCAATCTACTTTATGAGAAATAACTTAGCTTGTAACGAAGTGAATATAGCTAAATCTCGGTTAGTTTCCTTATGGTGAATATTTTTATCCGGTCCGGGTTTAAATTCTAAATTTGACACGGTTGTTCGTATTTACGCCTAAGGCCATTCCCAACCCAAGACACTAGACATAGTTTCCATAAACTCTATATCATCAAAAAACTAGTATTAGACACTACTCTTTCAATGCAAACATCACTTTTCCATTTTTAAATTTAACGCTACTTATCTCACATGATGTCTTAGATGTTGTGTAGAAACCATGTCTCATGCAAGACCTGGTTTCCTTTTCTTTCCTTATTTATTTACCTGACACATCATCTTTTATTTTAGGTGGCAGCTTATTTAATGCTATGGACACTATTCTAGTCATTGGGTTGGGAATAACATAAGGTATGCATAGTCTTTTGGAGGTGTTAATATAGGTGGGTGTGCATGTGACTACAGTCACTTTATTAATCTTAAGATGTGCTGGTTCATTTATTAGATATGGTTATTGGGGTGCGTGGGTTTATGTCTATACAGTTTCTTTTTAAGAAAAGAAACTTAAACTTGCAGTTGCACGCAAGGAACAGGGAGTAGGATTTTTGTTAACTTTATTTTTTTAATCGTGGAAGACAAGGTTGGAAGGAAAATTGGCCCAGAATTTGTGGCGTCTACGTACGAAACAGCTAATAAGCGATCGCTCGTCTAGCGATGGGGGTAGCGATCAATTAGCTCCCCCCCTTCCCCTCCCTCCCTATATCTGGTTTTCTTTTTTGGCACCGCATTACTTTCCTATTTTAGTAAATTTATACACCTAAAGTTTATACACCTCAAGTTTACACATCTAAAGTTTAGAGACCCAAAGTTTATAAGTCAAAAGTTTATATATCCGATTCAATTTTGAATTTGAATTCAAATATTTTTTATATATAGTATTTATATACATCTAAAGTTTATACACCTAAGTTTATAGACCTAGAGTTTATAAGTCAAAAGTTTATATATCCGATTCAAATTTGAATTTGAATTCAAATATTTTTTATATATAGTATTTCTATACATCTAAAGTTTATATACCTAAAGTTTATAGATCCATTTCAAATTTGAATTTGGATTCAAATAATAGTTTATAGACCCAAAGTTTATAAGTAAAAATTTTACATACCCGTTTCAAATTGGAATTTAAATTCAAATATTAGTTTACAGACCCAAAAAGTTTATAGGTTAAAAGTTTACATACCCGTTTCAAATTTGAATTTGAATTCAAATTTAAATATTAGTTTTTAGACCCAAAGTTTATAGTAAAAAGTTTGTATACCCGTTTTAAATTTGAATTTGAATTTAAATATTTATGGTGTAGTAGGAAGAGAAGAAGGGGAGATAAAGTAGTAATGGAGGGGCGGGTGATCGCGGGGAGGGGAGGGAGCGATCACCAGCCCGGATTACCCGTCTACGCAGGCAATATATATAATCCTCTTCTCACGTCGCCGTCGTCGCGGCTCCCTTCAGTTGTGCCTCCCTCAGGTAGTACCGTTTCGTACCATTCGTACGTTCGTGACCGGCTAATATGTTGCGACGAGAAACACACATGTACACTAATTAATTATAAAAACAACTAAATTAACCAGCTACTGCGTTCTTTTCTAATTGGCGTTTTGTGATCGAATTAATTAAACATAACTTTTGGTCACGGATTTAATTTTCTTCTATGGCAGCTGAAGTCTCTGAATTGAAGCCGACGTCCCGACATGGCGACATGCATGCATGCCTACATCTACATGCGGTTACAAATGAATTGGTCAGGCCCTTACCGTCCTTTGATTGTACGAACAGGTAAGGTACTGCATATATATTCGATAGTGCTAGATATATATAGATCGAGATGGATGGATATGTAGTGCTTGCACTCACATGGAACCAACTCATATCGGCATGTGTTGTGCTACAAAACACATATGCTATATTTTACCTTTTATACCTATACTAATTTAACACATCATGTGAGATAAGTGAATATCGGCTCTATCTAGCTTCTCTTCGCTGGATTGAGATCCTCTGATGTGGTGACTGACATATAGGCCCCACCACTCTCGGACCCATCTGCTAGTGACCACGTCATGGGTAACTTTACGTCAGAGATCCCTTTCCCTCTTCGCTTCGGTGGAACCTTTATTAACCTCCATATCGTTGTTTACCAATGACTAAAAAGGCAAAAGATATTGATAGGACTGCATAGGTAAAAAAATAAGAACAAAATTGGAGTGTTCATATTAACAAGCTAACGAATAAATCGACGGGAGTATCACATAATTGTAAAATAACTAATAGTCTATTCTCTTGAATCTTTTAAGCATCACATAATAATTACTTCAATTCGCAATCAGCTGCCAAGGTATTTTCTCTCTGTATATATATTAATTACCCCTCCCTCCAAAAATATCTTAAGGTATATTAGGTTTTCTTAATGTGCCTAGCTAGTTTTTTTACAGTGTCTGACTTTGCATTTAGATCTTTAATTTATCTTATAATATACTAGTGGCAATGATGAAATCTTATGTAAGTACATTCAAATACGAATATAATATGATGATAAACATACAGACTATATTGTTAGTTTAATTATTAATCAAAATTATAAATATTAAATTTTAAAAATAAAATATAAGGACGCTTTATAGGTAAAACCATTCCGTTGCAATTTTAATTAACTTATTACTTACTACTCCTTTACTAACATTATTTTAAAATTTTCCATATTGACTCTCGCTAAATTGTTTTATAAAAAATAAAAATTAGTTGTAATTGACTTAATTGGGTTCTTTTACTATAAGCCATTATAGTTAATAAAATAGCCAACATATATAGAAGTATGCAATTAGAAATTTTATGTTTACCATATCAATAGCAAACACACTACTATATTATTACTGGCTATTTTTATTATGTACTACTCCCTCTGTCTCACAATATAAGTCAATCTAGCATTTCCTACATTCATATTGATGTTAATGAATCTAAACATATATATCTATCTAGATTCATTAACTTCAATATGTCAGGGTTATGGATACCACATACCTAATAGTAGTTGACTAAATCTCTGCAGGACCCACCACATACCATGTCTTATACGGAAACAACCTTCGGATATAGGAGGAGTTCCGCATAAGGAAGGATGAATAGAGTTCTACATGGAAACGACAAGGACTACTCAGATTGTATCCATATTGGTTTCCCTAGTTCTACTTGGACAAAAGGACACCTATGGGTATAAATACAAGGCCCCCTAGGAGGAGAGGGGACAGGGAACAATAGATCAAGACACAAGATCAACATACAAGCCACCATACGCCAAGACAAACCGCCAGATATCGACATCAGAGATATGCCTGGGCCAACCCTATCCGGTACCTACAGAGGCCGGCTGTAGGGATCTAGCGCTGTCTCTGATCTCGCCGGACACGGATTCGAGGACGAAGACTACCCTGTTGTCGACTACATGGTGATACTTCAAGCCACCATATCGACAACAGATAGATAGGCTACCCCAAATATTTTACTGGTGTGATTATGATGAATAAGAGCAACGACTGGTTTCGGCCAACAGGAGTAGGGTTATTACCTGACAATTCAGGGGCCCGAACCTGTATAAAAATCCTCGTCTCTGTCTCTTTTACCTCAATCTCGCATATATCCTAGTACCAACGATCCCCATACTATCCAAATACCGTAGTCGCGGTACCATTCGTCGACAATGGCACGCCAGGTAGGGGAATTTTGGTGCTTCAGGATTTCGACGAGATAGGTTCAAGAGATGGATTCTTCAACAAACTACTCAACGACTTCGTATGCTGGGTGATATGACCCGAATGAAGTACGTTCTCCGGCGGATTGGGATTTTCGTCAAGCTTCGCCAAGTCATCACCACTATGGATTTTTTTGACGAGGGATACTTCAACTACTTTGGATCTGGGAAGTCAAACCTAACCAGAGTACGTGCCCCGACAAGATCGGAACCATCATCATCATGGACAACTTGGTCTATCGAGATCATCCAAGCCTCAAGATACACGGCGTACCAAAAGATGTCAGATCATATGATGTCGAACAAGTACGCAACAAGGTAATTGGTAGATTGTTTTTTTAAATTGATCTACTAATTTCGTAGATACATCCGGCATGTATCTACAAAGGTATGTAATATTTTATATGTAATTTATCGTACCTATTCAGATCATACAGTATTGTTAGATCAATAGTTTTTATACAATATCAATTGTGCGAGCGTTTCCCGATGTTAGGCCAACTACAGTCTAATGCCGAGGGCTCGCTCTATTTTCTTCTGTATTTTCTTCTGTATGAATCATGCTTGTCTGCGGTTTACATAATACCTAATATTTACATCTGCTCATTATATCCTGATAATACTAGAAGATCCATGCAGTTTTTTGAGTACATGCTCGATATTCTCAGCTATATATCTTGCCTTCTAGAAAATATTTTTCAGGAACAATTGAGCACTCGAGTAGGTTGTGATTGAGTACACCGCATTATCGAGAACGATCTCGACAAATGCAGAGTCTTCGCGCCCAACCTACCAACGAAGACCGACGACCTATCTCATAGCACCGGCCATGGCTTGGCTATTCGAGAAAAGGTTGTTAACAGATCATTCCTCGTGAACATTGTCGGCTTGATCACCCGATATGATTGCGATCGGACATCCAGATATGCTATAAGTTGGGTATGTGAGTCATGCTGGCCACATGAGATGCACATGTAATAAACCAACTTTAGCGCCCCTATAGGTGATTGAGAGACTCCTACTCCTGGTTCTCGAACCAGTAGGACGTAGTGATCTCTCTCGCCTTACTTCTGGTGGTCGAGTTAAAACTACTACCTGGTGCTTAACCAGCGGTGTAGCAATTCTCCCACTATTTCCACTTTAAGTGGTCGAGTTACGACTACTACCTGGTCCTCGACCAACGGTGTAGCCATTCTCCCACTATTTCCACTTTAAGTGGTCGAGTTACGACTACTACCTGGTTCTCGACCAGAGGCGTAGCGATTCTCCCACTACATCCACTTCTAGTGGTCGAGTTAAGGCTGCACCTGGTTCTCGACCAGAGGCGTAGCGATACTCCCACTACCTTTACTTATAGTGGTCGAGTTACGGCTACACCTGGTTCTCGATCAGCGGTGTAGTGATTCTCCCACTATTTCCACTTCAAGTGGTCGAGTTAAGGCTACACCTGGTTCTCGACTAGTGGTGTAGCGATTCTCCCACTACCTTTACTTCAAGTGGTCGAGTTGGGGCTACAACTGGTTTTCGACCAGCGGTGTAGCGAACCTCCCATTACCTCTACTCCAACAAAGTTGATATCAGGCCTCTGAGGAACCTAAGGGGACTTCGGCTGGGGACACCCAGAGCGGATAAGGCCTTGCCGGATCATATAGAGACAAACGACCATGTAAGACCTGGTCATGTAAGAGTCCTCGCCGTGCGTATTAACTAAGCTGTGTAATCGGAAATTGAGTTTTCCAACTTCATGGCTGGGGGCTAGGGTAAGCGCTTTTTCAACCAAGGCAGGTAAAGGGTTCAAGAGCCTTCTCCTCCGAGAACTTATCTCCGATGACAAGGCTGGGGGCTAGGGAGAGTGTATGACTCAACAAACTGACTGATCAAAGTCGGTAAGAGAGAAGACGCTCATATACAAAATATTGGTCTGTAAATTTAATTCATTTTCAGTTTTCCATACATATTATAACATGTCACCCTTTGAGCGTTCGCTCGGAGGCTATTTCTATCTAATATTCTTTTCTGAGTATTGATTTTAGGAAAATTCTATTCGACATTGACGAAGACTCCATGTCTCTATGGTTCTACACCAAGATTGACTAAGGCGAGTATGACAAATGTTGACAAGGCTTCGTCGCAGATTCTACGCATTCTCGACCACTCGAGAACGGTTGGTGGATCTCGACAAGGAATACGGAATGAAGAGATGGTGTACCCGCCGAGATAAAATTTCTTGACTTCAATCCAAATTCTCGATTACAGCAAGACGGGAGACTTAGTCGTATGCTCTGTACTTTCTTGGTTGATGTCTGAGATTGACTCAGACAAACCCTATAGGTGCCCGCACGAGGCTGATAAGGGAAATCTAACGTTATCTCTGAACTCACCGAGAACGGTCACGTGAGCTCGATAACAGTTACTCCAAGGTCTGCGGTTGAGAATATGAACTTGTTCATTTGCATTGAAGTCGGGGGCTACTGTCAGGGTTATGGATACCACATACCTAATAATAGTTGACTAAATCTTGGCAGGACCCACCACATACCATGTCTTATACGGAAACAACCTTCGCATATAGGAGGAGTTCCGCATAAGGAAGGATGAATAGAGTTCTACATGGAAATGACAAGGACTACTCGGATTGTATCCATATTGGTTTCCCTAGTTCTACTTGGACAAGAGGACACCTATGGGTATAAATACAAGACCCCCTAGGAGGAGAGGGGACACGGAACAATAGATCAAGACACAAGATCAACATACAAGCCAACATACACCAAGACAAGCCGCCAGATATCGACATCAGAGATATGCCTGGGCCAACCCTATCCGGTACCTACAGAGGCCGGCTGTAGGGATCTAGCGCTGTCTATGATCTCGCCGGACACGGATTCGAGGACGAAGACTACCCTGTTGTCGACTACGTGGTGATACTTCAAGCCACCATGTCGATAACAGATAGATAGGCTACCCCAAATATTATACTGGTGTGATTATGATGAATAAGAGCAACGACCGGCTTCGGCCAACAGGAGTAGGGTTATTACCTGACAATTCAGGGGCCCGAACCTATATAGAAAACCTCGTCTTTGTCTCTTTTACCTCAATCTCGCATATATCCTAGTACCAACGATCCCCATACTATCCAAATACCGTAGTCGCGGTACCACCCGTCGACACAATATGAATGTGGAAAATGCTAGAATAACTTACATTGTGAAACGGAGGAAGTAGATAGTGATATTTTTCATACTGCTGGTTTGGTCTAGTAGTAATATGTTGCCGTTTATGTTATTGAATCATCAAATTTCTAAATTGTATGCGGGTCAAGTTCAATGTGAGACCATTTTGGTCACATTTAACTACCACATTATACTGACTAAACTAGTTGGTCCTGAATCTATACTTTCCATAAAGTTAAAGCCCACTATAAGTCTAAAACTCAATATGCAACCGTGCCACATCATCACCAACTAGCAATAATTACATATTTAACCTCATACAAACATACAACACCATATACAATTTATTTGATTTTACAAATCAACATTCAAGCATATTCAATCATGATGTGACCATGGCTACTACAGATACAACCATTGCTCACATCATGGATGAACAAGATGATATCAAGATCAAGTCCTCCAAGTGCTGGAATCCGATTCGGCCGTTTGCTACACTACTGAATTCAAACGGCCGCCAAATTTGCATATAAGATCCGTTTTGGGCCCATGAGTACTTGATGGAAAGGTCTCGGAGTCCTCTTTCCAACGGATCCAGCCTCATTGCCAAACTCCATCTCAGTTGGCCACAATCAAAGAAATAAGGTGCTGCGTCACCTGTCATGGGCCTATGAGCATGTAACTTCGTCTAGGACCCCGGCCCAAATGGGGCCCATGTGGGGTGCACCCCATCTAGGTGGATCACGACCCTAGGGTCCCTTTGGTCGTCCTCCAACCATTATAATTAGCTAGGTACCCCGTTAGAGTTTCTTGGGTTTTGTTTAGATTAAAGTTTAGCTTTGCCACTTTGCCGTGTAATCCCGTGATCGGTTAGATTGCCGATTTACTCGTTACGGAACCCCGACTTATCATTTGTATTCAATTCCTATCAGCAATTCAGATTGCTTTTATCTTGTTCTTGCTTGTTTCTTCGATTTGCTTGCAGGAATAAGGTTGATCCACACCGGCAAGATCAACAACCCACAGAGAGGTGTATTGATCGCTAAGGCGCAACACACCAACGTCTAGTACGGTTGCAGTCGGGTCGTCAACGTTTCTCCCAAATCGTAGTTATCATCAACTCACCGAAAGATCGGGCCAACAACAGCCTTAAGTGTCTCGAGTGGAGCTCAGGGTTCATCAGATGGTATCAGAGGTTTCGTTGCTCGGTGAGTTTTTATCTACCCATAGCTAGAAAATTGCCATACAAAAAAAAAATTGCATCCTGTACATAGCCATATTTGTGCCATTGCATTGTTCAATTCAGTTTTTGCTTTGTTGAGTTTTGCGTTGCATTGTCGAGTCGAGTTGCTGGTCTTAGCGTTTAGTTCGTTTAGAGTTTTGAGTTCTGGTCACGTTTTGTACCACTGTCATCATCGTCGTCATGTGCTTTGTTGTTGTCGGGACCTACGAAAACGGAATCGGCTCGCTGCCACGGTTCTATTTTTGTAGTTTTCAGAAGTTTTTGTCGGTCGGTTTTGGAGTTGTTGAGTTGCATCTAGGGTTTTCCGAGTTACCGTGTTTCTGTTTCGGCCGTGCTTGTTTCTATTGCGCGAGGAAGAAGAGAGAAGGGGAAAGTAGATCGGTTTTTGACAGGAGTGCTACAATTTGTAGATTGGTTTCTATTTGAGGGCCATGCTAAAAGGAAGTGTGAGATTGTTTCTGTTTTCCACATGTGTGGGGAAAAACTGCTGTTGTGATTCTGACTTCTAATCGGTCCCACCAGGCGTGCCAAAAGCGTGTTGACGTAAAACAAGGCCTGGGAGATCTGCTTCACTCCAGTGCAGGTCCAAACTCACCTTCGGGTATGCTAGCGTGCCAATTGATTTGATCCTGCAATTTACAAGAAAAAAAGGCAAAGAAATCGTGGTTAAACCTATAAACGATAGCCGATCGGCTAAGTGCCGATGACATATCACTTATCTTTGAGCCGATGTCATATACGCATCGATCGGCATTCATAAATAAGTAAGAAAGAACTAAATCTACTCGATCGGCTGTAGATATTAACCATATATAATCCTCGTGTCGATATATACTTAAATCAAGTGATTGGGATAGATCGGTCGCCATGCCGAGACAGTATAAATCACTTAGATCGAAATATATATTAACAACAGAACTATATACGTTTATAGCATAGCCGATTAGATAGATCTAGCATGTATCGGCTAATACTCCGATACCACTCTATATTAAGATATTAAAGCAAGTAAAATATACTAAACAAAAGCATAATATACTTAAATGCAACAAGATATTAATATAAAGGGCAGATTTAACATGTCAATCAAACATATAGAATAAATATAGTTAAATCAGGTAAGATCGGCTGAAACCCCGATGCTACCCTAATCGGCAACCAGAAAGCAGGCTAGAGATTGAAATTCTAAGCACGACTTAGTAGATCAAACTTAATTGTTGCAGTACTAAGTATGAAAAGAAGAACAATATCTAGACAATCAAGCCGCTGGATGTTTCATAGAGTGGTAGATATCTTATATAATCTAAGCCAACGTCGCTATTTAACCTAATCGACTGTCTTCTACTAACAGATGTTAGCCGATTGTAGGTTAGATGGCAATATTACCGAAGATTATGTAAGATATATGATAACTCGATGAATTACATAGACAAGATTAGAGTGTCATAAAGATGGAAGCACTAATCCTAAGAACACAAGCCGCCATAACAAGTTTTACCTCTTGTTGAAGATCAAAACCGATGCAGCTCAACCCAAAAGCAAGAACTCGTCGAAACAAAACGAAAGTAAAAAGGGTGGCAATGCGCCGAGATTGTATTGAACGTGTGTTTTTAATTACATAGGGCTCGGGTCTATTTATACCCGAGAATTACAAAACATGTCCATATCGGATACGATTCTTATCTCTAACAAACTCTAAGACACCATAAGTCTTTGTGGCAGACTTTTACACAAACGATTTAGACTCAGCCGATTCTTACTCTGTTTCCGAAACGATTTCAATCTCGATTCCTTCTCTATTTCTTCCTCATCTCCGATCACTGGATTACCAAATTTGGTCGTTAACACATGCCCCCCAAGTCCGGAATATTGGATAATGTTTCGGATTTGCCATATGTCGATTCCGAGAGAAATCCGCTCTTGCCGTTTCCCGACCGTTATTCCAGCTCTTTAAATACTAACCGTTACCCCCGAGAAATCTCACACCGTCTTCTCTCGTTTTCACCGCCGAAACCAACTCTGCTTTCTCTCTCTCCGGCGATTTCTCCGACGCACAAGGCGATCCCCAGGCGACTTCATCTCCGGCCAGATCTCCGCCTGCGGTGATGTCTTCCTCCGCCAGCCCGTCTGCCGCACCATCAGCCGAGTACGCTGAGGTAAGTTCTCATCGGCTAGATCTCTTTCCTTTCGCAACAGATTGGTTTTCTCCTGCCTCATATTGTTTTCTTCTTCACTATTCCTGATTGCATCCGTAGCATCTGTCCAATCTGGTTGCAATTCCAAGTCTGTCGCATGAGAACCACTATTTCCTTGGTCCAATTGGTGATTCCGACCCTATCGAATTCATCATTGCGAAACCAATAGAATCCCCTTTAGATTAGCGAACCCTAATCTAAGACATTGGAAGAACCCTTCAAGTCTTGGCCATCCCTCGAGAAACCTCCCCTGAGAAAAGTTGGACCACATGGTATAAGCGTGTATCGGCTAGCAAGCAGGTTCATTGGGACAAAATTGGAATCGGCCAGGCACTTGCTCTCACTATAGCCAATTCAGCTAAGGATGAGCCCCTAATGGCTGTCGCCACCTATTTTTGGTCCAATACCATTAATGCCTTTTTATTCAACCAAGGGTCGACGACCCCAACTCTGATCGACATCACCATGATCACTGGATTAGATGTGACTTCATCGGCTAACCCTATGAATTTGAATACCAAGAACCAGTTTGATTTGAAAACCAAAAACATAGATGGTTGGTCTGGTTATGTGGCAACATATATGGGCCAAGGTTCTGTCACTTCTCGAGAACATGTAGCTTTTCTGCTGATGTGGCTAGAGAAATTCCTCTTCTGTGGAACAAGCTGTGGCCCTACAACCAACTGGCAGTTCGTAGCCGAAGCCTTGGAAACAAAGAGACAACTTCCTTTAGGCAAATCCTCCTCGGCTACTTGTACCAAATGTTAAACAGTGCATCAGCTAAGATAGCCGTCGGCTCAATAGTTGGAGCAGGTGGACCATGGTGGCTATTGCAGACTTGGCTAAATCGAATAGTCATGAAAGTTGTCAATCGGCCATCTGTGACAAGCCGAATTCCCAAGACTAGAGCCGATCGTAGAAGATGATGGAGAGGAGCACACTCATCGCAGATGCATGTCATATGGAGAATATGCATCCACACCAGCCGATGCTGGAGCAAAATAATCAGCCGAACTACTCAAAGACTGGTTCTGCAGCTTCTACGAGGGCTTTCGAAAAGATGCTCGAGTTTGGTTTCCTTATGAAGATTCAGCATACCTTGAGCTCCCATCTGACTTTAGATTTGAAGACATTAATCATGAAAGATACCAAAAGTCCAGGGAAGTCTTCTCAGCTGCAATCAGCCCATGCATCCTTCCTATCGGCATCCATCAGGGAAGAAACATCCAAGTCTCTTATGAGTTCTCTCATCCAATGAGCTCGGCTAGACAACTTGGAATGGGCCAACTCCCAATCGGCTTATTCTTTGCCAATAAAATCCAATGCCGAGGAGAAATTTCATCAACCTTGATGATGGATCGGCTGCTCAATCTTCAAGGACCTCCTCTAGGTAGCATTGAGAATATAGAGCTGGCAATGTTCAGAAGCAAAAACTTTGACAGATGGTGGGGTGAATGGAAACTGCATCTATTCCATCAATCGGCTTCCATGTACATGACAGATCTCTTTCCAGATGTTATTCCTCAGGTATGTCTTGATTTAACTTTTTCTGAATAATTGCTTAGCCGATTCATAATTTGACTAATTTTATCTTCTGTTTTGTAGACAACAGAATCTTCTCCTCCACACCAGAGCAATAGTGGCAGGGATATTGAATATGCACCGGGATTAATTCCAAATGGAGGTGGACCATCTCGTCCTGTCATCGGCTATAATGCCCCCAAGACTTCAACTCTTCTTCTCAAGGGCTCATCAGAGAACCAGCCGATGCCGGCAAGAAGAGAAAAAACTAGATCATCGACTGTAGATACTTTGGCACCAACTCCAAAGAAGAAAACCAAGTCAAAGAAAACTAAGCCAGCTGATGATCTGCCTGCCCTAGATCCATCCATTGAACAAGCTCTGGATGAAGAAGAGATCGAAGAAGATGTTGATGAAACTGCAGCTGAAGTAAGTGATACAGAAAGAACACCATCGGCTTCACCCAAGCAGACTCCTCCAACTCCTTCTGCTCTGGCTCATTTTTCAAGAGTAAGCAGCTCTCCTCAGTTCCTTTTGTAATCACTTCACTTATAGCCGATTACTCACAGATTTTATAGTTGCAGAAGAAGAAAATTGCTGTGGAGAAGAAATCGGCAGCAACAACTCTCAAACCGGCTCCACCAGTAGGATATTCTCAATTCTTTCATTAATTGATCTCAGCCGATTATGTCTAACATTTGTCTCTTTTACAGCCTCCTCCTCCTCCTTCTTCTCCTGTACAGCAATCATCAAGTGACAAAACTCCATCGGCTATGGGGAGTCACCATGTTGAAGAAGAAGTGCAACCAGCTGTCCCTACTATCCTAGTAAGTTTTCCTTTGACACAAATACTTAGATCGGCTCAATCTATTTAGCATCTAACTCTCTTTGAATTATTCTTGCAGGTCCTAGCCGATCTATTCTCTTTTGACATCATGGACTATCTTGATGAGACAGAAGAGGACACCACCAACAAAGCTTTAGCTCCCTTATCCGATGATGTGAAGAAAACTCTTGAAGATATCCATCATCGGCTAGAGGCATCTTCTCTAGACAGTTTGATGGTCGACTGTGGATCAATGAGGACTCGGCTACATAAAGTCCAAGCTCTAATTCCTGAAGAACTAGCCGATGTCCTTACTCCAGCTGCTTATCTTTAACAACATCAATTCAAGCTGGAGAAAGCCAAGCAGAGACTAGCTGAACGCCGAGAACGCAAGGAGATTGAAGCTACCATCCAATCCAATCGGCAACTCGTGCATGAAGAAAAGTCAAAACTTGATCAACTATCTGCAGTCCCGATCAAGTCTAATATTGATCAGCTTGAAGCTCGGAAGATTGAGCTCCTGGCACAACTTCAAGAATGCAATGCTGAACTGGATATGGAGCACAAGAAGCTAGCCGATCTCCCACAGTCTATTGAAGAACAAAAGGCAAGGCTGAAATCGGCTATCAAGAATGTCACTGATATGACCAAGTCCCTGAAAATCATCTCAGGAACCGATGCTCAAGATGCTCAAGCCATTGAAGAGGTAGAACAAATTAGGCAAAGAGCTATATCGGCTATCCAGCGTTACTCGTCTCAGTGACGTTTTGTAGAGAATTTTTTTAATCGGCTAAAATGCTTTGGTACTATATTCAACTGTCTTGACGATCTTTTGTGCCGATTAATATAACTTCTTAACTTGCTCAAAATTTTCCAAATTTGCAACTTGTGTATATATGTGCCCCCTAATTTTACAATGTCAAAAGCATTGATAAAATTATAGTTTGAACTAAGGGCGATATAAAATATCGGCCATTGTATATCGGCAAACCACAACCGATTACAATATGAAAAACAACTAAGGGTGATATAACAATATCGGCCATTGTATATCGGCAAACCACAACCGATTACAACATGAAAAACAACTAAGGGCGATATAACAATATTGGCCATCTCAAGGCGATGCAAACACATCGGCTATCATGTATCGGCAACACTAGCCGATCATGCATTAACCCAAACACTTGGGTAATATTTCTTCAAATATTTTCCATTTAGCGCTCGTCCATATACTTCTTCATCGAGTCCTTGCAGCATGTATGCTCCCTTAGACACAACCTTATAGATTTGGAACGGTCCTTCCCAATTCGGTGACCATTTGCCGAATATGTTATCCTGAGTCCCAATCGGCAAAATCAACTTCCATACAAGTTCACCTTCCGAAAAAGTCTTGCGCACCACTTTCTTGTTATAGTGTCGAGCAACTCGTTCCTTATCCTTGGTAACCTTTGCAAGGGCTCGCATCCGTGATTGAAACAAATCCTCCCTTTCATCAGCCATAAGGTTATAATACTCATCGGCTGTCAAATCATTTTGCAACTCGTTCTCCTTGAGCCGATTCTAATTTCCCATGGCAAGACAGCCTTATGTCCATAAAAAGCTTATAATGAGGGACTTGGATCGATCCATGACAAGCCATCCGACAAGACAACAATGCTTCGGCTAAACGAGTATGCCATTGCCGAGGATAATCAGAAATCTTCCTCTTAATCAATTTGATCAAGCTCTTGTTAGATGCCTCAGCCTGCCCATTAGCTTGCGCATAATATGGTGAAGAATTCAACAATTTGATACCCATGCTATCGGCAAACTGAACAAACTCATCAGACACGAAAATTGAACCTTGATCGGTTGTAATGGTTTAGGAATACCAAATTGATAGATTATATGCTCTTGAACACATTGTATAGCATCCCCAGAATCAACTTTTTTCAAAGGAATCGCCTCTACCCATTTGGTAAAATAATCGATTGCCACCAATATAAACTTATGTCCTTTACTTGATGGTGGATTAATCATCCGATCATATCAATCCTCCAACCTCTAAATGGCCACGGTTTAATGATAGGATTCATAGCCGACGCCGGTGCTCTCTGGATCGCCCCAAATTTCTGACAATCTTGACATCCCTTGTAATATTTGAAACAATCCTCCAGCATCGTCGGCCAAAAATATACTGCACGTCGAAGCAACCACTTCATCTTATGAGCCGATTGATGAGTGCCACAAATTCCCTCATGAACCTCTCCGATTGCAACCGTAGCCTGATCGGCACTCAGACATTTTAGCAACACCCCATCAATCGTCCAATAATAGAGCTCATCATCCAATAAAGTATACTTCAAAGCTTTATATCTCAATTTTTGAGAAGCCGATTGAGATGGATTCTGTAAATATTGATGTACATCATATCTCCAATCATCAGCTATTACGGCAGCAACTCCAACCCTAACATTTTTGATCATCGGCTTATACCCCAATGCCCCTTAGGCTAGATCATTAGCTTCAATATTCTACTCTCGAGACACATGCTTCAAAGTAACCAGACGAAATTCCTTCATTAGTTCTTGGCACTTCTCATTATAAACTATTAACGTATCATTCTTGCACTCATATTCTCCTGCCAATTGATTGATTACTAGCAAAGAATCCCCCATAATCTCGATAGCATCGGCTTCAACTTCCTTAAGTAACTGCAACCCCTTGAGAACTGCCTCATACTTAGCTTGATTATTGGTCGCATAAGGTTTAATAGTATAAGCAAACACAAAACATGCCCCCCGAGGGGAAATTATAACTAAGCCGATACCACAACCATGATTACATACTGATCCATCAAAGAATAAAATCCATGGCACAATCTCAACTAAGCCGATTGAATCATCACGATGATCAACAATGAAATCGGCTATAGCTTGTCCTTTGACCGCCTTCGGTGACTCATACCGAAGATCAAACTCAGTTAAGGTAAATATCCATTTTCCAACCCTTCCTTTCAAAATTGGAGCCGATAACATGTACTTGACAACATCGGCCTTGCATATGACGGTGCATTCATTGGACAATAGATAATGCCTCAACCTTGTACATGAAAAATATAAGCACAAGCATAACTTCTCCACAGGAAAATATCTAGTCTCAGCATCCAAGAGCCGACGACTTAGATAGAACACAACTCTTTCCTTTCCTTCAAGCTCCTGAATCAAGACCGAGCCGATTGACTTCTCACCGGCCGACAGATATAACCGAAAAGGTATCCCTTTCTGTGGAGGAATCAAAACTGGAGGAGAACTCAGATATTCCTTAATATTATCCAAAGCTTTCTGTTGCTCTGCCCCGCAAGTAAACTGTTGATCGGCTTTCAATCTTAATAATGGTGTAAAAGGCTCTAACCTTCCGGACAAATTAGAAATAAACCTTCTAACAAAATTTATCTTGCCGATCATCTCCTGCAACTCTGTTTTGTTCTCCAGGGGCTGAATTTTCTTGATTGCATTAACGCTCCTTTGGGTAATCTCAATTCCCCTCTCATGAACAAGAAATCCCAAAAACTGGCAAGCCGATATGCCGAAAGCACACTTTGTTGGGTTCATTTTCAAGCCATATTTCCTGGTTCTCTCAAAAACCTTCCTCAGATCGGCTATGTGGTCCTCTATCTCTTTAGACTTAACAACCACATCATCAATGTAGACTTCAACCAACCAGCCGATCAGATCATGATATATATAATTCATGGCCCTTTGATATGCAGCCCCAACACTTTTCAAACCGATAGTCATTACAACCCACTCAAATAAACCGATTGCGCCAGGACACCTAAAAGCCGTCTTATGGATATCTTCTTCGGCCATAAAGATCTAATTGTATCCTGCATTACCATCCATAAAACATAAAATCTTGTGTCCTGAGGCAGCATCAACCAGCTGATTGGCTACTGGCACTGGATACTCATCCTTTGGGATAGCTTTGTTTAAATCTCTAAAGTCAATTGATGAACCCTGAGCTCCACTCGAGACACTCAAGAATGTTGTTGGCCCGATCTTTCGGTGAGTTGATGATAACTATGATTTGGGAGACACGTTGACGATCCGACTACAACCGTACGAGACGTTGTGTTGCGCCTTAGTGATCGATACACCTCTCCGTGGGTTGTTGATCTTGCCGATGCAGATCAACCTTATTCCTGCAAGCAAATCGAAGAAAACAAGCAAGAACAAGATAAAAGCAATTTGAATTGCAAATAGGAATGATAACACACGATAAGTTGGGGTTCCGAAGAACAAGCAGACGGACGGTCTAGCCGACACGCGCGCTGCAACCAAGTAGCAATGGCTAAACTTTAATCTATCAAAACCCAAGAAACCCTGAAGGGGTACCTAACTATTTATAGAGGTGGGAGGACGACCAAGAGGGTCCAAGGGTCATGCTCCACCAGATTGGGGCGCACCCCACATGGGCCCCATATGGGCCAGGGTCCCAAACAAAGTTACAAGCCCATTGGCCCAATACAGGTGACGCAGCACCTTGCTTCTGTGATTGCGGCCAAACGGGATAGAATTCCGAGATGAGGCTGGATCCGTTGGAAGGAGAACTTCGAGAGCTTTCCATCAAGTACTCACGGGCCCAAAACGGAGCACGTATGTAGATTTGGCGGCTGTTTGAAGTCAGTAATGTAGCACGTGGCCGAATCAGATTGCAGCACATGGAGGACTTGATCTTGATGTCTTCTTGTTGATTCATGATGTGAGCAATGGTCGTATCCATAGTAGCCATGGTCACATCATCCTCCCCTTCTTTACGAAAAACCATCCTCGGTTTTTCCATATGGTGCTCTTCGCGCAGTCCACTGAAAACAACCTGTTTCTTGCAATCAAAATAAGACAAACTCGAGATAATATGATTAGTAGTAACATGTCTCTCTAGCTTGCATATTTTATCTAGAACTACAAGATGTTCTAAATCCGAACAAATGTAAACTCTATGCACCAAAAATATTCCTCTAACATTATATTCGCCAAGGATATGAAAAATAGCATTAGTTGGACATGGCAAATCAGATTTAGTAAATAATTTCTCCTTCAAATTATCGAGCTCATAAAAATCATCAAACTGAACATAGCCCAAAGTATTTAAAGAAGATAGTAATTCGCGTTCCTCTTCTACATTAGCAATGTGAACAACATGCTTAGAATCAGCACACAAAGAAATAGTAGAACTAACATGTTCATTCACTAGTTGTGGCATGAATATAAGTGAAACATTATCACACAACTCTTCTTTATCACAAGGAACAGCAAGTAAATCAACTTGTGACAAAGGCAATTCAGTAATTGATTCCACTAATGGTTGCTCTACTATAGCATGAAAAGTGGACAAGTGTAGCTCACCTTGAGAATACTCACCTTCATTTCTCTCAGCACCATTTAATTTACCTTGCGAACTTTCTTCAGACATCGCAGGTGCTTCATCCTCTTTCTTCTCAAGTATACCATTCTCCTTTTCTTGCATGTGCTGATCTTCCTGCAAAACGTTAGTAACAGGGGAGACAAAAGATTGCTCCTCCAATGTTTGCACATCATCATTACATAAGTATATTGGGGATTCAGAAATAGGAGATAAATCACATTGCTCATGCATCCTCGCCTTTGATATGATCTGACTCTCAATGCTATGAGCAAGCATGAATAGGTGCCCAATATGATTATATGTCACATTATCAAGCAAAACCTGAATTTCAGAATTAAGCCCATTGAAAAATCTACGTGTTGTATTTTCATTCCACTCTTTGAGACCACTGTAGATGATACAGACCTTAAATTCATGAATGTACTCCCTAACAGTTCTGTCACCTTGTTTCAGATGTTCTAATTTCTCCCAAAGAGTACATTTGTAATAAGATGTCACAAAGCGTTTTCTCATCATGGTTTTCAATTCATCCCAAGTTTCAGGTTTATTACTAACATAACTCCACCAAAATAATGCAGAAGAGGTAAACTTATTACTAGTAGCCTTAATCATTTGAGCATCAGAAAAATCATATATATCAAATTCATTGTCTACTGCTAGCTCCCAATCAATATATGCAACAGAATCATACTTCCCATCATAGAAGGGTAACTTAGATGCAACTTGTTCAAAATTATAGTCATGTACCTCATATGCATCACGTGGAGAAGTCGTCATATCACGTCGAAGATGTAGAAGTCGATGTTCTCGTATTCCCTTACGCAATCCTACCATGGTTAGTAGCAAACAAGAAACACACAAAAAAATGCACGCTCCTATCAACTACTAGGTAGTGGCAGCTCAAATATCACACACACTCAAGCTTTTAACCAAGCTCTTATAAGTTCTTACCAAAGCAAGCGGAACGGTGATGTACACCGACTTAACCAAGCACCCCAATGGAGGTTGGATGTATCGATGCCTTGGCAAACACTTGCTGTACGGCTGCAATCAGATCTGTGGAGCTCTGGGTAGGCTTAAATATGTAGCAAAGGGATAGCAAATGCTCAAATCAGAGAATACAAAGTTGAATAATGCTTCAAAGTCAAGTACCGTGCTGGTCCTACGCTAGAACGTACTAGAGACGCGAGCCTAGACACAAGCGATACCACAGGATAGCACTAGAAACAACTTTGGCACACTCTGATATGTGAAAGCAAACTCAAAGATACAACTGATTTTTTTTCTCTTTTCTTTCTTTTTTTTCTATCTTTTTTTTACTTTCTTTTCTTTTTCTTTTCGGTGCGGCTTTTGTTTTCTTTGTTTTTAGCACCTTTCTGCCTTTTTTTTTTTTTTTTTCAAGCAAAAACCAACTCAAGGACCTTAATGCAAGGTTACAGGGACTCAAACGTAAATATAAAAATTACAAGGACTCAAATGTAAAAGTCCAAACTCAAAATTAAAAATTATACAAAAACGGAACGCTCAAGTTATGTCGGTTCCGTTTTTGCAAACGGATCTTGAATCCGACACCAAAATAAAATTTCACCGAAGTGTTTAACCAACCCGAACAGAAACAAACGTGAGGGAGTGTGAGTCGGACTCACAAGTCTTGGCCACGAGATGACGCAAGGGAAGGAATCCCACTCGGCTTCGTTTTGGAAAGGTACCAGGTGATAAATAGAAACAGACTCGGCAGTAAATAGAAACCAAACCAGTCAATCTAATCTAATCTTCTCCTTCCATCTTTCTCACGCGCGCATGCACAGGTGCACCATCACGGCACACACCATCACGGCACAGCCACCAAACAAAAGCTATGCAACTCAAGAACTCAAAAACTAACCGACAGAAACTTCTGAAAACTACGAAAATAGAACCGTGGCAGCGAGCCGATTCCGTTTTCGTAGGTCCCGATGACAACAGAGACACGGGGGCGGCGACGACTATGGTACAAAACGTGACCAGAACTCGAAAACTCTAAATGAACTAGACGCTAAGACCAGCAACACGACGTGACGATGCAACACAAAATTCAGCAAAGCAAAAACTGAAAAGAACAATGCAATGGCACAATATGGCTAGGTAAATGATACGAATTTTTTTGTAAGGCTATTTTCTGGTTATAGGAAAAAAAAACTCACCGAGCAACGAAAGCTCTGATACCACCTGATGAACCCTGAGTTCCTCTCGACACTCAAGGCTGTTGTTGGCCCGATCTTTCGGTGAGTTGTAGGTAACTACGATTTGGGAGAAACGTTGACGATCCGATTACAACCGTACGAGACGTTGTGTTGCGCTTTAGCGATCGATACACCTCTCCGTGGGTTGTTGATCTTGCCGATGCAGATCAACCTTATTCCTGCAAGCAAATCGAAGAAAACAAGCAAGAACAAGATAAAAGCAATCTGAATTACAAATAGGAATGATAACACATGATAAGTTGGGGTTCCGAAGAACAAGCAGACGGACGGTCTAGCCGACACGCGCGCTGCAAGCAAGTAGCAATGGCTAAACTTTAATCTATCAAAACCCAAGAAACCCTAAAGGGGTACCTAACTATTTATAGAGGTGGGAGGATGACCAAGAGGGTCCAAGGGTCATGCTCCACCAGATTAGGGCGCACCCCACATGGGCCCCATATGGGCCAGGGTCCCAAACAAAGTTACAAGCCCATTGGCGCAATACAGGTGATGCAGTACATTGCTTCTATGATTGCGGCCAAACGAGATAGAATTCTGAGATGATGCTAGATCCGTTGGAAGGAGGACTTTGAGAGCTTTCCATCAAGTACTCACGAGCCCAAAACGGAGCAGTATGTAGATTTGGCGGCCGTTTGAAGTCAGCAATGTAGCACGTAGCCGAATCAGATTGCAGCACATGGAGGACTTGATCTTGATGTCTTCTTGTTGATTCATGATGTGAGCAATGGTTGTATCCATAGTAGCCATAGTCACATCATCAATGCACACCCTCACCTTGCCGTTCTTCTTGATAACAAGAACTATACTAGAAACCCACCCAGCATATCGGCAAAGGACGAATAAAACCAGCATCATATAAACGTTTAATCTCAGCCTTAACAGGTTCGAGCATATCGGCTTTGCATCTTCTCGGAGGCTGCTGGTGCGGTCTAACCCCTGGATTGATAGGTAGCCGATGTTCAACAATCGATCGGCTGAGTCCTGGCATCTCATAATATTCCCAAGCAAAGCAATCTCTAAATTCTTCTAAGAGCTCTATCAACTTGGTTCTAAATTCCGGAGATAAGTTCTTACTAATAAATGTCGGCCTTGGTCGATCACCTAGACCTATGTCAATTTCTTCCAAGTCATCAGCCGACATGAAACCCTGTCCTTGTTTGTCATCGAGATCATCTACTGCGTCCTTGGCGTAGACGTTTGAACCCTCCACGACGCCCTCAAAATAATATCTTGGGCTCTCCATCTTCAATTGGCTGTATATCGGAATCGGACACTTTTAGAAAATCTCCATTCCAAACTTTTCCAGATAAGCAATCGAGACCATCCATCTTCCAAAGAGCTAAATCGGCACTAGCAACATTGACTGACCTGTCGGCTGGCAAGATCTCGATCTTGTCGCCTTGCCATTGAATCAAGCATTGATGCATGGTTGAAGGAATACAACAATTAGCATGAATCCAATCCCTTCCAAGCAACAAGCTGTAGGAACCCTTCCCATCGATGACAAAAAACATTGTAGGGATAGTTTTGTTGCCGACTGTCAGCTCCACATTCAGAACTCCTTTGGTTTCCGATGGATTGCCACCAAAATCCTTGAGCTCCATGTTTGTCTTGATGAGATCTTCAGCGCTTCTGCCCAGTTTCCTGAATGTAGCATAAGGCATCAAATTCACTGCAGCCCCACCATCGACCATCATCTTAGACATCGGCTTCCCATTGACATAGCCATTTATATACAATGGTTTAAGATGTCGATTCTCTGTCCCTTCAGGCTTCTCGAAGACAGCTTGCTCTGGTGATAGAATCAACTTAGCTGATTCTTCCTCCACTTCGTCAACATCGGCTTGCTTGACCCCAAATTCAGCTGGCAACGTAAAAACCATATCAATTGATGCCGTCACAACACTTTTTCCTTTTGCCAACCTCTTTGCTTCATCGGTTGTGGCCTCATCGGCTGCAGGAGCTTGATTCTTAATGCGCCATTCCTGCCTCGGCTTTGTCTTCTTCAGCCGATGATTAATTTCTTGCTCAACCTCCTGAAATCGTTCTCTATTCCTCAACCTCTGAACCCTTCTCTTTTGATTCTTTGTAAAGATACCAGAAGGACACCACTGAGTCTTTCTGTCTTCATTGTCCTCTTGGCTACAATCTTGGTTCACCGGGCCCAACCTTTGATGAATAGGAACTCTTGTTTGCTTCAGCCGATTGCCTCTATCATACAATCGGCCTGAATTTCCTATAACATTACTGCACCTAGGATAGTCCTCGATAGATGGCAGCCTCATACCCTCATTCCAGCAGAATCTAAAGAATTCGCAGTCCCAATGAGTATCAAAACCACCATCATCTTCTTCATAACGCCTCTCCTGTTGCTTGTCATATTAACTCTGATATTTGTTGATAATTTTAGCCGAATTCACCTAAAAACCTCTCGCACGTCCTCCGTTGGCTGTTCGGCCAGCTGTGTGCACCATATTGACAGGAAAAGGATTGCCATCAACCTTCATCGGCCTCTTAGAATCATCAAATTTGATTTTGCCTCCCTCAATGGCTACTTGAATCTGCTGCCTGAATACCTTGCAATCATTGGTAGAATGAGACCCAAAATTATGCCACTTGCAATACCTTCTTTTGCCCAATTCCTCGGCCGATGGAATTGTATGACCACCGGGAAGTTGAATCTGCTTCTCTCGGAGTAGCAAATCAAAAATCTTGTCAGCCTTGGTAATATCAAAGTCATACCTCTCCTCTTTTCCAGAATTCTTTACCCATTGGCATGGTATAACCTTTTTACTTCTCACCCATTCGGCTAATGCTATTTCAGAGTCATCATCATCATCATCCGATCCATATATGTAAGGACAAACATGATTAACCCTTTTAGAATTTTTCCTGACTTCTGCAGACCTCTGTTCATGCAAGGTTACCTTTTGTGTAAGATGCGACAAGCTATCAAAGTCTTCAGATGAGAACTTCTCCCTGATCGGAGCAATCATACCCTGAACAGCTAAATCGGCTAACTGGGCATCAGTCAGACTCAAGCTGTAGCACTTATTCCTCATCTCTCTGAATCTCTAAATATACTCATGCACAGGTTCATCATGTCTTTGCTTGATTGCTGTTAAATCGGACAATTTCATCTCATGAATCCCACTGTAGAAATAGCTGTGAAACTGCTTCTCCAAATCTGCCCAACTGTTGATTGATCCATATGGCAAAGAAGAAAACCAAGTAAAAGCCGATCCAGACAAGGACAACCAGAACAGCCTAACCCTCAAGGCATCGACAGCCGACGCTTCACCACACTGAGCTAAAAATCGGCTAATGTGTTCATAAGTTGACATACCATCATGTCCTGAGAATTTTGAAAAATCTGGAACTTTGAACCGGTTAGGAAGAGGAACTCTCTCAAACCACTCAGGGTAAGGTTGCCGATACAAATTTCCAGCGTCTTTCGGCCTGAGCCCAAACTGTTCCCTCATCACATCGGCAATTATATCGGCCCACGGTCATTGCTGAGGTACTCCTTGAGCTTGTTGTGGCATAGGTTCGAATTGATTGTACTGAGGAACAATCTGGGGTTGAACCGGTCCTCCCTGCTGATATTGAACTTGTGGTGAAGGAGGCTGATACTGATAATTCAAATTGCCCCCCTGGTAATTCTGGTAGTTCGGCTGAATATTGCGCACCACATGTTCGGGGACAACTTGAGGTACCACCGTTTGATCTGGCTACACATGGTGAACTAAATGCTCTGGGACGACTTGATTCACAACATGCTGCCCTAGCCGATTGTTAGGTGTTGCAAATCCAGCCGATGCATTCATCAAACCTTGCTGCTGAATCGGCTGAATAACCTGTTGCCTTAATGGCGTTTGCTGAATCGGCTGCAAAACCTGCTGTCTTGGTGGCGTTTGCTAAATTGGTTGCACAACCTGCTGGATTGGGGGTGTTTGTTGAACCGACTGCACAACCTGCTGCCTTGGTGGTGTTTGTTGAATCGGCTGCTGCTGGATTGGATCAACGGTAGGTTGAGGTGGTAAAAACATAGCTGCAACCTGATCTTGTGTTAGCCGATTCACATCCTGCCCACTATGCTGTGGTTGTTCTCTCATCAAAAACTGAGGATTAACTAATTGACCTGGTGCCGATGATGGTGCAGCAGGTGCAGGAGCCGATGCCGGTGCCGTCGGCTTAGCTGATGGTGCATTAGGAAGAACTGATTGAACAGCTGGCTGATTATCAGTGACTAAAGGCCGATAATTCGGAAAAACACCTCCTGGTATTCAGCTATTGAACCATCAACCATCGACTTCATCATGTTTGACAAATTATTGACTAACACCCCAGACTGATTGATTAAATCATTGTGCACGCCATAGTCAACCCGATCTTGGAAGTTATTGAAAAACCCCTTTGCCGCATTGCCATCCTGGTCAAAATTTCCACCTTGAAATCCCTGGGAATTATCACCTTGAATTCCTTGAGAACCATCACCTTGATCTCCTTGAAAACCATCTGCAGCACCTTGATCACTCGGTTGAGCCGCGCCATCTGGAGCTCGTTTACTTCTCCATCTTTAGAAGAACCTATCCCAGGAACATAAGCAACTACCTTTATTTTGTACTTCTGAACTAGCGTTCCCTTGCGGGTCTCCGTGAATGAGCTCAAGAAATTGATTCCTTGCTTGTGGCATCATTGCCTCAAGATCCTTTTGCTGTTCAGGTGTCAATTTATCCAGGAGTGATAGGCACAATGTTGCTTTCATCAAACCTCAGATAGACCCAGCGTATGGATCTTAGCTTTAACAGAGCCAGGTCACCAGCCGAGGACGGCGATGCTGGTGGTTTCTCGGCCATGGGGAAAAACTGCTGTTGTAATTCTGACTTCTAATCGGTACCACTAGGCGTGCCAAAAGTGTGTTGACGTAAAACACGAGGCCTGGGAGATTTGCTTAACTCCAGTGCAGGTCCAAAACTCGCCTTCGGGTATGCTAGCGTGCCAGTTGATTTGATCCTGCAATCAACAAGAAACAAAGGCAAAGAAATCGCGGTTAACCTATAAACGATAGCCGATCGGCTAAGTGCCGATGACATATCATTTATCTTTGAGCTGATGTCATATACGCATCGATCGGCATTCATAAATAAGTAAGAAGAACTAAATCTACTCGATCGGCTGTAGATATTAACAATATATAATCCATGTCGATATACTTAAATCCAAGTGATTGGGATAGATCGGTCGCCATGCCGAGACAGTATAAATCACTTAGATCGAAATAAATATTAACAACAGAAACTATATACGTTCATAGCATAGCCGATCAGATAGATCTAGCATGTATCAGCTATTATTCCGACACCATTCTATATTAAGTATTAAAGCAAGTAGAATATACTAAACAAAAGCATAATATACTTAAATGCAACAAGATCTTAATACAAAGGGCAGATTTAACATGTCAATCAAACATATAGAATAAATATAGTTAAATCAGGTAAGATCGGCTGAAACCCCGATGCTACTCTAATCGGCAACCAGAAAGAAGGCTAGAGATTGAAATTCTAAGCCGACTTAGTAGATCAAACTTAACTGATGCAGCACAAGTATGAAAAGAAGAACAATATCTAGACAATCAAGCCGCTGGATGTTTCATAGAGTGGTAGATATCTTATATAATCTAAGCCAACGTCGCTATTTAACCTAATCGACTGTCTTCTACTAACAAATGTTAGCCGATTGTAGGTTAGATGGCGATATTACCGCAGATTATGTAAGATATATGATAACTCGACGAATTACATAGACAAGATTAGAGTGTCATAAAGATGGAAGCACTAATCCCGAGAACGCAAGCCGCCATAACAAGTTTTACCTCTTGTTGAAGATCGAAACCGATGCAGCTCAACCCGAAAGCAAGAACTCGTCGAAACAAAACGAAAGTAAAAAGGGTGGCGATGCGCCGAGATTGTATTGAACGTGTGTTTTTAATTACATAGGGCTCGGGGTCTATTTATACCTGAGAATTACAAAACTTGTCCATATCGAACACGATTCTTATCTCTAACAAACTCTAAGATACCATCAGTCTTTGCGGCAGACTTTTGCCCAAACATATCTCTAAGAAAATTACATAAGATATCCTAATTAATAGATATAATTGCCTTCTCAAGACTCTATCCATGCATGGCAATCATCTTGAAGCATATCAACTCGACCCGCTGACATATACCGAGTCGTATGGTCGGAATCGGCCGTATCGGTTCACCTAGTCTGACTCGGACTCAGCCGATCCTGAACGTAGCCGATTCTCACTCTATTTCCGAAACGATTTCAATCTCGATTTCTTCCTCATCTCCGATCCCTGGATTACCAAATTTGGTCGTTAACAAGTGTGTGTGATATTTGAGCTGCCACTACCTAGTAGTTAATAGGAGCGTGCATATTCTTGTGTGTTTCTTGTTTGCTACTAACCATGGTAGGATTGCGCAAGGGAATACGAGAACATCGGCTTCTTCACTGTCTACAAGATATGACAACTTCTCCACGTGATGCATACGAGGTACATGACTATAATTTTGCGCGAGTGTGAATCTAAGTTACCATTCTATGATGGTAAGTATGATTCTGTTGCATATAATTGATTGGGAGCTAGCAGTAGACAATGAATTTGATATATATGATTTTTCTGATGCTCAAATGATTAAGGCTACTAGTAATAAGTTTACCTCTTCTGCATTATTTTGGTGGAGTTATGTTAGTAATAACCTAAAACTTGGATGAATTGAAAACCATGATGAGAAAACGCTTTGTGACATCTTATTACAAATGAACCTCTTCGGGAGAAATTAGAACATCTGAAACAATGTGATAGAACTGTTAAAGAGTACATTCAAGAATTTAAGGTCTGTATCATCTACAGTGGTCTCAAAGAGTGCAATGAAAATACAATGCGTAGGTTTTTCAATGGCCTTAATTCTGAAATTCAGGTTTTGCTTGATAATGTAACATATAATCATATTGGGCACCTATTCATGCTTGCTCGTAGCATTGAGAGTCAGATCATATCAAATGTGAGGAAGCATGAACAACGTGATTTATCTCCCATTTCTGAATCTCCTATATCCTTATGCAATGATGATGTGCAAACATTGGAGGAGCAATCTTTTGTCTCCCCTATTACTAATGTTTTGCAGGAACATCAGCACATCCAACAAAAGGAGGAGAATGGTGTACTTGAGAAGAAAGAGGATGAAGCACCTGCGACGTCGGAAGAAAGTTCGTAAGGTAAATTAAATGGTGCTGAGAGAAATGATGGTGAACCCTGATGAACCCTGAGCTCCACACGAGACACTCAAGGCTGTTGTTGGCCCATCTTTCGGTGAGTTGATGATAACTACGATTTGGGAGAAATGTTGACGACCCGACTACAACCGTACTAGACGTTGTTGTGTTGCACCTTAGCGATCAATACACCTCTCCGTGGGTTGTTGATCTTGCTGGTGCAGATCAACCTTATTCCTGCAAGCAAATCGAAGAAACAAGCAAGAACAAGATAAAAGCAATCTGAATTGCAGATAGGAATTGAATACAAATGATAAGTTAGGGTTCCGTAATGAGTAAAGTAGCAAAGCTAAACTTTGATCTAAACAAAACCCAAGAAACTCTAACGGGGTACCTAGCTAATTATAATGGTGGGAGGACGACCAAAGGGACCCTAGGGTCGTGATCCACCTGGTTGGGGGGCGCACCCCACATGGGCCCCACTTGGGCCAGGGTCCTAGACGAAGTTACATGCCCATAGGCCCATGACAGATGACGCGGCACCTTGTTTCTTTGATTGTGGCCAACTGAGACGGAGTTTGGCGATGAGGCTGGATCCGTTGGAAAGAGGACTCCGAGACCTTTCCATCAAGTACTCACGGGCCCAAAACGGAGCTTGTATGCAAATTTGGCGGGCCGTTTGAAGTCAGCAGTGTAGCAGGTGGCCGAATCAAATTCCAGCACTTGGAGGACCTGATCTTGATATCATCTTGTTCATCCTTGATGTGAACAATGGTTGTATATGTAGTATCCATGGTCACATCAAATCATCACCCTTCATATCATTTGCACAATATTTTAACAAATCTATCTATCACTTTTATAATATTTAACATATACTTATCAATATGTTTCACATTAAAGCACGGTATTATTTGACTGATTAACCCTAATGTTTCATATTTTCTTCCTTTTTACTCTAACTTGATTGTCAAAAAAATTATTGAGAATTGCTTAGTAATTCCCGCAGCAAAGCACGAGGAATCAGCTAGTTATTCGACGATAAATGCCTTGATTTGGTCACTCTAGTGGCCACACGGTCGTTAGCAGGGTTGGAACTTTAGGACTGAAATTTCCGAAATTTCGGACCCCTCCGATACTTTTATTTCAGTCAAACATTTTTCTTTTTTAAATTTTTCATGAACTTTGGTAATATTTGTTTAAATTTAACTAAATTTTCTTCAAAATTTCAAACCGAAATATCAAAAATTTCGATATATTGGTGACCTCCGATCAAATCGGCTTAACCGAAAAAGTAAGGGGGCTCCTAGGCTCCTAGCTAGCGCGTGCGCGCTGCTAGCAAGCACCTCCCCTTAAGGCTTAACTAGATTAGATTAATCTATTAGTTAACACTTAACACTAATGATACTAGTAGTAATAGGAAAGATTCTGAAATTTTTTTGGGAGATTTTTTTTACTAACAGATTGAAAATTTTTTAAGTTGGATTTGAAAACTTTTGATTTAAGTTTCAAATTTTAAAGTCAAAATTTAAAAACTTTCAACTCAGATTCGAAAACTTTCAACTCGAGATTTGAAAACTTTCAACTCAGATTTGAAAACTTTCAACTCAAGAATCGAGTTTCGAAAACTTTCAAGTCTGGATTTGAAACTTTTAACTTGAGATTTGAAAATTTTCAACTTGTGATTCGAAAACTTTCTAACTCAAGATTCGAAAACTTTCAAGTCTAGATTTGAAAATTTTCAACTCGAGATTCGAAAACTTTCGAGTCCAGATTTAAAAATTTGAAAACTTTCAACTCAGATTCGAAAATTTTCACTCGAGATTTGAAAATTTCAAGTCCAGATTTGAAAATTTTCAGGTCAATATTTAAAAACTTTCAACTCAAAACATTTGAAAAACACGTGTGCTAAAAGATTAAAAAAAGTAATATGAAAAAAACGCAAAAAAAGGCGAAAAAAAACGCGAAAAAGAAAACGGAAAAACCGGCGCTAAAGATTGGTTAGCGAAAAACAAATCTCGCGCTTGTGCATAGGCCGTGTGGGTCGGGAGTACGCGGCGGGAACGTGCGTGCGCGAGTTAACAAAAACCGAAAAAGTAAACCCTGGTCATTAGTGCCGGATGTCACGGCTACCGGTCCTCACCGGGGATTTGAATCTTGTGCATGACTGCAAACTTCACCGGTAGCAGTACACATCATTGTATACAAATGGATGGCCTAGATTCATTGTTTACAATCACTGTAGCAATAAATATTGTAGCACGGAGTACTGTTCACAGGGTTATTCTAGCTTTGAATCTAAACCATCTATTCTATTATATACTAAAAAGTCTATTAAACATCCTGTAAACGCTCCTAAACTGCCACATGGCGCTTCTACAAGCGCTCCTAGGCCGCCATGTGCCATTCCTACAATCCCACCGTCGATTTTTATTTAAATTGGTGACCCATTATTTTACACCGTCAGATTAGATCTATTTATAAAGTTTTATCCTTTCTATATCCGAGATAATCTGTTTAGTGGAAATATTTATGTACGTAAGATGGAAATAATTACATACGTACGATTATTTGAAAGAAAAAACAACGTATGATAAGAAAAAAATATAAAGATAAAAAATTAGTATACTGTTCACTTGGAAAAAAACAAAGCATACGTAACGTTGTACGCACGATTGAAAAAAAAAGTTACAAAGCCATAAAGAAAAATATATGCACGATTTTATAACCATCAAGGTCGTTTTAAAATAGGATCTCCTATATTATAAAAATAAAATTTATTACTCATAAATATGGTCATTTGTCTACCGGTGTTTTTAAACCGTCACATGACACTATATAACTTCACCTCAGCTTTGATTTTCATTTAAATTAATGGACCCGTTATTTTATACCATTACATTAGCCCACTTCCTTTTAATCTCCTATGTATACGAGAGAAACTGTTTACTGGATGTTTGATTAAAAAAACAAAAGAAACATACAATTAAAAAAATTCTATAAAGCCCAAAAATACACATATGTACTTTGTTACAACTATCAGTAAAAATATAGGTAGTCCTCAAAATAGGATTTTCTATACTATAAAAAAAATTATTACTATAGAAATATGCAGTTAAACTAGATCAATATAAATATCAAATCAAAGATATTGAAACACCAATTTTTAAATTAATTCTTTAATTATAATATGTTGTATTCGAATATTGATGACTTATGACAGTTATATTATGATGCGACACATGTAACTGACATATAATAATAAGAGAATTCATTATATGCCACTGAGTTTGCCACACAGGTCCACGATTTGCCACTAACCTAATCACTTTCAAAATATGGACTAAAAATTCCGAAATATCATATTATAAACATAATATTGTAAACATCCAAAATTTGCTCAAAAACTTAAAATCCGATATTTCAATTTTTTTCCAAATTTTGGATGTTTTTATCCAGGGGTATTTTGGTCATTTAGAAAAAAATGAATAGTACTACGAAGCTAACCAGATGGCGATGGTGAATCGTATAAGTTAAGCAAAAGTCGATGGCATATTATAGAACATGATAACATCAGTGTTAAATCGTAGATCTATGGCAAACTCAGTGTCATATAATGGATTCTGTCACGCCCAGAAATTCCCGAATAGAATTCCAAGCAGAATGTGCATTAAAATCCCCGTCCAGGACCGGCCGGGGCACACAAACGACAATGTTGACATTCAGATCCACGTCTTACAAACATCATAAAAGTCTTACAAAAATGCAGCGGAAAGACGAAAGATAACAGGAGCTAAGCCTTGACTTGAACTGCAGCGGGAACACCACTCCACAGGCATCCTCGACGGCACGGATGAAGCCTACTCCTCGGAGAAACCACCATCTGACACATACTCGCACACTGGGGTTGGGGAAAATAGAGCAAGACTGAGTACTGCCCACTGTACTCAGCAAGTCATACCGAAATAGGGGTATGATGCAGGGATTTATCAAAGGAGAGCTAGAGTAGGTTCATTTGCATAAGGCGAGCATTTATAAACAGGAGTTGAAAGAAGTAAACAGTTGTAATAATTAATCAATATTAATCATCCGCTGTCCAACGCTATCCCACGTTGCAACAGGCCCAACCATCCACCCAAACTATCCAATTTCATTAGACTAAACTAGGGTGAGTCTAATCACGGTGAATCTGGTTGACCGCCCATAACCGCGGGCACGGCTATTCGAATAGTTTTAACTCTGATCAGAGGTGTACAACTTTACCCACAAGACACAGCCCCCACGACACGTTACCGTGCGCCGACATGCCACCTACGACATACCGGAAAGAGGCCAGTGACAGGACCCTTTGCATAACCCCCTCTAACCAAGCACACCACACCTCAGGTTTCACCCCCACTCCTCGCAAGGCGGCAGGCAGTCCCCTCTCGTGCCTAGGTGAATCCGGAAGCGACAGAGGCCGTCGCAGGGCCCGCCCCGCTCCATCACGCCCCCACCCTTGCCTGGATGCGTCAGCTAGAGGAAAGCTACACTACAAGCCCAGCCGTTGCCCACGCTGGCTTGTGGTAAGCACGATAAATTCTTTCAGGGTTTCCCGCGAACCGGTCCTTAATTGCCATGGGTGCGACTAGCAAAACCATACACCCACAGCCCACCATGTGATTCATTTTAATTAATCAACACCAAAGCGATGGTACTAATCTAACATTACCATTAGGGACCTACAGTCTAAACATTAATAGGATTTCCCTCATTGTGTGCTAGTTGAACTAAGCATGGCTAAGCAATCCCTAGTCCAATCTCTAGTCATGTTACATCCCAAGCTAACAAAGGAACATGGTACAAAATAGTACGGCTATGACAGCAGGTAAACATCCCATAGTAACATTATAAAACAATGCGTATTTGAAGAAAAACAATAGAGCATTTGCAATATAGGATCAACATGCTCAAGTGACAAGCATGACTCGCCTTACTCTGCTGCTGGAGGAACCTCGGCGACTATCTCGAAGTACACCGGAGCGTCGGAAGAACCGAAATCTAAGCGACATACAAGGCAAACAATGCAAACAGGCTATAAGACTACTGAAACAGAGAACAAAACCATTTTTAACGGATTCTACACATTTTTCTTGATTTACTAAGACTTGAATGGGCTTAAACGGAGCACGGATAAATTAGATATGAATTTTAGAAGATTCACTGTGTTTATTACTATAACAAAAAGCCCTTAAATCATTTATTGCGCAATAAATCCCAGGGCTGACGTCATCAAAGGGGGGGCGGTGCCGACATGCGGGGCCCGCATGTCAGTGGCGCAAGGGGAGAGGGAGGGGACGCCGGCACGTGGGCCCCATGGGTCAGCGGCACAAAGCGGCCGGTCCACCGTGGACCGGGACCATGCTGTTGGTCCACCGCCGGTCCACGGGACCGACGGTCCGGATCGGCCTCGGGCCGATCGGACGGCGCAGGGAGCAGCCGCCGGGCTCGGCTCGGCTTCAAAGCCGGCCGGCCGGCCATGGCTAGAGGACGGCGTCGTGCACGACCACCGGCGGCGACCAGTGGCGGCGGACGGCGCGAAGGCGGCGGCGCACAGCCGGAGCAAGCGGCGCGGCCAAAAGCGATGGCGCACGCGGGATGGGGAAGGAAAGGAAGGGGAGGGAGTCCTCACAGAGGGGGCGGCGACGACCGGCGGCGGAAAACGAGGGAGACGGCGAAGACCGGTGATGCCGAGGTGCGGACGAGCGACAGCGACACCTAGGGGAGGAGAGGAGAGGAATTAGGGCGGAGGAAAAACCCCACGGCGGCCATCCATGCCGCCGGGGTCGGAAGGGAGAGGGGACTCACCGGCGACGCGAGGGAAATGGGGTCTCGGTGGGATTCCGGCGATGCAAGGCGGCGGCCGGGAAAGATCTTGCGGCGGCGAAGCTAGTGGTGGTGGCGGCTTAGCGCGGCGGCGGCTCTAGTGGCGGCGGCACGCGGCCGGAGTGCGGTGGCAAGCGGCGGCGCGGGCGGCGAGCGGCGCGAGCTCGGTAGGAAGCACGGGAGGGGGAGCGGCGAGAGAGCGGAAAGGGGCAGAGGAGGCTCGGGGGAGCGATTTTATAGGCTCGGGAGAGGAGAACGTGGCCGGGAAGGCCCTCCGATTCGCTGGCGACGTGGGGAGGAGAGAGAGAGAGAATGGGGGGATTCAAAATGCGAATCCCGCCCCTTGCGAGCGTGCGCTGCGGGCCGGGAGACGCGGGGGAGAGGGCGGCGACGGTTTCGGCGGCGGGGGCGGCGCGTCGTGGGCGCTGGGAGAAGCGAGGAGGGTGGGCGTGGCGGTTTTGGTGGCGGTTGCCGACGTGGGGCGGGCGGCCGGAGGAAGGGGACGACCCCGACAGGTGGGGCCCACCTGTCGGCGTCCCGGAGCGAGAGGGAGGGGCGGCTTGGCCGGCCCACAAGGAGGAAAAGGGCGCGCGCGGCGTGGGTGGACTGGGCCGACGGCCCAAGAAGAGGAAAAAAGGAGGGAAAAGAAAAGAAAAAGAAGAAAGGATTTTTCCTGGGATTTAAAATTGCATGTGCTCAATTTTAATTGGTTAAAATTATCTCTAGGGCTCTGAAAATTCCACCGAATTTCGACATGTAGAACTCAAGAAAAATTCCACATGCCAATTCCGATTTTTATTTACATTAATTTATTAAGGTTTACTCTTGCTTTACACTGGTATTTTCTTGAGACCATTTAATTTCAATTTAGGCTTGGGAAAGAACTTCAGGGTGTGACAGATTCTCTCATAATAAATAATATCATAATAACTTTTCAATTTAGGTGACATATAATAATTAGTTTTGTCATAATCGTTGAAATAATTTCACATAATATTTTATGGTGTTAAATATCACTCGACAAATATATAAAACTAATTGAAATCTACATGCCTGAAAACGAAACAACATTATGTTTGAGAAACCATTAAACTTTCTACAAACGCTCTCGAGCTGCCACGTGAATGTTGTCACATGGTGTTCTAATATATTAGAAATATCTAGTCCTTAATTTTTGATTAAATCGATGGATCCATTATTTTAAACAATCAGATTAAAAAAAGAAGTCCCTCCCTCTGATCTCACCCGCACGCCTCCCTCACCCCATTCGTACGCATGTAACGTACATGCATGCCCCACTTTTTTACTCCCCATTTAAACTTTTTTGTTTAGTTTTATCCGGAATACTCTACGATAATATCAGCTATGTTTTTTAATGCTATTGATATTTGAGCATATATTTAATAATTCGTCTTAGTATAAAATTATGTAATTAAATAGGAAATCCTATAAATACCGAGAAAAAAAAACGACACTTGATTTTCATTTAAATCAGTGGACCAGTTTTATACCATTAGATCTGATCTATTATAAAAATAATCCTGACCAAACCGAAGAAAATATCCCATGTATGTATAAATACATAGTACTGTTCACCGTAAAAAAAGCCAAAATATATAATATATCTTGTGTACATACGTACTCCCACTATTCACTGAATAAAAATATTTCTACTATGTGAGATGTGCTTCAATACCTGCTAATAAAAACTGTATGGATTTTAAAGAAGATGAATGGCCTAGATTAGAAGGCACCTAACATCCTACACGTTATTTAAAAAGAGTAATTTCATCCTTAGTGAGTTAATCATGTTTGATCTTATTAGTTCAAAGCCCACATAGCGCTCTTACAGTTTGTTGCTACCACCAAAAAAAAATTGTTGTATAGTGCCCTATTCTTACAAGGGGACATATCCAAAACCATCCAATAAGTGAAAACCCATAAAAACCATATCTAAAAGTTTTGTAAAATCATAAAAAAATTACTAGAGATAGGTATAGACATGAAATATATTCATACCAAATCTCAACTTCAAATTCAACTTCATTTGAGAGAAACGAAAAAGACAAATTTGAGGTGAATAGTAACAAAACACTATTCACCCGAAATTTGTCTTTTTTGTTTCTATCAAATAAATTTAAGTTTGAAGTTGATATTTGGTATAAATGTATTTCATGCCTATACCTATCTCTAGTAATTGTTTCATGATTTTACAAAACTTTTAGATATGGTTTTCACGGGTTTTTCCTTATTTGATGGTTTTCACTGTATATTCCCCTTCTTACAAAGAAACAAAAACCTAAAAAAAGTAACAAAAACAGAATATCTAAATTAAATCTATTACACAAGATAAAAATATTACGAGTACATCCCACATTAACTATATTTTAATTAAAAATGTTACATGGAATCATATTATTCCTTTACATCGTCCTGATCCAAATATTCTTATAATCCCTTTGTTAGCTTTTTATGTAATTCATAACGGGCACTATATACCTTGAGCACTCATCTTTCCTGTAGAAATTTTACAAATTTATTACCTGTATTTTGATTAAAAAATGTCACATATATCTAAATTATATCCTTTTTCATATTATTCTCATCCAAAGTACTATAGTTAGTAAAAAAACTAACAATATAGATTATTCCATTATATATTACTCCAGGAACATTCATAACTAAATTACATCTATAAGATAAGAGAAAGATATCAAAACCCATATTAACTCACATGTTTCCGAAGGGTTACTACTCCAGCAATTTTTTTCCTGTGGTTCTCTCCGCTGAATCTATTAAATTTTTTAAGAAAAATTGTAATTAATCTGGACGGTTTGATTGAATACAATGCTAAATTTCCACTAAAAAACATATCAATTACTATGTTCTGATTTAAAAATAGCATGTGGGATTGCATTCTAACCCTTTACATGTTGTCCAAATAGTTATAAAAAGAATGTATATTATGCCATCGCATATTACGTATCTCAGATATTTGATACAATCAAATATCTAATTATGTAATCATGACTATGTTACCAGGACAAAGCGGTTTTTTTAATACGAGAGACATACTATTTTTTTTCTTTTTCTTTGTGAGGACTATAATCTATTTCATAGTATAGATATTTCTTTTTCAATGTTTCCTGATTATAACGTAATTGATCCATAAATAAATAATCAGGATTTCGTTTAGCTATTTTTACGATCAATAAATAACATGATCTGCGCGGGCTTTTGATCCTAAAAATGGATGACCAAAGTTAGTGTAGTTTTTAACTTGCAGTCGCTATTGTGACTGCTAGTGACTGCACCTGATCCAAAATCCCTCACCTGCACTATAGATTTGGAACCCGGATATAGGAGATCCATCGCTCAATGATATTATTGCTACATGACATAGTTTGTCACCGCCAATTCTCATATCCACCCTATTACTAGTTGTAGGTCTCGACTAGACGAGCTCTTCAGTGACGGATCAGGCAAAAAGCAGAGACGTGCCTTGAGCTTTTTTTTTTTTTATATCATCTCTCTCCATGGACCATGCTCTCTTGGTTGTGTACATCGTATTGGATAAATGGATGCTCTCATCTAAGTCACCCAGGTCTTACGCAAGAAACTGTTACGCCTATCAGGCTACTGTTGTTGTTCTTCCTATTACTGTGCACTGGCTTGGCTCCGAGGTGGACGCACCAAGGCCACTTGCCATGGTGGAGCGTTGGAATTGCCCTTACATGCTACAGAAAAAAGCAAACTTCTTCGGTCAAAGCATTAACCATTAATTAGAGTTTAGAAACCAACAAACTCATCAGTCATAGTTGTACCCTCCAAAACCCCAAAAGCCAATGTTACATCCATCTTCCACTTTTTATAAACCCCTTTTGTGTGTACATGTTCACTACACACACCTTTCTCACCTTCCCTCTTGTGCTCCTCCTTATCTTCTATATATCTACTATTCTTCTCTTCGCGTATACGCCGCATTCTTTCTCTTTCTCTTCTGAAGAACATTTGCAATCTCCTGATTCTTCTCTTTTGAAGCAGTGGGTTTTTGTGGTTTATGCACACCATTGGCGGTTACTGTTTGCTGTTTGTGTTGTCAGAAGCTACCTTGTTGTGTGAGTCATCATCGGCGGCATGTCGACGCCGACGGTGCAGATGGTGGCGCCGGCGGGGGCGGCGGTGGTGGAGGACCCGAGCAAGCACTGGACGCGGCACGGGCCGGTGCTGACGGCGTGCCTCGTCGGGATCAACCTGCTCATGGTCCTCCTCATCTTCTTCTACTTCTGGCGGTTCTTCTCCGGGAAGCGTGGCCCGCCGATGTCGCCGTCGACGATGGCCGGCGGCGGCGACGACGACGAGGAGGAGGGGGCGTCGTCGTCGTCGTCGGCCGACACGTCGCCAGGGCGCCACCACCAGGATCGGGAGGACATCGCGTCGTCCCTGCCCGTGTTCGTGTACTCCTCCGACGTCGGCGACGCCGGCGGGAACGGGAAGGCGGCGGCGGCGGAGTGCGCGGTGTGCATCGTGGAGTTCCGCGACGGCGACCGGGCGCGCCTCCTCCCGCGGTGCGGCCACTGGTTCCACGCCGACTGCGTCGGCGCGTGGCTGCAGCTCCACTCCACCTGCCCGCTCTGCCGCGCCGCCGTGCTGCTCCACCCCGCCGCCGCCAAGCCGGCCAAGAACGATCAGCCCAAGGATGACGACTGCCCGGTGTGAGGCCAGCTCGCCGGAGCGCCGCCGCCGTCGCCGGGAGAGACGAGAACACAGCTATAGCCAGAGGGTCGAGCACGCAACGTCGTACGCCGGCCGGGGTGATCGAGAACGCGACAAGCATCTTTCGGCGCATCGCTGTCCAAGATGGAGGAAATCAAGAAAAGGTTGGTGTCGGTGATGACTTATGAGTTGAGAAGACGCGAGGTTTGCTTCCACTCGTACGGCCGTTTTTGTTTTCTTCTTCTCTCTCTCCAGCTTGTTCTTTAATTTGTTGATGCCTACCCTTGCTGCTTGTGTCCTCATCTGTGTGTGTACATGATTGGAGCTGTGTGCTGCTAGTAAACTGTAAGTACAATATAGTGTAAGAGTTTTGGGTATAGAAATCGATCTGCTGCAACTGCATGCATGCATATCGGATAGAATTAGTATGTACTTTGTAATAAAGGTTAATTACTCGTAGTTGAATGCATGTAAGAAATGAGTGAAGAGCACTACCGCAAGATCACCTTATTACCCAGTTTGTAACTGCAGCCCGTTTGGATTTTTCAAGCTAGCTAGCTCACTACGGATGATCCTGTTAATCTTGTGGTTAATTAATTTCGAGATGGGTGATGCTCCGTTGCTCTCTACTTGTAGTATTATACTACGAGTAGAATTAATCCTGACCGTTTATTTTAAAGGGTAGACTAGTAATCTTCTAATGTAGATTAGAGGTAATTTTGGCTGGGGCTGATTTCTCTGTCTCGATCGCTTGATCGCATCAGGCCCGACGCAGGCACTGCATCTCGCATGTTACTTATCGCGGCGATGGAACGTCCTCGATCCATTCCAGCGTCGGCTGCGCGTGGCCTTCCGCGTGCATCCAATCGGGGCAGCGGTGCGCAGTTCAATTCGGAGGCCGCTCCGACGACGATCCCGGCCCCTCCGCGTGCGGCGGAGACTCGCTTGGATCCATTCCGGCTAGAGTTTGCTTCTGGAAAATACTGCTGTTGCTGCTACTGAATTATACTGTTGGTTACGAAAAATCCTGGCACTGCTGGTGCTTACTTGTGCAGTTGGTGACGAAAAATTCTAGTGCTTGATGTTTCCTGAATTCTGCTGTTGGTGATGATGTATGTAACTAGAGTGTGCCGCAGCGAGACACCATTGCAGAGTAGCAGTTAAGCTCTTGGTGTTGTGCCATTTTCGTTGCAGTTCTGCGCGTTTGAAGGTTAATGCCTGCTGCATTTCAAATGTTACGTGGATCTATTTGTGCCATGAATGGAACAATATGATAGAAATATAAATCATCCATGTTTGAATTTTGTTTCATATAACTCTTGATTGCGCTTTGTTGCTGAATTTTTTTTTGACGCGAGACTCTACCTTATTACCATTTGATTAATGGTGTGTCAACAAAGTTACATAAAGAATTTGTTGCTGAATTTAGTTGTCCCAGAAACAGCTTGAGCACAAAAAATTCCTGTAAAAGCAACAGAGAGCAGTGTACGCAAGCTGCTAACCCATCTACTCCCTCCGTTTCATAATGTAAGTCATTCTAGTATTTTCCATATTCATGTTGATGTTAATTAATCTAGACATATATATCTATTTAGATTCATTAACATCAATATAAATATAAGAAATGCTAGAATGACTTATATTGTGAAACAGAGGAAGTAGCCAGCAGTGCCATCTCCATCAACACAAACACCCCCGGGAGTGAAAGGCACGGCTCGAGCCATTTATCGTCAAATTCAGATATTCAGTAGATCTACCTTTGACCATTCCAATCGAACACTCATATATTAGTAGCAGTGAAATTTAATAGACATGCATTTGATTCGATCGAAGACGTTTGCAACAATGATCCATCCAACTCAGGTTTTTCATGTGTGCACCGTGGGGCCTTCACGGCCTATGGCGAAAGTATCCCGCTTCACTGAAATGTTAGGCCCTGCAGCGTAGCCTCTAATGGGGGGAGACGTACATGCGGCAGCGGCAGCGGCAGCGGCGGCGGCTACGAGTTCGGGCGGCGGCGGCTACGAGTTTGAGAGGAGCGCGCGCACGCGAGCGGCGGTGTCGTATTTTGAGGAGAGGATCATGTACGCTGTTAGATTTAGTAACTATTAGAAGACGAGTTTACCCTCCGCACATAGTTTTTTTTAACAAATTTGCCTCTCCACGCTTCTACTATCATAAGATGAGATGGTAGTAGAAATAGATCTGAACCATTCAATCAAATTAGATCAATGGTTCAGATCGTTTTCTACTACGAGTAGAAAGCACGGGAGTGAGACTCTTTCGAGATACACTTGGTAGTGTATTGGTAAGGGATGTGTGGTTTAAACCTCAAGGATTCTGTGTTTAATCCCTAACATACTTATAATTTTTTTTTGAAAAAAATGTTTGGAGGGACATATCACCCTCTAAATCTCCTTTTTTTTCTAATAAATTAATTTCACTACGATGATTGTAGCTAGCCGACGTCGAAAAATTGTAGTGAAACTTTCGCTTGAAAAGAAAACACAAAGATGAATACTAGAGATGAGCTGCATCTGTCTTATTAGCCGTCAGTTGTCGAAGCATGAAGGCGAGCATCTGCCTAGCTCTTCAGATCGATCAGTCGTACTGATGGTGAAAAACCACTTCCAGCACGCAGTATATAACGACCCTACCTAATAATAGTACCACTAATATTAATGCAAAGCGATCAACTTTGTACTCAGCTCGAAAAAGGGTACCAACTGAAAGATGCCTGGATCGATGTACGGAGACAGTGAATTCGCTTACTAATTAAAGGCTCGGTTTTGGAACATTAACCATGCATGGAGAGAAATTTGTGACCTAAAACATTCACCTTTTCTTTCTCTACGTTAGTGTTCGGATAAGATGCCGGCCGGGGCCGTACAATTAAGAATGTTGCTGTATTGATCTGATCATTCTTAAAGAACAAAGCATCATATCTCTCTTGAAGGATGAGTTTGACAAAGGACAAATTAAAAACAAAAAAACTTCCACTACAATCCTAGCTATGTGAAATAACCCCATGTTTACTCTAACAAGCATTCTATATTCCTAGATGACTTGAACTTGTTTAGACAACCCAAGAAAAAACATCATATATAATATATAGTAGTACTAAGGCAAGCAAGAAAGGAGGCAATTATTTAAATTGTAGGGCACAAATTATTTAAGAAAAAAAATGTGAAAGCGCATCACAATGTGAATATATTGGTGTAAGTGGTACTTTGACTAATGGTTGGTCAAAATTTGGTCTATTCAAATCAAAACATACTTGTGAGAAATTTCAATTTGCTCTTAACAACAGAAAATAGAACACATAATTTTTGTAGTGTTACATAGTTCGTTGCATCCGAATCCTAACGCTACTAGACTTGGCGGTTTTTATCTGGCGGTCGGCTGACGGAATAATTAACCTTGACGTTTTTTACCGCCAAGAAAGTTACGGATTCCTATAGTGACTGGCCGTAAGTACAACTGTTCGCAACATGAGAGTGTATTTGAAAGGTTTTATATATGACATTTTGTGCAAGTTTAGTCGAATTATTCCTATTAGTCGCCGACGTATTATCGTCGTCATAAATATTGAAATTTTAATCTGCGTTTGTTTTATTTCTAATGGCAAGTTTTATTGAACACAAATTTTCCATATGATCATTGTAATAATATCTACTTAATCAATGTTTAGACATTTGTAATTAACATAGTAAGAAGCTTTTATTCCTAAAAAAACATATAGAAGCTTCCTCGAACTGTCATAGAATTGATGATATGCAGCTGATAGGAGTATCAGCGAATAGATATGTTGATATATATCTACTCCGTAGGAGTTACTTTCGATGTATAGAAGTGACGAGTTACTTTCGATAAAAGTGAGACACGATCGGAAGAAATCTTGGATCCTTTTTTGACGAATAGTACCAAGTAAGTAGCTAGCAAGTCGACACCCAGGGCCACGTACTATATATACTGTTCTCGTGCAACAATAGCGAGTGTAGATCTGGCTAAACTTTGATCTTAAAATATATAAGTATTGCTTAAACTTTGATCATCTTTAGTGATAAATCAACTTTTAAATTTAAACTTTGACCATAATTGCTCTTAAATTGCTAGATCAAAGTGAACAAAAGTTGATGGTTATATTTAAGGACATAACATACTTTAATTTTATATCAGCTATTTCTAGTATTCATAAATATTAAAAAGATATTGAGTGATTAAGTTCGAAACTAAATAATATCCGCTGACAGTTAAGTAGAAACAGAGGGAGTATTCACATATTCGTCTTTCCCTGTTACCAATTTATTATAGTACCGGAACACCATCAATCCAGATATATACAACCTCTTGCGCTAAATGTTTGATGTTGGTTAGTTCGATTTTGAGCTAACCAAACATCAAACAAATAAAAGAATGGAGGAGAGTATATAATTTTCATAGGTCACTTGCCTTTGAGCTAACCAAACATCAAACAAATAAAAGAATGGAGGAGAGTATATAATTTTCATAGGTTATAGACTTGCCCTCACAGATCAACACAATTCTTTTCTGCACACTTTACACGCGGGAAGAATTTTCCGGGAGAGTATATAATTCTTTTCCGGGAGAGTATATAATTTTCATAGGTCATAGACTTGCCTGCCCTTACAGATCAACACAAGTCTTTTCTGCACACTTTGCACGCGGGAAGAATTTTCCGGTCGGTCACCCATCCCTAAATTGCTCTAGACCAAGCACGTTTAACCTCAAAGTTCTTTAGAGATCGGCTTCCAGAAAAAATGTTACAACTTGTTGATATAAGTATTCTATTAATCCTAGTAAACGTTAGGCCGGGATGTCACGATATAACAGCAAACTAGCTCAAAGAATGGAGGGAGTATATAACAAACAGCAAGCCCCACATGCATGGAACAGTTAGCATAATGTTTAATGTTTATTTAGTGGCGACTAGCTAGGCATTATGTAATCAACATTGTCCTCGCGATTAGTCGACTATACGTACGTCGCCGTGGTCGCCGTGAGTCGAGCCTGGCCGGACACAACCCGTCGTCAGTTGTGCCTCCCTCGGATCGTACCGGTTCGTACGCCGACGACGCTGACGTGCAACTATATATATAGATAGATAGATAGATAGATATATCTCTTTTGACAATTCTATATCACGGCAAATTGACAATGACATGCACATACATGGATCGATGGTCGATCCCCGGGGAGGCAAAAGAATTGAAAGCTATATATGCATGCTACCGCTAGCTTATATAATTATTTTTTTTTACTACTGTAAGTATATTACTAGTAACTGCTACTCCTTCCGTCTTATAAAATAAGAGATTTTAAGTGAATGTGACATACAATAAATCTGGATAGACCGTTTATCCAGATTTATTGTACTAGGTATGCTAGTATTATGGGACGGAGGGAGTAGTAATAAGTATGCTATCGACGGATGAAAATCCTTTGACTTAAGTTACATGACTTTAAGTTACTTACATGTAGGTCCTTTTGCTATATAGATCTACGTGCCAGTGACTCTAAATTCACCTAACTTAAGGTAAATGATTTCAATCCGCTATTGATATGGCCTTCATTAGTACTTGTACATTGAAGAAGGTTCAAGTAGCCCTCTGGAATGGAGTATTTTCATAGTAGTTTCAAAGCAAATCCTAAGTTAAATTTGCTGTCTAGGTTGTTAGGAATATAGGAAAGTTCCTTTGGATTGTAATTCTATACCCCAATTCTATAGGAATTTTACACATGAGCTCCAACCTCATTTTATTGATTCTTTGAGAAATCCAATGCTTCTTCTCTTTTGTCTCTCTTCTCTCTCTAAAATCTATCCAAATTCAAGTGTTATTCTCATGTGAGCTATCCAAACACATCATCTTGTAATTTTTTGTGTTTTGTATTTCAACGCATTCGCTTACACATGATATCGTTTTTTCTGTGTTTTTCCTATTAATATACCTGTATTTCTAAAATATAATCTTGTGTTTCAAAAAGGCCTTAAACTTTACTCGAGAGTCTCAAGGAACTTTCTGATTTGATCCAAATTAAGTAACCCTCCAGCGGTTATGCAAAGTGGTTTTGCCCGTATGGCGTGCTGATCCAACGTTTTTGCCATGTCACTATACCTATCATATCACTATATATTCAAATAAAGAAAACATAAAATGAGCTATATATATGGCTTAAAGAAATGACTTGTGAGTAAAAATGAAGCGTCATCTTAGCAATTTTTAGTACTATTTTTTTCCTGTTTATGTTGGTTGGTATAATCATCTCTCCAACAAAAAGTATATCAAGTCAAATGCAAACAAGGAAAAAAATGATTGGATCAGCACACCATGTAGCTAAAACCACTATATAGGTGGTTTAGTTCGTTTGCTGTACAGATTATTGGGTAAATTTCCTTTGGGGGAGGGCGTACTTGAACCTTTTAGACTTAGATATTTTATTTCACAAAAGTTTTTCAATAAGACGAACTGTCAAACATATTTAAAAAGTCAACAGCATCACAAAGCCGTTAAATCCTAAAAAAATCGCTCACACACTAGTAGAGAAAGGGGCTTTACTCCCGGTTAGAAACCCCCTATAGTCCCGGTTATACAACCGGGAGTACGATTCCAGGACTAAAGATACCCATCTTTAGTCCCGGGTGAAATAACCGGGACTAAAAATCCATCTTTAGTCCCGGTTGGTGCTACCAACCGGGACTAAAGATGGTGCAGTAGTCCCGGTTGATTCTTTTTTTTTGTTGTTGTTGTTTCATTGCTCAATCGATTTGCTCCCTAAATATCCCAAATCATCCACAAGCATCACGGATCTGAGAAGAAATACATCACATATTACAAAGAAATGCATCACAGATCACAAATACATCACATCACCAAATCTCAAACAAAAAATACATTACAAATCCTAAAAGAAATGCATCACAACTCAAATACATCCCAGATCAGATCCAATATCACATACATCAAAGATCAAATCCAATGAAACACAAAATCAAAAAAAAAATCGGCAGCAGATGGGAGGGCGCCGCCGGCCTCCCGGTCCCCGTCCTCTCGGCCGCCGCGCCCGCCCACCCGCCCGCCCGCCCGCCGCCGCGGCTCCTGCCGGGCGCCGCCGCGCCCGCCCGGCTTGCCGCCGCGCCCGCCCGCCCGCCCACCGCCACGGCTCCCACCCGGCTTGCCGCCGCGCCCGCCCGCCCGGCCGCCGCCGCTCGCGCCGGGCGCCGCCGCTCCTGCCTGGTGCCGCCGCTACCGCCCGGCCGGCCGCCGCTCCAGATCGAGGGGAAGGGGAGGAACGGCAAGGGAAGTGGAGAGGAAGGGGATGAAGGGGAGAGGAAGAGGGGGTGAAGGAGATATTAATGAGAGGGGAGGAGATCGCGCGCGGCACTCGGGATAGTCTTTGCTCCCGGTTGGTATAAACAACCGGGACTAAAGATCTATTTTTAGTCCCGGTTATTTATACCAACCGGGAGTAAAAATAATCGGGATCTATCTTGAACCCGACAACTTTTTGAACCGGGACTAAAAATGACCTTTAGTCCCGGTTGGTGATAAAAAAGTACCCCTCAACTTTTCAACCGGGACTAAAGATGCTTTTTAGTCCCGGTTTTTATTAGAACCGGGACTATTGTGGAATTTGGCCAACCGATCAAAGATGGTTTCTCCACCAGTGACATGGGAAGTCAAACCCAGGACCTATAGTGTTGTTGAGGCTCTTATAACCACTATGCTACATCCTCTTTCACAGAGGGAGCATTATTTTTTCCTACTAATTATATTAATATAGTTTGAGTTATATATATATTACTAGTAGCATTTCTTTTGGATTCGTCTGCGTCTTGTGTGGGAGTATACCATTTGACTGGTGCTAGCGAAAACTGACGTCGACATGCAATATTTTACACACACATAGGGCACCCTTAAGGCCTTAATTAAACATATTTTTATACTATGATCAATTCCAAATCATATGGGATCGAGAAGAGGTGGTACAGGGGAGGATGCCCAACGATCATCTGCTGCTGTCCTTTGGTTGTACGAACAGGTACACACTGCGTATACAGCCAACTGAATCGATGCATACAGTATGCGTGCACACAACACGACGCCGGCAGCCGATCGTCCATACGTACAAAAGAATAAATTTAAATGGGTGTAGGTAGCTAACTAGGCATGATATATATATCGTGGAGAATCTTTTGCTTTTGGGGGTGATCGATCGATGTGTGTGGACGTTGTGTTGCCGTTGCTGCTCATGCTGTGCCAAACTGTCAGCACATTGTTGTGTACACGCACCCCAACACACTGGTGGAGAAACCATCTTTCATCGGTCGGCCGAATTCCACGATAGTCCCAGTTGCAACAAAAGCCGAGACTAAAGATCTTTAGTCCCGGTTAAAAAGGGTAACGGGCATATTTGATCTTTAGTCCCGGTTGGTAACACCAAATGCTGTCAGGGCTTGTCAGGCTCCCCAGGTTACCAACCGGGACTAAAGATCGTAACTTTAGTCCCGGTTGGAAAGATCCCGGTGATCTTTAGTACCGGTTGGCAACACCAACCGGGACTAAAGTCCCACCCCTTTATATATGTCTTCTTCCTCCTCCAGCTCGAGCAAGCTTCAAAATTTCTTCAAAAAAGAGGGGAGGTTATGCCAAAATTTATAGTGAATTTACTTTGGTGATTATATACAAATCGGAGGTGCCTAAAAGGTTAGCAACATCATCCTCCAATGTTTTTTTTTGGTCATATTACATTTGGAGCTATGTTTTGCACACTTTTTTATCTCCAAAATTTTGTTGTAAGTTGATGAGAGAGAAAATTTGTGTGGGAAAAGAAAGAATATATAGAAATTTTGTTTATTTGCTAAATAAGGTTTTATAAAATAGTTGAGTAGGAAAATATAGTGAAAGTTAATCTTAAATAAAAGAAAACAAACTAAATTGAAATCTAAAAGAATTTAAAACTTAAAAAATAATAAATAAGAATTATTTGGTGGAATATTTTATAATTTTTTATGAATAATGATATGTCATTATTGTATGACTGTTGAAAGAGTTTGTGATTATTTTATCATTATTGTATGACTGTCATTATTGTACGAATGATTATTTGTGTACGATTTTTTTTCATTTCATGTAGATGGATCGGCAATGGATGTACGCTGACCGGCGGTCCAAAGAGTTTATTGACGGCGTGCATTATTTTTTGAGAGTGGCCGAAGCTAACAAGCAGAAGGGTTTTATTTGTTGTCCATGCAGTAAGTGTAAGAATCAGAAGGAGTATTCTGCATCCAGGACTATTCATTTCCACTTGTTTGAGTTGGGGTTCATGCCAAGCTATAATTGTTGGACATCCCACGGAGAGCAAGGGGTTGAAATAGAAGAAGATGAAGTGGAAGACGACAATATTCCAGACTTTGCTCAGTACGCTGGATTTGAAGGAAATCAAACGGGCGAGGAGGACATAGATGCTGATTATAACGACGTTGCGGATGATCTTGGTCAGATGTTGCAGGATGCCAAGGAGGACTGCGAAAGTGAAAAGGGGGCCCATAAATTGGACAAGATGTTAGAGGACCACAGAACGTCGTTGTACCCAGGTTGCGAGCAGGGGCACAAAAAGTTGGATACCACTCTGGAGTTCTTGCAATGGAAGGCAAAAAATGGTGTTAGTGACAAGGCATTTGGCGATTTATTGAAACTCGTCAAGAACATTCTTCCGGAGGGAAACAAATTGCCCGAGACAACGTACGAGGCTAAGAAGATAGTCTGCCCTCTAGGACTGGAAGTTCAGAAGATTCACGCATGTCCGAATGATTGTATCATATATCATGGTGAGGAGTACGAGAACCTAGAAGCATGCCATGTTTGTAAAGCACTACGATACAAGATTAGACGAGATGATCCAGGTGAGGTTGACGGGCAGCTAACGAAGAAGAGAATTCTTGCTAAGGTGATGTGGTATTTCCCTATGATACCACGGCTAAGGTGTTTGTTCAGGAACAAGGGGAATGCTAGAATGATGCGTTGGCACGCTGAAGAACGTCAACAGGGCGGGATGCTGAGACACCCCGCAGATGGTTCGCAGTGGCGAAACATCAACAGAAAATTTAAAGACTTTGGAAAGGACGCACGAAACATACGGTTTGGTTTAAGTACGGATGGCATGAATCCTTTTGGAAAGATGAGCAGCGGCCATAGCACTTGGCCCGTTACGATGTGTATCTACAACCTCCCCCTTGGCTATGCATGAAGAGGAAGTACATAATGATGCCGATTATTATTCAAGGCCCTAAGCAACCTGGTAACGACATCGATGTGTTTCTAAGACCACTGGTCGAAGATCTTAAACTGTTGTGGAAGAAGGAAGGTGTCCCCGTGTGGGACGAGGATAAACAGGAGGAGTTTAACCTACGAGCGCTGCTGTTCGTAACCATCAACGATTGCCTGCACTTAGCAACCTATCCGGGCAGTCCAACAAGGGGTACAAGGCTTTCACTCACTGTATGGATGAAACAGAAAGTACGTATCTTAAGCACTGTAGGAAGGTTGTGTACATGGGTCATCGTCGATTCCTTGCAGCAAACCACCCGGTACGGAAGAAAGGCAAGCACTTTGAACATACAGCAGACCACCGTACGAAGCCTAAACATCGCAGCGGGAAAACAGTGTTTGCTATGGTTAAAGATCTTAAAGTAGTGTTTGGAAAGGGGCCTGGCAGCCAGCCTATAGAGAGCGAAGATGGTCACGCGGCGATGTGGAAAAAAAACTCCATATTTTGGGAGTTACCCTATTGGGAATTCTTAGACGTCCGCCACGCAATCGACGTGATGCACCTCACTAAGAACCTTTGCGTAAACCTTCTTGGCTTCCTAGGTGTATATGGAAAGTCGAAAGATACACTGGAAGCACGTAATGATCTGAAGCATATGGAACAACGCGGCGACCTTCACCCGGAACCAAAGGAGAAAGGCAGCCATTACTTGAGTCCAGCCAGCAACACTCTTAGCAAGGCAGAGAAGGAAAGTATGTTTTAATGCTTGGAGAGCATCAAGGTACCATCTGGATACTCCACGAATATAAAGCGAATAATAAGCACGAAGGAGAAGAAGTTCACAAACCTAAAGTCTCATGACTGTCACGTGTTGATGACACAGCTGCTACCAGTTATAATAAGGGGTATCCTCCCAGACAATGTCCGGGCAACAATAACAAAGCTATGTTCTTTCATGAACGCAATTTCGCAGAAGGTCATCGATCCGGATAGGTTAGAAGCCCTTCAGAATGATGTGGTGCAATGTCTTGTCAGCTTTGAGTTGATATTTCCACCTTCATTTTTCAATATAATGACGCATCTGCTTTGTCACCTAGTGAAAGAGATCGGTATTATCGGGCCTGTGTTCCTACACAACATGTTTCCTTTCGAGAGGTACATGGGCGTTCTGAAGAAGTATGTTCGTAACCGTGCTCGTCCAGAGGCAAGCATCGCCAAGGGGTATGGAACAGAGGAGGTCATTGAATTCTGCGTAGAATTTATTGAAGACCTTCGCCCAATCGGGGTACCTGAATCACGCCATGAAGGGAGACTATGGGGAAAGGGGACTCTCGGAAGGAAAGCAATAATGACGGTAGACAACAATTTATTCCGTAAAGCCCATTTCACGGTTTTACAACAATCTTCATTGGTGGCTCCTTACATCGAGGAGCACTTGGCTCTAGTTCGCGCCAGAAACATCGGTAAGTCCGATGCATGGATTACACGGCATCACATTGATACTTTCCCCGCATGGCTGCGACAACATCTCATGGGTAACGAGACGATTAACCAGCAACTGGCCTTCCTGGCGAGGGGTCCATCTGGCTCGATCGCGACATTCCAGGGATATGAGATCAATGGGTACACATTCTACACAAGAGCCCAAGACATGAAGAGCACGAACCAGAACAGTGCTGTTCGTATCGATGCCATGGGACACGATGGTACAACTGGCACGTATTACGGTGCCATCGAGGAGATATGGGAACTTGACTATGGACCTCTCAAGGTCCCTCTGTTCCGGTGCCAATGGGTTAGGTTGACTGGTAGAGGTGTAACGATTGATGATAGTGGGATGACAACGGTTGACCTTAACAAGGTTGGATACTCGGACGAACCTTTTGTCCTTGCTAATGATGTAACGCAAGTTTTTTACGTGAAGGACATATCTAACACAGGAAAGAAGGGCAAAGGACCTGACGAGCCGAAGCGCCACGTGGTTCTCCCAGGCAAAAGAAAAATCATCGGAGTAGAGGACAAGACTGACGAGGATTACGATCAGTTTGATGGGCAACCCCCTTTCACGGTGACGGTTGACCCTAGCATCCTCCTATCAAACGAAGACACCCCTTACTCACGTAGCGATCACAAAGAAGGAACAATAGTGAGGAGAAAGTACGTGCGGACAACCGTCACGGCCGATCTATTGCTGTAATTGTTGTAAACTATTTTGGATGTATTGAATATGCTAGTTATATATGATTAATTACAATTTTTAACAATTTAATATCATGCATATGCTAATTATATATGATTATTAGAATTTTTAAAAGTTTTAAATCATGCATGTGGGATTTACGTATGTTAGTTACAATTTTTAACAATTTAATATCATGCATATGCTAATTATATATGATTATTAGAATTTTTAAAAGTTTTAAATCATGCATGTGGGATTTACATATGTTAGTTACAATTTTTAACAATTTAATATCATGCATATGCTAATTATATATGATTATTAGAATTTTTAAAAGTTTTAAATCATGCATGTGGGATTTACATATGTTAATTAGAATTTTTAATGCATTATTTACTATTTTAGAAACATATATGCAACGAAATTCAATATTCAGTGCTATTAACTTTAGTCCCGGTTCTTAACCCTAACCGAGTTTAAAAAAGAATTTGGAAATAGCGGGAAAATATCTTTACTCCCGGTTGGTGAGAAGAACCGGGAGTAAATATCTTTACTCCCGGTTCGTAACAACAACCGGGATTAAAGATCAATCCCGGTTGTTGTTACGAACCGGGAGTAAAGATATCTTTACTCCCGGTTCTTCTCACCAACCGGGAGTAAAGATCCGGGGGTATATATATTCCCGGTGCGCCCTCGTCTTCTCCACCAACACTTAGACGTTTTTCCATCGAGATCGAGCATCGGCTTCTCCTTCGCCGCCACTGCCTAGGGCAACCCCGCGCCGACGCCGCCGTCGTCTCTCACCGTCGCCTGGCAGTCCTCGCCGCCTCCGCCGCAGACGCCGCCGCCGCGTCTCTTGGGTGAGAGCCCCCGCCCTCTCTCTCTCTCTCGATGTAGCTCTCTGTCTCTCTCTCTTTCACCGACGAACGCCGACGACGCCGACGTCGACGTACGCCGCCGGGCCGCTACGTTACGCCGCCGCCGCGCCCCCACGCCACCGGGCACCCATGCCGCCGCCGTGGCCCGCCGCCGCCGCGCCCCCACGCCGCCGGGCCCCCACGCCACCGGACTGCGCCCCCACTGCCGCGAGACGCCGCCGCCGCGCCATGACGCCGCCGCTGCCACGCCGCCGCCGCGCCCCCACGCCGCCGGGCCGGACCGCGCCCCCCACCGCCGCGAGACGCCGCCACCGCGAGACGATGCCGCCGCCGCCGCCCCCACGCCGCCGGGCCGGCCCACGGCGCCGGACCGCCGCGAGACGCCACCACCGCGAATGAACGCTTAACGAACGTGACCAAACGCGAACGAACGCGAACGAACGTAAACGAACGCGAACGAACGCTTAACGAACGCGAACGAAACGTTAAAGAAACGTGAACAAATGCGAACGAATCGTGAACGAACGTGAACGAACGCGAACGAACATGACTGAAACGTGAACGAACGTGAGTGTTAGTGAACGAACGCGAACGAAGGTGAACGAACGCGAACGAACGCTTAACGAACGCGAACGAACGTGAACGAACGCGAACGAAACGTTAAAGAAACGTGAACGAACGCGAACGAAACGTGAACGAACGTGAACGAACGCGAACGAACGTGACTGAAACGTGAACGAACGTGAGTGTTAGTGAATGAACGTGAACGTGAATGCACTTGAACTAAAAGTGTGAGAACGAACGCGAGCAAAATGTGTACGAACGAGATAATTAAACTATTGTTAAACTTAGCATATATATATGATTATATATACTTGAAAACGTGAAATACATTATATGTTCCTTTGCATTTAGACTAATACATTTTTTTTTGCATGTTGCAGAGAAGACGTCGTCGTCGTCGTCCCTCAAGCCAAAGTGGTAGCTAGCCCTCGAAGGAATTCGCGCAGGCAAGTGATGTAAAGATGTGATTGTTAGAGATATAATATAAGATTGTTAGATTTCTAATATAAGATTATTAGATTATTAGAGTTAGCATATGTGAGTGTTAGAGATTATTAGATTATTAGACTTAGCATATTTGAGTGTTAGAGATAGTTAGAAATTTAATATAAGATTATTAGAGGTTTAATATACGAAACTTAATTAGACTTAGCATATGTGAGTGTTAGAGATTTAATATAAGATTATTAGAGATGTAATATTCGAAACATATTTGATTGTTAGAGATTTAATATAAGATTATTAGAGATGTAATATTCGAAACTTAATTAGACTTAGCATATATGATTATCTACCGTACAAATACACGACACTTAGACTTAGCATATATGATTATTTGAGTTTTAATACAAGATTTGTAGAGTGTTAATATTACGCTTAGCAAATATTTCTTCAATGAACAGATGGCTGATCGTGATGAGGAACAGATACTGTACGATACAATCGCATCGGGAAGCAGCCAGTACTGGAACGAAGAAGAGGGGAACGAGGATCCAAACCAGTACTTGAACAAGGAGGGGAACGCGGAGAGGGATGCAGAGGAGAATGAGGAGGGGAACATGGAGAGGGATGCGGAGGGGAACGAGGAGGAGGCTAGTGGAAGTCATCCCTCCGCTGGATAGAAGAGGGCACGTGGACAACGAGGTGCCGCGAAGAAGATAGAGGGTCGGCACATCATAACTGAGGTGGACGCAGACGGCCGACCTAGTGCCCCGGCACAAGCGGCCAAGAATTTTGTACACCACAGCGGTTGGGTTGTGAGGGATAACGTGCCTGTCAGCAAGGTGTACTGGCGCAGAACAAGGGCACGCGGGGGTGATGACAGCTTTGTCCTGGAATCAGAGAAAGAGATGTTGTGGACCACAATGCTCGAGATGTTCACGCTCCCTGCGGGTACAGAGAACATAGTGAAACAGTGGACTCTTAAGAAAATGGCAGAACAGTTCCAGACCTTCAAGGGAGATCTGTACCGGAAATACATCCTGAAGGGGCGGACACCGAACTTCGACGTATTCCCGAAGCTAAGGGATCACTGGGACGAGTTCGTTGCTTACAAGACAGGTCAACAAGGGCAGGCGATGATGGAAAGAAACAAAGAAAATGCCGCCAAGAAGAAGTACCATCACCACTTGGGGTCAGGCGGCTATAGCGTCGCGATGCCGAAGTAGGAGGAGATGGAGGCAAGCTTGCTTGAGAGGGGTATCGAACCGGCCACCGCTAAATGGCCTGATCGATCGAAGTTCTGGTACTATGCTCACGGTGGAACGCTCAACCCAGTTGATGGCTCCTTGGTCTTCAGCGATCAGATACGCGAGGCTGCGAATCGACTAACGGACGCAGTGGAAGCCTCTTCTCAGGGCACGTTCTGACCCGACAGAGAGAAGGACGAGCTGTCACTCGCCCTATAGACTCCCGAGCATCCAGGACGAACACGAGGGAAAGGCGTGATTCCTTGGAAGATGGGATTCAAGGAGGTCATCCACACGTACAGGAGTCGGATGAGGAGCAAGAGAGATACCGAGGCGAAGATTGCAGATCTTGAGTATAGGGTATCGAGCTACGAGCTCAGCATGCAAGAGGAGGTGGCCCGGAAGGTGGATGAACGCATGGCAGCACATCGGTCACACGATCCCTAGCCGTACATACCTCCTCCAATGGTTAGCCCATCAGGCAATCGTAGCAGCTGCGCCTCAACGGGGCAGGTAGTATCACATAGCATGGACGCCATGCAAACCCAGGACGAAACCACCTGCCCCGTTGATGAGATCACGCATCAGACACCATGTGAGCTGCATATTCCCTTCAAGAACTTATCAATCAAGGTATGCTCGATGTAATATATGATTTTTGACTCGTACGTTCCGCAAGTTGCTGCTTAGGTTGATTACTAATAAATAACCTCTCATCACGTGAAGGTGGCGTCGGGAATGGCCATCCCAATGGACATTTCAGGGACTTACCACTGCAGGCCGATTCCAGCAGGATACTCGAGGGTCGAAGTTGAGCTGGTGGAAGCCGTGTACGAGGACCTCGAGTTGGACTACCCAGGAGGAGATAGTGAGACGCATCTACGAGACACAAGCCACGCCATTATACTATGGCGCAAGCGGTACATCATCCTCCCTGGGCGACAAGCGGCGTCTCGTGCACCATCTCCTCTAGCTGCGCCGTCTCCTCCTGCACCATCTCCTCCGGCTCCTCCGCCACCTCCTCCTGCACCATCTCCTCCGGCTCCTCCGCCTCCTCCGCCTCCTCCTGCACCATCTCCTCCGGCTCCTCCGCCACCTCCTCCTGCACCATCTCCTCCGGCTCCTCCGCCTCCTCCTCCACCATGTCCGCCTGCACCTCCCAAGACAAGGTCTCGCCAAGCTCCACCTCCTGCTAGCACAAGGGCAACGAAGAAGGCCAAAGTTGACACCACCAAAAACAAGAAGCCGTCGTACGATTGCAGTCAAGAGGAGCTTGACGCTTATGTGGCAGAAGAAGTGAAGAGGCAACTCAAGCCTCGGAGTCCTGAAAAGAAGATACCTAGTGACCCGAGCGTGAAGAATTTCTTCAAGGGAATGTCCACCGCAAACAAGGAGGCCTTAAAGCTATCGGACTATGACCGAACACTTAGGAAAGCCTATTACAAGAAGTCCAAACCAGTTCCTCAGCTTGGAGAACAACCAAACCAAGTGGTCGAGCCGTTGGTGACCGGCGAAGACTTTGGCATAACGGATTTCATTTCGGACACCGGTCTAACCATGGCTCAGTTGGTTGGAGGCGCACCAATCCCGAAGGCGGAAGTGGCATACAAGTTTGAACTCGGTAAACCGCTTGTCAGGCCTGAGCAGCTGCAGTCCCTACCGACACAAATGTACAAATTCCATGAACGGTACATGGAAATGAGCGCCAAGGGTAGAGAGATGTTCGGAGCGAGGATCAGAAACCCCGACTTCTTGCAAGGAGAAGATGTTCTATGGATCCATTTCAAGGATGTCTTCGATCTGTACCATCGAGACGCCCTCGACGTCTCTCTTCTGAGCACATGGATTTTGTAAGTATCTTTGAGTTCGATTTGTTTCGTTCAATAATTAGCTCCTGGCATATATGTAAGCAATAATAATTTCCTTTCATTGTTGTAGAATGGAGATTCAAAAGGGCCAGACGGCGGGGGGTTTACAATACTGGGTTCATCGACCCTCGGAAAATCAACACCGAAATGCTCGACAAGTACGAGAAAGACACAGAGGACAATCTCGTCCATCTCCTAACGCAGCAGCATTTCAAGACGTTCATACTATTGCCGTACAACACAGAGTGAGTTTTTATTGTCGTTCGAACAAATTTCATTCCCATACATATAACATGTACATTCTGATATTTATCTCATCTCACGCATATTCCAGATTCCACTGGGTCCTGTTCTTTTTCGACTTGGACGCATGCAGAGTCACTGTGTATGACTCAATGAATAAAGAGGAGAAGGTTTTTGACAAGGTCTTCCAACTGATAGACAGGTAATATAATGCCATCTATTCCAAAGTCGCGGGACTCTGTTGCTATTATGTTGATCTCGGGTAATATTTAATTAATCATAGCTTGCAACTGCACATGTAGGGCTTGGGATCGGTTCCGTCAATTGGTCCGCGGGACTTGGAAAGAAAAACTTGGACGGAGGTTTCATTTTCCAGTGAGTACATGCATGATCCAAAATTATATTGAATTGAATCTCTAGATACAGTTAATATAAAGAGTATATTAAATCTCTCATCGTTTCTCATGTAGTGTGCAAAGCAGGACAACGGAACTAACTTATGCGGCTACTACGTATGCGAGTATGCCCACTGCCTATCAAACCAAATATACACCAAATGAGAGCTCGATGTACGTATACATAAACCATTCAAAATTTCATTGCGTATCGATTTGTTAAGTTGTTTATTAATTTCATATATTGATATGTCAGTATTTTTCGAATGATAGCGTATTCACATGAGGGAAAAACTCCCACACAAGGATTTTATTATGGCTGTTCAAGAACAACTGATGGGGTTCATCAACGAAGAAGTCCTTAATCCCGATGGTGAATTCTACTACGACGGATCGACAATTCGTAACGTCGGTCCTTCCTCTTCTGACGTAACGCAGGCGTCGAAGTCGTAGCTATAGCTAGCGAGCAAATGAATTGTACTATACATGCATGTATATATATATATATATATATATATATATATATATATATATATATATATATATATATATATATATATATATATATATATATATATATATATATATGTACGTACATTTACTTTAGTGTTAATATATATTTTGGTAACATATATGTACATAAAATGTTAAGTGCTTTAAATTATAAATATGTGTGTAATATATGTATTTATACATATATACATATGCACATATATATATATATATATATATATATGTATTCTATATACATGCATAATATATATATTACAATGCATATATATGTATTGTAATATATATATATATATATATATATATATATATATATATATAATCAACCATGCAGCAAACAGGGCCATGCAAATAAAAAAAATGGTACATAGATCTTTAGTCCCGGTTGGTAACAAGATGGATCAGCCGGCCACGTGGCTGACCGATCTTTAGTCCCGGTTCGTGTTACCAACCGGGACTAAAGATCGATCTTTAATCCCGGTTATTTCACCCGGGACTGGATTCGTAGTCCCGGTTAGACAACCGGGACTAAAGGGGGTTACGAACCGGGACTACAAACGATTTCTCCACAAGTGACATTGACTTGTAATTACTAGGGTTTGGACATCCTTACAGTCTTTCACTTTAGACTATGGATCCATTTGAGTAGTTTTCTCTTTTAAGATTTTGAGAGGAGATGAGAATCTCAAAAGGCTAAAAATTAAAAAAAAACAACCTTCTTGTTTTAGTTTATTTTTTATTCTATTACTACAATTTCCTAGAATTTTTTTTAAAACTGAGCTGTTTATAAGAGATACTTAATTATGATTTTGAGAAAAATTGTAGATATAAAATCTTCCTTAAATAGGTCCTATATATATAAGATCCATTTTTATCCCACACCGTACTCCTAGATATAATTGGCTGTATATGAGAGAATCAGCGGACCTCCTCGCTTATGCACAGGCATATCCAGATTCGTTGTATTAGGATGTGTCACATCTAGTACTAGGTTGGTTTTTTATGGGACGGAGGGTGTATAGTGGCAAAAAAAAAATGATTTGCTTGTGCTAGCTAGGACAAGTCCCATTCATGTTATTTCGATGTCTTTTTATGGATTTATTGGTGTGTGCATGCTTTTGACCGAATTTGTATAATAATTGGCTGTAACTCTGTAAGTAAAGACCGAAATTCTATTCAATTATTTTTTTTAAAAAAAAGTCTAGGACAAGTCCCAAGCAAACAAAAGTTGGCCAGTAGACCAGTGCTCCTGGTCCACTCAAAGCAAATGTTACTAGCAGGCAAGTAACATTGTGTGGCCGATATTGCGTGGCCGATGCTGATCGATCGGCCGGTCAAGGTCCTCGTCCTTATTGCCGGCCACCCCGGAGATCAAGGCTTCATGACGAGATAATTAACTTGGGCATGTGATGACTAGAGAAAAACGTGGTCGATTTCTGGGTGAAAAGGTTAATTTATCATCTGCATTTGCTATTGCACCAATAATTTATCTACAGTAATACTGATGCAATAGCGCTTGAGACTAGATCTACATGTTATTCACTGCTAGCAATACAGATGCGTGTGAGACTAGATTTACATGTCATTCACTGCTATTGCACCACAAGCACTACAGAGAATCTCTGTCCATGCAATTGGCATTGAGACTATGTATATGTTTATCAATAATTTTTTTTCGTAAATATTTGTTAGATGTAAATATCGTATGATACCAATGTAATTGTATTGTAACTTGTATGCAACTACGGTATAATTTGTATATAATTTTCAAAAATCCCATCATAACATGTTTTTTTTCCATGAAGCGGACGCGGGGATCAAATCGCCTCACCCGTGCGTCACTGTGATTTTCCTTCCCCGCTCGCACAAATCATTAAATTATATTAAAGTTATAGACAAATTACATTATAATTACATGCAAATTATAATACAGTTACACTAAAATTAGGGGTGAAAATGGTCAGAAACGGTCGGAATCGGTTGCATTTCTTTGAATACGACGCTCAATCGGTCGATAATTGACCATATTTGTCACTTAAATGACTCAGTGTCGATATTAATATGATGCAGGAAGAATTAGAGAAAACAAAAATTATATATAGCCAAAAACGGTAACGGTACCCCACGAAAATGCGCTCGGTCGATCGGGAATTTTCGTGATCATTGTCACCCCTAACTAAAATTATAATGTATTTGCATCTGAAAAGTTTTTACTATAAAATTTATGGATAAATGTATAACAAAACTGATTGGCATTTGCTTGAGAATGAGCTATCCGTAGGCCCATTGGGCCGGGGAGACTGAGCTTCCCGGTGACCCTTGCGTTCTGACTCGGGCCGCATTTTGAAGTTCTACGTTGGGCTTGGGCCAACCTAATGTTCAACATACCAAAGAAATAAGTCCACTTTTACTCCCTTACATATAGCTCTAATCTGATTCGCATCCCTCATCTACAATACCAAATATCTTATCCCCCAACTATCAAACAGGTGCAATTTGACTGTCTCAATGGTTTTATGGGTGGTTTTCGCTAATGGGCACCTTACTTGGTCCACCCCAAACTTACTTGGTCCACCCCAAACTGACGTGGCTACCCAGCCACGAAATAAAAGTAGGCCTCACATATAAGTGACTATGGCAAAAAAAAAAAAACTATGGGCCCACTTGTCATCCTAGCTCACTCTCTCATCTCTTCCTAGCTCTCTTCCCCAATCTCTCTCTTTCCTCTTGCAGCGTTGGCAATGGCAAGGGAGGGAGCGGTTGGAGGCGCTGACCAGGGGCTCGCCGACCACCTTCGCCTTCTTTACCGCCGACGAGTACCGTCACCTCTAATTCCTCCTTCGCCGTGCGCGACCATGAGGAGGAATTAGCAGCGGCGGCACCCAAGCCTAGTTTGCTCCTGGCCTTCTCAACCTCGACGGCGGCCGCGGCAGCAGTTGGTCCACGTTTTGGTACGCGGCCATCCACCACACTTAGGTTAGCTCCTCAAACCTCAGGACCTCACCAATGCCTCCGGCTACTCTTCGGCTAGGCAGCGTTGTTAGTCCTACAGATCGAGCATCACCCCCATTAGGTGACGTCATCGGTCCCGACGGGGGCACCGCAAAACCGTTTGAACCACTGTTGGTATTTCTTACGATCACAGATAAGATCCGCAAGTGCACGAATATATTGATGTAGCACTTCCCCTACGGAGTATTTCAAGGGTATCGAATCCAAGGGAACGTGTGTGATTATCTCCTTGTCAGGTTCATCCAAGGACACAAAGCTAATGTGGACAGAGAGCAGAGAGGATTTCGTAATGAGAAACAATGTCTAGGTAAAGCTTAACTTTAATCCTAACGCAATACTTCAGGCACTGGCAACCGCTGTTCCCAGATGTCGCTCTACTACGTACCCAGACAGGGAGGACTTAAGTGCTCTTAAGGGCTGTCACCACCTCTACACCCACCTCAAACGTACTATGGGATACGCAACAACCACTGGAAATTAATTACTCAGACACCGCGTCTACGCAATTAATAACTACTCTAGTGCCAATCAAACACTAAAGCAATAACTATAAATTAATGGACTATAGTGAACAATGATCCCGTATGCTAATTAGAAACTAACCAAGAAGTAATTCTCACTAAGCAAATCTTAATTACTCAAAACGATATTTCTATTAAAGCAAAGTAATTAACAAGATATAAAAGTAGGAGTAGATTACCGATAACTCTGGGATTCCTCCGAATTCTTCTACCTTACTCTCTCTCTCTATTCTAATATATAATATAGTACACTAGAGCCTCTGGTAATTCAGCTCATGCTTTGGTGTGTGTGAATGAGGGAGAGGAGAGGAGTACTTATAGTGTGGAGGAGACTTAGAGAGTGGAGATCCTCCAAGCATCCAATGAGCATCTTCATCCTCCTAGTGCTAAGTGTCCATTTGGATGACGGTTGGAGCGCCGGAAACGGTCATAACCGTCATTGGGAGAGCGTTATCTACCGGACGCAACTTGGGCCTGGGCCAGCAGCCTCTGTCAGGGTTCAACCGAACTCTGGCTGGCTCCGTTGACCCCGGTTTTTGGCTTGGACACTTATTTTGGGCCCCTCAATCCATTGGTATGAATGTTACGCCCATTTGGAGGTGTTTAATTGGGTTTTTTGGTCCAAAACTCCATACGTTCATATACGAGTTTGATTCTCATCCTCCTTCATGTATACTTCTTCTCAACTTAGGTAGTTTGTCACCTGCATACAAATATACACCAACACTCGTGGAAATTGCTAGAAATAAACCCTACCACTATGTTGGATGTTTTATATTTATGATCTTATGCAGATATTGACAATATTAATTTGGTAGTTAACAGCCGTCAACAACCACCGTGAGAGAGGGGAGAGGAGAGAGAGTGGGCCTCTTCGTGGTGCTCGTGCCGGTGCCTCATGAGGCCGCGCACTACAGCCATCCTGGAAATTTGGCTCGCCACCGCCGCTTCATATATATGCCGTCGTCACTGATGTACGTACGTGTTGCATGGGACGACCAATAGTACAGAAACCGCCATTGGTGCTGGTTGGAAATCGACCATAGGTGCCGGTTGGAAAACTGGCACCTATTGGTCGGCACCAATAAAAAAAACTAACACATATGAGGAAAATAGAACCGACACATTTAGCTTTGCTCGAGCCAAAAAAAAAAAGAGCGAGCTGGCTCGAATCGAGCCGAACTCACCATCCACACAGACTACACTCCACCATCGTTCCTCCCTCGAGCCCATCCCTACTGCCCTTCATCACCGCCTCTCTGATCCGAGATGAACTCCAACAACAAACTAGTATATTCATCAAGAACTAGCTCACCAAGAACTAGCGAATAGTACAAATCGTTAAGAACTCAACAAGAATCAAAAAGAGAAACACAAGAACACATGTTGCTGGCCGCCACATCGCCCGCGTCACCGCCATCCTTCTCCACACTTGCCATCGTCGCCGCATGAGGAGGGCGCAGCCGCTACTTGCCGCCGAGGTGCGCCGCAGCTGCCTCTGCCAGGAAGGAGCCCGCCGCCTCCCCACTAGCTCCCTTGTCGCTGGATCTAGAGGAGGAGAGCTCGCCGCCTCCCCTCCGCTGGATCTGGCGGAGGGGAAGGTGCGGCCGCCGCACCACCTCTGCCAGCCAGCCGCCCGACCGTGGGAGCCCACCGCCTCCCCACTGCCCCCCTCCCGAGTGCTCGCCGCCTCGCTAGGTAGCCATCGGCCGCAAGAGCCCGCCGCCTCCACCGGCGAGAGAGAGGGAGGGAGAGCGACGCGAGAGAAGGGAGGGAGAGAGACGCGAGAGAGAGAGAGAGAGGGGAGGGAGAGACGGTAAAGAGACGTGAGAAGGGATGTGGATAAGGATGAGTAGATAAGGACGGTGGTCGATGGGTGTGGTGCGCTGATGGCTCGGCTCGTCGGCTCGGCTTAAAGCTATAGGTGCCGGTTTTTTAAAAGAACCGGCATCTATAATATATTATAAGTGTTGGTTTTTAGTTAACCGGCAAACTATAATATATTATAGGTGCTGGTTCTTTAAAAAAACCGGTACCTATAGTATATGTGCTGGTTTTTTCGCTAAAACCGACACCTATAGTGTTTAAAGGTGCCGGTTCTATATTTTTCCATCACATGGAGGCGGGAAAAATGTCTATAGGTGCCGGTCTTAATAAACGACACCTATGGAGTCGTTCCTATGAGGGTTTTTTAGTAGTGGACAAAGAGGGAGACGCGGAGGAGTGGGGCCAATGGGTGGCAAGCTCGAGCTTGCCGTCGGTCGAACATGTTGCGTCCACATCTTCGAGCACGAGCACGATCGCCGAGGCGCCGACGCCGAGCCCCAGCACGGGGCGCCGCCTGCCACCAACATGCTGCCTCCGTGGTTAGCATAGGAATTGGGAGAAGGAAGAGATAGAAGGAGGATAAGATAATCACTTCCATGTGAGTCCCATGACTAGTTTTTATTTTTAATTTTTTTTACTTGCTGACTGTGCTGGCAACCCTTAGCGGAAAACCACCCTAAAACTGCTAAGTGAGCCAAATTACACCGATTTTATTAGTTGGGGTTTAAAAATATCCGGTATTATGAATGAGAAATAAGAGTCAGATTGGAGTCCAAGTGGACTTACTCCACATACCCAAATTACCACGTCACGCCGTCCGTGAACTAGCCTCAACCGGATTGTTGTTGATGGGGCATCACGGCTCAGTTCTTGGGGATTAATCTAGGCCCATTTGATTTCTGGTAATTCATTGGCCTGTTATGCATGCCTATCACGAATTTTATGGAAAACATATAGAAATTAGTTTTAGGCTCGATAGTTCCTGTCTTTCCACTATCATATAGAGCCTCTAAGTTCTAGACACTTGCACTTGTTCCTTACTTTATTAATCTTTTTTTTGTCAGGGGTTCGCCTCTTGTTATTTCAACTCATGATATTTCTTCTCCATCTAGTACTCCATCCTTTTTAATATTTAACACTGTTGATTTTTAAAAAATATGTTTGATCATTCATTTTATTTAAAACAATTATATAATTATTATTTATTTTATCATCACATGTTTTTATCCTGAAATTTTTTTTAAACATGACATCAATTTTTATGTTTGCATAAAAATTTTGAATAATAAAAGAAATGATCTAACGTTTATCAAAATGTCAACAGTGCCTATATATTAAAAGAAACAGTAGTAGTACTTAAAAGGTAAACCATATCCGTTCCTCTTTTCCACGCCTTGTGAACCAAAATCTAGAAAAAAAAATCAAACGGTTTGTCACCCAAAAAAAAAATTGTTGGATCAAGTGCTTTATTATACTTGATCTAACACTTTCAACCTTTCCAATCGTACAAATAATCGCATGAACAACGGGAAAAAGAATATATATCAAACCAGCGTGCCCTTTTTTTTCCTATCTTTTGAAACAAGCCACAACCAATTTTGGCCAAATGCCTATATTATGCATGGCGATCGATATCCTAAAATTAGCAAAGACTCGAGCATAATTAAAGACGCCATGGCCGCCTCCCAAGAACCGAGCAGCTCATCGACACCCAAATCCAAAAGAGAGGGGCGGCGCGGCGCGTCGTCGTCGTCGCGTCGATCGATCGCATCAACCCAACCCTACCAACAAACCGATCGATCCATCGCCGCCCTCTACACGTACGCGCCAATGGCGGCGTCGTCTCCGTCGTCTCCGGTGCTCGTCGTCGCTGCCGCCTGCCTCGCGGCCGCCCTCGTCTGCCTCGCCGCCAACGTCGCGCCGGCGTCGTGCGCGCGCGCCACCGCCGCCCTGCCGCACGCCAGCATCGCGGAGACTTGCAGCTTCGTCGACGACCATAAGCTGTGCGAGGGGTCGCTGTCGTCGCTGCCGCTGACGGCGAGGGCGGCGTCGGACGCGCGCGTGCTGGCGCGAGCGGCGGTGCTGCTGGCGAGGCAGAACGCGACGGCGACGGCGGCGTACCTGTCCCACCTCCACGCCGCCGCCGCCGCGGCCGCCGCCGCCGCCGCCGACGGCACGCCGTACGACGACGACGACGACGCGGGTCACCGGTGCGTGGGCGACTGCACGGTCAGGTACGACAGGGCGGTGGCGTACCTCGGCGACGCGGCGGCGGCGCTGGACGCCGGCGAGTTCGACGAGGCGGAGCTGCTGGTCGGCGCCGGGCGGACGGAGGCGGAGCTGTGCCAGAAGGGGTGCGAGCACGCGCTGCTGCCGGCGCTGCTCGCCGCGCGCAACGGCGCCGTCGAGCGCCTCTGCAACGTCGCCGCGGACATCACCAGGCTGCTTCATCAACAGCACTGATCAGATGAGATGAGACGAGCGTGTGGGTTTACTATATAGCCTGAAACGAGGATTGGTTGCTGGAGTAGTTTTTTGTTTAGCTGAGACCAGATTAATTCTCAATTGGCAATGTAAATCATGAGTCTTATTTATTAACTAGCAAAATGACTGTGCGTTGCACCGGTAATGGTACGATGGATAAAGTTTAACCTCAACGATGGCGTGTATAATTACCACAAAGTATATTTGTGCTTGGACAATTGCTCTGCATGTCCACGATGTGAACGATGATCTTTATGTGTGGACATGACGATTTAGCATGGGGAAAGAGGTGGTATTTGGATCCAGAACTAAATTTTAGTCACTGTCACATCGGATGTTTGGCACTAATTTGGAGTATTAAACATAGACTACTTACAAAACTAATTGCTTAAATTAGAGCTAATTTGCACGACAAATTTTTTAAGCCTAATTAATCCATAATTAGAACATGTTTATTGTAGCATCACATAGGCTAATCATAGATTAGTTAGATTCGTCTCGCGAATTAGTCCAGGGTTATGGGATTGATTTTGTCATTAGTCTACGTTTAATACTTCTAATAATTGTTCCAATATTCGATGGGATGGTTTAAAATTTACTCCCTAATCCAAACATGGTGTCAATCCTTTGCGCAGGAGCCAAAAGATGAAAATTTAGACTGGGGTCATTAATTATTTTCGCATCACAATTTTTAATGAAACTTGTATTTTTTTTTTGCTTCAGAATGGATAATTTTTATGCATTATAATTACAATACAATAGTGCAATGCTATGCTCCGTTTTTTTCTTCTGCTGGTTTGCACTTTGCCACGTTGAGTTGGCTGGCCGGGGCCAGGCCAGCGCGAGCAGGCGGTCAACCCTTTATCTCTCTCGTTCTCTCCCCGATTCTTGTCGTCGGTTCTCATTTCTCTCAGTCTCTATCCTCGTCTCTCGTTCAGGGTTTCCAAACCGTCGGTAACCGCGCGGTTACTGGCTTAACTATAAGGAAACGGTAATATAAAAACCACGACAACCTCTTTAAATTTAAATAAATTTAAAAACTAATTTAAATTATTGATAAATTTTACATGATTTCGTACGGCTTTTCACGGTTACCGTAGCTACGGTCACGGTAACCTCTGTCCTAGCGGTTTGGAAACCCTACTCTCGTCAAGTCACAGTTCACCCGTGCCTCCTCCATCCGCCGGCTGCTAGTCCAACGCCATACGCCGCTTGTGCCTCCTCCTCCCGTCTTTCACCTCTAGCCTCCCATCCTCTCCACTCAAGGTCTACGCTACGCCGACAGCGAGCATAGCGCAGGACAGTTAGGCTGGCGATGGGCGGAGAGCAGCTAGCAAGGTGGAGGCCGGTGACCATCCCTATCTTCTCTGGATCTCGGCAAGGCGATGGCGGAGAAGGAGAGCGCAGGCGGCGACAGCGTGGCCGCGGCCAGGCCTGAAGGAGGTGAAGATGGAGTCCCAAATCTTAGGTCGATTTGTCGATTGCTTCGCGCGGCAATACCATCGATTTCTCTGCTGATTTTATTTGGGAGGATTAATTTTATTTGGATGGATTTGAGTCCGATTTGACAAATCGAAGTTCTCCCCTTTCAATTTGGTGTTCAAGTTTGCAGTTTGCACGATTTTTTCCTTCTTTTTTTCCTCCCTTCCTCTCGTTTTCTCTCGAGCACCCTTGCTTATGTTCCTCCAACAATCGCAACATAGCTAGAAAGAGCATACATCAGCGATGTCTTTGCCTCAGCAGCCAGATTTGACGCCGTACTTTGAAAATTTGTGGCCCTTTTATGGGGATCATTGGTGCTTGTCCGATTTACTCTCCATGGGAGTGTAGATCTTTGGGCTGACTCAATCACGACTGGATTTGCCGCATCACGAGCTGCTGTAAATTAAGGCAAAAGATTGGTTTTCTAGGGGATTTGGGATTTGGGATTTGTTTGTGTGTTTTGTTGGGGCGGATTGTAGTTCTCCCATGGATCCCCTTGTTGATTTTATTTGGGTGAATCTTTGGTTATTGTGTTTGCCTTATGGTGTTGTGCATCCGATTTGGTTGTGTCGAGCTATAAAAGTCTGATTTTGGGAAGTGCTTTCATGAGATTAGATTATTGTTATGATTAGAGCAGGTACAATATCGGGCTAATGCTATTAGCCCGCTAAAAACATATTTTAATGAGATAAAAGATAAGATAGAATAGTAGTGGGCTACGTATATCTGTCTGTAGCACGGACTTTAAGACGTAATATGTGTATGATAAGTGGAACCATATATTAATATAATAAGCAACTATTATATAAATTGGCTATAAATGAATTGGAGCTAGTAGTGGGCTATACTATTAAATTTGCTCTTATAATGATTGTTCGATAGGTTTGTTAATAATTCTTTGATTTTTTTTATCTGTCCGGCGTACACAAATATAGAGGATTTTGTATCGAACTCTGACCGCAACGCTTCCTATATGTGACCATAGATAACACTCTCCTTAATTAGTGGCGCAAGCAAACAGATGAGGCAGGGCTACATTCATTAGTTTTGACTACGCTTTGGGAGATTTGGATGGAAAGGAATAACCGCATCTTCAGAGGGGAAGAATATACACTATTGGCACTTGCTAGCAAGATCATAGATAAGCTTTATTTGTGGGAAATGGCAGGTGCCAAGAGAGTGAAGTGTATTATGTTATGAGATTAGGCTTTTTTTTAGAGTGCAGGCAAAAAGAGTTTATTTAGGAACGTCTCCCATGCCTTCTATCTTGTACAGTTTTTTCTCACTTTTTCTATAATATAAAACCAGCTCGCTGGGTTCTTTTCTTTTTGGCTTTGGCCGTCGTCATACGGATGTAATTGCTCGTGTGTATGGAGGTGCAGCTTTTCGGATTGACAGACAAAGATTACTGTGACGAAAAGAAAAATACTAATCTTTAGATTAAAAAAGTTATAGATTTGAGGTGCAAAAGCCCCAAATATTCTATCAACCCTCGGTCCAATTAATCGAAGATCATGATCCGAATTCTATCAACCTCGGTTGAATTAATCAAAGATCATGAATTCAGTCTCTGACTTTTAAATATTCTGGGCCGCAATTCACCCATGCCAGAGACCCCTTCGTCCTACTTCCTCTGTTAAAAAAATAACTCAAATTCAAACTTATTCTAAAATAAATTAACTTATACCTTTTTACCAACGTCTGATCCACGAAACGAGTAATTATATCCATTCTATACCTCTTACTATTCACCACGAATTTTACATTTCTATTAGTGAGGGAAGAGAGAAGAGAGGACGGATAGAAGGAGCGGCGCCTTATATAAGATTCAACCTTCACAATATTGAGGGTGGGTAGAAAAAAAGCCAAGCACCAAGCCAGATTGCCCCTTTTTTAGGTGTTTGGTTTGGCCATCGATTTTTTAAGTACGTACGCATTTTTCAGTGTATTTTTTTTTGTTGATCTGCTGGTTATCCATTTAGTTAACTTATATGTCCCCGGATCGTCGGCGAAATACTAGCAGTGCTAGTATACGGCACGGTCGGCATGGTGTACACGGTGTATAGTAGCACCCTTAAGGCCTTCACAGTGTCCTGATGTAGCGAGTTACCTCGTTGGTCCAGCTAGGCTCAATATTGACGTGGAGAAAAAAAAGGTGGGTCCCGTATCTTTGCAAATCTTTCGCGTCCTAGCGAGGGTCCGGTTCCCTCACGCTAAAAAAAAAAACTGCGCCTCTCTTTTCATGTGCGCCTGCTGCTTCTCTGTAATATAGTGGGGGCCCATATGAAGAAAAGCTGCACTGGATAGCCTGTTGCTCTATGCGTGTCTTCATCTCCTATTTCTGAGGTGGCAGTTGGAAAGATGGATTAGGGGCACGGTGCACTGTGAAGGGCCTAATAACGACGATGAGGCAGAAAACAATGACACCACTACAAGCTGGTTTTCTTTGACTCATTTCGCACACAAGCTGCTCGCGAGCCAACTAGTTATGTCTAATTACGAGCTGAAACAGCATCTCAGCTCGTTAAAGAACACAATGAGCCAAGTCAAATCGAGCCACAAAACGTACGAACGAGCTACGAGCTTTTCATCGAACCCTATTCGCTAATACCTAGTAGGTGTTAACACCGTATTAACGCAGCCAAATTCCGTAGCCATCAACAACGGTGTCGCCTGCCCTACCATAAAATGTTTTTTCTGTCAAACTACTAGTCCTTGCAATAGCATGATTGTACGTATGCTCGTTGGATGGTTCCCATCAAATCGGGAGGACTACAGGTTGGCGGGGCATCCTCATGCTTTGCAACTGCATTTTGAGTCCTGTTTAGGTGTGGCTAAAACTTAAGTCCCTATTACATCAAATGTTTAGACACTAATTATAAATATTAAACGTAGACTATTAATAAAACACATCCATAATCTTGGATTGATTCGCGAGACGAATCTATTGAGTCTAATTAATCCATGATTAGGCTATGTGATGCTACAGTAAACATTCTCTAATTATAAATTAATTAGGCTTAAAAAATTTGTCTCGTGAATCAGCTTTTATTTATATAATTAGTTTTGTAAGTAGTCTATATTAATACTCTAAATTAGTATTTAAATATAGGGACTAAAGTTAATTCCCTGGATCCAAACCTGAGTATGCTTGCTGTATTGTATAACCACCACTGATTTTCTCTCCCTAATACTGTTCTACAAATAAACTATACTCTTTCCGTTGTATAATACTCCATGTTGACGCCGTTGATTTTTTTAAATATGTTTAACCATTCGTCTTATTAAAAAAATTTATGTAATTATTAATTCTTTTTCTATCATTTAATTCATTGTTAAATATACTTTTATATATACATATAGTTTTACATATTTCACAAAAGTTTTTGAATAAGACGAATGGTTAAACATTTAGAGAAGGAGGGAGCATATTAACATAGAATCAGATTGGACTTATCATCTTGCTGCTAATATAAACATTAATAAAAGTATTTCTAAATTTATACTACTAGAATAAATTTCATCTGGTTCCTGGGTTGCTGTATCATTAGAAGGATAATTAGTTTTTATTTCCATCATCATCCATAAAAATGCCTGCGTGGGTGCAACGCAACCACTAGCTGCTCTCGCAAATTAAGCCATGGACATCTCGCTTGCTTCACTTGTCCTCGTCCTCCTCTTCGTCCTGCCACTCCTCTACCTCCTCTTCCTCCAACTTCCCGGCAAGAAGTCCGGTGGTGGCGGCGCCGATGGGCCGAGGTTGCCGCCGTCGCCGGCCGGGTGCCTCCCGCTGCTCGGCCACCTCCACCTGCTGGGCGCCCTGCCGCACGCGGCGCTCCGGTCCATGGCCGCGGCGCACGGGCCCGTCCTGCGGCTCCGGCTCGGCCGCGTGCCGACGGTGGTCGTGTCGTCGGCCGCCGCCGCCGAGGAGGTGCTGCGCGCGCGCGACGCGGCGTTCTCGAGCCGCCCAGGAGCGCCATGGCGGAGCGCATCCTGTACGGCCGGGACATCGCGTTCGCGCCCTACGGCGAGTACTGGCGCCAGGCGCGCCGCGTGTGCGTGGTCCACCTCCTCAGCGCGCAGCGCGTCTCCTCCTTCCGCCGCGTCCGGGAGGAGGAGGCCGCCGCGCTGGCCGACGCCGTCCGCGCCGCCGGACGGGGAGGAGCCGCCGCCTTCGACCTGAGCGGGCTCATCCTCGCCTACGCCAGCGCCGTCGTCTCCCGCGCCGCGTTCGGCGACGAGAGCGCGCGCGGCACGTACGGCGGCGCCGACGGGGGCGCGCGGTGAGGAAGGCGTTCTCCGACTTCTCGCACTTGTTCGGGACGAAGCCTGTGAGTGACTACCTGCCATGGCTCGGGTGGGTGGACACCTTGCGGGGGCGGGAACGGAAGGTGCGGCGCACGTTCGAGGCGCTGGACGGCGTCCTCGACAAGGTGATCGACGACCACCGCCGCCGCCGCCGCCGTGATACCGGCCGGCGCCGAACGGGCGACGCCGACGCCGGTCACCGGGATTTCGTGGACGTGTTACTCGACGTGAACGAGATGGACAACGAAGCTGGCATTCATCTCGACGCGATCGAAATCAAGGCCATCGTCATGGTAAACAGCCACGTCTTCTCCCTTTGACATGGATGCAGCTCGCTCACCTCGTTGATGCATACGCCAGGACATGTTCGTGGCGGGGTCGGACGCGACGAGCAAGCCGATGGAGTGGGCCATGGCGGAGCTCGTCTCGCACCCGCGCCACATGCGCAGGCTGCAGGACGAGATCCGGGCGGTGGTCGGCGGCGACGGCGGCGGCGGGCGCGTCACGGAGGACCACATCGACAAGCTGCCGTACCTGAGGGCCGTGCTGAAGGAGGCGCTCCGGCTGCACGCGCCGCTGCCGCTGCTCGTGGCGCGGGAGACGGTGGCGGACACCGAGATCATGGGGTACCACGTCGGCGCGCGCACGCGGGTGGTGATCAACGGGTGGGCCATCGGCCGCGACACGGGGTGTGGGGGGAGACCGCCGAGGAGTTCATGCCGGAGAGGTTCTTGGCCGGCGGCGGCAACGGCGGCGGCGCCGCGGCGGACTACAAGGTGCAGGGATTCGAGATGCTGCCGTTCGGTGGTGGGAGGAGGGGGTGCCCGGGTGTCACGTTCGGCATGGCCACCGTGGAGATGGCCGTGGCGAGCTTGCTGTACCATTTCGACTGGGAGGTGGCGGCGGTGGCGGTGGCGGTAGACGACGGGAAGGGTGGGCGGGAGGGGACGCCATTGCTGGACATGAGTGAGACCAGTGGGATCTCCATGGGGCTCAAGCATGGCCTGCCTCTTGTCGCTAAACCACGCTTTCCTTAACCCTTCTTGTTCTTAGAAATAAAGCTTCCCTTCACCCTCTCTCGTTGTAATTTTGTTCTCTTTTTTTTTTCTCAAAACGCAGCAGAACTGTGTTTCATTTTATTAAGGAGAGGAAAAAATAAAGTACAAAATATTTATAAAGTAAGAGGACCCAAACCATCCTACCGAGACCCACACCCAAGACCACACTAGGAAGCACTAACGGTCCAGGATAGCCGTTCCACGAGAAGCTTTTGAAATGCCAAATCTCTTACGGAACACCAAAGATTACCCTCATTATCTACCACTTGCAAGACCAATGGAACTATAGGAGTGGTGCCATTGAAAACATAGTCGCTGTGATGCTTCCAAATCTCCTAACTCACAGTCACCAAGGAGTTAATCCCTTTTGTACCTCCTTCGCCGGTCTTTAGTAGCTTAGCTCTACCATTAAAAAACACTCCATTGAAGGTTGAGGCGCCACATCAGATAACCCCACAGGAAGAGTTAAACGACAATGCTCTTATTCCTCCACCTCTTCTCCTTCTTCCTCTTCATCTTATTGTAATTATAAAAGATCTCTAATTAATATCTTACCTTACTATAACTCAAAAAACTAGTTTTTCATTTTTTTTTCCGTTTTCGAAAATGGGTAGGAAGTGAATTATAGGAGGGGAATGGGTTCTGATCCCTCAAGAACATATTTTTCAATTAAATTCAATATAAATGGTTATGGAAATATCTACCTCCACTACTAGAAAAACGATTTTAAGCGACGTTGGCCTTTTATTTTCTAGGCGCGTATGACCCTCGGAGCCAAATGTCCGTCTACGAAAATATAAACCATGGTGGATTTTTGTCATCCGCCTGCAAAAATTATTTTTTCCAGGCGGACCATTTAAATTTCGCAGGCGGATCTCTTAAGTGATCCGCCTGGAAAAATTGATTTCGCAGGCGGAACCTTACGTGGTCCGCCGGCAAAAAATCATGCCTCCACAAAAAAAAATCTAGTCATTCTATCTTCTCCTCCACTATCCTTATCCTCTCCTCCACCACTTATTTCCCCCCTCCTCTCTCTCTCACTTAATAGAAATCCTCCGCCAACATCCCTCCTCCCCGCCTCCGCCGCCGGCTCCCTCCTCGACGACAATGATGACCGTGGCGCCACCTTCGCCGCCGGTTCCCCTCCTTGACGACGACAACGACCGCCACGTTGCTTGCTGTGGATCCATCGGCTCCACTCCTCCCCGCCTCCACCGCCAGCTCCCTCCTTAACGACGACGACGACCGCAACGTTGGATCCGCCGCCGGCTCCCCTCAGCCGCGACGACGACAACCTTCATGACGCCACGAAGCCGCAGATCCGCTGAAAGCCGGGCTCGGGGAGGGGAGGGGAGACGGCGACGACGACGAGAGGCGGTGGCTCCTCTCCTGGCGATGCGCGACGATCGATGGCGCTGTCCCCGCCGACTACCGCGACCACGACGTGATGACGACGGCGACGACGACGCGACGATGGCGCCGACGGCTATGGGGGCGGCGGCGGACGGAGGAGGAGAGCCGTCGTTGGCCGGAGGGAGAGGCCGGTGGCGGTGGTGGTGCGTCCTTTTTTTATTTCCTGAAATATTCTTTGTAGGCAGGTGAATCTACTACCTGCAAAGATGTCACCTGCTTGCGAAAATCATCTATTTTCGTAGGCGTTTGCTTGCAGGCGGAATGCCCGTCTGCCTGAAAAGATGGATTTGGCCCACCTACAAATATATTCCTATTAATGGCGTTTGTTATATCTAGTACTAGGTTTCTATATTTTATGATAGAGGTAAGGCCATTTACAGTGAGCCACCAAAATATGGTGTTCCTCCTTTGCCACCTAGACAAAAACATCTAAGAACTAAGGGTGTGTTTGGTTGCAAGCCACAGTTTGCCACGCCTAAGGTTAGGCAAATTTGACAGGTGTTTGGTTGTAGCCACAGCTGTGGCAAGATTCTCCTCCAATAAATTAGATCTCACGTGTCAATGGCTCAAAAAAGTATAGCAATATTCTCTTAGGTTTAGTAAGTTGTGGCTAACAATTTGATCACCTCACTTTACGCAAAATATGGTAACTTTTATTAACAAGTAATGGCAAAGTGTGGCCGGAACCAAACAGCCCCTAATATAGCTACATACTCCACGATGCATACTACCACTTGCAAACTAGTACTATTTATAGTGGGTCCCACCACTCTTTCCCATCTCTGCATACTAGTTCTACTCTGCTTCTTTCCCCTCACTGACGACGTGTCCCACCACTGTTTCCCATCCCTGCATACTAGTACTACTCCTCTGCTTTTCTCCCCTCACTGACGACGCGTCACTCCATTGTGGACCCCGCCTGCAAAATTGATGAGGAACGGGGAGCTCAAGTTGGCTCCGAGCGCTTGAGCAGGCCACACGGTTTGCCTACGTGGCTAGGAATATTTCTTTTTTTGCTACGAGGCTGAACTACACGTCCTTGCACTGGGAATGTCCTAATAGAAAGTCTGATAACGTAGAGTACAGTCACACCTATCACTTAAAAAGTCCAATTCAAACTCGAGATATACGAATTAAGAAAGAAAAAAAAAATATTCATCTTCCAATCAATTTTTTTTGTCGGCTTCCTATCAATAATTGTTTGTCAGCTTACTTTCAATGTAGTACTATATGTACTCCATCCGTTCTAAAATATAACTATTTCTAGCACAGTGTCTTGTCCTAAAATAAAGCTATTTCTTCACTTATCTTCTCCTCTCAACTAATCACAACCTTTTCTTCACCTACTTTCTCTTTTCAACTAATCACACACTTCCTCCAATTATTCTCACCTATTTTCTTAATATCTATACCGATCTTAAAAATATAATTTTAGGATGGAGGAATAGTATATATATATCCCCCAGCTGTCAGCATATCTTCTGCGCCGCTCGAAATCTTCGTCCGATCGATCACATCGTGTCCATCACTCCAATCATCAAGAAGTACTCTTTCTGTCCCACAAAGAAGCAAATTCTAGCATCTAATATAAAATTAAAGAAGATGATAAATGATGAAAATATCTTTTATAAATTGTAACTAGTATTGGTGGGTAAGAGATATTGAAAGAATAAAATTTATTAGTTCATGAACCAAGAGTAAATAAAAAGATATAAGTTGATTTATTTTGTAATAAAGTTTGAATTTTAGAAGTTGATTCATTCTGAAAGAGTAGCCCTGTTTTGTATCACTCTCAATTCTCAAGGTAAGTCGTCACGACTACCCTGTTTGTTTTAGCTTATGATTATTATAATCTAGATTATTAAACCAGATTGCTATGAGCTGGATTATAATAAGCTGATATAAAATAAGCCGTGAACTGTTGTTTGTCTGGATTATTAGAGGCATGGATTATTGGGTTTGAAAGGCTAAAGTCTATAATGCCCTTAGCTATCTGTTCGGTTAATAACATAGGTGGTTAATTTTTCTCAAGTATGTAGAGGTAGTAGGTCTTTAGCCACTCAATAATCTGAAAAAAAGCTCATAATCTGGCTTATAGATTATAATAATCTGCTATAATCTATTTGTTTGTTTCAACTTACTCCTAATAAGCTAGATTATAATAATCTTAAGCTGAATCAAACAGGGCCTACTTTATGTTTACCATTGTACGTCTCTAGTTTTTGCATAGAATTTCAGGATGCTGCCAATTTTTTTGCTAGGATTTAAGTAGTTGGGTTTCCCTTACATGCGAGCTTTTTGAAATTATTCTCGAATTAAGCCTTTAGCCACTAGAGAAACCTACTTGAATATTTTTATTTCTTCTCTTTGGAACTTGATCCCACTGCAATTAATATCAAGGATGAAAATTCATATTGTGATTCTAATAAATTATCTAGTTCACTTTCTTTTTCGCAGATGAAGTAAAACTAATTATATTTACTACTACAAAACATTTGCCGACACCTATTTAATATTTTGTAATAGTAAATATTTTAGCACTTCTATCGCAGAAGTGCTAAAATCGATATCTATAGGCCTTTTACCTAATTCTATGTGTTGAAATTGCAAAAATTGACCCCTTTAAGCAATTATAAACACCTAATTTATAGGTGTCGGTTTTAAAAAAACCAAAACCTTTAATATTTTATATATGCCGGTTAATTAAAAACCAGTATCTACGATATATAGGTGTCTTTTTTTAAAAAAAATTGGCACCTATAAATTGAGCTGAGCCGACGGGCCCCACCACGACGGCCACCAGCACGAGGATGGGAGGCATGCGGGGCAGGGGCTCGCCGGCGTGGGCGCAGATGGGAGCCGTGCGGCACAATGGCTCGCCGACATGGGGCATGGAGGTGGGTGAGGGGGGCAGGAGTTCACCGTCGACGGGCGCGGAGAAAGGCGTGGGGAGGGAGGCGGAGGCCGGAGTGTGGGGGTGTGCAGCTCGCTGGGCGGAGGGAGCGCAGGTGTGCGGCGCGCGGGAGCTCGCCGATGCTATGTGCAGAGGGAGGTGCGGGAGAGCACACCGACGTGGGGAGGGAGGCAGAGGCCGGTAACCCGAGATCCCCCAACCTCACCGCCAGCCACCATCGTTCCCCCCCCCCCGCTTTCCTCGGCGCCTGCGCTATGCTTGAGTGAGCGAGAGAGAAAAATATCTCGCGGTTGATTTTTTTTTTGTTAAACCCCTGCGGAAAGAAAAAATATAAAAAAAACAAAACCCCGGAAAACGCAGGGACCAACCGTTGCGGATCATCTTCTTCCCCTGCCGCGCGTGGGTGTTGTCTTCTTCCCCTCCACATCCCCCTCGCCCCTCGCTTCCGCCGCCTCCCCTCTCCCGCTCTCACCGGAGGGTCCCGATCCATTCCCTGCTCCTGTCTCCGCCGTACTGCTCGCTCGCCTCGCCTCGAAAGGTACTTTTGAAGTTTTGATCCACCACACGCTGTGGTGTTGAGATGCATGTGGTGGAGCGGAGGAGATCGATCCTGTTTTTTTGTTGCGAGCTGATCCGTCGGCTGCGCGGCTGGAGCAGGAGCAGTGTAGCGGATGGCGGGTTGTTTTTGCAGAAACGCAAATGGTTGTTGATTTTTTTTTTTAAAATTTTTTTTGTAGGGAGGGGGAGGATGTGGTCGTCAAGCCAGGCGAGCACGAGGGGCGTGATTGAGGTGGGGAGGGTGGAGGCAGGGCCTTCCCATTTCCCCAAAAGGCCGGCGCCGCGGAATTCCTCCAGGTTTTTTTTGGATTAATTTTTGGGCATGGTTGAAAGTGCCACTGAAAACTCTGATGATGCGAGTAGGAATGGATGGATCGATGTGCCGAGCGATAGACCGTAGCTCTTCTTCCTCTTCTACTCAGACGAGGGATGGTTGATGATTTATGACTAATGTTTTATACCAAATCGTATACCTACAGTAACCAGTTGTAACATAAGCTCTGCATCAATGGTAGTGGAACTGAGAGCTAGTGCTGGTTATTTTTTATGTTCTACGTAAGATGGTCAGTTGTTCATGTTTGCACTATTACAAGGGCTATGCATACCTGCATCTATTTGCATGCCGGTGTTACTCACTAGTATCCTACGCTATTGATAGAATGGTGCTAGTCTCCTACAGTATTCATAGATCGTCTGGGTCCTACATGTCTTACATCTTTTTCCTACAAGAAAGCATTTATCCGATGATCTGCAACTCTGTATAGACAATTTCTCCTTGATCTGTCACCTCTTGTGCTACCTTTTTGTTACTTAGGAGTGCCATAATTAGTGTCATTCTTACACAGTTGTTTTCCCTTTTCCTCAGGGTCAATCTGTCAAGGACATATGCAATTAAATCTTGTTCAGTGAGTAGCCGTACAGGGCTTTGCCTTGGACAATGTTATCATAAGAAGTCTTCTGCTTGCAAATGCAAGTTGGGATGGTCTTCTCAACCACTGTCTGGCTTGAGGCATCACTTAAGAGTACATTCATCAGCATCGGAGCGGTTCTTACTTCCCAATCTGATTTCACAAAACTTCTTGTTGGGAATGAAAAAATTGGTGTTCTCTTGCTGAATCTTGGAGGTCCAGAGACCCTTGATGATTGCAGCCTTTCTTGTTTAATCTATTTGCTGATCCGGTAATTGCCACTGAACTGCAATTGTAGTGCTCTAAGGTTTTTCAATCGCTCTATTTTTTATTATTTATTTGCAGATTTACAAATTATGGTGCCAAAACAATTAATGGTGAGAAATTTGTTATTCCCTTCTTGAAATGTGCAATAGGGTACTCTTCCGATCTGCTGATTTTATTTGAATTTGAAGGTCTCAGTTGTGAAAGTAAAATCATCTTAGGAGCTTGCGTAGGTTTCTAACAGCATGCTATAGAGAAGTGGAACGCTTTGACGCTCAGATGAGAGCAAGGAAGGCTATGCATCCATCGGTGGTGGTTCTCCTCTTCGTCAAATTACTGATGCACAGGTATGATGTGATATTTATTGTGTGAATTGCCATGGTTGCTGTCATTGAATAGTAATGTGGATACTTGCGATCATAACATTAATAAAGACTATCAAGTGCTCACGAGAAGACAACCTTGGCCCAAACAGTCCGTGTCTTGTTAGATGATTCTAAAAGTTCTTTGTGATTTTTTAGATAATTGGAGTAAATATGGTACAATGTTCCCATATTTTATGTTAGGGATTGTTTGCTTCATCTCACCCTGTTGTTTGTGGGTATGCATCACTAGTTATTTATTTGGAAATTGTGAGTTTTCCAATCTAGTTGTTGATGCTTTAGAATTTTCCACTTCTAATTTTGGCATCTATGGTTGCCACTTTTCATCAAAATATTCAAGTTTTCCATTCTTGAAGTACTTTACTATCTTTATTTTTTTTTCTGAACTGGATGAGTAATGCCCATTTTGAGCAAAATTTACATAGGGTTTTCCTCTGTTTGATGTGCTCACTGGCTGATTCAATCCATGAAGCATCACAAGTATGAATTCACAAACATGCTCATTAGTCAACTGACATCCCTCCTCATACACAACATGAACATCATCTGTAGAAATGGCAGCAATAGGCTATTGCAATGGCCCTTTGTGCTCCTTTCCTTTCCTCTCTGCATTGCCTGCAATCCCACTGCCTATTATGAACTCTAATGGCCAGCAATTGGCATGGTTCCCTCCAAGAACACTGTTGACATCTGCTGCTCCTCTGCACCGGCATGTGAACAACAAACACCTGGCATGTGCTTGAATACTTGATGCCTCTAGGGATTGTTGTCGATGTTGCGATGAGCCTATAAAATGTAGGCAGTTTTGGTGGTAGAATGGACTTGATAGGAAGAGAGGAAGAAGGGGTGGTGAACGGAACCTTTCACAGGCGAAATTTGGCAAAATAAATATAGAAGCCAGAATACTCAAATAGTTGCAGCAAAATCCATTGATTTCAGTGTGCAGAGTGACAGATTAATGAAACCAGAGTGAAGTGGAAATGTTTCCCTTCCCCGTTCATTCTTATTATTATGTTAGAATCTTATGCATATTATGTGCTTTCACTTCATGTTTTTATGGTAACTTATTATACTCAAATAGTTGCAGCAAAATCCATTGATTTCAGTGCAGAGTGACAGATTAATGAAACCAGAGTGAAGTGGAAATGTTTCCCTTCCCCGTTCATTCTTATTATTATGTTAGAATCTTATGCATATTATGTGCTTTCACTTCATGTTTTTATGGTAACTTATTTATAGGCTGAAGCACTGAGGAAAGCATTATGTGATAAAGATTCCTGCCAAGGTGTATGTTGGTATGCGTTACTGGCATCCATTCACTGAGGAAGCTATAGAACAAGTATGGGCTTGGCGTAACTTGAACAGATTTGTTTTCTTCTGTTATTTTGTCCTTTTAGCTGATTTTTGGTGTTTGACTATTTCAGCTACTGCATGCATACCTATAACAAATTCCTGTTCATGTAACATAAAGCAGCAATTCCAGTTCCCTGATCTGAAGATCAACCAGATCTTTTGTGAATAGAACTTTATCCTCTTAGGATTTGAAATGGAACATGATCTTTGTGTGATTTTGAATCTTCTAAGATACAAAAGAAGCTATGGCAATTAGCAACCGTCACATCCATGAACCTCCATGCTTACCAATGCTATTATAGATAAAATGAATGAGCTAGCTTCTGGCACTGAATGTTCAACTTATTTCTATGCAAAACATATTTATTAATCTAATTGTATTCTAGATAAAACGGGATGGCATCACAAAACTTGTTGTACTTCCTCTGTACCCCCAGTTTCTCCATATCAACTAGTGGTTCAAGTCTCCGTTTACTGGAGGGCATATTCAGGTACCTACAATAATTTGAATAATAACTATAGCTATTTCTGTTACATTGCATAACTAATGCCATCTTTAATTTCTGCTTTAGAGAGGATGAGTATCTGGTGAATATGCAGCATACGGTTATACCTTCCTGGTATCAGAGGGAGGGATATATCAAGGCTATGGCAACTTTGATTGAGAAGGAACTGCAAACATTTTCAGAACCCCAAAAGGTAATATCCCTGGTGCATGCACATGATTTGCTGACTTGATTTGAAGAAAAGGGTAATAAAAGGCTGTTAAACTTTGAGGACATTTTTGGAAAGCTGACCCAATAATATAAATATATCTAATGAGACATCCAATTTGCAGGTTATGATATTTTTCAGTGCCCATGGAGTTCCTCTGGCATATGTAGAAGAAGCTGGTGATCCATACAAAGCAGAGATGGAAGAGTGTGTGGATCTTATCATGGAGGAACTCGAAAAAAGAGGAATAACAAACTCATGCACACTTGCCTATCAGGTTGTTACAACACCTGCTGCCTCCCTCCCTCCCATCTGACCTACAACTTCTTGATTACAGAAACTATTCTTGGTCAGAATCTGGTGGTTTTATCCACCACCTATATTGAAATCTATTTCATTTCCACCATTCTCATAGAAGGATTCAAATTTGAAGTAGAAAACTGCTTTTTCTTCATCCAAAAATAGCAAGGGTGATATTTAAATCCGAGATATGAATCCCTGATTACAATTTTCATCACACCTGCGGTTGCTTTTCTTCTAAAGTTACTGTCAAAATTGTTTTAATTGCTCAACAGAGCCGAGTGGGGCCAGTTGAATGGCTGAGGCCCTACACTGATGAGACAATTATCGAGTTGGGGCAGAAAGGGGTGAAGAGCCTTCTAGCTGTTCCCATCAGGTATTACTTTGATAAACTTGATTTCTGCTGTCTTGATCAAAACAATATTCTTATGTGTTAATGCCTCTAAGTCCTAGTGACATCCATTTTGTTCAGCATCTTGCTTTGACTGTTCTCTTGTCAAAATCATTTTAGCTGGATAGTTCTCATTTGTTTCCATGGTCTTCTCCCTCCAGTTTTGTCAGCGAACATATTGAAACTTTGGAAGAAATCGATGTAGAATACAAGGAGTTGGCTTTAGAATCTGGCATCAAGCACTGGGGACGAGTTCCTGCATTAGGTTGTGAACCCACGTTCATAACAGATCTTGCCGATGCTGTTATTGAAAGCTTGCCTTATGTTGGTGCTATGGCAGTTTCAAACCTTGAAGCTCGACAGGTAACAACTACTACAGTAGAAGAAAAAATACCTTAACACATGATAGATTGTCGTATAATAACTTTTAGATGCTTCATGTATATGTATTTCATACCTTATATGATGATAGCATTTCGTACAACGAATGTTAGTTTGGGTTAGGATACCTCAAGAGGTTATTGAAATTCAATTGAATTTCCTATCCTGTTCTGTCACTGAATGAGTTTGCGTACCTGTGCAAATTGGTGCTCGTTTCTAAAGATGTAAATAGCTTCATGTATCAACACAAGGCTACAAACCTAGATCCCTAGTATTATAATCTAATTTGTTAAGCAAAGTTGACCACAGTCATTTAAGGCTTTACTTCTTGGTGCACGTAGCACTGATTTATCAAACATAACCGGAACACTGTTGTAGCATCCAGATGATTATAGTGCAGCATGCAAATGTTTGATCAAGAAGCAGAATTAGGCAACTTGCCGTTAAGAATTTACACTTGATGTGTGGCGCATTGCCTTTTTGCAGCCACTGGTGCCACTTGGGGTGTGGAAGAACTGCTAGCAGCGTACGACTCGAAAACGCGACGAGCTGCCCCCTCCAGTGACTGTATGGGAGTGGGGCTGGACTATGCTGGCCGTGCTGGCTCTCCTAGTGCTGGAGGTGACAACCGGAGAAGGGTTCTGCACCAGTGGGGCATCCTGCCTTTGTTCCGCTGAGCCGATGTCTCTCTTCAGGTCAGCTCCCTTCGAGGTGATATAATCATAATTTTGATTCACATGGATAATTTCCCGATGCTGTATACGAATGGAAAAAGAAAAATATTAACTGAATTGACTACGCACCACATTACCCATGTGTATATATGAAATATTCTATGGACTCTTAGTACGAAGATTAACAAATTGAACACTGGCAAACGCCTAGTTTCCCAAGGCACAGACCTGATATTTGTGTTTGGCCATCTGGGTTTAAGAGATGGGATTTTGCTGTTGATTGCGTGGTGGGGCTGCGGCAGGATTAATCTTATCATGAAGGCTTTAATCTTATCATGCAAAAGAAGACGGAAAGGAAGACACAGAAGAAGCACCGCGGAGTTAGGCTGTGAACCACTCTGCATGCACGATTGCCGGTATTGCAACAATTTCATCTCCTGTGATAGTAAAGGGATTTCTCGGCTGGTAGTGGGCACTCATACAGTTCAAGGTCTATGATATCAAATACTGGAGTAGTAGGAGTTCTATAGACCATTTTCGTCTTAAGTAATTTATCTAGGGGCATAATGACTTGCTGCGATTCGTTGTAGCTTAAGGGCCTTCTCTGACAGCTGTATCTACTAGCTAATTCTAGAACCTTTCAGCTCCTTAAATTGTCTACTCCCTTCGTCCCAATATTTTATAACCTAGGATGGGATTAGACATATCCTAGAACTATAAATTTTGTTCAGCACTACAACATGTGTGCTCTTTGTCTACACCCGTAACCCTCCACCTCCCATTCTTAGTCTTCTGGCATGAACCTCTCATTAACATGATTCATCGATGTAGATCACCGTGTACTTTTTAGAAGCATTGGAGTGCTTCACATGGAACAGACGATACATACTGATCAAGTAACTCTGCAGCCATATCTGTAAGAGCTCAAGAGATTTAAATTTCAAATCCTTCTTCGGCTCCTCACCCAATGCATAGTTGTATGTTACTCCTCCATCAACAACTGCTAGCTTAGAATTGCTAACAACAACCCAGGAATCCAACTAATTTCTCAAACAATTTCTCAAAACCTCCCTTTCTGGCTGAGACATCTTGGCTACTGGACGATCGTCATATGAGTCTACCGCTCATCCTCATATGCCTCCTCCTCAGTGTGTCATCATCCCCCTATGAATGTTGGTCCAACAAGTCAACACTCAATCCATTGTTCAACAAGTCCTCACACTCCGCTCGAGTATATACTTTTCTTGAAGCAAGTATCACACCCCGGATGCTAATTGAGCATCTGTTAAAGTCTCTCTCCACCTCCCCCCATCTATCCATCTACCTCTTGATTATCATCTTCAACATGATTTCCAACTGTCGGAACTGCCTGACTCCTTGCCCCATGCGACTTCGTTGCTTCCTCCTACAACTCCACATTTACCCCCACCCATTCAGATTCCTGACTCCTTGCCTATGCGTCTCAGTTGCTTCCTCCTTCTACAACTCCACATTTACCTCCACCCTTCAGACTCATGACTCCTTGCCTCATTCGCCTTAACTACTTCCATCTTTGCATCTTCACATCAACCTCCACCCCTTGAGATTCTATGACTTCCTCAACTGTCAAAGACCTAACCGACTGACTTTTCACGGCTTCTTCATCATCAAATGCTTCGTAGTTTGGTTAGTCATAAAATAGTGTGCGGTTGAGGTCTAAAGTATCATCTCTACAAGCAGTACTGAAAGGGTCAATTAGGCTGGGGGGGGGGGGTGAATAGGCTAATTCAAATATTTAAGTAAATGCAGAAGCAGCACTTTTCGGAAATTCCGAAAGTGATTTTCGATAATTCCGAAAATAGCAGAGTAAGCGAAAATAAAATGAAATGCTAGATCTCATAGTAGAGTAAGCGAAGTTCGAATCCTTGAGGGGATTCTACTCTTCGTAGAGGAGCTCACAAAGAGCCGGGTCTTCACTAACCCTTTCCTCAAGAGGTTGCATGAAGTACTCATCCCTCCACTAGTGGTATCTCTTCCCTTTCAGAGGCGAGATACGACCTTCACAAACTTCTCCCGGCCAACCATACGTAGTTCAGTGGCTCAAGAGTGACAACTAACTGCCTAGGAGTCCTCAACCTCCAAGAGGCTATTATAGCCACAGCCTTAGATTTGCCCGATATGTGCAATAATTCCATTTTGGAAATTCTGAAAATAAATATCGAACAACTTCGGAAATCTCCAGAACAGCAAACACAATGAAGTCAACAGTGATTTTCGAAAATTCCGAAAACCTTTCGGACGAATCCGAAAATATCCAGAACCAAAGTAGCCTTCCAGGCATTTTCGGAAATTCCGAAAATTACTTTCGGACATGTCCGAAAATATACAAAAGCTGTTTTGGTTGTGCAGACATTTTCGGAAATTCCGAAAATAGCTTTCGGACAACTCTGAAAATTTTCAGAAGGTTTTTCAACTTCACAACCAGTATTGGAAATTCCGAAAATGAACTTCGGACAAGTTCAAAAATTTACAGAACCGATTTTGGCTTCACTGCTATTTTCGGAAATTTCGAAAATCAATTTCGGACAACTCAAAAATTTCCAGAAGCGAAACTTCAGTTCTATCGCCTTTTGGAAATTCCGTAAACTCATTTCGGACAACTCCAAAAAATTCCAGAATAGAGGAAATAAGGAAACAGTTTAAAAAAAAATTGATTTTTGAGCACCCACATCATTCCTCATTATCGATGCATCATCCCCTTAATAGAACGGCATTCCTAATGACGCAAAGAAATTAAAATGTACAATGCCGCATCACTTGAATTTGTCGCTTTCATCAGGTTTGGCATTGAAACACAATGCGCCGAGAACTAACAATCCTCACATATCCTCAAACAAAAATGTTAGTCCTCTCTAATCGCATTGTTATTAATCACCAAAATCATTAGGGGCCTAGATGAACTTTCAAGTACGATCAAGCTTCGAAGCAACCACCTCAAGCAACTAGAATTGTGACCGAGCACTATATCCACATGTTTCCCACTCTAGCTCCCCATTCAAATCTAGCATGTACTTGTGTGAAATGGTTCCAGCTCCAACATCATATCTACCTTGCATAGGTACAGACTGATTGCTCCACCCCAGCACATCCTTTGTATAACAAACTAACTCCCCAAAATTAGGTTTTCCACCAAATATAAACTGATTAACACTCGCCCCCTCGAAATGGCTACCACTGTTACTTTGCTCTACCCCCGAACCACCGTAGTGCAATCGCACCAACCTATCCATCTATAACATTAACTGACATATCAACATTTTGCATTTTTTAATAACTTGAATTTGCAAAACTAAAAAAAAAACCGATTTTTCTAACCTACAAGTCCCTCCAACGAATTTTTCCAATAATATCTAAATATACACAATCTTCCAATTTAAAAGAGTATATGTATTCATTCCTAATGAAAACCCTCACCTTTTGTTTAAAGGAAAAAAAGGTTCTTCCTATTTTTTGGCAAAAAAGAAATTAGGGTTATACCCTAAATGCCTCAACCCTAATCATAGTGCTCCCATTTAGGGTTCTATCCACATCTAAGCATTACATCACCAATAACTACTACATCCACAACATAGAGAACCAACTAATTAGAGAAAATTATTCCCAAATCATGTTTCTAGGGTTCATCCCTAAATGAGCCAATCCATGCAAAAAGAGGTGAAAAAAAATGAGACGATTCAGAGGAGATTACCTTGGCACTATGTCTCCCAACAATTTTCCCTTGAAAACGTGAAGATTTCGTGGATATTGCTTGGTTTTTGGAAGGGAGGAGAGAGAGAGGGCGACCCGACGCTACTGAACCGAGCCAAAACGGAGGAGGGAGAAAGAGGTGGGGGCTGGGGCAGCCTGGCGCGGGGCTAATAGTAGCGATCTCAGTGCCAAGGCCGTTGGCGCTGAGCTGCTGCTCAGCGCCGAGGCGGTAGGCTCTAAGGTTGCCATGTCTGCCGTTAGGGTGTGCCTGGCCATTAGGACCTCAGCGCCGAGGTGTTCAATCTCAGCACCATCGGGCCTGGTGCTGAGCTCAGGTCCATTTTGTGATAGTTTTTAGTAGGGACCTATTTTGAAAAAGGGTCAAAATATGAAATTTTTAGTTCTATATATACCGGCGACTTTATCAATTGTTATACAATATGCCATTGGGCTAACAATTGATTTATCTAATTTAAAGTTTCAAAAAAAAAATAAAAACTTTTACGTGACCCTCCTTACACAACGTGAAAAATCTGTATACAAGTTTCAAGTTTTTTTTACATTTCTATTTTTCTAAAAAAATATAACTTATCTGTTATATGCTATATAAAATATTTTTTTTATTGTTGTTTTTAATATAAATCATCTTTCATACTCTACATAAGATATTTTTTGTGCTATTATGCCTTGTATAAGCAAATTCTCTCTCATATACCACATAAAAATATTTTTTTCTAAAAACTAAATATACTAGAAAAAACTTAAAACTTGTATACAAACTTCCATGTTGTGTAAGGAGGCCATATAAAAATTTTCATATTTTTTTGAAACTTCTGATGAGATAAATCAATTGTTAATCTTGTATGTCTCTAAGCGTTTTTAGTATTTTTGAAAAGAAGGTCCAGCCAAATGGCGTATTCTAGAACAATTGATAAAGTCATCGGTATATTATAGAAAGAGACAATGTCGATGGTAAATCATTGAACCCTCTTTTATCTAGGGCTACAATGGCTTGCTGCAATTCATTGTTTGAGGGGCTTACGTGGCACATGGGGGGCACAGTTCTACCCTAAATGATTTTGCAAAAGATAACTATATATAAGTATATTAGCCATATGTATATAAATAGTTAAGCCAAAATGACATACAAGCCTTTCAAAATAACTATCCAATAATCCTACTTGATGTCCCATTAGCCCACAGCCCATCTCCCAACCTTCCTAACCAGATAAACCTCATTCCTCCCTAGCTCTCTCTAGTTCGTTCTCACGCCTCTCATGCCAATACTCGAGAGCATCATAGTGAGGTCATGAGCGCGCGGCAGCGGCCAGCACTTTGGGGCAGGGGACAGCGCGCTGCGCCACCGTGGAGCTCCGCTCCAGGGTTCACAATTCTGACGAAAACCGGTTGAATTCCACGAAATTTCGAGGTTTCGACGAGGCTCGAAAGAAGAAGCCGTCTGAGATTTCGATGAGTTTCATCCAAATTTAAATTTGAATTGATAAAAAGGAAAAAAATCAAATAAAATCTTGTAAACAATATGATATTCATAGAACCTATTGGGATATAAATTTTCGAAAAAAATTAATGTATTCCGTGTATTTACTCAAATTTACAGTAGGAAAGAAAAGAATAATGAATTAAAAAAAGGAAAACAATTTTAGTTTATCTCTTTTTCTAGTTACCGATTGAAAATTCGATGATTTCGCTCGGAATTTCACCAAAGTCGACCGGTTTTCCGCGAGCTTATTGGTAAACTCAGAGAATTTGCATTCAAATTTTAGTTTATGAAATTTGTTCGGAATCTACCGGCTTTTGACCAGATTTCGCGAAAACCGTCATTCCGCCAGAGCTCGGAACGGAAGGCAATCTCAAAATCGTAAACCCTGCTCCGCTCTATGTCCACAACAAGATGGCACCGGCAGCTGTGGCTCGGCAACCCTAGCCCGGCACCCTGTCGCCGGAGCCACGTCTGACAGATCTAGCAACAGCAACAGGACAATCCACGGAAACAACTTCAACTTCAATTTTTATAATGGTAGAGATTTGAAGTTAATAGCTTGTAGGAATTTTTTGGTTTGGGCTTTTCTAGAGCTCAATGTCATGCTTCCGGTTTTACAATCCTACAATGTTTAATGGGCTCAGTTAAAACTCGAAATCATATAATATCTAATTTATGAAGAAAAAAGATTAAGATTTTATAGGTGAAGATGATTTCAGTGCACCAGTCGAAAAAAAATACTTCCATGCATTTAGCCATGTGCTTAATGGTTGTTATAAATGGAGCACTACTTAGCTGGTCGTACATCAGTAGGCGTATTATTGTAGGCTTTGATCAGTACGTAGTGCATTCATGCCTACCCTGCCCATGCGTGAATCATGCCAAAATTAAGCCCGAAATTCTTCTTCAGAATTAAAACAAATAGATCCACATGCATATATGTACACCGATCGATCGATCGATCGATCTGTCATAGTGTCATCATTAACTTTTGCAGTGTACATGTTACAATCCATATGCACTAGAGCTAGCTAGCACCACTGCACCAGCATACGTAACAACACATCTAGCTAGAAAGGTAGCCAGCTTGCTAATGGCCCTGGGGTTATAGCTGCAATCAGGGCACAAGCTGATGACTAGCTAGTGCGCCTCTAACGAATTATAACAGCTATACGCACGTACTCAGGTTAAGTTGGGTTTGATGCATGCGCGAAATCAGTGGGTTTTGACGGTGCTTGCACGCACGGGGCCGCGCCGACCTGGCCGGCCGGTGATCGATTAAGGATAAACACAATAGTTAACATCTTTTTTATATTTTTATTAATCCAGTCTTTATATCCACAACAGATATACACAATCAAAATAATACCAGAGCACTTATATACACAACCAAAATGATTGGTAGCATATCTTTTTCTATAGTAGCATATCTTTTTCTATAGTGGATATATATTTCTATTAATCCGGTCTTTATATCCACAAAGATATACACAACCAAAATGATATCGGAGCCCTTAGATTCACACGTCAATGATTCTCAATCATCAACTGTGCCCTCCAATTAATGCTTGGTAATGGGAAGGACACATTGTATTTAGGGCTTATTTGGATTAATGACCCATCAATCACAACAGAAGAAAAAAAAATCTTCTAGAAGTATCACAACGATTTTTTTATTATTCTTGGGATCGGGTCTAAGAGGGAATGTTACAAGGATTTTCACTGCCTGCCAAAAGGTCTCGTGCCCTAGATGTTAACTCAATTGGGATGACACCTGTGCATTGCTATTACAATTGCAAATATTGAAATAAAATTACTCGTGTCAGGTTAGGAAAGTAAGTGATATTATGAATCGTCAAAACGTCTATCTAAGGGTATGATCGATTAATTAGTGATCAATGATGTGATTCATTATGACACATTTCTTAATTTTATACCGAAAACTATAGTAAGCTAGATTAACTCACCACAATATGGGAATAAATTAAACAAAATATGGTTAAAGGAATATGGTAAAGAATAGCAAGAGTATGAAGCGGCCACCAAGTGTTCTTCAATTTAGCAGAGAAAGAGGGGGAGGGGGAGTATATGAAGAAGGGATCACTATAAAAAAATAATTTCATAGGCTTTCGGCTTTCCTTTTCACAAGCATCCTAAAAGGAAAAAAAATGAATGTAAAGATGGCTCCGCTTTAGTGTCATAGAATGTAGTGAACCTATTTTTATAGGTAGGTCCTTAAGAAAATCGTTTGTGAAAATAGATCTATTTTCGTGTGTGAGGTACATGATTTTTAGAGATGGTTTCTTAAAACAAACCGCTTATAAAATTCGGGTGGTAATCACATGTGGGTTCTCCTAAGGAAAGGGGATAACAAAATTGATTTTCGTAGACGGTTATTTGAAGGAACCGTCCCTAAAAATAGAAGCAACACTATTTCAAGAAAAAAAAAACTCGTAACTCTTTCATATAAAAATGGACGATGACAAAAATTATACGACAATTATAGCTCGGAATATAAAAATATATATATACGAAAATTGTAGCTCTCGACGAGATCTACAACTTGTAGTTGAATGTTTTCTTTTTCCTCTGAGATATTTGAGATGCCCAAATATTCGTTACGAGCTCTTAGATTAACTTTATAAAAAGAAATATTTTTCCAAATGACCTCAAATGGAGACTTGTGCTTTATATGATAGTTGTAGAGCTAGACGAAATATAAAACTTATTAATTCATGATTTTTTTTCACTAGATGTCATTTGGGACCCATGTCATTTAGAGTGCCAAATATGTGTTACAAAGTTTTAGAGAGGTGATTAGGTGAAGTAAAAAAATATATCATCCATTTCATAGTCATGAAGTTTAACTTATATATGGTAATTCTTAGAAATTGATAGATAAAGATATGAATGTTTGACTTAGTACAAGTTAGAATTATCATTAATTTGAAAAAGAGGGAGTATTTGTTACAGTGGACTAGTGGAGACAAAATTTGATCCACACATAGCAAAAAACTAGGCAAACTTTGCTAGGACACTAAAAGTTTGTGTGATTTTCTGGTGCATATCACAAAAATGTGCGAAGGCTAGATGACACTTTTAAAAAGTAGGTAATTTATAAAAGGACACTGCAGCTATTATTTATTATTTATAGCCCAATTGGAAAGTCAATTTTAAAACGACGAGGGTTCATAGGCTTCTAACCTGACTCTAGAGTGAAGACGAAATGATGTATGGTGCCATGGTGGCAATGTATTTCAGGTAATGGCAGGCTGTGTAGTTTAAAACTTTGGGAAGAAAAATGAATTTTTGGAAAAAATATATTTTGGAAAATTGTAAATTGTACACTCGTGGCCACCGCTCAAGGGTTTTCGAGCAGGTCACGGAGAGATGCCTTTGTTCGGTCTGGTTCGATCAAACTAGGGTGAGTATATCCTGTGCTGGCCCAAGAGGAAAATTTGTTGTTTCAACGCGCTTTTCTCTTCAGTTAGTCGATAATAAAATAATAATGATTATAGTCTTCTCAAAGAAGTTATCCTTTTTTTAATTGTCATTTTGTCGTGACACGTTTTTTTAATGTTCACTAGCAAATTATATAAATCTTAATTATCCTATAGCAAAATTTGCTGAAAAAACAGATCGAACTTCAAATATAACAGGAAATTTCAAATAAAGCGCACCATAGTTCCTTTGTCCAGCCGGCTCACCTATAGCCATGTTCGGGAGCGCTGGTTCCCAGCTCCCTCCACCTCGTTTTCTGCATACACGCTTCCCAAACTGCTAAACGATGCGTTTTTTGCAAAAAGTTTTTATACGAAAGTTGTTTAAAAAAATCGTATTGTTCAATTTTTTGAAAAAAAATAGCTAATAATTAATTAATCATATACTAATGAACTGTTTCGTTTCTCGTGCTTACGGTTGTGTTGGCAACACTGGCCGTCGAACATCTCATCCCAAGTGGACAGGAGTGCACAATCACGTGCCCTTTTTGCTCACCAAAATTTAGGGCATCACACAATAAATATGATGAGAAATAGGCAGGACGACAATAGCTAATCGCCTACTGCCTAGCGTAAAACACCGATTTCACGTAATCAACCAATCAATTAGATATAATCATTTTATACTCTACACAAACATAGAGTCTAGACAACAAGAAGAAAAATAACTGGAGATCAGCAAAATTAAAGTAAGGTCAACCCCTAGCCCCTTTTACTTTGACCAAAAGAACAAAAGAACATCATAAACACCCCAACTTTAATTTGGATCCGACCAAACCAACCCAAACCTTACTCCCACGTTCAAAATATAAGGCACAACCACCCTTAAACCCAAAAACTAAGAAATAATTATTATCATTTCCTAATTTAGATCACCATAATAAATATAATGCATGCATCCAATAGAATTAGAGATCTTGAGGGTGGAGGATTTAAAAAAAATAATAATTTAATGGAGAAGATGTCATAATTAAGTATGACATCTAAAAAGAGTAGTTGTGCTTTATATTATGGAACATATGGAGTATTAATTAATCATCCATCAATTATCCATCCCTAACCCTCCATTCATTTAGTGTCCATAATATATTGCCACATAATAAAAAATATGATGTAGTAACAAAGTTAACGAGGAGAGAAGAGGTAAAAAGACGAAGAAACAATTTCTCATGTAAGGAACATCTCTAAACAAGCACCAAGAATAAAAACAAGGGATAGGTGGATAAAGAAGAAGAGAAAGATAGATTATTGGATGAGAATTTAATTTGAAGATATAATTCACTCGATATATAGTTTTCATGCATAGTGTCTATGTGACAACTACTTGATATTTTCTGAGTTAAGGATGGCATAAAGAGTATATGTATCACTACTAGTCATGCACCCATTAATTCAAGGGGTTAATTGGATCTATGTCACTGTAAATACGCCAATTAAAAAATGCCACTACTATTCAGCATATCGGCTATGTGTCACTTAAAATTGAAGAAATTAGAATCGTGCCACTCCATCACACTTTTCGTCAAAATTCCCAGTAAACTGCCAACTGCACATGGGCCTCACCTTCATCTCCTCTCTTCTCTTTCCCCTTCCCCTCTCTCTCTCTCTCCACCACCGTAGATGCGGCAGGAACACCCGTCACTGTCGTCTCGGAGTTGCGGTTCCCCCTCGTCGATCTCGCGGCGATGCCGAGGCCGGGCGAGCCCGGCGCCAAGCGCGGCGTCCACGCGCAGTAGGTGTCGGCGGAGGGCGCCGCCGTGGAGGCAGGCTCTGCCACATCGCCGGGTGAGAGGTCGAGGAGGTTGCGGTCGAACACCGGGTACGCTAGCAAGATGCGGCCGTGCGCGAAGATGTCGTCGGCCGGCACCAGCTCGGTCGCCGACACCGGCGGCGCGAACGCGAAGTCGAGGTCGAAGTCGAACCCGGCACCCTCCGCTGAAAGAGTTTAATCTTGTCATTAATTAGAATATATGCATGGTTCTATTTTGTTTACATGTAGTATAGGTCACTGCATATTTAGTTTGGCTCCAGCTCATTGGCGAGATGCCGACGTGCCGTGCGATGCGGTGGTGTGAGAATGGAGCAAACAACGTTCATGAAGACCAAGCTCAACTGCATGTGGAGTGCTGCGAGAAGTAGCCGAATTGCAAGCAAGGCAAGGTCAGTATTAGCCGAGTGAATCGGTCCTAGCTGTGCATGAGATTTAGTTGTTGCTAGTGATTAGCCGCATGTGCTGCGATTAGTGGTAATCATGTAAAGGGATTTCTTGGCAAATAAGTAGGATTAGTTATTTACTTAGTGCATGGGCATCCCACGTCTGTGTGCATGGCGTGAGTTGTGGCTGAGTGGGTTTGGCCGTTGTTATCCTCTACAAGAAAAAGCATTATCGCAAGCGGCCGAAAAGAGTCTTTATAAACGGGGTGGCCGTCCGCCTGTAAGCCAACGACTGTGAAGATCGTCGATCTTCGCAGGCGGACATTGGCTAGTCCGGTCCGCTTGCGAAAATAGGAATCGGCCGCCTGAAAAAAAAAAACTTCCGCCTGCGAAGATAGGTAGAAAATATTGAAATTTAATAATAATTTGCCCGTAAATTACTTTTAAATTATTTAACAGAAATTTTTGTAGGTAGATTATTATGTACATATATTGGAAGATTATCAAGCATTTGGTACTGATAAATGTACATATATTACATTACTCAAAAGTGTTGCCAAAAAATATATATATTACAATATTTTTTTACATTGCCACTTCAAATACGCCATCTAGTTTATACATTATGGCATAGCACTGTTCCACTCCCGAAGATCCTTGAATTCGTCACTTGTGGCTAGGGCACCCTCTGGGTCGAAGAAATCCCCTTTCACATGACAGCACTCATGGTGGATGAAGTGACACAGATCACGCTGGACATTTTTTATGCCTGTATCGTCAAAGCTTGTTCGACATTGTAATCTTGGCAACTGCATGCATTGAAGATAAACAATATATTAGTATCATAATATATGAAGTTGTCTAGCACATAGTATAGAGACTTACATCCTCCGCGTTAGTCCTGTACCTCCCATTAACTCTAAGGAATTCGCAAGCGTAATACCCGCTCTCGCGGTTGCTTGTGACACTTCAGGACATATCATAAAAGATAGTTAAAATTTGCAATTAGTGAAACAATTGGTATACATTAAGTGAGTGGAGTATTACCGGCCAATAGGCACGTACTAGCAGCTTCTCCCTTGTTCGGGTTTGTTCTCCACCCTTGAACTTGTAGTACTGGTACGCACTGTATGGATGTTGTACCGTTTCACATTAAGGAGGATATTTATTTATAATACATTCATATAAAATGCAAGAGTCATAATCACTTACTACTGTAAGATTGTTAGAAATTCTTTGTATGACTGGTGTTTGTAATCGAGAGGGTCCAAGACTACCATGGTTCCGTCTTTAGGGTAGATGAGTAAACAGATATAATGATCGCTACATATTAACAACAGTATAGTTAGTTAGTACCAACTAAAATAAGACATATGTGCAGAAGATAAATGTACCCGACTTACTTAAAATTATAAGCGGCCATGACGCCTCTCTTATTCTGAAAGTGCAAGAAGGCTCGTCCAATGTACTGTGCGATAGTAATCAATTTCTCCTTGTGCAAGCCCTTCTTGTATTCAGCTATCTCTTTTGGAGTCTTACCCTTCAGCTGGTCTGACCCTGGTGCTAGCCTCACGGTATGTTGTGTTTGGCAGATCCGAGTTGGATCCAAGAAGCCGATAGGTTCTTTTGTCTTCTTAGCATCCATGTATTGCATCCTACAGAAGAAGTTTGTTAGTAACAATCACATGGATTTGTATTGTACATATTTTTCATATAATTAATTAAAACATACTCACATGCACCAAACACCGACGTAGTTGACGTCCATCTTATCCCGACGATATATGGCGTGGAGATCTGAGAAATCTAGCCATACGTAACCTTCCTCGCCGAAACAATCTGCCGGTGATCGAGCTGTTATATTGCCCAAGCCTTTCTTGCTGGCCTGCATGTAGAAGGTATGTAACCTTTTCATCTCCCATGGTGCTTCGTTCAGTGCCCATTCCGGCAAGAGTGCTTTCCCATGTTCGTACTCAGCCGGGCAATCATCGGTTGCGAAGTATGTTTGCCCGGCTAGTTCAGCGGCCTTCTGGGGGTCATCATCTCTGAGCTTGGCACGTTCCTTACCCCCTCTGAAGACGGTTACCATGAACTTCTCCTTGTCCTCATCTTTGGACTTGGAGTCGTGGCTCCTAAGCACTCTAGGCACCTCAGAACTAGTAGTGGCCTTCTCAGGGACAGTGGTCTCTTGCACCTCGGGGTCTTTCGCAGGATAAGGGTCTTCAAATATTTCTGGCTCTGTACCGTCCCATTCCAATCCTGGTACTTCTTCTATTTCTGACCCGACTGATGCCACAAATTGCACCTCTGGTTCTGCCACTGTAGTCTCCATGGGCACTTCCGGCACTGGAATCTCCATGGTTGCCTCCGGCACTGCAATCTCCGGTGGCACTTCCGGCACTGGATTATCCTTTTGCATCTCGGGTTCCTCCGCCTTATCAGTCACATTCCTCTTAGGAGGTCTTGGAGGTTTTCCCAACCCCGGTTTTGGCACCACAGGTTTTTCCGTGGCGTCGGTGCCCAATCCAAAGGATATGTCATTCTTGTGCTAGAGAATTACAAGATCGACCGCATCCCCAAGTACAGATACACCATCTGCAGTCGGGAAGTCAATGTCATAGGACTCAAACCCTTCGTGGACCACTTGCGGCTGCACCTTGGCATACGCATCGGGTATGAACTCTTCGTTGTATGTTCTCCCAGTGATAGCAATGGCTGTAGCGGCCTCAAGAGTTTTTCCGGAGCGTCCAATGGGAACGTGCAATCTGCAGGGGCATATTCTCCTTGAGGTCATCGAAGGGGTAATCTGGCTCAGGTTCTTTGGTTTCGGGGCGAGGCAAAATCATGTGCTTGACGCAGAAATCCATCATTTGCCTTTCAAACTCCGTAGCCCCTTCGTCTCTAAGTTTATCCTTGTACACTTCACGCTTCTTGGGGGGGTCATGTTTGAACCCTTCCTTCCAACTAATCTTGCTCAACACACATCGAACCCTTCCCCCATGCTCAGGAGTACCCAGCGCCGTACTTAACACATCTTTCTCCCTCTTAGGCTTGAAAAATCCTTTCTTCTGTGAACTGGATAAATTCTCTATTTTATCAGCAACGCTCTGCAGCTCCGGATCTTCAAACAATATTTTTCCTTCATCCGTGATCTTAGGAGTTCTAGCTCTTACCCAGTTCCTTGATCTCTGTCTCCATTCCTCCATTGGTACCGGTTGCCCCTTCTTCCTTATTTCCTCCTCCTCTTTTGTCCACTGCTCCACCTTTGGTGCGTATCCCGCGGAGCCTAAGCGATGAGGAAATTTGTTCTTCTTGGCCAACTCTGCATACTTTTGGCTCCTTTGAATTTCTTCCGGGGAGTTCTTCAACGTCAGAAAGTCGTCCCACTGATTCGGGGTTATGTTGGCATACGTCGAAAACGGTGTGCGTCCCGTCTTGACAAATTTCGTGTTCAAGGTGGTTTTCCAACCACGCCAAGACTTGGCCGTTGTTTGCAGTGCACAATTCCTCACTACTTGCCTTTGATCCATCCGGGAACTGGAAGATTTTCTTCAATTCTTTCCATAGGACTTCCTTATCCCCATTCGATACATGATCCCAGTCCTTCACCGTGATGGGGATCTTTTCCCTTACTATTATGCCACACTGTGAACTGAATTTCGCACGTGCCGTCTTAGGGGCGAGCGGCTCTCCTTTTGGCGAAACATGGGTAACAACATGGAACCCTTCATCCTTTCTATTCACGCTTCTCTCGCCCTTCCTTTTCTTCGCCTTAGCTGACCGTTCGCTTTTCTTTGAGCCGATTGTGTTAGCTGGTACGTCGTCAATTTGCGACGGAACTTTTTTTCTTCGGCTGCCGTTTTGATCGCCGTGGCGCCGTTTCCTATGAGAAGGTATACATGACAGTTTCGAATTAGCTTGGGCTAATAGTTATCACGGTGAACAGTTTACATATTACGTTTACATACCCCTTCTTTAGGGGGAATGTAGTCTTTGTCGCCTTCTTCACCGTCGCCCTTTTTCCTTCTCTTCGGGCTTGGGCTTGGACAAGGATCGCTTGGCGACGAGTACTTATCGTCTTCGTGAGCTACGTCGTTGCCGGAACTATCTTCTGGTGGGACCGTTGGTTCCGGAGCAACCACAACAACAAAGGACTGCTCTTGCTCCCCTAAACCCTTCTCTTCAGTCCCTTTAGTACTATCGGCCATAGTTTCAAACCTCTAACATAAAAGAAAAAATTATCCTCCACATTTTAAATTACTCAAATAAGTACGAACAACTTTAAATTGCGAAATTAATTACCACTTACTATTATGCTAGAATTGATATGTTATTAATTAGTACTTATGCTATTAATTAGTACTTACTATTATGCTAAGTTAATTAGTACAAACAAATTTAAATTGCGAAATGTAATTAATTATACTTACTATTATGCTAAATTAATTAGTACAAACAAATTTAAATTGCGAAATGCTATTAATTAGTACTTACTATTGTGCTAAATTAATTAGTACAAACAAATTTAAATTACGAAATGTTATATATTAGTACTTACTATTATGCTAAATTAATAATGCTAAATTAGTACTCAAATAAGTACAAACAACTTTAAATTCCGAAATTAATTACCACTTACTATTATGCTAGAATAGATATGTTATTAATTAGTACTTATGCTATTAATTAGTACTTACTATTATGCTAAGTTAATTAGTACAAACAAATTTAAATTACGAAATGTAATTAATTATACTTACTATTATGCTAAATTAATTAGTACAAACAAATTTAAATTGCAAAATGTTATATATTAGTACTTACTATTATGCTAAATTAATAATGCTAAATTAGTACTTACAAATTTAAACATATCATCCACAATTTTTTTAAAAAAATGTTAACATACCCTCCTACATGTTATTTAAAAAATTTGACAAATTCACATATCCTGCAAAATTAAACATACCCTCCCAATTTCATTCACATATCATCCACATTCCCAAATTCACATTCACAATCACATATAACCCCTCATTCACATATCACCCACCCCTCATTCCCATTCACACCTACATGCACACACATATATACCCCCTCACACCCACATGCACACACATATAAAAAGGAACACCCACATGCACACACGTCCGTGGACGATGAACGGCCGACGACGAGCTTCGGTCGTGGACGACGAAGGAAGGGCCGACGACGAGGTTCGGCCGTGGACGACGAACCAGCCGACGAAGCCGTTCGGCCGAGTACGTCTTCTCTCGTGGATGACGAAAGGCCGATGACGAAGCCGCTCGTGGACGACTGCGAGAGAGAGACAGAGATGGCGGCGGCGGCGGCTGTGGAGCGGCCAGCGGCGGTGGAGAGGTCGGCGGCGCGGTGGAGGGGCCGGGGGGGAAGCGGCCGGTGGCGGTGGACGGTGGCGGCGGTGGAGCGAGCGCGCGAGCTTGCACGCGCGGTGGACGGCGGCGGCGGCGGCAGCGGAGCGGTGGAGCGGCAGCAGAGGAGGTGTAGCTCGGCGGTGGAGTGGCCGGCGGCGGGAGCGGCCGGGCGGCGGTGGAGCTGGATCGACGGCCGGCCGGCGCGGCGCAGTCGAGCGCGAGACCGGCACGAGCTCAGCTCGAAGGCCGGCGGCGCGCGGGAGGACGACGGTCGGAAGGTGAAGGTCGCAGGCGGGCGGCGGCGGAGGTCGGCGGAGGCATGTGGCGGCGAAAATATTTGGCAGCCTGACGGCGCCAAAATTTCTAGGGTTCCCGCCTGGACTTAGAAATTTTGGCGCCGCGGGCTTGCCCTTATATAGGGTAACGATCTTCGCAGGTGGGCGGTCCGCCTGCGAAGATCGTTTTTACTATCTTCGCAGGCAGACGGTCCACCTGCGAAGATGTAAAACCCTACTCGGCATAATAATCTTCGCAAGATATTTGCAGGACTGACTCTTTCTATTTCAGAATTATTTTAAAATCATTTTTGTGATTTGAAAATGTCTACAATAGTTGTAATAAAAATGGTAATTGTACATACAAATAGATAAACCTTAGTATTACTACTTTTCAAATTTAAATATTACTTAAATGTTTCAAACATTAATATTACTTATATGTGCACTTACCATTTTTCTAAAACTTTTTAAAATAAGTTTTCAAACAATCGTAAGTGAACATAACAAAATGCTACTAAATTTTTAAACCTCTTGTAAAAAAAACTTTTAAAAAATAAAAAACTGTAAATGTCACCCTACAAATGATAATTGCACATAAAATTAGTACAAACTCATATGCAAAATGTTGCGTGCAATTGTTCGTCAATTTGCGATATGATCACACATCGCCTTACATACCACCATTACATAACTACTAACTTCTTAGATGCTTACATGCGACTCAACAATCATTACCCTTTAACATTTTTTCCCACACCGTCCGTGCGCATGTAAGGCTTCACGATCTTCTGAGTAGATGTCTCGACATTCTTAATCTTCTGTACAAACTGACTATAAAGTGGCATACTATCATATTGATTGTAATCTTCGACATCTTCAACCCCATCCACTCCCAATATCTTTTGTTTCCCGGGTAGCACTATATCTTTCTTCAAATTTGATGGGTCTTGCACGTAAAACACGTGTGCCACACGATTGGCGAGTACCCAAGGGTCATCCTTGTAACCCACACTCGCCAGGTCAACAACAGTAAGACCGAACTTATCAACATTGACCCCGTTCGGGTATTTTACCCACTGGCACTTAAATATGGGGAATTGCATTGTGTGCCCATAGTTGATTTCCCATATTTCTTCAATAAACCCGAAGTATGAATGTTTTTCCCCGGCTTCATCTATTGCCTCCACACGAACACCGCTGTTTTGCATACCGGTCTTATTATCTCGGGCTCTTGTACTAAACGAGTATCCATTAATGTCATATCCCTGCCAAGAATTTACTGTAGTTGATGGACCACAAGCCAACCGCTTCATAGTTATTTCATCGGTAGTTTGTCCCTCAGGTAAGTCTAGGTCTCGCAACCAATCTACGAAGAGACGCTTGTGTTCTTTCATTATCCACTCGGTGGTGCAACCCTTATTGTTAGCTCGTATTAGTTCGATATGTTGATCAATGTACGGCTCAACGATAGCAAACTGATGAAGCACGCTGAAGTGAGCTTCTTGGAATGATTTGTGATCATGGGTGACGAATCTCTTCTTTCCTATCGTTCCCCTGCCACTCAATCTGCCCTCGTGTCGGGGCACAGGTACTCCAATTGCATATCCATCTTTGAGGTAATCGATACAGAACTCGACAACCTCTTCAGTACTATAACCCTCAACCATTGATCCCTCTGGATGTGCACGATTTCGGACGTAACCCTTCAAAACCGCCATGTAACGCTCGTATGACCACATTTGATGGAGGTACAATGGGCCAAGCGCAACCATCTGCGGCACTATGTGAACAATGAGGTGCTCCATCATATCAAAAAATGACGGAGGGAAACACATTTCAAGTTGGCACTGTGTCTCATGTGCGAATGTACGGAGATTTCCTAACTCTTTGAGACTAACGACCTTCTGTGACACTGCGTTGAAAAAGTAGCACAACCTTGTGATAGCAACCTTTAAATGCTCCGGTTTTATGGCCCTTATTGCAATTGCAAGAAACACGGTGAGCAAGACATGACAGTCGTGTGAATTATAACCAGATACCAGACAAATCTTTCATTGAAACTAGTCGATTGATGTTTGATGAGAAACCTATGGGCACTCTGACATCACAGAGTGAGTTGCAAAATGACTTCTTCTCCTTAGGTGTCAATGTGAAACAGGCTGGTGGAAGATATACTTTGCAATTTTTTTCTCCTTCTTGAGGGTGTAACTCTTCCCTGATTCCCATCTCGACTAGGTCCATCCTTGATTGCAGACCATCTTTAGTCTTGTTCGGCATGTCTAACAATGTTCCAACTATGTTGTCAAACACATTCTTCTCTAGATGCATGACGTCTATGGCATGCCGAACCTCCAGATCTTTCCAGTACGGGAGGTACTTAAAAAATATGTAATGCTTCTTGAATGGGGGAGGGAGTTTATCATCTGGCTTTGAACTATCATCTTGCTTCTTACTATCCCCTTGTTTCGTATTCTTCTCGGGTTTCTTGCGCTTTGTCCCCTTTGATGGTTTCTTAGTCACTTTTCCAAACTCGCAAACAATTTTCTGTGTCATTGCACACACCTTTTCTCCCGAGGTTGGTTTGGGTGCAAGATCTGTCTCTTCAGTGCCATCGAACTCCGCCTTCATCTTGCGTTACTTGTGATTTGTGCGTAGGAACCGCCGGTGCCGTATGTACACGAGCTTGTTGGAACCCGGGAGATACCTATAGTACGTTCCATTCAAGCAAATCACACATCCTGTTTTACCTTTAATTTGACCTGAAACTGAAAACGTTGCTGGATAATCGTTAATGGTCACGAAGATGATGGCCTTCACTGTGAAGTATTCCTTTAAGTACTCGTCCCACACTTTCAATCCCTCTTTCCATAAATCAGCCATATCTTGCAACAATGGTTCAAGAAATACGTCAATATAAATACCAGGCTGATGGGGTCCCTGTATGAGGATACAGAGTAGTACGTATTTTCGCTTTTGATAGAGCCAGGTAGGAAGATTATACATGGTGAGAAGCACTGGCCAAGTACTATGTGAGCTGCTCATGTCTTCAAAAGGATTAACTCCATCAGTACTCAGAGCAAATCTAATGTTCCGTGGGTCTTTAGGAAACTCTTTGTACTGAGCATCAAAGTTTATCCACTGACGAGCATCTGCCGGGTGTCGAATCATCCCATCCTTCTTGCGCCCTTCTTCATGCCAGCGCATTAGTTCCGCATCTCGCGGATTTGAGTATATCCGTTTAATGCGGTCTTTGACAGGAAGGTACCACATCACAAGCTGCGGGATTTTTCTCTGTTGTCCCTCAGTTGTGTCAGACGGTTCTAGGCCAGTATTGCTATTCGATTTGTACCGGCTAGCACCGCATGTTGGACATTCATCTAAAGAAGCGTACTCTTTCCTGTACAGTATGCAGTGATTTACGCACGCATGAATCTTGTCCACACCAAGTGAAAGGGGGCATATGAGATTCTTTGCTTGATATGTGCTGGATGGTAGTGAGTTAGGCCTCGGGAGCATTTTCTGCAGAAGTTCTAACAAACTGTCGAAACTGGTATCAGACCATCCATGTCTCGCCTTTAACCTCACAAGTTCAAGAACTGACCGGAGTGTTGTGAACTCACTGTCACAGCCCTTCGACTCATCGTACAAAACTTCCTTTGCTGCCTTTTGTAAAGCTTCAAAGTTATTTAACCCTCTTGCCGACCCCATCAGCACCTCGGGTTCTGCATGACGTAACATTTCCTCTAGGTCGATTTTGTCCTCAACAGAACCATCGTCATGCACCATGTCTTCAACTTGTGTCGGAACTACATTTTCAGGCCCGTCTACTTGTTCTTCGCCATGACGTGTCCATATTTCGTACTTGTCCATAAATCCACGAGTTACTAAGTGCTCCTTCACTTTAAAAGAATCGTCAAAGTCCCAGGCTATTTCATTCTTACAGTCAGCACATGGACAAATTATCTTCCTCATATTGTTCTTCTCAGCATGTGCCTTGGCAATACCAATAAATTTAGACACTTCGTTTCTATATGGAGACAAAAACTTCGGCCAATGATACATCCATTCCCGACTTTCCATATCTCTAAAAAATACACGTAAAATATTTGCACAATTAATACCAAATTTGTAGGGTTTATTGAAAAAACTTATCGCTATTCAAAACTAATTAACTAAAGGTTAAGTGTAAAGTAATAAAAAATCAAAGTTTATTTCAATTTTTTTTACACAGACATGCCAAATTAGTACATTAGGAAAATCTAACAAAATCATATCATCGGCATATTACAAAATACTATAACTATTTTTTGATTGCACCGAATAAATAGACATTAAAAATTATATTATCTCCCTATATATGACAAGATCTAGATCTAGATCTAGAACTAGGAGGTGGATGTGATAGCAAAAATAAAAAAATTGAGAATTTATGTTACACTTGACTTTGATTTTTTGTTAACATATCAAAAGAAATAAAATTAAAAAACATGGAGCTCTTCCTTCACAATTTTGCATGCATAAATCCATCACAAATTAAGGTCTAAAAGCTTAAAAAATTGCATACTTAGTGTGGAAATGAGTAGATCTAAGTACCGTAGAAAAATCCCCCGAAGATTTGACGTTCAAAATCTCCCCCTATATTTAAGTCACTTTAGGAGAGAGAAACTTCGGGGAGAATGAACAGGGCTCGGGGAGGAAGAAGACTATATAGGGGCATCTTTTCAGGCGGGCCATATAAGCGGCACCTACGAATATTGATCTTTGCAGGCGGACCATATAAGCGTCGCCTGCGAAGATCGATCTTCGCAGGCGCACGACGTCTGCCGCCTGCGAAGATCGATCTTTGCAGGCGACGCTTATATGGTCCGCCTGCAAAGATCAATCTTCGCAGACGGACCGCCCCCTCCACCCCGGGTACTTTTTTTGCCAGCGGGGTTTTGACTCCGAATTACATGCCCGCCTGTGAAAAATCGATCCCCTATGACGTCGAAAATGAGTTTTCTAGCAGTGATCTCTTTGCTTGTACTGAGTCTATATAAACAAGAAAACGATGTGAGCTAGTTGGCTGCATCAACCAAAAGCTTGAGTGTGTTCTTTCAGTTCTTCTGTGAGTGTGTCCACGAGAAAGAAATTTTGAGTGTGTGATTAACACCTAGAGAGTGAGGAGAGATTCCTAACATCCGCGTCATCGACGTCGGATGATTCCAGTGGGCGGAGCTGACGATTCCAGTGTATTCAGCTGTATAATGTAAATGCATGTTGTTGTCCTAACTATACCATCATGTGACCTTCCCAGCTGATTCCCCTCCACGCGCCCTCCGCGGCGGGATTGGTGCCACCCATGGTTTCAACAAGATCTAGTTCGTTTGTTCGTCGCCTCTCCATCTTAATTTGTATACCTTTCCAATCGTACTCAGTGCCCACGGGGTACCTGGCAAGCACAGCGGGGTTTTCAGCGAGCAACTCAACCTGCGAGCAAGAAGAAAACAAGGCATTAGATGAGACACAAGAAGCTCGATCGGAAGCAAAGGAGAAGCGCGTGGGAGGGCGAGCCCAGTAGGGCGACGGCTGAGGGGAATCGCCGATTCCCCTGCCTCCACGGCAGCGCCCTCCACCGACACCTACGAGTCCGACGCAAGAAGAGCTCGATCGTTGGTGGCAGTGGCAAGGACCAGCGCGTCCGAGTTTGAGGGCTCACCGACGTCCATGGCGGAGAAGCGAATTGGAAGTGGGAAAGAGATGATAGAGGTGGACGGGAGTTGCATGGTTCTAATTTTCTTAAACTTTAGTGCCATATAACCGATATGCTAAATAGTAGTGGTATTTTTTCAAATTAGTATATTTATATAGGCATGGATTCGATTAACCCTTAATTCAATCTGTCTAGCAGCTACACACACATCTCCCGCCCACTTGCATGCATATATACATGCACGAATGATTTAACCTTAATAATTACTTGCACACGTTTTCTCGAGACGCAAAAAGCTCTCGACCTCTGGTTCTCCGATCTGCTCTTATCCTTTATCGTTGAAATTACCATGAAGTCCCTCGACGAGTTCTGCAGCCAATAAAACGGCCACTTCACTCCCTGTATATTTCTTTTTTTTTAAAAAAAAAAGGGTACATTCACATTCATCCTTATAAGTAAAACTAGCTGGGTGGCCCGTGCAATTGCGCGGCTAGCACTTAAACAAAATTATATATTTTTCAGTATGATTTTACTTAAAATTTATTAAATAGCTATCTCATTGTCTTAACACTTTGAAAGACCAAACTTTATCATCCCATATTTCTAATTATATAGTTTTTAAAAGTTACGCCAGCTGCTACCCCTTACTTCTGTCATATCCTTCTTTATTTATTTGCTCGGTCTACCGCTATTTTTATTCATTCTCCTTGAAACCTCTAAAAATTGGATTTTATAGTTTTTTGAGTTTATTGTCTCGTTGGGTTTCGTTTTTATAATTTCTAGAAGTCCCGTCAAACGCTGCCATTATACTCCTTTACGGCCCATCCACTATATTTTCTCTTTATTGTCATTGCGATTTTACAAATTGAACAAAATTATAGTTCGGGTTTATTATTTTACTTTTTAGAAGTCCCTCCAAACCGTCAGCGGCTTTGCCATTGTACTTCTCTATGGCTCGTCCGCTGCCTCCCCTTTTTATTGTCATTGAGATTTTAAAATCGAACATGATTATCATTATTTTTTAACTTTTTAGAAGTTCCGATCCTTTAAAATTTGGACCTTGTAGTTTTTAGAGTTTATTGTCTTGTTCGGTTTCATTTTTTATAATTTTTAGAAGTCCCGTCAAACGATGCTACTATACTCCTCTACGGCCCATCCGCCATCTATTCTTTATTGTTGTTGGGATTCTAAAAATCGAACATAACTATCGTCGAAATTTATTTTTTTTATTTTCTAGAAGTCTTGCCAACCGTCGGTGACTCAGCAACTGTACTCCTATACACCCAGCACGCTGCTTCTCCTTTTTACTGTCATTGAGATTTTAAAAATCGAATATGATTATCAATACGGTTTATTTTTTTTTACTTTCTAGAAGTCCTGGCAACCGCCTTATCCGTTTGCTTCACGGCCTATCTGTCGTCCCTCCTTTTAATCATCATTAGGATTCTATTTGGTGTTTTACTAACAATTTTTATATGTCGTATCAACCGCCACCACTCTACTCTTTTATAGGCCTGTTACTTAATTTATCTCGTTTTAGATGGTCTTTCCTTCAATAGTCTTTATTTTTATCATTATTTTTTTATTTATAAATTGTATTCCTAATTGAAATCTTTTTTCTTTTTCTAATTTCAGAATTTATTTTTTTTGCAAGTTTTAATTAATACCGTATAGTTAATTGTTTCAAAATTGTATTCCTACTTAAACTCTCTTTTAATTTTTCTAATATTGGATATTATTTTATTTTATTATTCTGAATTTTAATGAATCTTGTGTTGGTTTATTATATGGATTCTTTTTTCAATATTGTTTGTTTTTAATTCCGAATTTCAGTTGATTTTAAATTGTATTCCTATTTAAACTCTTCTTCTTTTTTTGCTAATTTCGGATTTTATTTTTATTTTTATTCCGAATATTAACTAAACCCATATTGGGTTCTTATATAGACTTTTCTCTCAATATTCCTTATTTTAATTCCGAATTTCAGTTATTTTTAAATTATATTTCTACTTGGACTCTCCTTTTATTTTCTAATTTTGAATTTTATTTTATTTTTATTTCGAATTTCGATTAATCTCGTATTGGGTTCTTATATGGATACTTCTTTCAATATTGCTTATTTTTAATTTCGAATTTCAGTTATTTTTTAATTGTATTTCTACTTGGATTCTCTTTTTCTTTTTCTCTGATTATTGTGGGAATTTCTAGCCCCCACAACGAACATGGTGGCTTCTTTCAAAGCTGTTTTGATAATATAATAGATATGCACAAGTACTCTCTCCGTCCCTAAATATTTAACGTCGTTGATTTTTCTAAATATGTTTGACCGTTCGTCTTATTTAAAAAATTTTGTGAAATATGTAAAACTATATGTATACATAAAAGTATAACAATGAATCAAATGATAGGAAAAGAATTAATAATTACTTAAATTTTTTGAATAAGATGAACGGTCAAACATGCTTAAAAAAGTTAATGGCGTCAAATATTTAGAGACGGTGGGAGTATGCTGTAGCTATACTTTTATAAATATGATACCAGAGAGATTGACTCAGTATATATTCAAATTGACGAAGTTATTATAGAGTTTCGTTGTCAATGACCATACCATTTGCTAGACTATCATAAAAATATAACTAGCTATAAAACATGAACCGGTTATATGATATCGGTTCAGTTCCGTGTGATGTGAAAATTAGGGACCATCTTCATATTGCGTACTGGATAAATAATCTGGTTTTTTCGGCACTTAAACATACTCTTCCTCTTCAGCTATGTTCACCGCCACTTACTCTGCTCCGTCCCACTGAAACCCCATCCACTCATCCACGCATAAGTTAGAAAAGCAAAATGCTTTAGCGAAAAGAAAAGAATATTATGTTTGAAGCTAGCGCATATGCATGCAAAATACTAGAACTCAAGGAGGACACTGTCGAAGAGATTGCCACATTAATGGCCTGTTTGTTTTAGGAGTAGAATGAGATGAATTAATTTGCCACTCTATTCTTAATGAATGATGAGTTGTTACAGTTCAGTAATGGAATGGGTTTGTCTCCATATCACGCCTCATTTCTCAAGAGTACATGCTAAGTTATTGGCTGAAGAATGCAGTTATTTGTCAATTTTTTTAGATGAACCCATGACATATCAACCATTCTAGGCTGTCTTTAGTTCTCTCCAAACTTTCAACTTTTCTATCACATCAAATATTTGGACATATGCATGCAGCATTAAATATGAACGAAAAAAAAACCAATTGCACAGTTTGCATGTAAATTGCGAGACAAATCTTTTGAGCCTAATTACGCTACGATTTGACAATGTGGTGTTATAGTAAACATTTGCTAATGACGGATTAATTTGACTTAATAGATTCGTCTCGTAGTTTACGGGTAAAATATGTAATTTGTTTTATTATTAGTCTAAATTTAATACTTACAATGTATACGTAATTTTTTTTTGCCAAAACTACTAGACACGGCCATTGATGCATGTTTGAAAGATCAGCACAAAAATGACGAGATAGCTACTTAGCTAGGTAAGCATAATTAAAATAAGGTCAACCCTAGCACTTTTACTTTGACCAAAAGTACAAAAGAACAACACAAACACCCCACATTTTAATTTGGATCCGACCAAACCAACCCAAAACCTCATCAATTCCCCATCATGCATTAATTCGGTCTCTCTGTCGAAGCCAGCTCGAGTGCATGCATGCTTGACCTACACGCACATTTCCCGTCCACTTGCATGCATGTATACATGCCTTGAAATGATTTATCCTTATTTATTTCCACGCGTTTTTTCGAGACGTACGCAAAAAGCGCTCTTGTTGCCCCCAGCTTTAATTTGTACTCGAAATTACCATGAAGCCCCTCCCGTTCTGCTGCTCTGATCTCGCCTATAAAATGGCCACTTCACTTCTCCTCTCGATCACTCACTCACATCACACGCTGCGACAGCATTGCGAGCTATAGCTAAGCTAGCTAGCTGCAATGGCGGTTCGCTATGAGAAGAAGGCGATGTGCACGCTGCTGCTCTCGCTGATCATGGTGGCGCTCTCGGTCGCCGCCCCCGGCGACGGCGACGCGCCGGTGTCGCCCACGACGGCTTGCAACGACACGACGGACCCGACCTTCTGCCGGACCGTGCTGCCGCCGGGCGGGTCCAGCGACCTCTACACCTACGGCCGCTTCTCGGTGGCCCGGTCGCTGGACTCCGCCCGGAGGTTCGCCGGCCTCGTCGACCGCTACCCTCGCCCGCCACCGCGGCCTGTCGCCGGCGGCCGTCGGCGCGCTGCGCGACTGCCAGCTCATGTCGGAGCTCAACGTCGACTTCCTCTCCGCCGCCGGCGCCACGCTGAGGAGCGCCGCCGACGCGCTGCCCGACCCGCAGGCCGACGACGTGCACACGCTGCTGTCGGCGATCCTCACCAACCAGCAGACCTGCCTCGACGGCCTCCAGGCCGCGTCGTCGGCGTGGTCGGAGCGCGGCGGCGGCGGCCTCGCCGCGCCCATCGCCAACGGCACCAAGCTGTACAGCCTCTCGCTCTCCCTCTTCACCAGGGCGTGGGTGTCCACGGCGAAGGGGTCCAAGCACCACGGCGGCGGCGGCGGCAAGAAGCCTCACCACGGCCACGGCAAGAAGCAGCCGCCGGCGGCGGCGGCGGCGGCGGCGAGCAGGAGGAGGGGGCTGTTCGACGCGGCCGACGGCGAGATGGCGCGGCGGGTGGCGATGGAGGGGCCGGAGGCGACGGTGGCGGTGAACGGGGTGGTGACGGTGGACCAGGGCGGCGGCGGGAACTACACGACGGTGGGTGACGCGGTGGCGGCGGCGCCGAGCAACCTGGACGGCAGCACGGGGCACTACGTGATCTACGTGGCGGGCGGCGTGTACGAGGAGAACGTGGTGGTGCCCAAGCACAAGAGGTACATCATGATGGTCGGCGACGGCGTCGGCCAGACGGTCATCACCGGCAACCGGAGCGTCGTCGATGGCTGGACCACCTTTAACTCCGCCACCTTCGGTAAGCATACACTACCTACGCCGTTCTCTTTTCATATAACTTGATCATTCATCTTATTAAAAAATTTTAGTATTTTTATATAACGGTTGATCATTTATCTTATTAAAAAAATTAGTATAAATATATAAATGTATAGGTTAAGATTATAGTTTTTTACATTAATAGAATAAATCATAACAAAATAAATGGTACTTATATACTCCCTTCTTCCCTAAATGTTTGACGACGTTGACTTTTTTAATCATGTTTGACCGTTCGTCTTATTCAAAAACTTTTATGAAATGTGTAAAACTATATGTATACGTAAAAGTATACTTAACAATAAATCAAATGATAGGAAAAGAATTAATAATTACTTAAATTTTTTGAATAAGACGAACGGTCAAACATTTTTTAAAAAGTCAACGGCGTCAAACATTTTGGGATGGAGGGAGTAATATTTTAATAAAACGAATAGTCAAATGTCACGTTAAAATTTAACGGCATCATACATTAAAAATAAATAAATATGGTATATCATAAGTTTTGGCATGAATAGGTTAATTGGTTTTCAAACTTTGAGACGTTCGAATTATATTAGGATAATTTTTTGAAGAAGTGGAAGAGGCTAGCTAGGTAGCAATTACTCTGGTGGCCATTAGTGAACTTTGCACTTTCACTAAAGGACAAATGAAATTGGAGCATGATACTAGCTAGGCAGGCAGCAGAGCATGATATATAATGCTCTCATCGGCGCATAATGTATACATATGCTGATATGCATGGATTAGGGAGGATGTAACCAAAAAAACGTCGCTTTTAATTACTTGGCCCCATGCAACACTACAGGAGAATGCGTTCCACGATCCATTCCCTATCTATTATGGATGTTTGTGGTCTCATCAACTCATGCGCCGTATGCCCACATATATATCTATCACATATTTTACACAAGTTTTATATCTAGATACATATAATACTGCTTCTGTCTCAAAATGTCTCAAAATATAAAAGTTTATAAACTTCAACACAGTCTTTAATATACTATTTTAACTAATAATATTTATTAAAAATATTTTAAATTATGTAACGATGTAATCGATCTTTTTAAATTTTTCGTTGTATATTAATAATCAAAGTTATAAATATTTGATTTGACGGTATTTTAAAAAAGCTTATATTTTATAATGGATCTAGCTGTATGCTTATTATATTTTATATTTGATTTGATTTGCTCTTTTTATAATGAAAAACCGGGTCTACAGAGGGTTATGAGAATCGGGAGTAAAGACGGTTTCTTCACCGGTGTAGGTAGAGGGAGTAGTAGATTCATCTGTATCATGAAAAGAATGAAACTGATGAATTGTATGTTTCTTTTTCTATACATTTATATAGCTGTGGTGGGGCAAGGGTTCGTGGCGATGAACATGACGTTCCGGAACACGGCGGGGCCGTCGAAGCACCAGGCGGTGGCGCTCCGGTCCGGCGCCGACCTGTCGGCGTTCTACGGGTGCAGCTTCGAGGCGTACCAGGACACCCTCTACACCCACTCCCTCCGCCAGTTCTACCGCCGCTGCGACGTCTACGGCACCGTCGACTACGTCTTCGGCAACGCCGCCGTCGTCTTCCAGTCCTGCGCCTTCCTCTCCCGCCTCCCGCTCCCCGGCCAGTGCAACACCGTCACCGCGCAGGGCCGATCCGACCCCAACCAGAACACCGGCACCTCCATCCAGGGATGCTCCCTCCTCGCCGCCCCGGACCCTCGCCGGCGACGGCGGCCGGACGCTCACCTACCTCGGCCGGCCGTGGAAGAACTTCTCCAGGACGGTGGTCATGGAGTCCTACGTCGGCGGCCTCGTCGACCCGGCCGGGTGGATGCCGTGGGCCGGCGACTTCGCGCTCGACACGCTCTTCTACGCCGAGTACAACAACTCCGGCCCCGGCGCCGACACCAGCCGCCGCGTCACCTGGCCGGGCTACCACGTCCTCGGCGCCGGCGCCGACGCCGGCAACTTCACCGTCACCAGCATGGTGCTCGGCGACAACTGGCTGCCCCAGACCGGCGTCCCCTTCACCAGCGGCTTCCTCACTTCCGATCCACCTAGCTAATTCATTATTTAATTAATTATATATATATGATCATCTAAACCCATCTATTAATAATTAATTAATTATAGAATGACAAACACATAATATACTAGTACTAGTATTCGATCGATCTCGGTGTCGGCATTATTAGTTAGTTTACTTCTTATTTATTAGTTACAATATTTGTGAGATCGAGATGACAGGTAAATTAAGCGAAATTAGTTTAAGAGATGGAGTAATAATACTATTATGTGTGCAAGAATAAGAGAGGAGTATAGTACTAGTGGAGTGGTGGTATACTGGTATTGTGTGGGTTGGTTACTTGACTTCTGCTAGTGCAGTAGCAGATCGATCGGATAAAGAGTTGTACACTTTGTACTACATGGAAAGGTATATATGGTTCTCAGCCTAACTTTGTGGTGCTTTTGTTGTTTCCAACTTTCCATCAGCATATGGACTGTGAGACACTACTGTGATTTGCACTTTAACTTTATGTCCAGTCGAAAATTAATAGCTGATGAAATCAAGTAATCAAATCTAACCTAGAGATATCTAAACCAAAGATCTCTGCTTTAAAGCATGTTCAGAGTAGTGAGTAGAGAGATGCTCAGAACATTGCTTTTTTCTTGGCACTGGTTACATGAGGTGCAGCCTCCAGGGCTCAAGGTTGAAAGTACCTAGAGGTGATACCTAGCTCTCATGTTTTTTTCTCATGGCAAGAGGAAAACCTCCTTTATTTTTAGGATACCATAGCCGCATGGATCTTTAACAAGTGCCAATATTGTAGTACTCGATCTAAAGCTTCCACATTATTCCTAATTTCATCAAAGAATTAACTAGCTAGGCTCTTGGATGAGATCGAGTTTCTCTGTACATGTGTAACAAATATGATAGTGAAAAGGAAAAAGTACATTGAAGGTCCCTCAACTTGTCATCTAGTTACAAAATCGTCCCCCAACCGTAAAACCAAATATATAGCGTCCCTTAACTAATCAAAACCTATCACAATAGATCCATCGGTGGTTTTGACCCTGGTTTTATCCTATGTGGCGGCTGAGTTAGCGTGGGACCCACGTAGTCCCCACATGTCAGTACACCGGCACGTTCCAGATAGGCTTCCCCCTCACCTTGCGCCTCGATGCCAGCGGCGTGCTCTACCTCGTCGGCAACAATGGAAACTACACCAAGAATTTGACGAAGGCTAGTGCAACTCAAGCCCGCGCGGGCGACGGCTACACACTGTTCGTCAAGACCAGTGGAGCGGCGAGCCCGGCGCTCGGCGCCGGCAACAACCACCACCACCGCCTCAGGCAAGCGAGCACCGTCGCGCTGGTCTGCGTCGAGCTCCTGACGTTCGTCGCGCTATGCGCCCTCCTCATGTCGGCGCGGCTCCTCTGGTTGAACCAGAGGACGGTGCGACGACACGTCGCGCTCGCCGACGCCGAGGCCTTGGACAACGAGGCGCCGCTCCGCTCGTACAACTACGAGGAGCTGGAGCACGCGACGTACAGCTTCCACGGCGCGTTCGGCACGGTGTTCAAGGGGACGCTACGGCACGACGGCGAGAGGGCGGTCGTCGTGAAGCGGCTGGAGAAGCTGGTTGAGGACGGCGAGTGGGAGTTCCAGAGGGAGGTGCGCGCCATCGGGCGGACGAGCCACCGCAACCTGGTGCGCCTCCTCGGCTTCTGCCACGAGGGCGCCAACTACCTCCTCGTCTACGAGTACATGAGCAACGGTGCGGCGAGAGGGGGAGACAAACGGGGAGCGCGGCCATGGCAGCTCTCTGGTGCTTCGCGTCCCCCGCCTCGAGGTAGGAGAAGACGAGGATGGCGTTCTTGCGAAGGGAGCAGGCGAGGAGGAGCGGGTAGGAGGAGAGGTCGTCGGTGGAGAGGTCGAGGCGGAGGACGAAGTCGAGCTGCTCCTGGAGCACCTCGAGGGAGGAGGGGAGCTTGACGGCGGGGTCGGAGACATCGGCGGATCGGAGGAAGTCGAGCGCGAGCACGCGGGAGACGAGCTGCTCCTTCCTCCCCTGGATCACACCCCACGTCACCGACGGCATCTCGTACTCCGGCGGCGGCACGGCCACCTTCGAGGAGAGCGGCGCCTCGTCCTCTTCGTCGGGCTGCCGCCGTGCTTCCCCACCACGGTCGTCGTCGCAGCGTCGCCCTCCTCCTCTCCCGCCTCGCCCCGGCGGCCTTCTCACCAGCCACCAGGCGGCTTGCCTAGAGAAGAGGAGAAGAGAAGAGTGAGAGAGAAAAACGAGGAAGAGAGAGATGACGTGGCATCCTGACATGTGGAGCCTATCTGGGTCCCACGCTGACTCGGCCGCCACCACTAGTAGAGAACCTTTCATCTGTGACGGCCTCTAATATACTTGGAATTAGTGGCCGTCACAAATAACTCAGGCCCGTCACGGATGACACATATCAGTGACAGGCCGTAGTTTTAGGCCCGATTGAGATAACATTCCATATCTCAATCGGGTCTCAAGTTGGCGCCCATCACGGATGACCAATTCCATATCTCATCCGTGACGGGCGCCAACTTAGGGCCCGATTGAGATATGGAATGTTATCTCAATCGAGCCTAAAACTACGGCTCGTCACTGATATGTGTCATTCGTGACGGGCCTGAGTTTTATGCACATCTAACATGTCTGTGCGACCATATCTCAACAATTAAGCCCATCACAGATGACTCATCCGTGACGGGCTCTATACTAATGCCCGATTGAGATGACTTAGTATTTTTCTATTTTTCATATGAAATATTTATATTTGTGAGTTAACATGTAGCAAAATAATTAGTTCCAGTATAATAATTCATTTTATTAGTCAAAATAATTTTTCAGGTAGTAAATGATTTCAAATGGAAAAATTGTCAACAACAAAGTTATATAACTTATCAATATTTACAATTTTTATTTTGGTCATTTTTCTATATAACTTTTTTTTAACAGTTTGAATTTGAATTTGAAAATATGACAACTTCAAACAATATTTTCAAATACTAAATAATTTCAAATGGAAAAGTCATCAACAATAAAGTTGTATAACTCATCAAGATCTATAACTTTTATTTTGGTCATTTTTCTATATAATATTTTTTGAACAGTTTGAATTTAAATTTAAAATATGACAACTTCAAAACAATATTTTCAAATACTAAATGATTTCAACTAAAAAAGTTATCAACAACAAATTTGTATAACTCACCAAGATCTATAATTCTTATTTTTGATCATTTTTCTATATAACTTTTTTTTAACAGTTTGAATTTGAATTTGAAAATATGACAACTTCAAACAACATTTTCAAATATTAGATGATTTTAACTAAAAAAGTCATCACAACAAAATTGTATAACTCATCCAGATCTATAAATTTTTTTTCATTTCTTCATCCGACAAAGTGTTAGTAACATTGTTCACAAAATTAACATATATGTGTTAAAAAACCAGATGAGAGATATATGAATTTTATAAACAATGTTACTATCACTATGTTGGATGAAGAAATGACCAAAATAAAAATTATAGATCGTGATGAGTTATACAACTTTGGTGTTGATGACTTTTTTAGTTGAAATCATTTAGTATTTGAAATTGTTGTTTGAAGCTGTTATATTTTCAAATTTAAATTCAATTTGTTCAATAAATGTTATATAGATAAATGATCAAAATAAAAAATGTAAATCTTGATAAGTTATACAACTTTGTTGTTGATGATTTTTCCATTTAAAATAACTTAGTATTTGATAATATTGTTTGAAGTTGTCATATTTTCAAATTCAAATTCAAATTGATCAAAAATGTTATATAGAAAAATGACCAAAATAAAAGTTATAGATCTTGATGAGTTATATAACTTTGTTGTTGACAATTTTTCCATTTGAAATCATTTACTACCCGAAAAATTATTTGAATTTCTTATATTTTAAATTTCAAATTTTATATAGTTTAATCAAACCCGGATGGAGAAATGACCAAAACAAAATTGGTAGATCTTAATGAGTTCTACAACTTTGTTTTGACAGTTTTTTCATATGAGTTCATTTAGTATCATAAAATTCAATTTGAAATTTATTTTTGCCTAAAAGTCTGATTTGCTTCCTCATCATGTTAATACTTGCTAAATATATATTTGATCCAATTAACTTGGTTTTGCTGGTGAAATATATGAATGAACGTGAAATATGTGATCAAAATGGATGTTATGTGAATGTGGTTGTGTTAAATATATCGATGGTTGTGTATGTGCATGAATATATAACTTTTTCTTCAGAAGCCGATCCTCAAAGAACACTGAGGTTAAGCATGCTTAGGGTAGAGCAATTTCAGGATCAGTGACCGACTGGGTGCACATGAGTATGGACAAGCTTGAGGCTAGCCAAAAAATAAAATTTATTTTTTTTTGGATTATACTTATCCGTGACGGGCTATAATTTAGGCCCGATTGAGATGAGAGTCATCCGTGACGGACTATAGTTTAGGCCCATTAGAGATGAGAGTCATCTGTGACGGGCTATAGTGTTGGCCCGATTGAGATGTGTGTCATCCGTGACGGCCGGATGCCCAATTGAGATATTTTCTCACATCAGTGACCTTTGCTTAGTGACGAGGACGCTACCCGATAAAGATGAGGCTTTAGGCCCGTTACAGATGATCGAACCTGTTCTAGTGCACGTAGGACAAAACCGGGGTCAAAACCACCGAAGAACCTATTGTGACTGGTTTTGATTAGTTAAGAGACGCCGGATATCTGGTTTTGCGTTTGGGGTCAAAACCACCGAAGAACCTATTGTGACTGGAATGACGCCGGACAAGTTGAGAGACCTCTGGTGTACTTTTTCCTAGTGAAAAAGGTCAAACAACCCTCTATAGGACGGGCTAAATCAATTATTCACATGACCCATTTAGTCACACTATATATTTAGAAAAAATTCTACTATGGATCCCTCAACTATAAGTCGAGTGAATATCCTTAATCAGAAAACCATGTATAAAGTACCCTCTAACTTCTAAAACCGGTGTAAATTAACATGTGAACCCTTAATAAGGGTGGGGCCAGTCTACATGATTACTTAGCATGGTCAACATGTCACGTTAGCCCCAAACCACTCTATAGACCACCGATTTACATTAGTTCTAGAAGTTGAACGACGCTTTATACCTCACTTTATAGTTGAGACTTGAGTGACGCAAAAGAAACACTACCTGTATTGGAGGGACGTAAGGTGGACTTTTCCTACATTTGGGGACAGTAATCAGGCCCCTCAGCCTCTGCAGCAAGCATCGGACAAAATTAATTATTTGGGAAGCAACTGTTGCATTGTGGGTAGCCCATCGATTGTTGCGATATGTTTACAGATATTTGGAATTATATTATTTTCTTTCTTTTCTCAAGAAGCAAAGAAGAAAACAATTCAAACTTAGGAAGACGAGCTTTGTTCTTTTCTTTTTTCAAGGTGAGATTAAAACTGTGGGTGCAGCGAACATCAGATCAAGCAATCAGCCATATATACTAAATTCATATTTTTTTTAATAAGGGGCATTCAAAAAATTTCTTTTTTTTCCCAAGACATAAGGTGGTCCATGCCACGAATGAGGGCATGTTTGGATCGCGAAAAGAAAAGTTTTGAATGTCACATCGGATATTTGACCAGATGTCGGAATGGGTTTTGGACACGAATAAAAAACTAATTTTATAACTCGTCTGAAAATCACGAGACGAATCTTTTGAGCCTTATTAATCCGTCATTAGCACATACATGTTACTGTAGAACTTATAATTAATTATGGACTAATTAGACTAAAAAATTCGTCTCACGATTTCGATATGATGTTTTTTGAAAAAAATTTTGAGAACTAAACGAGGACTGAGGCGTTAAAATGAAAAGGAAAAAAAAAAGGCTTGCCCCCATTTGTAGGAAGACGAAATGGGGCCCTTCAAGTATTTTATATAAAAAAAACTTGTCTTGAAAATTGTGTAAGCTAATAAAGGCAACTCAAGGACCCCTGTGTGATTGTAAACATTGGAATTTGGAAATATTACTTTTTTACATGAGGGATATTTATGTTTTTAGGGTAGTTCTTGGACAGAAAAAAATGCGTTTCCCTAAACAAAAAGAAAAAAAAAAGCGATACTGGATTATGTGTGAGAAACCGTCACCGAAACAGGCGTGAATGCGTGATGCCACTACGCAGGCCGCCAGGTGTGCGATTCCCCGGCACAGCAATTTTAAATTACCGTCGCCGACGGTTTTGCACGTCCAAATTTAAAACCAAGTTGTGGAGATAATTACTAAATTGAATTCGAAACTAAACAATAGAAATCCTTGTGGGGTTTGGTCGTCACATGAAGAATATATTGGCGTGGAATCGTGGATAACGCCCGGCGCCGACGGACGAACAGAAGAAAATGCAGCAACAACAAAAAAGAAGAGTAGGAATGAGGTAGCAGCATCTATCTGTAATTGTTTACTTTTTGGGATTTGACCAAACCATGTTCTGATGTTCAGGTTCAGCTGAACTAAAAACCTCGAATACATGCAATGCACTTCTTTTTCGTTTGGATAAATGTGTCACGTGCGCTAGTGACTGCTCACCCATCGAAACGTACGGGGCCTAGATCTCTCAATTTTGGAGGTATCCGGCCTGCATTTTAAATTTATGTTTCCAGCTTGAGTGACTTTTGCTATCCTTTTCGCTGCGATTTGGCTCGTGGTGAAAATTAATTGTTCCTTGCATTTCTAACTGGGATTTATCTCGTGGTGAATATATATTACTGTCGTTTTCTCCTAAAGACTGAAGTGGTGGCCGGTGGGTATCAATTTAGTGACCCGTTCTTTTGACTGTCGTTCAAAAGTCTTTTGCACGCGGTGAATAACTATGTAACTTTAAATGTTTACACATGTATAGAGTATTAAATATAAAAAAAACAACTAATTATACAAATTACATGTAAATGAGACGAATATTTTAAGTCTAATTACGATTGAACAATGTGGTGCAACAGTAAACAATTGTTAATGACGGATTAATTAGACTTAATAAATTCGTCTCGTAGTTTACAAGCGGAATCTGTAATTTGTTTTGTTATTAGTCTACGTTTAATACTTCAAATGTGTGTCCGTATATTCGATGTGATACGTCAAAACTTTACATCCATGGATCTAAACACCCCATTTGTCCTAAATATTTTCTCACCGAGGGGATTGGTTATTGTAAATTTGAAAAGAAATAATTGATCGTAACAAGAGAATTTGTCACCTAACTTTATGCTCATTTATATTTTAGAAAATGAACAAATGAGACTTAGAAAATAATTCCATAGGATGAAAACGGTAAAGTTTCATTAACCTGGTTATTCTATTATAGTAGTTTATAAGAAAATCATTTGATCCAACTAAGCCCTTTAGGAATTTTACAGCAATCTCATTGGAGTTAGTTAATTCCCCTAAAATTTTATTGAAATTCCTCCATTCTTATGATGCTATATATACAAATATTGAAAGAGATGAGTATTCTCTTACTTAATCTTTCTTATCACCTACCGAGGACATCGATAGAATCTTAAGTATACTCTGTCTATTTCAAAATATAAATATTTTTAGGTTGTTTAGAAAAGAAAAACCTAAGATAGAACAAAAATATCCAATTTTTATTACATCTACGGTTAAATTTTAAATGCGTAGATTATCTTTCGAAACATCTGCTGAAAATGAATAGAGCCCGTGTATTGCAATTAGTTTCCCAAGATATTTACATTAAAATGAAGCTAGTGTCTAATTTTTTTCTCTAAAAATGCAAATAACTTAAAATGAAGCTAGTGTTATACTACTAGTACTTCTAGTGATGGTAGTTCAGCACTTATCACAAAGTTGATTGTACTACTATAGCACGATGGATGGCCACTTTGTATGGATGCCAAAATATGCCATGCTAATTTTTTAGTTTGAGTAGTAAATATGATGGTTTAGTTTGGAGCCAAATGGATGGTAATGTCTATGTTTAGGACCCCTTTGAATCGCAGGATTGAGAAAACGTAGGAATAGGAAAAACGTAGAATTTTAATAGGAATGTAAGTATAAAACAGAGGATTGTAAAATACAAGAAAAACATAGAAATGACCGTTTGATTGAACCGTAGGAAAAATACAGGAATTGGATGAGAGAGATAGACTCAAAGGAAAGTCACCAAGAGGTTGAAGCTCTTGCTAAATTTCCTCCAAAATCTCTATAAGATTGTCCATTCTATAGGAATTTCAAAGGATTGGATAGGATTCAATCTTTTGTTTTAAAGGGCTTCATAGGAAATTTTCCTATAGAACTGAAATCCTCTAAAATTTCTGCGTTTTTCCTCCAATTCAAAGGGGCCCTTAGTTTGGAGTATGGTTCTAAAACTTTCTTCACCATAGCATAAAATTTGGCTCTCAATTAGTATCAATCCAAACATATTAGTTAGAATTCTTCGCTACCAAATTATTGCTAGTGCCAAAACATTCCTAGGGTCGTGTTATTTAGATTTAAACTTCTGTCTTCAAACTTTCAACTTTTCCGTCACATCAAATGTTTGAAGACATGCATGGAGCATTAAATGTGGACGAAAAAACCAATTGCACAGTTTGCATGTAAATCGCGAGACGAATATTTTGAGTCTAATTGGTATTACAGTAAACATTTGTTAATGACAGATTATTTAGGCTTAATAGATTTGACTCACAGTTTACAGTTTATTAATCTATATTTAATACTTTAAATATGTTTTTTATACTTAAAAATATTTTGGCAGAGGAATTAAACACAACCTAGATTTTGACACTACCAATGTATTTTAGCACGAATAAGGATCCAGTGCAGTTATACCAGAGACTGCAACTTAAGCGGTTGGAATTATTTTTTACCGTTGGATTGAAACGATCAACGGTTGTAATCTGTGCCACGTCAGTTCTAAACAGTAAATGCTACAGTGCCCACTACAGGAGATATCCAGCTACAGTGTTTGTCAAATAGTGCCTAGGAAAATCTTGACTGCTACTTTCCAATCCAACGATGCCTATGTGACTGCTTATGTTGCAGTGGCTATAGCCACTGCAGGTGATCTCAGATTATTTTAGCTCTATCAAACAAGCCCGGAATTTTCATGTCCAACGCAATGAGGGGAGTTTGAAATGACAGGTACCAGAGTTGAAAAGGAGTAAAAGCAGGAAGCAGCAATACCCTCTAGTACAGCCTACAGCGACCTCCGCGGCGTGGCGTCGGTAGGCGCAAACCCACGTCCCCCGCACCCACCGTTTTCCCCCCTCCAAAACCAGGGCCGCACCGCCACCGCCACACAACCCCCGCCCTTTCCGCCGAGGCGAGGCCACCCCCCACCTCGCTAGACGCTGACCCCGTTCAACGCACCCGTCCTCGCCTCCACGCCACTTGTCGCCCTCCCCGCCGCGCCATCCGCTCGCGATCCGGGCGTCCGGGCACACGCGGCGTGCGTACGCAGCCACACGGCGCGGCGCGGCATCTGCGTCGCGCTGCTGCCTTTGGTACAGCTGCTGCTGCTGCTACAGTGTTCGAGACGCGCGACGCGAGGCAGCGCGCAGTGCGGTGCCAGGCGCCAGCAGCAGCGGCCCATCACCACGCGGACACTCCCCCTACTGCTACAGTGTCACTGCAGCTTGCCACTCGCCACGCACGTGACCGTGTACTCCTCTCTCTCTCAAGCTCTCGCTTTCTCCTCTCACTTTTTAGGGAGACGAGCCAGCGACTGTGCCAATGTACTACTCCTACCCCCTCCTACTCCTGTTAACAAGTTGTGCTGCTATATAGAGGAGCAACGGAGCAAAGCGTGTTGGCCGGCCGAGTCCAAAGAAAGCTATTACTACTAGAAGAAAAGCCCTGTGAGTTGGTAATTCATACAATGTGTGGCGGAGCGATCATCGCCGACTTCGTCCCGCCCGCCGCCGCCGCCGACATCTCCGACGACGCCATCCTATCCGCTGCCGGTATTTCTATCTATCTACTCCTATTCCACATGAACAGATGTTTCCCATGTCCATTTCTTTGCCGTCCTCGCATGCGCAACGTGTCCACTGTTTAGATGGACGCACGGTTTTGTAACGTAGCTGCAGAGTCCTATCCAATATATGCGCGCGTGGTTAATCTTCTTGCCTGTTAATCTCCTGGGTCGCGTCTTCTTTGTGCAGGTGACGAGTCGTTCGCGGCGGCGGCGGCGGCGAAGGCGCCGGCGCCGGGGAGGAAGACGGCGTACCGCGGCATCCGGCGCCGGCCGTGGGGACGCTGGGCGGCGGAGATCCGCGACCCGAGGAAGGGCGCCCGCGTCTGGCTCGGCACCTACGCCACCGCCGAGGAGGCCGCGCGCGCCTACGACGTTGCGGCGCGCGACATCCGCGGCGCCAAGGCCAAGCTCAACTTCCCCCCGACCATCGGCGCCGCCGCCGCGCCACCGCCGCCCAAGAAGCGACGCAAAGCCATCGCCGCCGCCGCCGCCGCCGCGGCGAACCACCACCACCACCAGCAGGAGAGCTCCTGCTCCTCGTCGGCGTCGTCGCTGCCTCCAACCCCGCCGCCGGCCGCCGAGAGGCAGCTACGCGAGTGCATGTCCGGGCTGGAGGCGTTCTTGGGCCTGGAGGAGGAGGAGGACAACGACGGTGGCGCCGGTGAGCCATGGGACGCCGTCGACATGATGCTCGAGTAGGCTCGCCGGGAATGGCAGCGTTGCCATGCTCATGCATCCAAGCTTATCCATGCATGCAGCAGCAAGATATACAACTTTAGTACTACTACTATGTTAATTACTAGTTACTGCGTAGGTAAATGAAATAAAATGGGGTTGGTTAATTAGGGTGTTCTGGGAATCCTTGGCTTTGCTAATTGCTAGTAGTACTATGTACTTTGGCGTTAAGCATTGCATTGCCAGGTGATGCATGTCATGTAATCGTGGTAATTATATGGCCGTCCTCCTAGAGCTAGCAGATTAGATTTACTATATATAGTGGTAGTAGAAATATATGATACTAGTGTCTTGTAATGATTTCAGACTTCTTGGGCAACATGAGCAATGCATTTCAACTTCCACTTTGCATCTATATACCTCTATGTAGGAAATTTGTAAGAAAATTAGTAGTTTCTTATTTGGTCATTTGAAACAAGGATTGGGACTCCGGCTGAACTGCTGAAGACATTAGCGTTAGGTCCCATCCGATGGAAAATTTCGATTAGCACCAGATCTAACCTTATGGAATATTTTGTTTGAGTCTATCTCTCCTTTTATCTCTTCTCTTCTTTAGGCTCTCTTTCATTCGAAGGAACAGACTCGTGCGAGTCGTTAAAAAAAAGAACTCTCTTCGAATAAATTCTTAGAAATTTTAAAGGATTTTATTCTTATAGAAAGAACTCGAAATTTTAAAGGATTTTATTTTTATAGGAATTTTTCCTACGCTACGTAGCATTTTAAATCCAAGGAATGAACTTGATGGAATCATGTGAAGTTTTTATGGAATTGGATTCTATGGAATTGCCTCTTCCATAAAAATTTATATGAGGAAATTCAACATGAGGTTTTTGATTGAACCCTATAAAATCATATGAAATTTCTACGGAATGTCTCTTTCCACTCTTTCCATTCTTTTGTCTCTTTCCACTCTTTCTATTCTTTCCACTCTTTCCATATAAGTTACACGGAATGTCTCTTTCCATATAAGTTAATATCTCTTTCCATATAAGTTACAGAGGAAATTTACCAAACTTTCTATATAAGTTACACAGGAAATTCAACATTTGGTAGAACCTCATGAAAATGATTAAATTTATCATTTGAGTCTTTATTTCGCCTTAAATTACTGTGTATTTTTTCTACAGTCCAATCAAACGGTTATAAAACGGTCATTTCTATATGGTTATAAAACGGTCATTTTTGTGTTTTGTATCTTTTATTTTATACCCGTATTACTATCAGATTCCTACAATTTTTCTATTCAACCTTCTTTTCGTTGTTCAAGGTGGCCCTTAGTTCTCGTGTTGTCTCTAATTCTCGTGTTTTCACGTGATATTTTTAAACAAATATTCATGTCTGTTCTTTCTGTTTAAATTTTATATTTCTGCTAAAATCCTACGATGTTTCTATGTTTTTTTCTATTTATATGGTCTTTTAGATAAATTTACAATATAATGGGAAGTATGTACCGACCATGGCCTTGTTTGGAATGAGAAATTTAATAATTTACCACTTAATTACAATTGTTTAAGTATATTGAGTTCTCAAATGATTGCACATGTTATCAAATTTCTTTTGACCCGAGGATTTTTGGAGTTTCTTTTTTCAGGCAGTGAAATACTTTTCAAATGAGGATCGATTCCTTCCCATAATATAAGAGATTTTGAGTTTTTACTTATACTGTTTGACCATTCGTCTTATTCAAAAAATTTTAGAATTATTATTTATTTTCTATGTGACTTACTTTATTATTTAAAGTATTTTAAGCACAACTTTTCGTTTTTTATATTTGTACAAATTTTTTAAATAAGACGAGTGGTCAAACACTGTAAGTAAAAATACACTCATGATAAACTCATGTTTAGATTGTTGGATTACCAATTTTGTATGGTTTGGTTTTGGTAACAAAGTAAACAAGCCCCCAGTCTCTTGGTAGTAACATACACTGAAGTACTGAACAATTGTCAAACCTCCATGACTTGCTTAGGCCAAGAGGCTAGGAGGATCAGAAAAGGAAGAGGAGATAATCAAGTAGAAAATATTTTTAATATGATAATGATATTAATTTTATGTCAAAAAAAATATCATAGTGGTTTATATGCCACTAAAAGTTCGTGAGTTTTTTATATGCCACTTAAAAGTAACTATTTCCTTATATGACATCCAACAAAAAATTTCATCCTTTATACACCACTGTTAACAGTGAAATTTGGTAAGCCCGGAGTAGTCATCGGCTTAGAGACAGCATCCGCTTCGAAGTCCTGAGATTAGCCGATGAGAGTTGTCAAGTCGTCATTTGTCGGATTCTTGCTATATTCGGTTAAGGAAATTGATCTACTAAAGGAAGCTTATCCAGAAGAGACCGAATTCAAAGAGAATGCGGCATGGCAAGTTATCTATTAATTAGAAATAGTTTGTTAGTTTCCTTTTATCTTTAGGAAAGTGTGTTTAGTGTCATATAAGGACTTTATCTTTTCCTTTTATCTTTAGGAAAGTTTTCTTTCTTGTCCGACAAGGACTTGTATCAACCCATGGGTATAAATATGTACACCCGGGGTCTATGTAATCTATCTTCACGATCAATACAATTCGGCGCATCGCCACCTTTTACCTTTTCTACTTTATTTTATCGTCCAGTGGGACTTGGCACCTAACGCGGGGCTGCATCGGTGTTCGATCTCCGGCTAAGGGGTAAGTCCAATGTTCCGCCGCCCCAGGCAATTGTATTGTTTACGTCGGCGTCGTTCAAGGCTGCATCAGTACATTCGACCTCTTGGATTGCTCTGGTTTGGATGATATATTTGCCTACCTATTTATCATATGTCTCTGTTAATCTAGTCTTAGCATATCAATTTAGCTCTATCGGCTGCTTCTCGTTTTAGGGTTTCTGCCGGTATCGGCTAAATCGCTTTGCTAGATTAGATTAGCTTAGACATCCACCACCCTGAAAACTCAGTCAACGGCTTGATTGTCTACATATTATGTTTCTTTTCATACTTAGTGCTGCATCAGTTAAGTTTGATCTACTAAGTCGTGCTTAGAACCATAATCTCTAGCCTGCTTCTTGATTGCCAATAAGGGTTTCATCGGGGTTTCAGCCGGTGAGTTATCTAGATGTTGCATCGGCTCATAAGGATTGCATATACATATAAGTTGGATTTAGCCGATGACAACAAAAGTTTCACTTTTTAATCTAATCTTGTGGATTTCATGATATCGGACCTCCAGCCGTTGTGTGCTTTAACCTTCGGATCGATACTTATTTACCATATCATTATTTATCGATTGGTTTATACTGGACTATATTATTGTTATATTTTATTATCAGTAGCCGATTGCCTATATATCATTATTTACTAAAGTGTTACAATCTACATTGGACGTATAGCTGATTGCTCAAAACCCTATCGCTATCGGCTGGTATCGCCATCGGCTATTATCAGCTATCGGCTGGAACTACTCCATCGGCTTGTCAGCTGATCGGCTGTTTTGTCTATTATTTGCATATTTTGTCGGTTGCAGGATCAAACTGACTGGCACGCCCGCATTTCACCAATCTTTGGACCTGCACAGGAGCTAAACAGATCTCCCAGACCAGTGTGTGTTTTTCACGTCAACAACCACTATCGAGGTCAAACTGCTTTTGACCTTACCAATTTTTTAATGAAATTGACAACATTATTCTCGTGTGTTCTTTCCATTGCTTCCGTTCAGCCATCATCAATTCACAACTGAGCATGACGGTTCCACTTATAGCTGATCTATCATTTTTTTTCTAATCTATTCAGGGACATCCCTCATTATTACAGTCATTAGGTATTTTTTTTAAAAAATAAATTGATAAGATAGATGAATATGTGATGTATCACTGCATAAAACAAGTTCAATTTAATCTTTACAAATTATAGTATAAATAACAAATTTAACTTAAATTAGTACATGTGTGCTCACAATTATTTTTTTTAATAACTTGTATAAGTCAAATTTAAACTGTAAGCTTGTGATGTGATATAATATCACATATTATTCTATTTTTTTTAAATATTTTTTTATAACTATATATCTAGATGGCGTACTAAGAAACAAATGGACATGCCTTAAGGGATCAAAAGGGATCAAAAAGGATAATCTCGTAACTTTTATGTCCATATTACACATGATGATGATATGGATGGCATATGAGGAACGAAAAAGTTTGAACAGTGACATATAAGAAAATAACAACTTTTCAATGACATAAAAAAATTCATGAACTTTAGGTGATAAATAAGAAATTTTCTTTTTTTACGAAGGGAATAATATATGCTCAATGTGCTTCAGCCAAGCAAGATATATGTGATCTAGAAGTAAGCCACAATTACTATTTTTAAACATCTGATAGATTTCTTGTTTACTCGAGATTTGCTGACTGTAATGCTTCATAGAAGTAGCTTTTTGCACTAAACACGTTTAAAAGCTCTTCTTGAAGTATATTATATATTTTATAGTAGCAGTTGCTATCTCATATAGATGCGACCAATCCCTACGTACTGTTGTTCCTCTTTTACTCGACATACTAGAACACGTGCCATCAGTCTCTAGAGTTTGACACCGCGTTAATATATCTACAACTATGTAGGATTTTAAATTGAAAATTGCGCCACTAGATATTTATCTAGAAATGCTTTCATAACAATTTATTATTTAATTTTAGTTCTCTCTTTAATTTTTCTGGAAAATTTATTAGTGTTTATATTTTAGAAATATTTATATTTTAGGGTGGATGACGTAAAAGATTATTTCTTAAAAAATATCGAGCCCGGCCGGAAGCATGCACTAGACGTTGTGTTCTACGGCAGCAGACAGCGGCCGGTGAGAGGTAGACCATATCCTAGTAATAGGAAGCTGTATTGCCCATTCTTCTCCTCCTACTAGCTAGCTAGGTTAATTAGCTAGAGCATTTAGTACAATCACTTGCTTAATTAACACGGAGTCGTCTCCTCAAAGAGAAAAAGTCTTTGATCGATGTGGGCAGTGGAAGACCAAATGTGCATATATTGATCCCTCCATTAATTATTGTAACCTAAGTTAACTAGGTAGGTAAGCTAACTAGCTACAGTATATATATCTAGCTGAAGTACAGTACTGGAGTTCATATGTTCTTTCTTAAGATAATCTAATGTCTAGAACATCATCGATTTATATAGTCTCTAATTTATATTTGATCGGTGCCTTTTACAATAGTGTATTAAATATATATATATATATATATATATATATATATATATAGCTACCTAAAAATGATTTCACTACTAGTTTTGTTTTTATATATCAAATCTTAATCTTTTTTATTTATTAGTCAATTAAGATTTGCATATACGACATGTGTACTATACATGTTAATTAACTATCAGCTATAAGGGTTACTTTGGAGAGTATTTTCACAGGAGTGATCTTATGGCTTCAAATCCTGGATTAGGAAATTTTCCGGCTAGGTTATTTGGGAACATATATAGTAGGATTGAAGTTTACTGAATTCTTGAGCTCTGATATCATTTTAATTTTTCTTTGAGCAGTTCGATGAATCTTCTCGCTTTATCTCTACTATCTAGATTTCGTCTAAATTCTCATTTTTACTTCCTATGAGCTATCCAAATGCTTGATCTTTTAAATTTCCAGGTTTTGATATTTCTATATGATCATTATAATTTTATGTTTTCCTTATTCATGTATTCTAAAATCATGGAGTTCAAATAAATCCTATAGTTGCATAGTTAGCCAGTTATTCCATTCTAAACTGAAATTATTACCTCTATCTCACAATATAAAGATTTTTAGAGATAACAATTGGACATAGTTAGTAGATAGATTTAATTATATAAATATGAAAATATTATGATTGGATGAGAAGCGAAGATAAGTGGGGAAGTTAAATGGTGAGGGGTTATGGTTAATTGGTTGGGAATATTTTGAGATAAATTCTAAAGATTGAAAGTTGTTATATTTTAGGATGCGTAGTAACTATACGTACGACCCTGCCTGTACGACCTGCGTACGACGCATATAAACATGGTTTTGGCTGGTCTCACGTGAGCTTTGTGGTTGGTTAGTTCAGCACGGTCGTATGTGAGTTGCATGGTTGAGTCGGATGTATATTTTAGAATGGGAGAGTAATTAATTCATAGCTATGACAGTTTTTCCATTAGACCGAGGGGATAAATACTTCACCGAGTCTATGAATGGTACGGCCGGTCGCTGGGTGCAGAGACAGTTAATTAACCCGCGTACGCGTAGGTACGTAAGGTACAATTTACGTACTCTAATTAACTCTCTTTGACGTCTTTCTTCTAATTTTCTCTCTCGAGCATTCGTGCGAGCGATCGAGGGAGCCAAACCGACGGCGCACACCGGATTTGCATTGCGTTGCATTGTTTCCTCCCCCACTACCCTAGCTGAGTGAGGGCTGTACGTGCAGCGAGCTAGCCAGATGGAAAGCAAGACGACTTTTAGCTAGCCATCCACCAAATTAAATAAGGATTTCTTGTCTGAATTTAGTACTCCATGGGAAATTATAACAAATTTTAAAGTTTAAGTTTTGTCAGCTATAGTTAATTTAATAGACAATTCATAAAATAGTTACCAATAAATATGTACTACATAATTTATGTTTGATCTCACTTGTCATACACACGTACATCTTAAAATCCGTGCTGTAGCTGGCTATAAATCTGTAGTCCGCTGCTCTTATCTCTCATTTTTTATCTCTTTAAAATATGTTTACAGCCGGCTTATAGTCTGCTATTATACCTGCTCTTAGAGCAAGTTCAATAGTATAGCCAACTACTAGCTCCAATTTATCTATAGCCAATCTAATAGCTCATTCATACAATAGTTACATACTACACTATTAATACCTGGTCCCACCTGTCATACACACACTGTGTCTTGGAGTCCGTGCTACAGCTGGCTACAAATCTGAAGCCCGCTGCTCTTCTCTCTCCTTATTTATCTCTTTAAAATATGTTTACAGCTGGTTTATAGCCTGCTATTGTACCTGCTCTTAGGCTCCAACTAGTCTAGGCTTAATTACACGGACCCCACTCATCCCATGAAGTTAACCAAGTTTCTTTTTACCTCCTCGTCTTAATAACCATCCCAAAAGTCAAAACTTGTATTTTGGGATAGGGGAAGTATCAAATTGAGGAGTTAGTTAGGGTGTGTTAGGTGAGATGTTTCAAGTTGCCAAGCGAAATCTTAAGTGCATCACACATTTTTAGCTAGCTGTTTGATTGATGTAACAGCTATAGCATAACACAATGATTCATCCTTAATTTTTGACCTTTTTTTAAAAAATACAAGTACTTATCGAATGTATTATATCTTAAACATAATATTTCTCAAAAAAAATAACTTATAAACATAAGCATAGTTCATACTAATCTAACCATTTAAAAGTGATTACTCATTCACACATAAGTGTAAGAGTTTTTTATTAAAAAAAAGAAGTGTAAGAGTGTTAATAGCGAAATTTGGCAAGTTAGACTCAGGTTAAAAATAGAGAAAATATGTCATAGTAGTCAATTTGTTAGATAAGTGCTTAATTGATGGTACGATGGGATCATGGGAAGCCATACTTCACTATTCCTTTTTTTTTAGAACTTCACTCTTCCTATTGATGCATATGTAGTAGTAGTCCTTTAGTAGCTTGCCACACCTTCGATACATTGAGAGTGAAAGATGTTGACTTAGGTTTTCCATTTTCCCAATGTCCTTTAGGAAAATAAAAGAGATTTTCCTGTACAGGTCTAGGTGGCTTCGAAGAGAACGCTAATGGGCTGCCGCTAGGCCATAATAGTGCACAAATAGGCCTCGATCAATTTTTTCAATAAGGGCCACCGTTAATAGGCCTCATTTAAGTTGGACTCGGGCAGGTCGGTGGTCGAACATATTGGGCTGGTTTGGTTTGAGGCCTAAGGGCCTGTTTACTTTGATACCATTTTCAATCATACCATTTTTTTTTTTAAAGTTATCAAAATTTTGGCTGTATTTAGTTTGCTGTCAAAATTTGGTAAATACATAAAAAATCCTGCTAAAATTTTAGCAATATTACCATCTTGTCAAAATTATGGCATTGCCAAAATTTGGTGTGGTTTATTTTGACTACAATCTGAACGGACCCTAAATTTGGCTTACCAATATTTGGCAATTTCAATAGTGTTTAGTGTCTATTTGGTTTGAAGCCAAATTTTGGCATGCCAAAGAAAATAAGCTATTTCAATAGTTAACTTACGCTATTTTGGCTTCAATCTAAACACAACTTTGCCTTTCCAAAATTAGTCATGCCAAAACTTACCAAAATTTGGTATTGCCAAAAATTGGTAAGGCCAATTTAGGTCACAAACCAAACTAGCCCAATCTGTCTTCAATTTGAAGGAAGAGAGGAGATTACAAGTAGCTTACCTGATGTGGTGTTGGTGGGATACCCGCAACAAGGTTAATGCAGGAGAGCAAGGCTCATCGTCTATGGAAGTTAGAAGAGCCGATTTCATGGCGTCTGCTCCTGCTGGTTTGATGAGTGAAAGAATTCCCAGGCCGGAGGGTGTATCAGCAGACAAGAGTGGTTGGAAGATTTCACATGAGGATGAGCTGAAACTGAATGTTGATGGGGCATTCTACGAAGCAAGCAATTCAGGCTGGGGCTTCATCCTGAGAAATCATAGAGGGGAGGGGCTGCTGGCGGGTGCAGGGAGTTTAATTCCAGTTCGTGATGCTCTTTGTGCTGAAGCAAAGGCTTGCCTCTTCGCGTTGCAAGCAGCAGCTAATTGGGGTGTAAGCCAGGTGGAAGTTGAGACGGACTCAAAAGTTCTGGTGACAGCAGTTCAATCCAGTTCTTATGATCAGGCGCCGGGAGGAATTCTGTTCAAGGCGATAAAAGAAGTAGTTCGCAGAGATTTTGTTAAAGTTGTTTTCTCTTATGTGCCTCGCCGATGTAATAGTTATGCTGTGCCCATGAACTTGCCCAATGGGGTTTTAGTAGGGACCCGGGTCAATCTGATGTTTGGATTGATCCCCTCCCAGATTTTGTTAACCGCCTGATGGCTCGTGATGTTACTGAGCCTATTGTCTAAATAAAGAGGTGGTGTTTGATGATAAAAAGAACAACTAATGAGTGGAACTTTTATATTTGTATTCTTAGCAGTTTAAAAATATAAGTTCTACTCATTAGTTAAGTTTGAACATTGAAATTTTAGCTATGGTTGATAATAAGCCAGCAAACAAATGACAAAAGTTCATATTTTGGATATATCATTAAATGTGCTATGTCTCTGTAAATTTTACATTCATGTGCGGTAAATCGGCCTCCTCTAAAACGTAGCTTGATATTCGTGGATCACATATATTAGTTTATAAAGTCATGCATTCGCACAAGTATGACCATCCTATTATTAACAGTCTTCGTTACTACGTGAGTCACCACACTTCCACCTTCTTCGCCATTGCATGATCCCTTTATTTTTTTTAACTATGTTGTCAAAACTTCTAAATTCTTTGGTATTAAATTTTAGTATGAATAATCATCTTCTTTGCTGCTGTGTGAGCCACTGAATTCCCGCCGTCTCTATTGACGCACCACCGTGTCCTTGTATATTCCGTATATCCTCTATTTGTGATACCTTTTGTTTAGCAAATTTAGTTTTATTTCATATTTGAATAGGTGTTGAAAAATGTATTTTGCAGGAAACAATAAGTTTTCTAAATTTTAATTCATTCAAATTTGATTTGTCACATTGTTAATTAGTTTATATTTTAGTCTATATCCGCTGGATGCAATTGCAAATGCCCTGTAGAAATTCAACAAGATGCACAGAATGAAGCGATGCTCCTGTACTTGATGTATGGGCTTGTGCCTTGTGGTCTTCAACCTTTCTATTTATTTAACCTTCTGGAAGCCTCTTCATTTCGACGGACTAATTTGTATTTTCCTGCATCGGATGGTCACCGTTGTGTTGATTACATGGCTTACTCAGGTTGCTTTGTGAGATTTACTTTTCACTTGAGTTGATGGGCTGTCTACTTAATTTATTTCAAATTAAGATCGCATTGTTCTGGTAGGGGGAGATAGAATGCAATGTGCTTTGATTGCAATTAATCAAGAGAAATTGGAAGGTAGGTATAGTTAGATGTATAACAAACTTTTAAAGTCAGTTTTGCAGGTTGTTCACAGATCACTCTCTTTGATGCAGCTATGGAGTGTGCTCCATTTATTGGACATTTTGCAGAAGTTGATGGAAGAGAAATCTTTCAGCTTCGGCCTGTAGATAGTTTACCTGATGATCTGGGAATCGGTTATAATTGCCCTGTGTTTTCTTTTCTTTCTTTTCTCCAGGTAAACTACCTCCAGAACAAACAAGAAAAATTAAAAGGAAAATATAACAAGCTTACCATTTGTAAATACTACTGCAATACTATCTGGATTGACAAAGGTACAATTTGATCGGCAACGACCGACTGTTACATCTACAAGTCATACAGCATGGGTAAACTGCAGGGAGAGAGAGAGGCTAGAATGTAGTATAATCAGATTTTAAAAAAAAACTTGAACATAACATTATTCATTAAACGAATGGGAATTTAATCATTGGGTCGCAAAGTGGCATTGTGTTCCTCCTCGAGAGATGTACTACTTCTCATGTGTAATCGATCAGAACAAACACAAAAAATGAAGCATCCATCCATGGCCGAGGGTACACTCTGTCACTCATCCTTCCCGGCTGGTGGCTCGCGGCTCCTCCTCTCGGCAAGCATCGACTTGGTCTTCTCCAGCACACCGAAGAAGATGGACCCGCCGATGCCGATCCACAGCACCCGCGGTTCGATCCCCTGCCATCACCAGCCACCAAGTTCAATCACAACCCCAGTGCACCCACCACCATCAGCAGGCGAAAGGAAAAATTTTGCTACCTTCAAGAATGCCCCAGGTCCTTCCTCCCTCAGGATTGTCTGGGCGCAGCTTACAATTCCAGAGTACTGGTTCGCTGATCCCTGCAATTGCGGTCCAAGCAGGAATATATGGGGTCAGCGATAGCAACGGGTTAAAAGGAATGATGTGTTATTCTGTGGATGGATTTTGATACAAAAGGATCCACCTGAACCATCAACCGCGTCTTCATCACATCGAGTGGTGTTGTTATAGCCCCAGTAATGGCACCTAGCAGAAAGAAATGATGGGTTATAGAAGCAGGTAAACAAAAGAAGAACGGCAACATAAGAACAGAAAAATTGTCCAACAAGGATTAGAAAGTGAGCAAGAAACATAATTTAGTCGTACCAGCAAAAGCACCAATAAGTGCATTCTCTGGATCGTTCAGCTCCCTCTTGGCCTGAACAGACAAGTGAAAAGGTGGTAGTAAATCCATAAATTTCTTGAAATTACAGTTACAGTTCATGGTGGAGTCAGAAAACGTCACAAGGATTATCAATTAAAAGTAGTATCTCACTTTGGGCAGCTAATCAAGTTATAGTATTTGATGCAAATAGCACAAAAATGATTGGCAAAGCGGCGTGATGCTGATGCCCACAATTAGTACTTAACAAGATACAAGACTCGTCCATAGAAAACATGTATGAAGGTGTCAATCCTCAATCCTACATTTAGATTGAAGTCGTCTGAGGACTAGCAAGGATTGGTAACCGGGAAGTAAAATATGGTTCTCATCAAGAAAGAAAGGCTTAGATGGGTACCATGACTTTGTAACCAATTCGAAGTTGCTCATATATACAGAATTGAATGGCATCAAAAGGCAGATCTCGAAGTAAAAATGATCCATATCCCTACAAACAAAAAGAAACAGTATGACAAAGGAAGGCAATGAGTTTTAGTGTATAGCGGTGCAAATTCATATTGTAACAACAATTCAATTGTAAAGGCATATTAAACAGATTCAAATAATTATTTTTCCTGAAATATGCAGGGATAACAAAAATTAGAGTTGAATCAGCTAAATATAGGTTCCACCATATATGAGGTCAGAAGATACATACAGCGTAAAGACCTCTGAATCCTTCTTTACCAACAATGAGACGGACAGCATCAGGTGCAGACCTGAATTGACCTGTTTGCATTCTTTGTTTGACAACCTGAAAGGAATGCAATCAATTTTCAATGTAAAAAAAACATTAAATTCATCAAGAAAAATGTGGAAGAGTTCAGAATACGAAAACTGACCTCTGTGGGGACGCGAATGAGAGAAGCCGCAATTCCTCCAATAGCCCCGGCAGTCTGTAGCATTCTCATTTAGAAAAGGCAGTGATAGAAAGCAACATGCTCTGAAGATTAAGCATTAAAAAAACATCAAACAGCAGAGTTGATACGTTAATGCTGTAACTAACGAATTAGGAGGTCTAGAGGCATAACAGATTATACAAAATAAACAGCATGATGTACAGCCTGATCAACATGCTACGTGCAATCAACTAGTGCAAAAACATGTTAAATGCATGTCAACTTACAAAATGGGCGACGGCACTCAAATTTTCAGGAAAAGTCTCCAGTAGTTTTCGTTTTGTTGGTTCGTATATTCCCACAAATACAGCAGAAGCCCTACAAGCAAATAGAGAAGAAACAATATGATGGAAAGAGAATGCAATGATTCCTATGTTATGGAGCCTGCAAAAGTGAAGCTAAGGATTCTTACCTGAGAGTCAAGCCAAAGATAAATAACAGTACTTAATTTAACAATATCAATTTGGAAGGAAAGCAAAAGCAATCAAAGCATCAGACCCCAGAATTATATACAGTATCTTGTCTACGTTAATAGGTTGTAACATAAATGATGCAATATGATGAACATATTTACTCATAATAACATGTTATATATCACGATGCCAGGAGGAAAAGAAAAGAAACCGAATGCTTTGTATTTTGTACTTACGGAAGAACACCAGCAATATTTCCAGCTAATCCAGAATACAATCCTTTCCATTGAATTTGACTTCCTCCCCGAGCAGCCTACGGAAGATCACAAACTTCAGACAACATGTACAGGTTGCTATTCAAAATTAATAGCAAGCATACCATATTCACACAAGAAACTGGAAGCACAAGATAATATAAATTATAATTGAAACATGCATTTGCTAGAAATATATTAAAATTTGGGGTTGCTTCAGGATCACATCCACATGAAACCTGATATTTATGCATAAACACAACGAATGCTGTTAGTTGATCCACCCTCCTCACATTTTTCCATCGAGCACAAGTTCTGAATCAATCCTCTCTGTATAAGCATCTTTTTTAATACCAAAATACTACAAATACTTCCTTCAATTTTCTCTTGTTACCTGGCATAGGTTAGAGCCTAGAGGACTATAGGGTTCTTACAAGTTACAATCATGTCAAAATATGACATGCCTCACATGATTCATGTAATTACTACTCGCTTGAATCTAAGTCCTTGTTGTTGGACCAATTGAAGAAAAATGAAGAAAAGGTTGACATTGCCAGACATTTGCTTAAATTATCTGGTTACTCCAGGTAATTTTAGTATAAATAAGATCCCTTCTTGGGAATGAACTCTGGGTCCTAGTTCAATGTAAATTAACTAACAAATTTTTCCACAGTCTATAAATAGCATCGTCACGAGTAAATGCTTTATATATGATGATCAAAAGTGGATACTTGCAATACAGCATGATGCGAAAAATGGATCACCTGAAGCCTGGTTTTTATCGTATCAATGGGGTACAGAGCTGTTTCCACCACCACACCTGCGGTGCCACCAGCTATGACGCCCTCTGCAGAAGACACGGGGAAACAATCGAATTCGCATTGCATCGCGGGACCAATGAAACGGAGTAATTTCACACAAAATTCATAGAGGGAGAAAACAAGAACAAGAAGAAATGTGGCTATCTATCTAATAACTCTGTGCTCTGTACCATCCATGGGCAGAGGAGGAGGAGGAGGATGAAGCAAACGAGGGAGGAGTTGACGCACCGCACAGAATCTGGAGGAAGTTGAAGGGCTTCTCTTCTTCACCCCCCGCCGCCATGCCTCCTTGCTGCAAGAACTGCAGCCAAGAAACACCATTGCAACATTCGTCAGGGACGGACAAGCATGAAGCAAGAACCCAAAAAAAAAAAAATCAAAAATCATGGGTGCAGCGGCGACCGCGGGAGAAATCCCGGTGAATCGGGCGGAGAGATTCCCGTTGGCAAGTTCGCACCTGCGGCTGTGGAGATGGGATGAGCCGCCTCGCCTCGCCGCGGTAGTGGAGTGGGAGTGGATTAGGGGGAGGTAGAGGAGATAAGGAGCCCAAGTTTGGTTCTCGACTCGGGTCAAGCTGGTTGAGAATGTCTGGGGGGATGGGCCCACCTGTCAGTCAGACCACCGGGCCGAGGAGAGAATAGCTCGCCGTCGCCGTCCCCGAGCCCGCCATCGGCGGCTGGACCGGCAGCCGTCGCTCCTCGTCGTCGTCGACGTCGACGTCTCCGAGCCCGATCGACCACGACGCTTCCTTCCCTCCGTCCTTGGTTTTTTTTTCAACTTTATTAATTTTTAATTTTAAAAATAAACCATTCAAAAACTTATTAATCAAAAACTTTTAACACTATACACAGGGAGTGCGACAATTTTATGTTACTTGGCGTGACCAAATAATGTTACAACGTCAGCCATGTGGCCAAATAATATTAATAATATTGTCACGTGAGACAGATCGACGTGGTAAAAAAAATTCAAATTTTGAAAATAAGTTTTAAATTGATTTATTTTCAAAACTAAAACTTAAAAAGGTTAAAAATAAACAAAAATTAACGTCCATTATGTCAATTCCGTCCACGTAACAAGATGATACTATTTTAGGGAGACATTAATTTTAGGTCTTATCCTATTTTAATATCTAATATTGATTTTATCCCTACTTTTTAGGTTTCCGTTTTTACCCCTTTTTTTAAAAAAACGAATGGAGCTTTTATCCTTACTTTGGATGAAAGTTAGTAGTCAGAGCTATTGCATAACAAAATAGAAAGAAAAGGGAAATAATGATTTTACAGATTATAGATTAACCTTTTTAGCCCTGGTTATTTTACAAATATCAGGAGGCCCCTTCTTCAGGAAATTTAACTATTTAATTATCCAAATACCCCTCTTATATTTGTACTTAATTTTTTTTTGCCCTTCTTAAAAGGTGGCATCTTAATTGCCACTTTTGTCTATGTGGCATGCCAACGTGGTAATCTTGGATGAAAATCGGTGCGGGACCCACTCATCAGTCTCTCCTTCCCCTTCATCTCTCCCCATGCGGTCGCTGCGACGACCTCGTCGACGCCATGGCTCTCCGTGGCCGCCTTGTCATACCCGCCACCACCTCCTCCTCCTCCGTGAAGCATCATGCGGTTGTCTGTGCCGTCCCGTCGTGGAGCGCGTCGTCAGTGCCGTCGGTGGTGCCGCCGCCGTCACCGTTGACCCCCCAGCTTGAAGGTCATGACGGTAGCTAGGAACGGTCGGCAGGACGCCCGAAAGGGCAGCGGTGTCAGAGGTCGTGGTCTCAAAGATACCACTGGCCAGTGGCGGTGGCTGCTGGAGTTTCTGATGGTGATGGCCAGCGGCGGCCACCTGGCGTCGGTGTCGATAGGCACAAGAGATGCGCGCGGTGGAGCACGGGCGGTGCCGGCATCGATGGGGTCCTCACGGCGACCGTGCGGACAGCCTCTCCGGTTGCTGCGGATGACGACGGAGGAGGAAGAGGAGGGAGGTGGCGGGGACGACGACGCGGCCATGGTCCACGGAAGAGCTGGTGGCCGGGCGTCGACAAGGTCGCCGCGGCGACCGCGCGGGGAGGGATGAAGGGGAAGGAGAGACTCACGAGTGTGTCCTGCACCGATTTTCACCTAAGATTACCACGTTGGCATGCCACGTAGGCAAAAGTAGAAATAAGAAGGGCAAAAAAAATTAAGTGTAAATATAAGAGTGGCATTTGGATAATTGCCAAACGCAGTGGTGCAAAGAAGTTAAATTCCCCCTTCTTCGGACTCAGCTTCGGTGACATTGTGTAAGCATGTCACAGTGTGACATTCGGTGGATCTCAGCCATCCAAAATAAATCCAACGCCTGTTTTGATTGGACCCACCTGTAGGTAAAAAAAAAAATCCCCAATCCTTCCATCCCGGCAGGAGATGGCGCCCCAATCCATCCATCCCGCGCGCGGTGCTGCTCGCCAGCCTCGCCGCGAGTGGGGAGGGGTGCGAGCGTCCGCCGCTGTGCCTCGCCGAGCTCGCACCCCTCCCCACTCGCGGCGAGGCTGGAGAGTCACGGCGGCGGCGCGCCTCCCAGCTCGCGGCGGCGGGCGAACGAAAGCAGCGCCGCGCGCAGGATGGATGGATTGGGGCACCATCTCCCTGGATTTATTTTGGATGGCTGAGATCCACCGAATGTCACACTGTGACATGCTTACACAATGTCACGGAAGCTGAGTCCCCTTTCTTCTGCCGCTGCCTCCTTTCCTCAATCCCCATCGCGACCATATAGTTCAGGCGGCGGTGGCAGCGGCAGAGACTCGGCCGCGCGCAGGCGGTGTCCGTGGGTCGACCAGGCGGCGGCGAGCAGGAGCCGTCGTTGGCGACCCAACTAGACGGCCGCGACCCGACCAAACCCAGGGCGGCGAGGAGAAGCAGCCGTCTTCGCCGACCCGGCCAAGCCACGGCGACGAGCAGGAGGGCGTGTCGGCGAGGAACAGCAGCCGTCGTTGACGACAGGGCTAGGTGGCCGTGACCTGACCAGGTCGTGGCGGCTGCGTCGCGCCTTGCTGGACTGCGACGACAAGGAGGTGCAGGGTCCGATCGGCTCGGCTGCAAGCAGGTGGCTAAGGGAGGAGCAGCAGGCTGTGGGTTGGTTGGTTTTGGCGTCGACACTGCTTGAGCATATCTTGCAAATGGAGGAGATTTTCAGGGAAGATAATACTGAGATGAATATGCTGCAGAAATGTTGTCAAAGTTGTCCAAATTCTATCAGAATGCTATTGAAATCTTGTCTAAATTATACGAATCTGATCGTGTCACAATTTTGTTGATATTCTGTCCAATTTGTTATATTAGTCAAAATTTATTAAAATCATTCTATTTTCGAAATAAAGTTTCCCAAGAATAGAGATAAGAACACAATTAATGACTTATAGGGGCAAATGTGCAACGTAAAGTAAGAGTTTAAGGCCCTATTTAGTTAAAAAGAAAAACTTTTCACCTATCACATCGAATATTTAGACACATACATGAAATATTAAATAAAAAAAACCAATTACACAGTTTGCTTATAAATTACAAGACGAATCTTTTAAACCTAATTGCGCCATGATTTGATATTGTGGTGCTACAGTAAACATTTGCTAATAACGGCTTAATTGGGCTTAATAAATTCGTCTCGCAGTTTCCAGGCGGAATCTGTAATTTGTTTTGTTATTAGACTACGTTTAATACTTCAAATATGCGTCCGTATATCCGATGTGATAACCAAACCTAAAAGTTTTCGCCAACTAAACAAGGCCTAAATGTCATTTTGCCAATGACTTAACACCGTTAACTTCATCATCCAAAGTAGGGGTAAAATGTGGATTCATTTAAAAAAACGGAGGCAAAAATGAAAACCCTAAAAAAATAGGGCAAAATCAATATTGGACATCAAAATAGGGATAAGAACGAAATTACCCGTTTATTTTATTTTATTTTCTTAAACTCTAAAGTAAATTTCAGGAAATCCTAGCACCTGTTGACGGTCTTTTAACTATAAAATCTGACCCTTCATAAAAGCAAATAAAAAAAAATAAAATGGAATATCAAACTTAGAGGTAGTATTTATTATTAACCATTTCCATAAGTCTTGGTGAATACATGGATTAGCGGTCTCATATGTCAATCAAAACCACCTATAATCAAAACCACCTATAATTGAGCCTAATCAAGGTACAACACGTCTTATTTTGGAGAATCAAGGATTGAGTGGTATGAAATCAAGAAAAAAAGGGAAGCAAATGACCACACCATTCCTAAGGACATATATCTTAGAAATTTGAGACATAATGGTTAGTGAGAGCATCAATTCTAAATTTGCTAATAGATAAAGTGCCACATTAGCAAATAGTGAAAGTAGATCATATTTTCTAAAAGGCAATACTAGAATGTGAAAACTAGCTGTAACACCCTGAAAATTCGACCGACAAAAATCTAAACTCTAAAAATATGGGCCTTCAAAAACTTTTTAAATAAATTGCATCATGCCGATTTTATTTGCCTATTCCATTGAATTTTGATTTCGGAGTTTGTAGAACGCAAATAAAGAACAATTGATTAGGAATAAAACCTAAAATTAAATGAGCAAAATAAATAACTGAAATATAATTTAAAATAAAGGTTGAGGTGAGGATAGAAATGAATAAAATAATATCGTGATCATATTCGTATTAATTAAATCTAAATACGTCGGAATGAGAATTAACTCTAATTAAAATCAAGTAAATTATATAAAAATAAAATATGGGTACAATTAATCTAGAGTGGATCCATTGGTTGGGAAAATACACAAATTGAGTAAACTTCATTTTTGCAAGATTTAGAAATTATAGAATCAAATTTATATAGGAATAAACTAAAATCGGGATAAAATGGGAAAATACACTGTTCATTATGGCATAGGTGTTCGATGCGGTCCCTATCCTTCCCCTTCCTCTCCTACCTCTGCCCTAGCCGCCCCGAGCCCACGCCGACGCGCCATCGCCGCCTGCCTCAACGCGTGCCGTAGCCCCGCGCCTCGAGCCCGCGCCGCGCGCCCGTCCCGTCGCCGCGCGCGTCGCCATCGCCGCCTGCCGCCGCGCTCGCCCCCCCTCGAGCCCGCCCGCGCCGTTGCCCCGCGCTCGAGCCGTGCCGCTGCCGCGCGCGCCCGTCCCGTCGCCTCGCGCCGCGCCCGCCACCTCGCGCCCGCGCCGCTGCCACGCCGCGTCGCCGTCGCATCACCCGTCGCTCCGCGTCGCGCCCCGTGCCGCGCCGCCTTGCGCCCGAGTCGCGCCGCGCCGTCGCCATCGCCGCCCGCGCGCCGCTCGCCGTCACATTGCCGTTCATCGCGTCGCCGCGCGTCACCAACGCCCCGCGCCCCGCGCCGCGCCGCCCCATCACCATTAGGGCCGGCCGCCCTCCCGCGCCCTATAAAACCCCTTCCCCCTTCTCCACCCCACTCCATTCCCTCCTCCTCTCCCTCTCCCCCTTCTCCACGCACCACCGTCGTCGTGCCGCCGCGCCGCCGCCTTCGGAGCCGCCGCGCCGTCGCCCCGGAGCCGCCGCGCCGTGCGTCGCCGCCTTGCGCCGCCGTCGCCGTCGCCGCCGTCGGTAAGCCGCCGCCACCCCCCCTCCGTGCGTGCTATCGCCGCCGCGGCCTCGGGTAGGGAGAGAGCCGAGAGAGAGAGGAAGGGAGAAGCCGAGGGAGAGAAAGAAGAAAGAAAGAAGGAGAGAAACCGGGAGGGAGAGAAAAGAGAAAGGAAAGAAAAGAAAAGATAAAGGAAAGAAAAGAAAAGAGAAAAAGGGGAAATAGAATAGGGAGGTTTATAGTTTTGAAAATTTAAAATAATTAGAATTTAATTATAGATTAATTATAGTCGTGGAATGGCAAAATTTAATATAAATTATAGATTGTTTCTTGGTAATTTTCATAAGAAATCAATCTGCGGTAGTAATTTAGATGTAATTAATAACTAACAATTAGATGAATTCTTATAGACTAATATAGATTATTTTTGGTAATCTCTATAAGTAATCGATTCACGGTAGAAATTCGGATTTAAAATCACTAGGAACTTTGAGCGCATATTATATTTAATCGTTTAGTCCATAGACTAAATTAAATCGTATAAATATTTATAAGATAATTTTAGGATTCCGTCCGATATTTAGCTCGCGATAGAAATTTCTAACCTATTATATGGTATAATGCTCGGGTAGATTAAATTAAAAATTTATAATAACAAAAATATTTATACCCGCAAAATAGTTGAGGATATATAGATCGAAATTGGGTTTTGCCCTAGTTCGCGAATAGTAAAGTTAATATAAAGAATCGACTTTCGCATTCGACTTCCATTTGGACTTACTTGGATTTTTAGTTGAATTCTAACCGAATTCAAATCAATTTTCACACGTAACTATAGAGCCCGGGGGAGGTTGCGGATCCAAGTGAAGGCCAAGACCCGCAAGACTTTGAGCAAGGCAAGTCCATCACTATCCCTTTTGAACAGGTTGATCCCAATTGCGAAATTATTTTGTTTACAAATAAAATTGCATGCAATGATAAACATCCTACTTGTGATTATGCCATGCCCTTGATTATTGTTTACCCTTAAATCCTTGTAACCATGATTTACGTATAAGTCCCTAGTCAACTATGACAATGCTTAGAAATGCTACTCTAGTTTTATGCATACTCATATTTATCAAAAGCTATATGCTTGGGCAATTACCTTTGGGAAGGTAATTGAGATGGCGGTATGTGGAGACATGAGCCGCCACATTGCCATGATGTTGATGACATGATTTGTGAAAGGAGAAATAAAATTAACAACTGTTTTCGACTGGGGCGGACGGAGGATTTGGGTGGTATCCGGAAAGGCTAGTACCGTCCCCGGTCAGTAAGGACCGAGCCATGAAGTTAAGCATGAAAACGACCCTCGTACAACCGCACTTCTCGTATGGGTATAGACCTAGCGGAGTAGATAACTGAGCGGAGGCAGTATCCATGCATAGTGGTCTCTTGATGTGTGAGGGCAGGGACTCTAACGGTGGGGCAAGCCATTAGTAGGACTGCAAGGCGGGTGTCTACAGTGGTGTTGCCATTGGTAGGACTGCCATGTGAGAATCTAAACGTAATTATAACTTAATGCATGTGTGAGTCTTCCCTTCCCGGGTGCGCCAGAACTCCTCTCACTGCTAGAAACCGTGTAACGCCTAGAGTGCATGAGGATGTAAAGTTCATGGAGCGGGTACTTGCCAATGCGAGGTTATCGAAAAGCTTGCCGTGACCGCGTCTCATGTGTTGGGATGAGGCTCATGTGTTGGGCAGAGTCGCGGAGTGTGGGGTAAATGTACATCCACTGCAGTGTGAGTAAAAATCAAGCCGTGCTCGCTGTTATTGAGCACCGGGACATGTATTACACTTGGCTAGACTCAAAAATTCTTAACTTGTGTGGGATGGGATATTGTATGATGATTTTTGTGCTGTTGGAGCCACTTCCTGAGAGGCGGGAAGGTGGACGTCCTCAGAAAACCATGACGACTCAATGGCGGGAAGCTATTCTTGGGATCACAATGGATGGTGGACAGAACCGTCATTGTTTAATATGAACACTGGTACTAAATTTTGATCAGTCTGTGCTAGGTCTTAGACTTGTGAAAAGAATTAACAAAAACTTGCTTTGCGCAAAAGAACCATAGCACAATAGGTCTTAGTTACGGTCGTTGCCTGTGACAATGGCGTGCCGCTGCCTTATCTACTTCTGCTTTGAAATGTATTCCGGACCGCTCGGTCCGATGATTTAAGACTATGCCGGCGGGCTTATGATGTAATAATTAGCACCAGACTCTCGTGTATGTGCATTTGGTATGTCAGCTATGAACTCGTGTATACCAGACTACTTGATCCAGGGAAATGGTACTGTTTACACGATTAATTCCTGTTATAAAAACGGGGGTCTACAGAGCTGGTATCAGAGCCATACGACTGTAGGAAAAGACCAAAAGGCACCCCACCCCTTTTCTAAGTTGGCCAAGGGAGGAATTCCCATTTAGTAATACTTTCAAAAATAAAAACGCTATGTTTACAAACTCTGTACGATTTCCATCTTACTCTTAACTATTTTGTTCACAAACGAGTTTTACTCTTAGCTGACCTTGGGTTTTTCTTAAAATTAGATGGCAGATCAGGATTCACCCGCTACCTGGGAGATGGGCGTACCCCGCTCAGAGGGATACGTCATTGAGCTACACCGGCTGATGAGGCGTCTGCGATACCCCAGATTTCCGATCTACCGAGTGAGATAGTGTGGATCTGTTTGGGAGGCTCGGGTCGAGGTTCACACGCGAGTTCCTTCAGAGTTAGACTACAGCTTCCCGACATGCCACCGTCGCGACTTACCGGAGACCGCGATGCAGGATGCAGCACGGGAGGCCTTCCTCCGACTTAGCTCTATCCATCGAGCTGAGTTGGCGAGTACTGAGTTTGCTCACCACCCGTTTTGAGAGGAGAGCAACTCCGTCTGCACAGTTCAGGACACACCTTGCTGCTACAACCCGATAGTGACCTGATTGTTACGATGGGCTGAGTGTCCACACCCTAAAAATCCCAAAAATATAAATTATTGTGTAAATGGAATTTTAGAAATGATTTTTAAAAGCCTGGAAGAAAAGATTTAATTGTAAATAATAATTCCAATATAAAATTGGGCCAGATAAAATTTTATTAAATACTTTGCTTAATTCTATAATTCCTAGATTTTTCTGGGAATTATTTGAGCTAAGGAAGTATTTTTAATAAATGGAATTGCATTTTATGAATTATTTAAATTGAAAAAGGTTTTAAAAAGTCTCTTTTGGCTTTGGGCCGAAAGTCGGCCCAAAACCTCTCCATTCTCTCTCTTCGGCCCAGTCCGGCCCAGCCCAGCCGAGCCGCCGCGCGCGCGCGCCGCTCCCTCTCTCTCTCTCGCTGACAGGTGGGGCCCGCCTGTCGGAGTCGTCGTCTTCGTCGCGCCGGCCGCGCCCGAAACCCTAGCCGCCGCCGCCCTTTCCAATTCGGCCGCATCCTTCCCGATCCGGTGCAATTGATTGGGGGGAAACCTTCGTCGTGATCTCCTCTACCTTTTTCTCTTTAGAAACATCGGCCGATTCGCTTTGGAAAATCGGGAAATCGAGCTCAATTCTGAGTCGGCGAACCCTAGCTTTCCATCGCCGTCGCTGGGCCGTTGTGGGCTTCGCCGCCGTCTCCCGACCCCTATAAAAGGATCCCCGAGCTCCCCTCTACCCTCCGCCGCCCTCGCCTTCGCCTCTCGTCGCCCGAGCCGCCCTAGCGCCGTGCACCCGTGCGCCGCCGTCGCCGCCGCCGCTCCAGCCGTGCGTCGCCGTCGCTCCGGTCATCGCCGTCGTTCGGGGAGCTCGCCAACGTGGTCGCCGTCGCGTCGCCGTCCTCGTCCGACCCTTCGCCGCCGCTGTTCTCCGCCGCCGGAACACCATCGCCGCCGTCGACCCGAACCTCTCCGTCCCTTCATCCTCGTCGCCGGCGTCATCCGTTGCTCCTCCGCCGCTAGTTCGGTCGTCGGTGAGTTCGCCGTGCTCTCCGCTATCCGTTGCCGCTTTCCGTTCGTGCCGCCGCGCCGTAGATCGCCGGCGAGCACGCGAGTCCGAGCCGCCGTCGTCGCCGTCGGTCGGGATGACGTCATCGCTGACGTCATCAGTGCCGTCGCCCGTGAGCCAGCCGTGAGCCGTTTAATCTCGGCCGTCCGTTCGGTCCGATCGATCTCGGCCGTCCAATCCCGTAGACCGTAGCCGTGGACCCAGTCCACCGTAGACCCCGAGCCCGCTGACGCAATAAAGCCCTTTTTCTTTTCAAAAATAATTCATTATTGCGTCATAATTCAATTAAGATTTATATAAATGATTTAAACCGATTAAATCTTTAAAAATTCATAAACTAATTCATCTTAGCTCGGATTTAGTTGGTTCGAGTCTCTAAATTTTCTAAAATTGAGATCTACATGTTAAAAATATCCACATGTACTGTTCATGCTTGCTTATGTGCTGTTTTGGTGTTTTTGTTCTTTTCTGTTTAGAATCCGACGTTTCCGGAGAGTCCGCTTTTGCAGGAGAAGATTTAGAAGAGTTCCAAGGCCGGCAAGGCAAGTCACACAGATCCTAATAGATCCTTTGAGCATGTTGATCCCGTTTAAAGCTATTGTTTCTATTCAACTATTGCATTTATTTTTTAATGTCATTGGGTGGAATTAGCCTATTGTTTTGTTATAGCCCTTTTGTTCTTGATTATCTTATTCCTTGATACCTTGGGTTATTATAACTTGACTAGTTGAGCTTTATATTGGTTCGACTAGATGATTAGATGCAATTGCTTAGCCATGCTTAGAAACTTTAGCACACTAATGGGATAACTTATGATTCACTATTATTTACTGATGGCTTAATGATAGTTCACGATGGTTAATCGTGATTGGTTAATTAATTAATGTGACAACTAAAATCTGATAATGGTGGGTTGTGAGTACATGGTTTTGATGGTCGTGCTCATGACAATTAAGGACCGGTTCACGAACTTCGGTTGTGAAACATTAACCGTGCCAACCACAAGCCAGCGTGGGCAACGGCTTTATCTTTTGCATAGCATAGTTTATTACGGAGCACCAGACTGAGAAGTGGCGGAGATAAGCCCACGGGGGTCGCTGGGGAGTCCATGCCTTGTTTATAAGGGGGTGACTATGATCCGGGAATGGTGCACTGTGGTGGATTGTGTTTGTGTGAGGGGTAATGTCACAGCTCCTTTCCGAGGTACCGTGGTGGTACTGAGGCACATGGTGACATGATGTGGGGTTGTGTCTTGTGGGTACAGTGGTACATCTCTGATCAGAGTAAAACTATTCGAATAGCCGTGCCCGCGGTTATGGGCGGGTCTAACAATGTCTTTCATGATTAGTCTCACCCTTCCCACTATAACGAAAGATGCTATAACTGGTTATTATTGATTAGCTCCTGGTTTGGAATGGTATATTCCTGGTTTGGAGATTAGAACTGTGCAGCCGGGATTGGTTGTACTAAATGGTTGGGCCTATACAACAGGGTATGTTGTATAGTGTTGGATTAATACTGTTTAATTAATACTCTACTGTTTTATGAAATTCTGAAATATTCTTTAAATGCTGTTTATGCAAAGAAGCCTATACTATGCCATCCTTGGTTATCCTGTGCACTTGCATATTTGCTGCGTGGCTTGCTGAGTATGTCATATACTCACCTTGCAATCATTCATCAGAGGAGGAGTTCTACCATGAAGCTGATGGTGGTGAGGATTTGGCGTAGTCCTTGTCAAGTTGCCTGTGGAGTGGAGTCGTCTGCGCTGTTTATTTCTTTATTTTCCGCTGCTTAGATCTTTATTGTTTGAGAGGAACTATCCACCTCTGTAATGACAATTTATTCAAAGTAACCGGAAACTTGTGCTATTAATTGGATAAATGTCTTAACTCCCTCCTTTCACTTGTCTTTAGATGACGCGTGTCAAGCCTGAGTACTTGTTTGGTACTGAAGGATTTGTCCTGGAGTTGCGTACGATGTCCTTTTGCCATAGGATTTGGGACTGCTCCTTTGTACGCCCAGATTTCTCATGATTGCGATGAAGAGGAGTGCCGTGTCAAAGTCACCTTGATCAGTAATCGTGAAGATATCCCATCAGTGATGTTCGAAGCTGGAGGGAGAAGCTATATGCATGCATGCCAGGAGGGGGCAAGAATCGCCATCGGAGAGCTCCGTGACCGCTACAGCAAGCAGTTGGCCAATACGGAGTATCGCTACCATCCTCGGCAACCTCAGGGGAGTGACCGTGGCATCTACCTTGAACCTGCAGGAATCGAGAATGATGCCACTACAAGACATTTGGTTGAGATGCTATGGGCTATGGATGAGACCCGTGCTGAGATTGTGATAGCAGCCCATGAGCGTGAGAACTGGAACCGTATGAAGATTTGCAAGCTGGAGTACAAGGTGGAGAGGTTGGAGAAGGAGTTGGCAGCACTAAAGGGAGAAGCACCACCCCAGAAAGCCAGAGTTCGTCTTACTGCAAGAAAGAGAGCTATTTTTGTTCCTCGGTATCAGTTGGCGCCAAAGGTTCGTGTGGTGGAAAAGGAAGTCACCCCAGCAAAGCCCCCGGTCGTCAACATAAGTGATGATGAAGAAGAAGAATCAAACAACACCCATTCCAAGGTCGAGTGGGGAGCAACTCAAGATGATGTTAAAGATGAGCCAGACGAGCCCTCAATCAACTCCGATGCTAGGAAGACCTAGAACGCCTTGCTAAGCAGTTGCCTTAGATCGTTGTGTTAGTTTGCTTGTTTAAGTTTGGTTGTGTGTGGGTCTCGCATGTGAATTACATCAGTGGTGAGATGTAAGTGCATGCGTTTGTTTGCCTTCGAGTGTTTAGTAGTTGGTGAGTTTAGTGGTGTGAGAGTCTTCAAGTCTTTGTAATAATGAAACTCAGTTAAGATCAATAAAAGTCAAGTTAGTGGAAAAGTTAATTCCCTGTCCTAAGTAGTTTTCCCTGGCTTCTCTTCTTGTGTTCCTATCCATGCCAGATGGTGCTCACTCGCAGTGTTGGAAATGGCCCCAACAACAGCAACAGCAACAACAGCAATAGCAACAATGGAGAGAATCCCACCCTTGCCCAAGTTTTGGCTCAGCAGACACAACTTATGCATATGATGATGCAACAACTCCAGAACCAGCAGAACCAAGGGAATAACCAAGCACCTCCCCAGAACAAGTTATCAGAATTTCTTCGTGTGAGGCCACCTACATTTTCTAGCACTACTAATCCAGTAGAGGCTGGTGATTGGCTGCACGCCATAGAAAAGAAGTTGGACTTGCTTCAGTGCACTGATCAGGAGAAGGTCTCTTTTGCCTCGCACCAGTTGCATGGCCCTGCTTCTGAGTGGTGGGATCATTTCCGTCTCAACAGGACTACGGCGGAACCTATCACTTGGCTAGAATTCACTGCTGCCTTTCGCAAGACGCACATACCATCAGGAGTGGTGTTTCTTAAGAAAAGGGAATTCAGAGCGCTCACTCAAGGATCTCGCTCTGTTACGGAATACTTGCATGAGTTTAATCGCCTAGCTCGTTATGCTCCGGAGGAAGTACGCACTGATGAAGAGCGTCAAGAGAAGTTCCTGGAAGGACTAAATGATGAGCTTTCTTACCCATTAATGGCTGGAGATTATCATGATTTCCAGAAATTGGTGGATAAGGCTATTCGCCAGGAGGATAAGCACAACCGCATGGAGCAGAAGAAACGCAGGATTGCTCACTTCAAGGCTCAACAAGGGAATAATCAGAGGCCACGTCTTGTTTTGGGATCTCAGTCAATGCCTCAGGGAGGTTCTTCGTCTGTTGTTCGTCCGCAGCGTCAGTTCTTCAACAACAATGCTGGCAACAAACAATCGCAACCATGTTCCGCGTCCAGTGACAGCTCCGACACCGCATCAGCCTGTCAGGAGGGAACAAGGAAACAAGCCCGGAGTATGTTTCAACTGTGGTGAACCAGGCCATTACTCCGACAAGTGTCCGAAGCCCCGACGCGTGAAGGTTGTCCCTGCACAGAACAACTCCACCGCACCAGCGACAAAGGCTCGTGTCAACCACGTTGTTGCTGCAGAAGCTCAAGATGCTCCAGATGTGATTTTGGGTACGTTCCCTGTTAACTCAGTTCCTGCAACAGTACTTTTCGACTCTGGTGCTACGCATTCATTCTTATCTATGAGTTTTGCGGGAAAGCATGGGATGGAAGTAGAAGATCTTAGACGTCCTTTGATGGTTAGTACCCCGAGTAATCAAGCACTCTCAGTGCAACGTTGCCCCTCTGTCAGAATAGAGATTCAAGGAGTGCCATTTCTAGCCAATCTTATTCTGTTAGAATCCAAAGATCTTGATGTCATCCTAGGGATGGACTGGTTAGCCAGATATAAAGGTGTGATAGACTGTGCTAATAGGAAAGTAACTCTCACCAGTACTGATGGCCAAGTTGTGACTGTTCATGCATTGCCTTCAGAGCCTTTAAGGTCAAGTCTGAACCAAATGACTTTAGAGGAAATTCCTATATAGTACGAGAATACCCAGATGTGTTCCCGGACGATTTACCTGGTATGCCGCCTAAGAGAGATATAGAGTTCAGAATAGATTTGGTACCTGGTACAGCTCCAATCCATAAGAGACCTTATAGAATGGCAGCCAATGAGTTACCAGAAGTCAAGAGGCAAGTAGATGATTTGCTTCAGAAAGGATACATTAGACCAAGTTCGTCTCCATGGGGTGCTCCAGTTATTTTTGTTGAGAAGAAAGATCATACCCAGAGGATGTGTGTGGACTATCGTGCCTTAAACGATGCGACTATCAAGAATAAGTATCCGCTGTCCAGAATTGATGATTTGTTTGATCAGCTTAAGGGTGCCACTGTTTTCTCCAAGATCGATCTTCGATCAGGATATCACCAGTTAAGGATTAAAAGAGGAAGACATACCTAAGACGGCTTTCACTACTCGGTATGGGTTGTTTGAGTGTACGGTTATGTCTTTCGGACTTACCAATGCCCCCGCTTTCTTCATGAACTTGATGAATAAGGTGTTTATGGAATCCTTAGACAAGTTCGTGGGTCGTCTTTATTGATGACATCCTATCTACTCTCGAACCCAAAGAAGTGCATGAAGAACATCTTCGCCTTGCATTAGAGAAACTACGAGAACATCAGTTGTATGCCAAGTTTAGGCAAGTGTGGAATTTGGTTGTCTGAAGTGAAGTTCCTTGGTCACGTCATCCTCAGCCGAGGAGTTGCCGTTGATCCTAGTAATGTGGAATCAGTAACCGGTTGGAAAAGTAAAGGTTATTCAAGAAAGATTGCGTGTAGCTCAGTCCCGTCATAAGAGGTATGCAGACAATCGCCGCAGAGACTTGAGTTTTGAAGAAGGAGATCATGTGTACCTTCGTGTCACTCCTCTCCGAGGGTTCATCGTTTTCAGACCAAAGGAAAATTGGCTCCGCGTTTTGTGGGACCTTATAAGATTATCAGTCGAAGAGGTGAGGTTGCTTATCAGTTGGAATTACCTCAATCGTTGACAGGAGTCCATGATGTGTTCCATGTGTCACAGTTGAAGAAGTGTTAAGGTACCTACTGAGGAAGCTAATCTTGAACAGATAGAAATCCAAGAGGATCTGACATATGTCGAGAGACCAATCCGTATTTTGGAGACAAATGAGAGAAGGACCAGGAATCGAGTTACCCGTTTCTGTAAGGTTCAGTGGAGTAATCACTTAGAGGAAGAAGCAACATGGGAACGAGAAGATGAATTGAAGTCCGCTCATCCGTATCTTTTCGCCAGTTCTTCCGAATCTCGAGGACGAGATTCTGTTTAAGGGGTGAACATCCCGGCCTAGGGCTTAATAGGATTAATAGAATACTCATATCAACAAGTTGCAACTTCTTTTCCGGAAGCCAATCTCCAAAGAACTCAGGGTTAAGCGTGCTTGGCCTGGAGCAATTTGGGATGGGTGACCGACCGGGAAATTCTTCCCGGGTGCACACGAGTGAGGACAAAGTGTGCAGAAAATACATGTGTTGGTCTGTGAGGGCAGTCTATGACCTATGAAAGCTATCAGATGTAAGTGGGCCCGGCCTGGGGAAGGCGGGACGTTACAGAAATGGTATCAGAGCCGACTCTCGCGGTTTCACGGGCGCGTGTGTCGCAGGTGCGCAGGCATGGTGCGCATGGCTGGTGTAGACCGGGAGTGGTTACACAGCATGGCACATGCGCTGGCACTGGACACATGGACGTGGCCAAGAGAGGACGTTCCTGGCCTGGGGGGTTGATCGACTGGGGGCGTCGATCTCTCTTAAGGGGGGTGAGGGTGTAACATCCCGGCCTAGGGCTTAATAGGATTAATAGAATACTCATATCAACAAGTTGCAACTTCTTTTCCGGAAGCCAATCTCCGAAGAACTCCAGGGTTAAGCGTGCTTGGCCTGGAGCAATTTGGGATGGGTGACCGACCGGGAAATTCTTCCCGGGTGCACACGAGTGAGGACAAAGTGTGCAGAAAATACATGTGTTGGTCTGTGAGGGCAGTCTATGACCTATGAAGCTATCAGATGTAAGTGGGCCCGGCCTGGGAAGGCGGGACGTTACACTGAGGCAGTAGACGACTTTTACGAGGAGGCTCTGTTAGAGATCGACGACCAGCAGAGGCGTGTGGGAGAGTTAGAGACCGAGGTGACTGACCTCACAGCGCAGCAGCTTCAGCTAGAGGAGGAGCACCAGGCTTGGGGCAGCGAGATAGACTCGCTGAAGGCACAGCTCCAGGTCCACAGCGACCAGTTTCAGCAGCTATCCGATCAGTACAATGATCGCCGCGGGATGATGGATACACTCGAGGAGCAGCTGAGAGAGAGTCAGGAGCACGTCAGCCAGCTTGAGGAGCAGCTTCGTGCAGCTACAGTCAGCACCACAGGGGCTTCTACCTCCACAGCAGTAGCTCCAGGTCCACAGCGACCAGTTTCAGCAGCTATCCGATCAGTACAATGATCGCCGCGGGATGATGGATACACTCGAGGAGCAGCTGAGAGAGAGTCAGGAGCACGTCAGCCAGCTTGAGGAGCAGCTTCGTGCAGCTACAGTCAGCACCACAGGGGCTTCTACCTCCACAGCAGTAGGGCGTGACTGCTACTTTTTCCTCACCCCCGCCTTACCCACCAGCGTTCCACGCTCTTTTGGGAGAGGTTGGTATGCTGGCTACTGAGTCAGCACCTTACTTGGTGGACCCGACAGTGACACAGCCACCTGCCCCGGAGATTGAGCACACTCCACTGATCCCTACACCTTCTCCGCAGCTGGGTTCCAGTTTGGAGACTTCGATCCAGGTCGACTCCGAGACAGAGGAGACCGACACCGAGCCAGAGATCGAGCCAGACATCACTGATCCTTCAGAGGATGAGACCCCTGTTCCCCCGCATCACCTTCCTCGGAGGCCCTCGCACCCTCAGCACTGCTCGCAAGAGCACACGACCTCCGGGCAAGAAGCCCAAGCCAGATCCAGAGGCCACTAATTCCGAGCGGTGGGGACTCAGGTTTGCCCGTGCCAGTGACCACCCTTTACCTGCCCCAGGATCCTGCGGATGGTTGGATGACTAGACTGGAGGATTATTGCAGCTTCGATCTCGCTTCAGATTGGTTTTTGGATAGTATGCGAGACACACCCCCCCTTACCCAGATTGACGAGTAGCTTGATGGTTAGTTCGATGTATCTTTTGGATGAACCCTTATTTGGACTGCGTATGTGTGCAGTCGATTGCATCATGATTTATATACTATTTGTGGAACTCTGTGATGTTATTTATGATATTATTGCTGTTGTGTTGTAAATGAGTTTATTCCACCATGCTTGCAAAACAAAGTTCACATCAAAACAACTCCCTTAATGGGATAAACCATAAGAGCTAGTTAGAAAATTATGATACTTACTCCATCAACCTACACAGATGGCAAGCCGACGTCGGGCGTCAACCAGCAATGAAGAAACTCAGGACACCTGACCTAACCACCCTGGCCAGAGTTATGGCTACTCAAACCCAACTTCTGCAAGCCATTGCGAATAACCAAGGCAACCGCGGCGGATCGAGCTTTGGAGAGTTTATGAGGACCAAGCCACCCACGTTCGCTACGGCAGACGAGCCTATGGAGGCAGAGGATTGCTACGTATCATAGAGAAGAAACTGACCCTTGTCCGGGTACGCGAAGCCGACAAAGTGATCTTCGCAGTAAACCAACTGGAGGGACCCGCTGGTGATTGGTGGGATACTTACAAGGAAGCTCGGGAAGCGGATGCTGGAGAACCCACTTGGGAAGAGTTCACTGCAGCATTCCGCGAGAACTTCGTGCCTGCTGCGGTAATGCGTATGAAGAAGAACGAGTTTAGAAGGCTGCGATAAGGGAACACAACGATGCAGGAATATCTGAACCGATTCACTCAGTTGGTCCGCTATGCAATTGGAGACCTCGCAGATGAAGAAGAAAAGATCGACAAGTTCATAGAAGGGCTGAATAATGAGTTGCGTGAACCTATGATTGGGCAAGATCATGAGAGTTTCCAGAGCCTAATCAACAAGGTTGTTAGGCTGGAGAACGATCAAAGGACTATAGAGCACAACCGCAAGAGGAGGCTTGCTATGAATCGCCCAACTTAGGGAGTGCCTCAGCGACTCAAGGGAGCCACTTCGTCTGGGTGGAAGCCCCCTATTGTGGCAACCAACCGTCCTGCCGCGCCTAGTAATTTTAACAGGCCGGTTGCGATTCAGAACCGCACCCCTACACCAACTCTGGCTGCCCCTGGAGCTAAGAAGAATGTGGACTGCTTCAACTGCGGGGATGGGCACTATGCCAACAACTGCCCTCATCCACGCAAAACTCCTGTCCGTACTGGCGCTAATGCAATGACTGTTCGTGGAACTACTACCCCTGCTGCCGGACGAGGTCTATTCAAGACTCCGCAAACTAACAGGACCACTACCGGATTTGGACGCGGACAAGTGAACCATGTTCGAGCTGAAGAGGCCCAGGAAGATCAGGGCGTACTAATGGGTATGTTCTCTATCAATTCTACCCCTGTTAAAGTTCTCTTCGATTCTGGTGCATCGCATTCATTCATATCTCTGAAGGCTAGTCAATAGCACAACTTAACCCAGTGGGACTTAGAAAGCCTATGATAGTACACTCACCTGGGGGCAAGATAACTGTGAGCCATGCTTGCATAGACGTACCTATTCGTCTTAGGGATGTGGTGTTTCCCTCCAACCTTATGGTTTTGATACCCCAGACCCTGGATGTCACATTGGGTATGGATTGGTTAACAAAGAACAGAGGGGTAATCGACTGTAGACGTAGGGAAGTTACCCTGACCACACCCTGGGGATCAGACATGAGAGCAACTATGGATCAAGATCCTAGACTAACCGAACGTGCCGGAGGCATATTTACCATGCTACCCCTGAAAGGAATGCCTGTAGTGCAACGATTTCCCGATGTGTTTCCAGAAGATTTACCTGGGATGCCACCAGATCGTGACATAGAGTTCATTATTGATCTGATACCCGGAACTGCTCCCATATCCAAGAGACCTTATCGGATGCCAGTCAATGAGTTAGAGGAATTTAAAAGCAAATCAGAGAGTTGCAAGAAAAGGGATTTGTACGCCCTAGTTCGTCACCTTGGGGAGCCCCTGTGCTATTCCTCAAGAAGAAAGATGGTAGCATGAGGATGTGTGTAGACTACCGTTCACTGAACGAAGTAACTATCAAAAACAAGTATCCACTACCACGGATTGATGATCTTTTTGATCAACTCAAAGGAGCTAAGGTGTTCTCTAAGATTGACCTTCGATCAGGATACCATCAGTTGAAAATTAGGACCGGGGATATACCCAAATCTGCGTTCTCAACATGCTATGGATTGTATGAGTTCACCGTAATGTCGTTTGGTTTAACCAACGCCCCGGCATACTTTATGAATCTCATGAACAAAGTGTTCATGGATTACTTGGACAAATTTGTGGTAGTATTCATCGATGATATTTTAATTTACTCCCAAGACGAGGAAGAACATGCGGAGCACTTGCGATTGGTACTCGAGAAACTTCGGAAACATAAGCTATATGCAAATTTAGCAAGTGTGAGTTCTGGTTGAAGGAATTCGCTTTCTAGGCCACGTGATCTCAGCTGGTGGAGTAGCAGTGGATCCTGCTAAAGTGGAGGCCGTTACGGAATGGAAAGCACCCAAATCCGTGACTGAAAATTTAGAGTTTTTTAGGTTTGGCCGGATACTATCGAAGGTTCATTGAAGGATTCTCTAAGATAGCTCGACCAATAACACAACTACTCAAGAAGGAAAAGAAGTTTGTATGGTCAGAACAGTGCCAGGAAAGTTTTGAGCAGCTCAAGGAAAGTTGACCTCTGCACCTATTCTAGTTCTTCCCGACATCAGGAAAGACTTTGTCATATATTGTGATGCATCAAGGCAAGGACTGGGAGGAGTACTAATGCAAGAAGGAAAGGTCGTGGCTTATGCATCGCGACAACTGCGACCACACGAGGAAAACTACCCTACCCATGATCTAGAACTAGCAGCCGTGGTTCATGCGCTAAAGATTTGGAGACACTATTTGATTGGAAACCATTGCGATATCTACACTGACCACAAGAGCCTAAAGTATATCTTCACCCAGTCAGATCTCAACTTAAGGCAAAGGCGGTGGTTAGAATTAATCAAGGATTATGATCTAGAGGTCCACTATCACCCGGGCAAAGCAAACATTGTGGCCGACGCTTTGAGTCGTAAAAGCCATTGCCATCATCTGAGAATGGAAGGGATGGCCCCTGAACTTAAGGAGGAAATAGCCCAGCTGAACCTACATATAGTACTTCGTGGACAGATAAACACCCTGGACATTCAACCTCTTTTGAGAACCCAAATAGAAGGAGCCCAGAAGGACAACGGAGAGATCCAAGAAGTGAAGGAGCGCATAGCGCTGGACGTGCGAAAGAATTCTCAATTGATGAGAAGGAAACATTATGGTATAAGAAGAGGATCTACGTACCCGAACAGGGTGGACTGAGGGGATTAATTCGAAGGAGGCTCACGAATCAGCATATTCATTGCACCCCGGAGATACGAAGATGTACCAGGATCTGAAGGAAGGATACTGGTGGCCCAATATGAAGAGAGATGTGGCCGAGTACGTAGCGCTCTGTGACGTATGCCAGAAGGTGAAGGCTGAGCACCAGAGACCGGCAGGTTTGTTGCAACCCCTTAGGATTCCTGAATGGAAATGGGATAAGATAGGTATGGATTTCATAGTTGGGTTGCCCAAGGCCGCAACAGGGTACGATTCCATCTGGGTGATTGTGGATCGACTCACCAAGACGATAAGATTCATCCCATCAAGACAAGCTATAGCAGTGCTAAACTCGCCGAGTTGTACGTGACCAGGATAGTGTGTCTTCATGGTGTGCCTAAGAGGATTATATCCGATCGAGGCACACAGTTTACCTCGCATTTCTGGAGAAGGTACATGAAGTGTCACGCCCGGAATTTCTATCCAAAATTCCAAACGCTTACATGTGTGTAAACCCTCGTCCAGGAATCAGCCGAGGCACACAATAACAAATTGATAATAGAGTACAATTATTACTCTAATTAATAGGCGAATAAAATGTCATTACAGAGGTAGATAGTTCCTCTCAATCAATAAAGATCTAAGCAGCGGAAAATAAAGATAAACAGCGCAGACGACTCCACTCCACAGGCAGCTTGACCAGGACTACGCCAAATCCCTCAACACCATCAGCATCACTGTAGAACTCCTCCTCTGATGAATGATTGCAAGGTGAGTATATGACATACTCAGCAAGCCACGCAGCAAATATGCAAGTGCACAGGATAACCAAGGATGGCATAATATAGGCTTCTTTGCATAAATAGCATTTAATGAACGTTTCAGAATTTAATAAAACAGTAGAGTATTAATTAAACAGTATTAATCCAACACTATACAACATACCCTGTTGTATAGCCCAACCATTCTGAACAACCACCCCCGGCTGCACAGTTCTAACTCCAAACCAGGAATATACCATTCCAAACCAGGAGATAATCAATTATTACCAGTCATAGCATCTTTCATTATGGTGTGAAGAGTGAGGACTAATCACGAAAGACATTGTTAGACCCGCCCATAACCGCGGGCACGGCTATTCGAATAGTTTTTTACTCTGGCCAGAGGTGTACCACTGTACCCACAAGACACAGCCCCACATCATGTCACCATGTGCCTTAATACCACCACGGTACCTCGGAAAGGAGCTGTGACAGTACCCCTTGCACAACACAATCCACCACAGTGCACCGTTCCTGGATCATAATCACCCCCTTATAAACAAGGCATGGACTCCCCAGCGACCCCCGTGGGCTTATCTCCGCCACTTCTCAGTCTGGTGCTCCGCAATGAACCATGCTATACAAAAGGTAAAGCCGTTGCCCATGCTGGCTTGTGGTTGGCACGATTAATGTTTCACAACCGAAACTCGTGAACCGGTCCTTAATTGTCATGAGCACGACCATCAAAACCATGTACTCACAACCCACCATTATCAGGTTTTAGTTGGCAAATTAATTAATTAACCAATCACGATTGAACATCGTGAACTATCATTAAGCCATCATTAAGTAATAGTGAATCATAAGTTATCCCATTAGTGTGCTAAAGCTTCTAAGCATGGCTAAGCAATTACATCTAATATCTAGTTGAACCAATATATAAAGCTCAACTAGTCAAATTACAATAACCCAAGGTATCAAGGAATAAGATAATCAAGAACAAAAGGGCCATAACAAACAATAGGTTAATTCCACCCAATGACATTCGAAAATAAATGCAATAGTTGAATAGAAACAATAGCTTTAAACAGGACCCACATGCTTAAAGGATTGATTGGGATCTGTGTGACTTGCCTTGCTGGACTTGGAACTCTTCTAAATCTTCTCCTGTGAAAACGGACTCTCCGGAAACGTCGGAATCTAAACAGAAAAGAGCAAAAACACCAAAACAGCACATAAGCAAGCATGAACAGTACATGTGGATATTTTTAACATGTAGATCTCAATTTTAGAAAAATTTAGAGACTTGAACCAACTAAATCCGAGCTACGATGAATTAGTTTATGAATTTTTAAAGATTAAATCGGATTAAATCATTTATATAAATTTTAATTGAATTATGACGCAATAAAGAATTATTTTTGAAAGAAAAAGGGAATTATTGCGTCAGCAGGGCTCGGGTTCACGATGGACCGGGTGCAACGGCGGCGGTCTACGGAAACGAACGGCCGAGATCAAACCTATCCAAAACGGACGGCCACGATCCATCGGTCCACGACCGGGCCACGGGGAACGACGACGATGACGTCGGCGGTGTACGTCACCACCGGCGGCGGCTCGGGCGTCCATGCTCGCCGGCGAACGACGGCACGGACCGCGCGAACGGAAGGCAACCAACGGTTAGCGGACGGCACGACGAACTCACCGGTGACCAAAGCGACGGCGGAAGAGCAAACGGACGACGCCGGGCGACGAAGAGAAAAGGCGGCGGGGACGATCGGGTTCAACGGCGGCGACGGTGCTCCGGCGGCTAAAAGCGACGACGAAGGGTCGGACGAGGACGGCGACGCGACGGCGACCACGACGGTGACCTCCCCGAGCGACGGCGGCGCACGGCTTGGAGCGGCGGCGGCGACGGCGGCGCTAGGTTGCACGAGGCTAGGGCGCTACGGGCGACGAGAGACGGAAGGCGAAGGCGGCGATGGGTAGAGGGGAGCTCGGGGGTCCCTTTTATAGGGGTTGGAAGGCGGCGGTGAAGGCCCACGGCGACCGGCGATGCGATGGAAGGTTTAGGGTTCGGAGGAGAGAGATCGATCCGAATCGAACTCGAATCCACGGATTTCCAAACCGATTTAGACGATGCTTCCAAAAGGGAAAAGGTAGAGTGGATCACGGGGATCATTTCCCCTCTATTAATTTCACCGGAAACGGAAAGGGACGGCCGAATGGAAGGGCGGGTGGCGGCTAGGGTTTAGGGCAGCGGGCGGCCGGAGGTAGACGACGACCTGACAGGCGGGGCCCCACCTGTCAGCGTCCGAGGGCGCGCGCACGCGCGGCGGCTGCGGGCGGAATGAGCCGGCTTGGGCCGGGGGGAGAGAGAGAAAAAGGTTTTGGGCCGACTTTCGGCCCAAAGCCAAAAGAGGATTTTAAAAAACCTTTTTCAATTTCAATAATTCATGAAATGCAATTTCATTTATTAAAAATACTTCCTTAGCTCAATAAATCCCAGAAAAATCTAGGAATTATAGAATTAAGCAAAGTATTTAATAAAATTTTATCTGGCCCAATTTTATATTGGAATTTATTATTTACAATTAGATCTTTTCTTCTAGGCTTTTAAAATCATTTTCTGATAATTCCCATTAAACAACTATTTATAAATTTAAGATTTTAGGGTGTGACATGAAGCCCTAGGAAGTACCTTGCATTTAGCACAGCTTATCATCCATAGACAGACGGCCAGACGGAGAGAACAAACCAGGTCTTGGAGGACATGCTGAGAGCTTGTACATTGGATTTTAGCAAAGACTGGGAGAGATGTTTGCCCTACGCCGAATTCTCCTACAACAACAGCTTCCAAGCGAGCGCTAAAGATGTCACCAAATGAGGCATTATTTGGTCGACGATGTCGCACCCCACTAATGTGGACCGAGACAGGTGAACGGGCGGTATTTGGACCTGACATTATCAAAGAAGCCGAAGAAAAGGTTCACCTGATTCGAGACCGTCTAAAAGTAGCACAATCACGACAGAAGAGTTTACGCCGACAACCCGAAGAAGAAACCTGGAATTTAAGGAAGGAGATTACGTTTATCTAAAGGTTTTCTCTGATGAGGGGAACGAAAAGGTTTAGGTCAAAGGAAAACTAGCACCAAGATATGTGGGACCTTTCCAAATCATCGCTAGACGAGGAGGGAAGTGCCTACCAGTTACAGCTACCTTAAAATATCGCCGAGGTGCACCCAGTCTTCCATGTGTCTCAATGTAAAGAAATACTTACGAGTGCCGGAAAGAACAAGCTCCGCTGGAAGAGATTCACATTAGCAATGATCTCACGTATCCAGAACCACCCGATCCGGATATTGGATGAAGCCGAAAAGAGGACTAGGAGCAAAGTGTGGCGTATGTACAAGGTACAATGGAGTAATCACACTGAGGATGAAGCCACCTGGGAAAGCGAAGAATTTTTGAGGACGGAATACCTGCATCTATTCGAAAACCGGTAAGAAATCTCAGGACGAGATTTATTTAAGGGGGTAGGTTTGTAACACCCTGAAAATTCGACCGACAAAAATCTAAACTCTAAAAATATGGGCCTTCAAAAACTTTTTAAATAAATTGCAGTAATGCCGATTTTATTTGCCTATTCCATTGAATTTTGATTTCGGAGTTTGTAGAACGCAAATAAAGAACAATTGATAGGAATAAAACCTAAATTAAATGAGCAAAATAAATAACTGAAATATAATTTAAATAATAAAGGTTGAGGTGAGGATAGAAAATGAATAAATAATATCGCGATCATATTCGTATTAATTAAATCTAAATACGTTGGAATGAGAATTAACTCTAATTAAAATCAAGTAAATTATATAAAATAAAATATGGGTACAATTAATCTAGAGTGGATCCATTGGTTGGATAATACACATATTGAGTAAACTTCATTTATGCAAGATTTAGAAATTATAGAATCAAATTTATATAGGAAATAAACTAAAATCGGGATAAATGGGAAAATACACTGTTCATTATGGCATAGGTGTTCGATGCGGGTCCCTAGCCTTCCCCCTCCTCTCCCACCTCTGCCCTAGCCGACCCGAGCCGCGCCGATGCGCCATCGCCGCCTGCCGCCGCGTGCCGTCGCCCCGCGTCTTGAGCCCGCGCCGCACGCCCGTCCTGTCGCCGCGCGCGTGTCGCCATCGCCGCCTGCCGCGAGCCGTCGCCCCGCGCCTCGAGCCCGCGCGCCCGTCGCGCCGTCGCCCCGCGCCTCGAGCCGTGCCGCTGCCGCGCCGCGCGCGTCCTGTCGCCTCGCGCCTCGCGCCCCGCGCCGCTGCCACGCCGCGTCGCCGTCGCGTCACCCATCGCTCCGCGTCGCGCCCCGTGTCGCGCCGCCTTGCGCCCCGAGCCGCACTGCACCGTCGCCATCGCCGCCCGCGCGCCGCTCGCCGTCACATCGCCGTCCATCGCGTCGCCGGGCGTCACCAACGCCCCGTGCCCCGCGCGCCGCGCCGCCCCATCACCATTAGGGCCGGCCGCCCTCCCCGCGCCCTATAAAACCCCTTCCCCCTTCTCCACCCTACTCCATTCCCTCCTCCTCTCCCTCTCCCCTTCTCCAGGCGCCACCGTTGTCGTGCCGCCGCGCCGCCGCCTTCGAAGCCGCCGCGCCGTGCGTCCGCCGCGCCGCGCGTCGCGTCGCCGCCGTCGGTAAGCCGCCCCCCCCCCCCCCCCCCCCCCCCCCCCCCCCCCCCCCCCACACCCCCCCCGTGCGCGCTGTCGCCCGCCGCCGCCTCGGGTAGGGCAGAGAGAGCCGAGAGAGAGAGGAAAGGGAGGAAGACGAGGGAGTGAAAGAAGAACGAAAGAAGGAGAGAAACCGGGGAGGGAGAGAAAAAGGAGAAAAGGACAGAAAAGAAAAGATAAAAGGAAAAGAAAAGAAAAGAGAAAAAGGGGGGGAAATAGAATAGGGAGGTTAATAGTTTAGAAAATTTAAAATAATTAGAATTTAATTATAGATTAATTATAGTCGTGGAATGGCAAAATTTAAATAAATATAGATTGTTCTTGGTAATTTCCATAAGAAATCAATCCGCGGTAGTATTTTAGATGTAATCAATAACTAAACAATTAGATGAATTCTTATAGACTAATATAGATTATTTTTGGTAATCTCTATAAGTAATCGATTCACGGTAGAAATTCGGATTTAATCACTAGGAACTTTAGACGTATATTATATTTAATCGTTTAGTCATAGACTAAATTAAATCGTATAATATTATAAGATAATTTTAGGATTCTGTCCGATATTTAGCTCGCGATAGAAATTTCTAACCTATTATATGGATATAATGCTCGGGTAGATTAAATTAAAAACTTATGATAACAAAATATTTATCCCGCAAAAATAGTTTAGGATATATAGATCGAAATTGGGTGTGCCCTAGTTCATGTGAATAGTAAAGTTAATATAAAGAATCGACTTCGGCATTCGACTTCCATTTGGGACTTACTTGGATTTTTATTTGAATTCTAACCGAATTCAAATCAATTTTCGCACGTAACTATAAAGCCCGAGGGAGTTGCGGATCCAAGTGAAGGCCAAGACCCGCAAGACTTTGAGCAAGGCAAGTCATCACTATCCCCTTGAACATGTTGATCCCAATTGTGAAATTATTTTGTTTACAAATAAAATTACATGCAATGATAAACATCCTACTTGTGATTATGCCATGCCTTCATTATTGTTTACCCTTAAATCCTTGTAACCATGATTTACGTATAAGTCCCTAGTCAACTATGACAATGCTTAGAAATGCTACTCTAGATTTATGCATACTCATATTTATCAAAAGCTATATGCTTGGGCAATTACCTTTGGGAAGGTAATTGAGATGCGGTATGTGGAGACATGAGCACCACATTGCCATGATGTTGATGACATGATTTGTGAAAGGAGAAATAAAATTAAACAACTGTTTTCGACTGGGGCGGACGGAGGATTTGGGTGGTATCCGGAAAAGGCTAGTACCGTCCCCGGTCAATTAAGGACCGAGCCATGAGTTAAGCATGAACGACCCTCGTACAACCGCACTTCTCGTATGGGTATAGACCTAGCGGAGTAGATAGCTGAGCGGAGGCAGTATCCATGCATAGTGGTCTCTTGATGGTGTAGGCAGGGACTCTACGGTGGGGCAAGCCCTTGGTAGGACCGCGAGGCGGGTGTCTACAGTGGTGTCCGCCATCGGTTAGGACTGCCATGTGAGAATTTAAACGTAATTATAACTTAATGCATGTGTGAGTCTTCCCTTCCGGTGTGCGCCAGAACTCCTCTCACTGCTAGAAACCGTGTACGCCTAGAGTGCATGAGGATGTAAAGTTCATGGAGCGGGTACTGCCAATGCGAGGTTATCGAAATGCTTTGCCGTGACGCGTCTCATGTGTTGGGATGAGGCTCATGTGTTGGGCAGTCGCAGAGTGTGGGTAAAGTTTACATCCACTGCAGTGTGAGTAAATCAAACCTATTCGAATAGCCGTGCTCGCGGTTATGAGCACCGGGGACATGTATTACACTTGGCTAGACTCAAAATTCTTAACTTGTGTGGGATGGGATATTGCATGATGATTTTTGTGCTGTTGGAGCCACTTCTGAGAGGCGGAGGAGGTGGACATCCTCAGAAAACCATGACGACTCCAATGGCTGGGAAGCTATCCTTGGGGATCACAATGGATGGTGGACAGAACCGTCATTGTTTAATATGAACACTGGTACTAAATTTGATCAGTCTGTGCTAGGTCTTTAGGCTTGTGAAAAGAATTACAGAACTTACTTTGCGCAAAAGAACCATAGCCATCCTTTTGAATACCCCTGTCATGTGCATTGTTGCTGTGGTGGCTTGCTGAGTACGGTTGGTACTCACCCTTACAATATACAAACTTAACCAGAGGTCGGAGATGAAGCTTCGGAGGATCCCTACGCTTACTACCAGGAGGGTGATGAAGACGATGGCGCTCAATAGGTCTTAGTTACGGTCGTTGCCTGTGGCAATGACGTGCCGCTGCCTTATCTACTTCTGCTTTTGGAATGTATTTCGGACCACTCGGTCCGATGATCTAAGACGATGCCTGTGGGCTTATGATGTAATAATTAGCACCAGACTCTCGTGTATGTGCATTTGGTATGTCAGCTATGAACTCGTGTATACCAGACTACTTGATCCAGGGAAATGGTACTGTTTACACGATGATTCCTGTTATAAAAATGGGGGGTCTACACTAGCTTACCTAGACATATCCATGAAATAAAAGGAAGGATATATACATATAATTTAAATATCAGACATAATAGTTAATGAGTACATTGATTCTAATTTTACCTAATGGATTAGGGTGCCACATTAGCAAAATATTCAAACTAGATCAATTTTTCAAAAGGCAAATAGTAGAATGTAACTAAAATTGGAAGATAGCCAAACCAGCTTATCTAGATTGCCACAAAAGTATAAATTAATATATTGCCTTGTTATGCAGAAGGTACACATCAATGCAGAAAGAGAAGAATACTATGACAATACATGCGCCTCCCTACATATATATCATTGTCTCAAGCACTTCTGACCTACAACAAAGATACAATAGGATACACACAAGTAGAGAGAAAATGTCATCAATATATTACTTCTTAGTAGCTATGCTCTTATGCAACGGTTTTGGGTTCATCGTGTCTGCTCAAGTGGTAGGTGGTTATTCTTCCTCAGGAATTCCATCCTTCGTTGGGATAGATGGTGGAAGTAAGTTTTCTCCAAGTGGGTTGGACCAGATCCACCATAGACTTATTACTAACCATGGTGTTGCTCTTGGTCCATGTGACCCCATAGGTCTTGCAAGGTAATGTGATTGGCGATGGCAAAAGATTGACCTCCTACAGGCCCCGAATCCAGTCCACAATGAATTTCAACCTCCACCTCCACCTCCAAGTCCTCCTAATGGTGGTAATGTGATTGGCGATGGCAAGAGATTGACTCCTACAGGCCCGGATCCAATCCCATAATGAATTTCAACCTCCACCTCCACCTCCAAGTCCTCCTAATGGTGGTAATGTGATTGGCGATGGCAAGAGATTGACTCCTACAAGCCCGGGATCAGTCACAATGAATTTCAACCTCCACCTCCAAGTCCTCCTAATGGTGGTAACGTGATTGGAGATGGCAAGGATTGACTCCTTACAGGCCCGTATCCAATCTACAATGAATTTCAACCTCCACCTTCCACCTCCAAGTCCTCCTAATGGTGGTAATGTGATTGGCGATGGCCAAGAGATTGACTCCTACAGCCCGGATCCAGTCCAACAATGAATTTCAACCTCCACCGTCCAATCCTCCTAATGGGTGGTAATGTGATTGGCGATGGCAAGAGATTGATTCCTACAGGCCCAGAATCCAGTCCACAATGAATTTCAACCTCCACCTCCAAATCCTCTAATGGTGGTAATGTGATTGGCGATGGCAAGAGATTGACTCCTACAGGCCTAGATCCAGTCCACAATGAATTTCAACCTCCACCTCCAAGTCCTCCTAATGGTATGATAGCATAGAGCTTGAGTACTTGACATGACACTATGGAGAAGAGATGTCATTTAAAAATATAGCTGAATGTAAAGCATCCAGCTCATGCTAAAGCAATAAATTTAAGCTTCATTTTTAGTTTTTCTTTGTTTAGAAATGATATTTTTCCTTGTTATAACAATGTCCGTATTTCTAAATGTCAATTCAAAAAATTTCTCATTATGCATATAGATTTGAGCAATAATATGTAATGAATTGTTGAGACTACTATAGCACAAGTAGCACACTACTCCGCAATACCCCTATGCCCCTTCCACCCCACGCAATAATTCATTTACCACAAACCAAATCTCCAAATCCTATATATTTACATCGGTTTCCACATACCCATCGACTGCAACCAACAACAACACCTTTTTTCGGATCTAGGTGGCAACAACGCATACAATGTTCTCTAAACATCGCGTCACCGGCACTTAGACCCACTTTTTTTCTTCCCATCCCTAGCCACCTAAAATTGGGAGTCCATGTGTACCACGAGGACTGCAATGTTGTACTGGTAAGAACACGTATGGTGCTCTTCGGAGGGTTACATGCACATCCAGGTCTTAAAGGTTAGGACTATTGCGAAAGTAGTTGTAACTAATTTAAGGGAAAAGAAGAAAAAAATTACATGCATATTTTGATTGATTGTGATTTATCTCTACTACATAAAAGAAACAAAAGTAGTATGTCTTCTTCTCTCCACAAAGTGCGCAAACCATTGCCCCTCCGAAACCAGAAAATAAAATGTCACACCCTAAAATCCCAAAAATATAAATTATTGTGTAAATGGAATTTAGAAATGATTTTAAAAGCCTGGAAGAAAAGATTTAAATTGTAAATAATAAATTCCAATATAAAATTGGGCCAGATAAAATTTTATTAAATACTTTGCTTAATTCATAATTCCTAGATTTTTCTGGGAATTATTTGAGCTAAGGAAGTATTTTTAATAAATGGAATTGCATTTTATGAATTATTTAAATTGAAAAAGGTTTTAAAAAGTCTCTTTTGGCTTTGGGCCGAAAGTCGGCCCAAACCTCTCCATTCTCTCTCTTCGGCCCAGTCCGGCCCCAGCCCAGCCGAGCCGCCGCGCGCGCGCGCCGCTCCCTCTCTCTCTCGCTGACAGGTGGGGCCCGCCTGTCGTAGTCCGTCGTCTTCGTCGCGCCGGCCGCGCCCGAAACCCTAGCCGCCGCCCTGCCCTTTCCAATTCGGCCGCATCCTTCCCGATCCGGTGCAATTGATTGAGGGGAAGTGTTCGCCGTGATCTCTCACCTACATTTCCTCTCTGGAAGTTTCGGCCGATTCGCTTTGGAAAGACGGGGATGCGAGCTCGTTCGGAGTCGGCGAACCCGAGGTTTCCTTCGTCGTCGCCGGGCCGCCGTGGGCTTCGCCGCCGCCTCCCGACCCCTTTAAAAGGATCCCCCGAGCTCCCCTCTAACCCTCCGCCGCCCTCGCCCCTTCGCCTCTCGTCCGCCCGAGCCGCCCTAGCGCCGTGCACCCGTTCGCCGCTGTCGCCGCCGCCGCTCCAGCCGTGCGTCGCCGTCGCTCCGGTCATCGCCGTCGTTCGGGGAGCTCGCCAACGTGGTCGCCGTCGCGTCGCCGTCCTCGTCCGACCCTTCGCCGCCGCTGTTTCTCCGCCGGAACACCATCGCCGCCGTCGACCCGAACCTCTCCGTCCCTTCATCCTCGTCGCCGGCGTCGTCCGTTGCTATTCCGCCGCTTAGTTCGGTCGTCGGTGAGTTCGCCGTGCTCTCCGCTATCCGTTGCCGCTTTCCATTCGCGCCGCCGCGCCGTAGATCGCCGGCGAGCACGCGAGTCCGAGCCGCCGTCGTCGCCGTCGGTCGGGATGACGTCATCGCTGACGTCATCAGTGCCGTCGCCCGTGAGCCGGCCGTGCGCCTTTGGATCTTGACCGTCCGTTCGGTCGGATTAGATCTCGGCCGTCCAATCCCGTAGACCGTTGCCGTGGACCCGGTCCACCGTAGACCCCGAGCCCGCTGACGCAATAAAGCCCTTTTTCTTTTCAAAAATAATTCATTATTGCGTCATAATTCAATTAAGATTTATATAAATGATTTAAAAACCGATTAAATCTTTAAAAATTCATAACTAATTCATCTTAGCTCGGATTTAGTTGGTTCGAGTCTCTAAATTTTCTAAAATTGAGATCTACATGTTAAAAATATCCACATGTACTGTTCATGCTTGCTTATGTGCTGTTTTGGTGTTTTTTGTTCTTTTCTGTTTAGAATCCGACGTTTCCGGAGAGTCCGCTTTTGCAGGAGAAGATTTAGAAGAGTTCCAAGGGCCGGCAAGGCAAGTCACACAGATCCTAATAGATCCTTTGAGCATGTTGATCCCGTTTAAAGCTATTGTTTCTATTCAACTATTGCATTTATTTTTTAATGTCATTGGGTGGAATTAGCCTATTGTTTGTTATAGCCCTTTGTTCTTGATTATCTTATTCCTTGATACCTTGGGTTATTATAACTTGACTAGTTGAGCTTTATATTGGTCGACTAGATGATTAGATGCAATTGTTTAGCCATGCTTAGAAACTTTAGCACACTAATGGATAACTTATGATTCACTATTATTTACTGATGGCTTAATGATAGTTTCACGATGGTTAATCGTGATTGGTGAATCAATTAATGTGACAACTAAAATCTGATAATGGTGGGTTGTGAGTACAATGGTTTGATGGTCGTGCTCATGACAATTAAGGACCGGTTCACGAACTTCGGTTGTGAAACATTAACCGTGCCAACCACAAGCCAGCGTGGGCACGGCTTTATCTTTTGCATAGCATAGTTTATTACGGAGCACCAGACTGAGAAGTGGCGGGAGATAAGCCCACGGGGGTCGCTGGGGAGTCCATGCCTTGTTTATAAGGGGGTGACTATGATCCGGGAATGGTGCACTGTGGTGGATTGTGTTGTGTGAGGGGTAATGTCACGCTCCTTTCCGAGGTACCGTGGTGGTACTGAGGCACATGGTGACATGATGTGGGGTTGTGTCTTGTGGGTACAGTGGTACATCTCTGATCAGAGTAAAACTATTCGAATAGCCGTGCCCGCGGTTATGGGCGGGTCTAACAATGTCTTTCGTGATTAGTCTCACCCTTCCCACTATAACGAAAGATGCTATAACTGGTTATTATTGATTAGCTCCTGGTTTGGAATGGTATATTCCTGGTTTGGAGATTAGAACTGTGCAGCCGGGATTGGTTGTACTAAATGGTTGGGCCTATACAACAGGGTATGTTGTATAGTGTTGGATTAATACGGTTTAATTAATACTCTACTGTTTTATGAAATTCTGAAATATTCTTTAAATGCTGTTTATGCAAAGAAGCCTATACTATGCCATCCTTGGTTATACTGTGCACTTGCATATTTGCTGCGTGGCTTGCTGAGTATGTCATATACTCACCTTGCAATCATTCACCAGAGGAGGAGTTCTACCATGAAGCTGATGGTGGTGAGGATTTTGGCGTAGTCCTTGTCAAGTTGCCTGTGGAGTGGAGTCGTCTGCGCTGTTTATTTCTTTATTTTCCGCTGCTTAGATCTTTATGTTTGAGAGGAACTATCCACCTCTGTAATGACAATTTATTCGCTTATTAATTAGAGTAATAATTGTACTCTATTATCAATTTGTTATTGTGTGCCTCGGCTGATGCCTGGACGAGGGTTTACACACATGTAAGCGTTTGGAATTTTGGATAGAAATTCCGGGCGTGACAAGTTGGTATCAGAGCCTCCTTGACCATAGGTTATGCCAAACAGTACCTCTAAGAGCCCTCTAAAAATATTGGAAAACTAGAACTGTTCTCCTCCCGTTCTCTTTTAGTTAAACCAAGCTAATGGCACATGCAGTTTATAACCTCTTAATTTGTTCCTTTTAAAATTACTTTTGTCCTTCTGTGTGGTTAGTACTGTACATCCATTACTGTACTAATGACTCATTTATTAACAAAAGTTTTGTGACATTGATTTATTTAATCTTGTTACAATAAACTTAGCATGTTGATTTTATAACTCTCTTTTAATTTATTTCTTTTGAAACCTGTTATTCAAAAGTGCAAAACCAGTGATCCTGTTTTTAACCGTTTCAACTTATCTTGCAAGATTGGGTTATTTTATTCGTTTACCTTTTATTTTGAATTTTTAAATTTTATTCAAAGTAATCGGAAAACTTGTGCTATTAATTGGATAAATGTCTTAACTCCCTCCTTTCACTTGTCTTTAGATGACGCGTGTCAAGCCTGAGTACTTGTTTGGTACTGAAGGATTTGTCCTGGAGTTGCGTACGATGTCCTTTGCCATAGGATTTGGGACTGCTCCTTTGTACGCCCAGATTTCTCATGATCGCGATGAAGAGGAGTGCCGTGTCAAAGTCACCTTGATCAGTAATCGTGAAGATATCCCATCAGTGATGTTCGAAGCTGGAGGGAGAAGCTATATGCATGCATGCCAGGAGGGGGCAAGAATCGCCATCGGAGAGCTCCGTGACCGCTACAGCAAGCAGTTGGCCAATACGGAGTATCGCTACCATCCTCGGCAACCTCAGGGGAGTGACCGTGGCATCTACCTTGAACCTGCAGGAATCGAGAATGATGCCACTACAAGACATTTGGTTGAGATGCTATGGGCTATGGATGAGACCCGTGCTGAGATTGTGATAGCAGCCCATGAGCGTGAGAACTGGAACCGTATGAAGATTTGCAAGCTGGAGTACAAGGTGGAGAGGTTGGAGAAGGAGTTGGCAGCACTAAAGGGAGGAGCACCACCCCAGAAAGCCAGAGTTCGTCTTACTGCAAGAAAGAGAGCTATTTTTTGTTCCTCGGTATCAGTTGGCGCCAAAGGTTCGTGTGGTGGAAAAGGAAGTCACCCCAGCAAAGCCCCCGGTCGTCAACATAAGTGATGATGAAGAAGAAGAATCAAACAACACCCATTCCAAGGTCGAGTGGGGAGCAACTCAAGATGATGTTAAAGACGAGCCGGACGAGCCTTCAATCAACTCCGATGCTCGGAAGACCTAGAATACCTTGTTAAGCTGTTGCCTTAGATCGTTGTGTTCGTTTGCTTGTTTAAGTTTGATTGTGTGTGTGGGTCTCGCATGTGATTTACATCAGTATTGAGATGTAAGTGCATGCGTTTGTTTGCTTTCGAGTGTTAGTAGTTGGTGAGTTTAGTGGTGTGAGAGTCTTCAAGTCTTTGTAATAATGAAACTCAGTTAAGATCAATAAAAGTCAAGTTAGTGGAAAAGTTAATTCTTTGTCCTAAGTAGTTTCCCCCCGTTTCTCTTCTTGTGCTCCTGTCCATGCCAGATGGTGCTCACTCGCAGTGTTGGAAATGGCCCCAACAACAGCAACAGCAACAACAGCAATAGCAACAATGGAGAGAATCCCACCCTTGCCCAAGTTTTGGCTCAGCAGACACAGCTTATGCATATGATGATGCAACAACTCCAGAACCAGCAGAACCAAGGGAATAACCAAGCACCTCCCCAGAACAAGTTGTCAGAATTTCTTCGTGTGAGGCCACCCACGTTTGCTAGCACTACTAATCCAGTAGAGGCTGGTGATTGGCTGCACGCCATAGAAAAGAAATTGGACTTGCTTCAGTGCACTGATCAGGAGAAGGTCTCTTTTGCCTCGCACCAGTTGCATGGCCCTGCTTCTGAGTGGTGGGATCATTTCCGTCTCAACAGGACTACGGCGGAACCTATCAGTTGGCTAGAATTCACTGCTGCCTTTCGCAAGACGCACATACCATCAGGAGTGGTGTCTCTTAAGAAAAGGGAATTCAGAGCGCTCACTCAAGGATCTCGCTCTGTTAAGGAATACTTGCATGAGTTTAATCGCTTAGCTCGTTATGCTCCGGAGGAAGTACGCACTGATGAAGAGCGTCAAGAGAAGTTCCTGGAAGGACTAAATGATGAGCTTTCTTACCCATTGATGACTGGAGATTATCTGATTTCCAGAAATTGGTGGATAAGACTATTCGCCAGGAGGATAAGTACAACCGCATGGAGCAGAAGAAGCGCAGGATTGCTCACTTCAAGGCTCAACAAGGGAATAATCAGAGGCCACGTCTTGTTTTGGGATCTCAGTCAATGCCTCAGGGAGGTTCTTCGTCTGTTGTTCGTCCGCAGCGTCAGTTCTTCAACAACAATGCTGGCAACAACAACCGCAACCATGTTCCGCGTCCAGTGACAGCTCCGACACCGCATCAGCCTGTCAGGAGGGAACAAGGAAACAAGCCCGGAGTATGTTTCAACTGTGGTGAACCAGGCCATTACTCCGACAAGTGTCCGAAGCCCCGACGCGTGAAGGTTGTCCCTGCACAGAACAACTCCACCGCACCAGCGACAAAGGCTCGTGTCAACCACGTTGCTGCTACAGAAGCTCAAGATGCTCCAGATGTGATTTTGGGTACGTTCCCTGTTAACTCAGTTCCTGCAACAGTACTTTTCGACTCTGGTGCTACACATTCATTTTTGTCTATGAGTTTTGCGGGAAATCATGGGATGGAAGTAGAAGATCTTAGACGTCCTTTGATGGTTAGTACCCCGAGTAATCAGGCACTCTCAGTGCAACGTTGCCCCTATGTCAGAATAGAGATTCAAGGAGTGCCATTTCTAGCCAATCTTATTCTGTTAGAATCCAAAGATCTTGATGTCATCCTAGGGATGGACTGGTTAGCCAGATATAAAGGTGTGATAGACTGTGCTAATAGGAAAGTAACTCTCACCAGTACTGATGGCCAAGTTGTGACTGTTCATGCATTGTCTTCAGAGCCTTTAAGGTCAAGTCTGAACCAAATGACTTTAGAGGAAATTCCTATAGTACGAGAATACCCAGATGTGTTCCCGGACGATTTACCTGGTATGCCGCCTAAGAGAGATATAGAGTTCAGAATAGATTTGGTACCTGGTACAGCTCCAATCCATAAGAGACCCTATAGAATGGCAGCCAATGAATTAGCAGAAGTCAAGAGGCAAGTAGATGATTTGCTTCAGAAAGGGTACATTAGACCAAGTTCGTCTCCATGGGGTGCCCCAGTTATTTTTGTTGAGAAGAAAGATCATACCCAGAGGATGTGTGTGGATTATCGTGCCCTAAATGATGTGACTATCAGGAATAAGTATCCGCTACCCAGAATTGATGATTTGTTTGATCAGCTTAAGGGTGCCACTGTTTTCTCCAAGATTGATCTCCGATCAGGGTATCACCAGTTAAGGATTAAAGAGGAAAACATACCTAAGACGGCTTTCACTACTCGGTATGGGTTATTTGAGTGTACTGTTATGTCTTTCGGACTTACCAATGCCCCCGCTTTCTTCATGAACTTGATGAATAAGGTGTTTATGGAATACTTAGACAAGTTCGTGGCCGTCTTTATTGATGACATCCTTATCTACTCTCGAACCAAAGAAGTGCATGAAGAACATCTTCGCCTTGCATTAGAGAAACTACGAGAACATCAGTTGTATGCCAAGTTTAGCAAGTGTGAATTTTGGTTGTCTGAAGTGAAGTTCCTTGGTCACGTCATCTCAGCCGGAGGAGTTGCCGTTGATCCTAGTAATGTGGAATCAGTAACCGGTTGGAAACAACCAAAGACAGTTTCAGAAATTCGTAGTTTCCTGGGTCTTGCAGGATATTACCGGAGATTTATAGAGAATTTCTCCAAGATTACTAAGCCCATGACGCGACTGCTTCAGAAAGATGTGAAGTACAAGTGGTCAGAAGAATGTGAGCGGAGTTTTCGGGAGTTGAAAAGTCGCTTAATATCAGCGCCCATTTTGATTTTGCCTGATCCAAAGAAGGGTTTCCAAGTGTATTGCGATGCATCTAAGCTTGGATTAGGATGTGTTTTGATGCAAGATGGGAAGGTGGTTGCCTATGCATCTCGTCAGTTACGTCCACATGAGAAGAACTACCCTACTCATGATCTCGAGTTAGCTTCAGTAGTTCATGCATTGAAGATTTGGCGTCACTATCTTTTCGGTACTCGTACAGAGGTGTACACCGATCACAAGAGTTTAAAATACATCTTACTCAACCGGATCTGAACATGAGACAACGGAGATGGTTGGAATTAATCAAGGATTATGACTTGGGAATTCATTATCACCCGGGAAAGGCTAATGTTGTAGCAGATGCTCTTAGCAGGAAAGGCTATTGCAATGCTACGGAAGGACGACAGTTGCCATTGGAGTTATGTAAGGAATTCGAAAGGTTAAATTTGGGAATTGTCACTAGAGGTTTTGTTGCAACTTTGGAAGCAAAGCCTACTCTCATTGATTAGGTTAGAGAAGCTCAGGTTAAAGACCCTGATATTCATGAGATCAAGAAGAATATGAGGAGAGGAAAAGCTATTGGCTTCTTGGAAGATGAGCAAGGGACCGTATGGTTGGGCGAAAGAATTTGTGTTCCAGAGAATAAAGAGTTGAAAGATACAATTCTGAAGGAAGCTCATGATACTCTGTACTCCATTCACCCTGGTAGTACCAAGATGTATCAAGATCTCAAAGAAAGATTTTGGTGGACAAGTATGAAGCGTGAGATAGCAGAGTTTGTAGCTATGTGTGATGTTTGTCAGCGAGTTAAGGCAGAACATCAGAAACCCGCAGGTTTGTTGCAACCTTTGAAGATACCAGAATGGAAGTGGGAAGAGATCGGTATGGATTTTATCACGGGTTTACCCAGAACGTCATCAGGCCACGACTCTATTTGGGTGATAGTCGATAGACTTACCAAAGTGGCTCATTTCATTCCAGTAAAGACAACATATTCCGGAAGTCGTTTGGCGGAATTGTATATGGCCAGGATTGTGTGTTTGCATGGCGTCCCTAAGAAAATAATATCTGACCGAGGTAGTCAGTTTACTTCAAAGTTTTGGAAGAAGCTTCAGGAAGAGATGGGTTCTAAGCTGAACTTCAGTACAGCTTATCATCCGCAAACAGACGGACAAACCGAAAGGGTGAATCAGATTTTGGAAGATATGTTAAGAGCTTGTGCTCTAGATTTCGGTGGAAGTTGGGATAAGAATTTGCCTTACGCAGAATTTTCGTACAACAACAGTTATCAAGCTAGTCTTCAGATGGCTCCTTATGAAGCACTGTATGGTCGTAAGTGCCGTACTCCGCTTTTGTGGGATCAAACGGGGGAACGTCAGGTGTTCGGAACAGATATCCTAAGGGAAGCAGAAGAAAAGGTAAAGGTTATACAAGAAAGATTGCGTGTAGCTCAGTCCCGTCATAAGAGTTATGCAGACAATCGTCGCAGAGACTTGAGTTTTGAAGAAGGAGATCATGTGTACCTTCGTGTCACTCCTCTCCGAGGGGTTTATCGTTTTCAGACCAAAGGAAAATTGGCTCCGCGTTTTGTGGGACCTTATAAGATTATCAGTCGAAGAGGTGAGGTTGCTTATCAGTTGGAATTACCTCAATCGTTGACAGGAGTCCATGATGTGTTCCATGTGTCACAGTTGAAGAAGTGTTTAAAGGTACCTACTGAGGAAGCTAATCTTGAACAGATAGAAATCCAAGAGGATCTGACATATGTCGAGAGACCAATCCGTATTTTGGAGACAAATGAGAGAAGGACCAGGAATCGAGTTACCCGTTTCTGTAAGGTTCAGTGGAGTAATCACTCAGAGGAAGAAGCAACATGGGAACGAGAAGATGAATTGAAGTCCGCTCATCCGTATCTTTTCGCCAGTTCTTCCGAATCTCGAGGACGAGATTCTGTTTAAGGGGGGTAGGTTTGTCACACCCTAAAAATCCCAAAAAATATAAATTATTGTGTAAATGGAATTTTAGAAATGATTTTTAAAAGCCTGGAAGAAAAGATTTAATTGTAAATAATAAATTCCAATATAAAATTGGGCCAGATAAAATTTTATTAAATACTTTGCTTAATTCTATAATTCCTAGATTTTTCTGGGAATTATTTGAGCTAAGGAAGTATTTTTAATAAATGGAATTGCATTTTATGAATTATTTAAATTGAAAAAGGTTTTAAAAGTCTCTTTTGGCTTTGGGCCGAAAGTCGGCCCAAAACCTCTCCATTCTCTCTCTTCGGCCCAGTCCGGCCCAGCCCAGCCGAGCCGCCGCGCGCGCGCGCCGCTCCCTCTCTCTCTCGCTGACAGGTGGGGCTGTCGGAGTCGTCGTCTTCGTCGCGCCGGCCGCGCCCGAAACCCTAGCCGCCGCCGCCCTTTCCAATTCGGCCGCATCCTTCCCGATCCGGTGCAATTGATTGAGGGGAAGTGTTCGCCGTGATCTCCTCTACCTTTTCCTCTTTGGAAGTTTCGGCCGATTCGCTTTGGAAAGACGGGGATTCGAGCTCGATTCGGAGTCGGCGAACCCGAGGTTTCCTTCGTCGTTGCCGGGCCGCCGTGGGCTTCGCCGCCGCCTCCCGACCCCTTTAAAAGGATCCCCGAGCTCCCCTCTACCCTCCGCCGCCCTCGCCTTCGCCTCTCGTCGCCCGAGCCGCCCTAGCGCCGTGCACCCGTGCGCCGCCGTCGCCGCCGCCGCTCCAGCCGTGCGTCGCCGTCGCTCCGGTCATCGCCGTCGTTCGGGGAGCTCGCCAACGTGGTCGCCGTCGCGTCGCCGTCCTCGTCCGACCCTTCGCCGCCGCTGTTCTCCGCCGGAACACCATCGCCGCCGTCGACCCGAACCTCTCCGTCCCTTCATCCTCGTCGCCGGCGTCGTCCGTTGCTCTTCCGCCGCTAGTTCGGTCGTCGGTGAGTTCGCCGTGCTCTCCGCTATCCGTTGCCGCTTTCCGTTTGCGCCGCCGCGCCGTAGATCGCCGGCGAGCACGCGAGTCCGAGCCGCCGTCGTCGCCGTCGGTCGGGATGACGTCATCGCTGACGTCATCAGTGCCGTCGCCCGTGAGCCGGCCGTGCGCCTTTGGATCTTGACCGTCCGTTCGGTCGGATTAGATCTCGGCCGTCCAATCCCGTAGACCGTTGCCGTGGACCCGGTCCACCGTAGACCCCGAGCCCGCTGACGCAATAAAGCCCTTTTTCTTTTCAAAAATAATTCATTATTGCGTCATAATTCAATTAAGATTTATATAAATGATTTAAACCGATTAAATCTTTAAAAATTCATAACTAATTCATCTTAGCTCGGATTTAGTTGGTTCGAGTCTCTAAATTTTTCTAAAATTGAGATCTACATGTTAAAAATATCCACATGTACTGTTCATGCTTGCTTATGTGCTGTTTTGGTGTTTTTGTTCTTTTCTGTTTAGAATCCGACGTTTCCGGAGAGTCCGCTTTTGCAGGAGAAGATTTAGAAGAGTTCCAAGGCCGGCAAGGCAAGTCACACAGATCCTAATAGATCCTTTGAGCATGTTGATCCCGTTTAAAGCTATTGTTTCTATTCAACTATTGCATTTATTTTTTAATGTCATTGGGTGGAATTAGCCTATTGTTTGTTATAGCCCTTTTGTTCTTGATTATCTTATTCCTTGATACCTTGGGTTATTATAACTTGACTAGTTGAGCTTTATATTGGTTCGACTAGATGATTAGATGCAATTGTTTAGCCATGCTTAGAAACTTTAGCACACTAATGGGATAACTTATGATTCACTATTATTTACTGATGGCTTAATGATAGTTCACGATGGTTAATCGTGATTGGTGAATCAATTAATGTGACAACTAAAATCTGATAATGGTGGGTTGTGAGTACATGGTTTTGATGGTCGTGCTCATGACAATTAAGGACCGGTTCACGAACTTCGGTTGTGAAACATTAACCGTGCCAACCACAAGCCAGCGTGGGCAACGGCTTTATCTTTTGCATAGCATAGTTTATTACGGAGCACCAGACTGAGAAGTGGCGGAGATAAGCCCACGGGGGTCGCTGGGGAGTCCATGCCTTGTTTATAAGGGGGTGACTATGATCCGGGAATGGTGCACTGTGGTGGATTGTGTTGTGTGAGGGGTAATGTCACAGCTCCTTTCCGAGGTACCGTGGTGGTACTGAGGCACATGGTGACATGATGTGGGGTTGTGTCTTGTGGGTACAGTGGTACATCTCTGATCAGAGTAAAACTATTCGAATAGCCGTGCCCGCGGTTATGGGCGGGTCTAACAATGTCTTTCGTGATTAGTCTCACCCTTCCCACTATAACGAAAGATGCTATAACTGGTTATTATTGATTAGCTCCTGGTTTTGAATGGTATATTCCTGGTTTGGAGATTAGAACTGTGCAGCCGGGATTGGTTGTACTAAATGGTTGGGCCTATACAACAGGGTATGTTGTATAGTGTTGGATTAATACTGTTTAATTAATACTCTACTGTTTTATGAAATTCTGAAATATTCTTTAAATGCTGTTTATGCAAAGAAGCCTATACTATGCCATCCTTGGTTATACTGTGCACTTGCATATTTGCTGCGTGGCTTGCTGAGTATGTCATATACTCACCTTGCAATCATTCATCAGAGGAGGAGTTCTACCATGAAGCTGATGGTGGTGAGGATTTGGCGTAGTCCTTGTCAAGTTGCCTGTGGAGTGGAGTCGTCTGCGCTGTTTATTTCTTTATTTTCCGCTGCTTAGATCTTTATTGTTTGAGAGGAACTATCCACCTCTGTAATGACAATTTATTCGCTTATTAATTAGAGTAATAATTGTACTCTATTATCAATTTGTTATTGTGTGCCTCGGCTGATGCCTGGAGGGTTTACACACATGTAAGCGTTTGGAATTTTGGATAGAAATTCCGGGCGTGACATAAAACAAACAATTGGATCTACAACACTAACCCATCCCGTGAAAGGACCTTGATGTCACCTGGGGGCTGGGGTTGAATTGGTGTTCCTACAAATTATAACAACTTTGAAGCAAATTAATAAGCAATTGCACCTTCCGATTTAAGTCAGAGTTTTCGATATGAAATCGAAGTTTCTGATATCAATCCGAATGTCCGACAACTAAGAGAGTAAAACACTAAATGTGAACTTACATGTAGCTCAACAAAACAATATGTATATGATCAAAAGGAGACAACCAGGATATATAATCAAGATATATGGTTACCAAGTATATCAACTAAGAATGTAAATAGATCGGCCAAGAATAAACTCAAGCACAATATGAATAAGGCGAGAACGAGCAAACCATGAGAAGAGACACGCAAATTGTTTAACGAAGTTCGAATCCACCAATCCTACATCTCCGTTGAGGGGCCACAAAGGCTAGGTCTCCTTCAACCCTTTACCTCACGAGGTTGCACAAATGCACTCCTCGATTTTACTCTTGATCATTTTTTTTCCTTTGTGGAGGCAAAGTCGGAGCCTTCACAAACTTCCTGTGGCACACCTTGGGTGCTCACTGGTGACACCTAGACATCTGGGAGACCTTAATCTCTAAGAGTAACTAATGCACACAAAGCTTGCTTGGAAATAAACCTTAGTGCTCAAGAATTAAGTTTTCTCACAACACTAGACACCTAACTCAAATCCACACACCCAAGAGTCAAATCACAAAGATTGAAGAGTCAAATCACAAAGATTGAAGAGAGGTTTGAGAGGGAGAAACAAAAGTCTAGAGATTAAAGCACTTTGCACAAAGCTTCAAGCCACAAAGATTGGAATGAAAGGGCTAACCCTAGAAAGGGTTTGGGTGGGGGTTTAAATAGATCCCCTAAAACATGACCATTGGGAGGGGGGATCTTTCATCCCACGTCAGATAGTCCGATACAAGATTGGATAGTCTGATTTTATCACGCCCAAAGACAAAAGGAGAATGAGAGACAAATAGTGAAGTTAGGTAAAATTTTAGACTCTCTGAGAGATCGGACAGACCGATTTAACATAGAATAGTCTAATATGTTTAAGCACAGGTTTCTCATCCTCAAACAAAGACGAAAGTTCGGTGAAATTTTGATTCTTTGGATCATCGGTAGTTTGATGTATTTTGGATAGTGCGATGTTGCTTAAGTAAAATGGCAAGAAATTTTTATTCCAGAGTTCAACTTTATTGATCTTGGACTCCATGGAAAACTTTTTTCGAGCGCTATAAAACCCAACATAAAACATGGTCCAAAAGCTTCAAGAGATGTTGAAAAAATTGCAAGGAAACTTGGTGTTTGTGTTGTGACATGTGAAACAACCCGGAGTTGGAATTTTGGCTTAGGTTTTTCAACTCACGCTAAGATAAAATGTTTGCATAGCTTTTAATCAGTGGCGGACGCAGGATTTTACGGGTGGGTATTCAAAAATTGTAGCATTTTAACAAAAGATAATGTCATTAATGAAAAAAAAATACAAGTTTTTTTAATTGGAAAGGTGATAAAATGTAGTAGTGAATCACATATCTATGATAGAACTAGAATGTAGTAGTGAATGACATACTACCTCCATCCCAAAATATAGCAAGTTATAATTATGAATCTTGTCCAGATTAATAGTTAAAAGTTATCATATTTTGATACAGAGGTGGTATCTTTTTGGTTTAAACATGATTTTCAAATGTATTTTTGAAGAAAATGCAACCTGGTTATGAAAGAAAAACAAAAAAAAGGAGATATTAACCAGGTCATGAAAGACAAAAGAAAAAAATGGATATTAACCAGCATAAAAGAAAGAGGTCCATGGGGATCAAAGCTTGCACATGTTAAATGAAAAATTCACGTGCTAACTATAACAACCCGCCCTTGAGAACCACATAGCCCAAATCATCTGACGAGCGGACACACTTACACATACCATCCAACTTACACTTTCGTCATCTCTTCGTGTAAAAGGTTGAACCTCGGGAGTGATATGGTTGGAGCGACAAGCCCATATAAGTTAGTTCCACTCTTGCTAAACTAGCAAGGTGGTACTAAACATGTGCACACAGCTCTCATGGGTCACACATGCCTCATCCTAATTGGGCCAGGATGTCACACTAACCAACTAGGAAAGAAGAGCTAACTGATAGGGTGCATTCCAACTTCCAAAAAAAACATGGGTATTCAACTGAATACCCATGAACATTGTCATGTCCGCCCCTACTTTTAGTAGTATGACATTCTTATACTCAATCTGGTCTTTACTAAAAAAAACACCGAGACCGTTAAAAGGCTAACAAAATGTTAATTATCTTCATTATACCTTTGCATTGTGCTCATTCTTGTGGACTTATCTTGACAACAAACATCCCTCTCTTTAGTCAACACACTTGACACTCACTAACACATGATGTCCGGTCACTTTCGTTTGTTCAAGTCACTTGATGCCTTTCAACTTTTGCCATCGATTCTTTGCATTTTATCAATATGTTGATGTGGATCAAGACATCCCTCTTATAGATCTTCATCTTGAGTCTTTAGGAATCTTGATCTAACTTGGCATCAAACACCATTTCCAATTCTCGGGATCTATTTATTTCATTCAACTCAATGAAATTGTTAGTCCCAATAATCCTGTTATCAACCTCCACTTGTTGACCAACCGACTGCATATAAAATGATATGAATAAATCAATGAATATGAACTAACACCACAAATGTCAGATGCTCTCACGTATGCACAAATATAAGATCCCAATTAAATATAATTGATTAATTTGGATTAAACACATGCATAGCAAGATATATGATATACCCCCACTAAATATATGACATAATTAGAGATGAACTTTTTGGAGTTTATCCTATATAAGAATAAAATGCATTTATCAAAAGTATAGGCATAATAGTAAATGTATACCTTCATCATTTCCATGTTAACAAGATATGGCTCAAACAAAACATTAGTTTCATGTGCATATGTCAATCACATGGAAACAATATATTAGAACATATCAATATGTAGATGGAGAAGTAGAGTGATACATATAGCTCTATCTCCATACATTCCATCAATATATATGTTTCTATCTCAACTTATATGGAGTCATCTATTTGTCAACTCATGAAACATGGTTAGTCCCACAAAGCTGGTTTGTCATAAATCACCGAAATAACAATTACACAAATTGTTAATAATAGATCTTTCAATCTATTCCTTTTGATGGATAACAATACGATATGAAACATATAGAGTTGAGTAAATAATATGGAACGAACTCCCCTAAAGATGTGCATACATATGAATATGAAGAGTGACCTATGCAAATATATGATAATGGATAATGAAGTGAGTCCATTCTATACTTTAGACATATAAGAGAGATCAATCTATAACACGATGAGTTTATTACATACCTCTCGTCATTTTTGATTTCATATCCACTTGAGACTAATAAAAAAATGCTCATACAAATATTAGTCTCATATAATTGGATTTATCATTAAACACCAAAACTAAATTAATGTCACTTGAATTTACACCCCAATGGTATGGATCTAGCCTGTTACAATTCATAGTCAGGTTACTAGTACCAATAAATGATATAGTAGTTGTATGCCTTTACACCTTACGAGATATAAAAAGTACTCCCTCCGTCCCAAAATATAAGCATTTTTAGCATAGTGACAAGTCAAACATTTCTAATTTTGTCGGTGATATGAGCCCGGGGGTATCAAGACCATAGGGAGGAGGCTACCCCTGGTAGCCACGTGGCACTCCCCCCGAGGGGGGTTGAGCCTGATGTAGGGTGGCGGCCGCCCCCTCCGTGCCTAGGGGTCGGGCTACCCCGACCTTCTCCGCACGATGCCGCGTGTGCGAGTTAGTTGGGCGCCCCCAACGCCCACCTAACCGCATTTAAGGCGATGTGAGCGGGCGCACCATGCCGCATTAAATGCAGCGCGTGGTGCATCTGGCCAGACTGTGACCAGTCGAATGACCGATGTGACCAGGGTAGTGCACCTGCGCACTAGTTGCATGTTAGGCGGCGTGCCGCCTGACATCCCCTGTCACGTCGTGATGATGAGAGGTTGTTTAGCCTGACATCACGGCTGAAGTCGATTAATCTAACCCGACCAGGGCAGGATTTCCGTTTCTCGGCGCAAGTAAAGACCCAAAAGTTTTCACCCATTAAATGGTGAATGACAGGTGTGTCCCCCGTATGGAATTTGACGGGCCCCACGCCATGACGGGCGGGCGAGTGGCTTCTAAGGCAAGCAACAAGACATGCATTTAATGTGATTATCCTCCTTCACCGTTATATGGGCCCATGTGGTAACCCCTTGAGATATAAAAGGAGGTCCAGACCTACTAAGGGAGAGAATGAGCCCTTTTTCCCAACAGACACTAGAGGTTCAATAGCTGAAGCATCTGTAACCTTCACATGATCAACCGAGCACAGGAGTAGGGTATTACACTTCTCAGCGGCCAAACCTGTATGAACCCCTTTGGTCTCATTGTTCTTGGGGGCCCCGACCCCCTCTACACCACACTTTCCACGGAGCTCTCGAATCTCACCCGCTACCCCCGGCGAACTAACAAAGGGGGGCCTCACTGTCCCCCGCTTGCGGAGTTCACCCTCCAACAAATTTTGACCATTAATAACAAAAAAAAATAAAAAAAGGTCAATCATGTAAAATTGATGTTACTAGATTTATCATTAAACAAACTATCATAATATGCAACTATTTTTATTTAAAATATCTTACTTTTATAGATATTGTTTTTCAAAGTGGCAATCTCGGAGACCGTGTCAGGGTCCAAAAATACTTATATTTTGGGACGGAGGGATATTAGACAATGCCATTAGCAACCTTTCTAACCAGGTGTTGGCGGTCGTTAAATCCTAAATATACCACCAACATTTTAATAAAATTATGAATAAAGTCGTGTTATCCTGATCCGTTTGCCTATTTTCAACGAGTTCCACAAGTTTTATTGTTTCAAGTAGTTGGGCAGGCGACCAAGGGGGCATCCTAGCCGGTCGACCATCCCCAGCTAGGTTGAGCCCAATAGTATGTACAACTAGGCTGCTGGCCTCAGCCAATTAGCCTGAAGGCCAACCGTCCTACACCTATGTCAGTTGAACCATCGACCTTCAACTGTGCATGTGGGAGTACCAAGGATGAAAATTGACTCCGCGTGCAATTTTGGACCATTGAATGGAGTTATCGACCTAGCCAGCGGTGTTGTCCGACGCCACGTATCCCGACTGCACTGGCTAGCCACTGCCAACCATAGAGGGGTAACAATACCATCTCCTCTGATCATTTGGAGAGAGATACAATGAGAAGTTCAAGAAAAAAAATGCCTTCAATTGTGGACCCATGCTACAAGAGCGGATGACCTCGTGCCTAAGGCAAGTAGGCTAAATATGGGCTTAATTGGAAAGGAAAGATAGTTTCATAGCAACCCTGTCGACGGGGGATACCCGTAGACCAGATATAGAGGGTATTGGGGTACGTTGGTACGAGGATCTACATAATACGACATCAAGCAACAAAAAATAGGGATTATACTAGTTCAGGCCCCTTAACAGGTAATAGCCCTAATCCAGTTGATATGGGATTATATGATGAAAATCACAGATTACAAAGGGAATAGTGGAACTCGATGATACCGACGAGATCGTAGTCGAGTTGGTTCGACTAGATCACCCGGCGACTTGGCTCCTGTAGGCTCCGGCTTCGTAGGCTGTGGTGGATGTGTTGGCAATAAGATTCGATGCCTTAGGTCCTCCCGGGGAGTCCCTTTTATACCGCAGGTCAGTTGGTCTCCAAGTAGGACTCGGAGACATCGAACCCTACACGATACAGTAACGACCCAGTTCTATCCGAATAGGAATCCTCTCCTCTGTGGACTCCGTGATGAATTTCCTTAGCGTGTACAGAGAACGTCCGTGTACGTGCAGATATACCATATCGATACATGACGTGTATCCAAGGTAGAGGGTATACCTTATCCGTAATCCTGACAGTAGCCCCCGACTTCTGCTTAAATGAACTCGTGTGACCGATCGTGACTTTTGATGTCGGGGTTGTTGTCGTTCTCAGCTGGTCGATCTCGGTGTAAGAACCATAGAGACGGGGAGTGATCGACAACACCATGTGAAGTTTAACGGTCATGAGTGAATTTAAATTGAAGTCCAAAACTGTTGCGCGTAACGGATCCAGAAATTTCTGGCGGCAATCTCTCTCCTTTCCTTGGAATTCGCACCGTCGGTAGTGCGTTTATTTAAGGGAGTTTTGGGGATCCATTCTGAAATCCACCTGTTGTGAAAGACTTTCCAGCCTCGAAACGCTCCTCGTCTTCTCTGCTCCCGCAAAAAACACTAGCTTGCTCATCTCAGTCCTTTCTCCGGCGATCTCCGATGGCGATGGATCTTGACAAGTCCACTTCCACGGACGCGTCACTGAAGAAGCTGCAGGAGGACAGTGCTCTCCCCGTCCACGGGGCCATGGAGAGAGAACCTGAAGGTATTGAACCCGAACCTCTCTTAGGCCGTATGGTTGCGGTTGAAGACTATATTCTTTGCGGTTTTCTTCCTCCGCTCTCCGAGTTTCTCCTTCTCGTCTTGAATTTCTATGGTCTTTCTTTGCTCCATTTGAACCCCAATTCTATCGCCTTCCTCAGCATTTTCTCCTATCTTTGTGAGGCCTACATAGGGGTAGAGCCCTTTCTTGACCTCTTCCGCTTCTACTATGAGTTGCGCTGGATGGAGTCAAAAATGGTGTCGGGATGTGTCGGTTTCTGGCTTCGGAATGGCCTGAAGTCACGGTACATCCCCTTCCAGTGCCCCTCTTCTCGTAGCAAATGGCGGGCGAGGTGGTTTTATCTTCAGGTAGAAGATTCGGATCCAGTCCTTGTTGTTCCTGAGGAGCAACCAGACAAGATTCCCGAATAGACCGCCAAACCCGCCCTGACCCCTTCCCTTCAGTCTTTCATCGATGACGTCGATGACCTCCGAGTACGAGGATTATCGGGGGTACGAAGTCGCTGCCGACTTCATCGGTAGGCGGATTCAGCCGCTCCAGGCCCGAGCCCACCCAGCCTTTGACTATTTTGGGCCGGAGGATGCGACCCGGGTTTCTCCTCGGGGTATTTTTCTCGTATTTCAGATTACGTTCTTTATTTGCATGTTCCTCCTGACTTATCAAGTTCTGCTCCTCGATCTTACATGTTTGAACAGCGAGACCGTGGAGCGCCACGTCGGTCAGGTGATGATCAGCGGCCCTTCGACGGAGAGCAATGTCCCCGTCCCTCTTTGCGTGCAGGCTCTCCCTCTGACTGACGTCGCCGGGCCGCTCGCGGACCACCAGGCAGCGGCCTCGTTGAAAGAGGGCGTCACCAAGGAGGCGTCCGACATTGCTGCTGCTGCTGCTGCTACAACAAGTGGCAGCAACATTCCGAAGGGAGGGAGGAAGTTCTCCTCCGTACTCGGGAATCGTCGGAAGGCGCCTACCCCATCAGTGAGCTTTTCTGGTCCTTTATCGCGTAGTCGGAAGATCTTGACCTCACACCCTATTCACTTTCCTTAGGCCTCAGACGCGTCTCCCCCGCCTCAGCGACGGCAAAGGCTGGTGACACTTGGCGAGAAGTAAGTGGATGAATTTGAGGCTTTTCAATTTATAGAACTCTTGTAGCCTGTCTTCATGGAAATCACGGAAACTCTTCACAGGCGTGGCGCGGGCAAAGGTGGCGTAGGATGGGTCTGGAGGAAACTCCAGTGCGTCCCCCACAGCGACTTCGACAGATGTCGTGGTCGTGCCCAGGAGCCGTGAGGCGATGCCCAGCGGTCCTTTCGGCGGCCTTGTGCCTGCTCGAGGCCCGCCCGTTGACGTCCTCACCTGGGGGGAGCTCCAAATCGAGATGGAGCGCATCCTCTAGGCCGGTGCTCACGGCATAGTGCGCGAGATTGAGGAGGCGAAGGTGGCGGCAGCATCGTCGGTGAACGAACGCGCCGACAAGCTGGCGCGTGACCTGGCAGAGGTCCGCGAGGACCTCCAGAAGATGAGGGAGCTGGTGGCCGGCAACGAGCGGCAGCGGCAGGGGCACGAGCGTCGCATGTCGGAGCTCGAGAACAACCTATCGGAGATCCATGGCTCACTGCGGGTTACCTACACCAGCTTGCACCAGCTCGCCGGGCAGTGTGGTGCCACGATCACCATCCCGGCGAATCCTGATGAGTTATTGCTGACGTCTTCGCTCGCGGAGCTGGCTACGGCGATGGAGGAGATCCCCTCCAAGCATGCGGCTAGGATCGGGGAGGAGACGTCTAACGGGATCTACACCGGGGCGTGCCACATCCTCGCGTGCGTAAGGTTGGCGCACCCTAAACTTGACCTCCAGAGGATCTTGGATCGGGGGGCTGCTGACGACGCACGTAAGGGCGTGATGGAGGAAGTCGGTGACTTGGGGGAGTCTGTTCTCCCCCTTTTTAAAGAGTAGGACATTATTTCCCTTGTACTCCTTAATCAGTCGTGCTTGTAAAACTTTCACAGGTTCAAACCGCCTTTGTGTGTGCAGTTATCTCCTTCGTTTCCTCTAGCATATTGATCCCGAGTACTTTGTTGTCGTTGTAGAGATGTCGATGTCGAGGATGTCCAGCAGCGCGGGCAGCCTGAGTCGCCGGTAGTCGTTACGGCACTTGCGCTCGCCGTATGTGCCGCGGGATGACGTAGATCAAAATTTGTCCGTGGAGGCGGGCATGGCGACGACTTCCTTAGGTCGGTACTTTTGGTCTTCATCTCCTTTACTCTTTTGTTCGGATCGACTTATCTTGTCGTGTTCTCGAAAGAGGAGAACGACTAGTCTTAGTCATTTCCGTGCTGAGCAGACCTCCAGAGTGCGCTGGCCGACCGAGATCGTCGTATCCAATACTGGAGGACGAAGTTTGAGGTGGCCGAACTCGAGAGGACTATGGTGGAAGTGAAGAAGGACCGGGCCGTGGAAGCACTCCGAGGTCGCGAGGTGTGGTTCAACTCGTACCTCAGGAGCTGTTGCACGGCCATGCCCGGAGTTTGCAGGGAACTCCGAGTACCTCGCAGGGATCCTGAGGAGTCGGCGGCCGAATATATCTCGTGGTTGAATGGGGCCTGCGCCTAGCTCGAGGGCATCGGCAAGCGTATCGACGAGGCCTTGAAGCAGGAGTGCCGTCGATCGAGCAGATATGCTGTAGGGCATGTGCTGGCCTGTATCCGAGATCACCGTCCGCAGCTGCATCTCGAGTTCCTCCACGGAGGTTTTTCACGTTCTTGGAGGACTCCCGCAGAGATAGATAACCTGGCAAAGTCAATGGCACCGCTTGCGGAGAAAGTCTTCCAGTCCATGGACTGGCGTTGGCCTTCCTGGTAGTCTTTATATCCAGTGACAAATATCTCAGAGAGAAGTGTGATATATTTCGGAATTTTTACGGACTGTAAGAAGTACTTGTGAAATAGAAAAGAAATCTATCTAACTGAGTTTTCTTACTCTGGATGCGGTGAGTACGAATGTCTCCTCACTTCGCGACTTCGATCAGTCGCTTGAGTCATACACTCTCCCTAGCCCCCAGCCTTGTCATCGGAGAATTCTTCTCGGAAGATAAGGCTCTTGGACCTTTGACCTGCCTTGGTTGAACAAGCACTGATCCTAGCCCCCAGCCATGAAGTTAGAAAACCCAATTTCCGATTACACGGCTTGGTTAATACACACGGCGAGAACTCTTACACGACCAGATCTTACATGGACTTTTGTCTCTACAGGATCCGACAAGGCCTTATCGGCTCTGGGCGTCCCCAGCCGAAGTTCCCTTAGGTTCCTCGGAGGCCTTGTCAAGACGGCGTAAAGGGACAGTAGGATAGGTTTCAACGCTAGGTGTCATTGTGGTGAGGGATCGTCGGGAAAGCACACTTTGATTGTAATCTTTACCTGAAAATAAACTTTATTGAAGCTGTAAAATGTCTTACAAGTATGGATACTATTGATTTATACATAGAATTTACGTAATTGATCAATGTTCCAAGAATTTGCTAACTCGCGACCATCGCCGTCTGCAATCTTGAATGCACCTGGCCGCAAGACTTGCGTGATCGTGTACGGTCCTTCCTATTTGGGTGAGAGCTTATTTCGCCCTGCTTGGCTTTGAACCGTCAGAGGACGTAGTCGCCGATTGAAAGCGTGCGTGCTCTGATGCGCTTCTCGTGGTATCGGCGAAGGGCCTGTTGGTAGCTAGCTGCTCTGACGGCGACTCGTTCTCGATGTTCCTCGAGTAGATTCACATCATCGTTTCGCTGCTCCTCCTGATCCTCGTTGGAGTACTTCTGTACTCGTGTACTTTGATGTCATAGCTCAGTAGGGAGCATGGCCTCTGAGCCGTACACAAGGAAGAAGGGTGTCTCCTTGTTGGACGTTGTCGGTGTTGTACGCATGGCCCATAGCACCGATGGGAGTTCTTCGACCCACTTCTTGTTATGTGACATGAGCCTGTCGTAGACACGGGTTCTGATTCCTTGTAGTACTATGCCGTTTGCCCTCTCAACCTGTCCATTGCTCCGAGGGTGAGAAACCGAGGCAAAGCAGATCTTGACCCCCTAGCCTGATGCAGTAATCCTGTAAGTCGACACTAATGAACTGGTAGCCGTTGTCCGTTATGATGCGGTGAGGCAATCCATATCTGCAGAATATCCCTTTGATGAATTTGATGGCATTGTCAGCCTTGATTTCCCCCGTGAGTGTCGCTTCAATCCACTTAATGAATTTGACGATCGCCACGAATAGGAACCTGTAGCCGCCCTGTCCTCGTGGGAATGGTCCGAGTATGTCGAGCCCCCAGCATGAGAACGGCCAAGTAAGAGGGATAGTCTGGAGCGCTTGTGCTGGTAGCTTTGTGTGTTTACTGTGAAATTGACAGGCTTCACACCGCTGAACCGTTTCGCAAGCGTCTTTAAGGGCGGTCGGCCAGAAAAACCCTTGTCGAAAAGCTTTTCCGACCAGTGTGCGATCGGCGGCGTGTGACCCGCAGATCCCTTCATGTATGTCGAGGAGGAGATGTTTGTCGTCGTCAGACAAGACGCATTTGAGAAGTACCCCGTTTGGCGCCTTCTTGTATAGATCGTCGCCGATCATACAGTAGATTTTTGCTTGCCGGGTTATTTTCTCGGCTTCTGCATCGTCCTCGGGCAACTCGTCGCCGCTTATGAATTTAATGAGTGGGGTCCGCCAGTCGTCCGTGGTCTCGATGTCGGCAACGGCGCGCTCTGCCTCTGTAGCCCCCGAGCTGATGTCGGGGGCGACTGGGCTATCTTCGTCGTTTGCCTCTTTCACTGAAGGTTTTGTCATGACGTCCAGAAAGGTGCCGGGTTCGAGTGGCTCTCGTCTGGACGCACGCCGTGCTAGGTCGTCCGGTTCGATGTTGTCCTTGCGGTGTACGTGTCGGACCTCGATCCCATCAAATCTTTTTTCCAGCTTCCTGACCTATGCGAGATACTTTGACAACTCGGGGCTAGAGCACTTGTAGTCTTTGTGCACCTGGTTTGCGACTAGTTCGGAATCCCCTTTTAGATCAGTCACTTGACTCCAAGCGCGGCTGCTGCTCTTATCCCAGCAAGTAGTCCTTCGTATTCGGCAGTGTTGTTGGTCGCCCTGAAGTTGAGGTGAATTGCATGCCTGAACTGATCTCCCGAAGGTGATGTCAAGATGAATCCTGCCCCTGCTCCTTAGCTGTTGAGTGCGTCGTCGAACGCCATTGTCCATGTCTCGTTGTCGGTTTGACTGTCTGACCTGTTTTCAGGCATAGTCCAATCGGCTACGAAGTCGGCGAGGACCTGGGACTTGATGGCTGTTCATGGCACAAAGTGGACATCAAACTGGCTTAGCTCGACTACCCATTTCGCAATGCGGCCGACAACGTCTTTGTTTCTCACGACTTTGCCAAGAGGGAAGGAGGAAACAACTGTGACCCTGTGGGCTTGGAAGTAGTGGCGTAGCTTTCTTGACGTCATGATTACTGCATAGAGTAGTTTTTGGATCTGTGGATATCGTGTCTTTGCGTCGTGGAGAGCTTCACTGAGGTAGTAGACTGGTCTTTGTACCTTCTCTCTCTCGACAACAACAACAGTACTAACGGAGTATGGCGTGGCGGTAATATAGAGGAATAATTCTTCATTAGGTTGGGGAGCAACAAGTACAGGGGGATTTGACAGGTAGCGCTTGAGTGCGATGTTTGCCTCTTCGGCTTCCTGTGTCCATACAAATTTATCTTGTTTCTTCAGCAAAGCGAAGAAAGGTTGTCCTTGTTCTCCCATCCTAGCGACGAACCTGCTTAGTGCTGCCATGCATCCGGTTAGCTTCTGTACTTCCTTGAGTCTTGTAGGCGACTTTATGTTCTCGATTGCCTTGATCTTCTCGGGATTTGCTTCTATTCCTCTGCCAAAGACGAGGAAACTGAGCAGCTTGCCCGATGGTACTCCGAATGTGCACTTCTCTGGATTAAGCATAAGGCGATATCGTCGGAGGTTGTCAAACGTTTCCCGCAGATCGTCAATCAATGAGTCGCTTGTCTTGGTCTTGACAACAATATCATCGACGTAGGCCTCGACATTGTTCCCAAGCTGATCGTTAAGTGCCCCTTGGACCGTGCGTTGGAAAGTGTTTCCTGCGGTTATCAGTCCAAACGGCATCTTAACGTAGCAGAATACACCGAACGGCGTGATGAATGCTGTCTTCTCCTCGTCCTCTCTCGCCATGCTGATTTGGTGGTAGCCGGAGTAAGCGTCAAGAAAACTTAACAACTCACAACCAGCTGTTGAGTCCACCAGTTGGTCTATTCGAGGAAGAGGGAAGTGATCCTTGGGATACGCCTTGTTGAGGTCGGTGAAGTCGACGCACAACCTCCACTTTCCGTTGGCCTTCCGCACCATGACTGGGTTGGCTAGCCATTCTGGATGGAGTACTTCTCTAATGAAGCCAGCTTTGAGAAGTTTGTCGAGCTCTTCTCGTATGGCCTGTTTTCGATCTGGTGCAAATCTCCACAGTTTTTCTTTTACTGGCTTGGCATCGGGTCGCTACCATGAGTTTGTGCTCAATCACCTCCCTAGGGACCCCCGGCACGTCGGACGGCTGCCAAGCGAACACATTAGCATTGTCGCGGAGGAAGGTGATGAGCACGAGTTCCTATTTCTCGCCTAATGATGCCCCGATCTTGACGGTCTTGTTGGGGTTGGCATTGGAGAGCGGAACGATCTTGATTGCGCCGTCTGGTTTCGGCGTCTTGTTTGTCTTACTCACTTTCTTGGGTGGCTTAGCTGTGGCGGGTGGGCTGGGCGTGTGCTCGACCATGTCGAGGCTCCGCTTGTCGCATTGCACCGCCAGCTTTGCATTCCCTTGAATAGTGATTGTTCCCTTCGGCCCGGGCATCTTGAGCACTTGATACGCATAGTGAGATGCGGCCATGAACTTCGCGAGTGCAGTTCTCCCGATGATGGCATTGTATGCTGTATCAAATTCAGCGACATCAAAGGTGATCTGCTCTGTTCGGAAGTTATTTGCTTGGCGAAAGTCACAGGCAACGTAATCTTGCCCAATGGCTTGGACGATGACTGAGGAGTAATTCCATGGAAGGGTTGATACGTAGGTGTCAACTCGCTTCATGGGATCCCCATCGCGTCCAAGGTGCTGGCGAAGAGAAGGTTGATGGAGCTGCTGCCATCTACGAGAACTCGCGCGACCTTGATATTCCGAATAGTGGGCTCGACCACGATCGGATATCGTCCTGGGATGACAGCAGCCTTGGGGTAGTCTTCATCTGAGAACTCGATCTTCTGTTCAGACCACTTCATCTTGGGTGCAGCCCCCTGCTATGTCGAACAAACTTTACGCTCCACTTTCTTGTACTCTCGCTTTGAGGAGTACGCCGTGGAACCTCCGAAGATGTGCGAGACATGGAGATCGGAATCTTGGTTATGCTGAGTCCAAGTCCTGAGTAGTTGCCTCAGCGGCCTTCTCGACTACACGTACTCGCTTGCCCTTTTCTAATGCCAGTTGCTTTGCGAGCGACTTTTTGAAGACAAGGCAGTCCTCCAGCGAGTGTCTGTCCGACTTGTGTATAGGGCACCATATTTTCTTCGTGTCGCTGCCTTGTGGGTCTGGGCGCTTGGGGGGGTCCGCGTATTCTGCCGCGAGGACTTCCGCTTGAGCTTTCCTTTTCCCACTCTTGTGACTTTTCTTCTTGCTTGATTCAGGTGCGTCCTTGGCTGGTTTCTTCTCTCCTCCTATCTTCGGCTTGTCGTTCTTGCGTCTTAGTGCGTTGTCCACGTAAGCGCATCGATCGACAATCTCGAATAGTCTTCGAGTAGTCGTGATACGCCTTGTTGCCAACTCCTGGGTAGTATAGCGATCTCTGACACCAGACTTGAAAGCACAGATCACAGAAGCGTCGGTGATTTCGGGGATTGTATTTCTGCACTCATTAAAGCGCCGAACATAGACCCTCAAGGATTCGCCCGGTTCTGTGTCAACGCGTGTAGGTCGTCTTCGATCGCGTGGCGCTTGTAAGTTCCTTGGAAGTTAGCGATGAACTGCTGCCACAGATCTGCCCATGAAGAAATGGAGTAGGGCGGGAGGTGCATCAGCCATGAACACGCAGAATCTTTCAATGCAGTCGGCAAATAATTTGCCAACGCGTTATCGTTTGCTCCGGCAGCGTAGAGTACCGTGGAGTAGACCTGAAGGAATTCTTCTGGGTCGGTACTCCCATCGTACTTCTCTATTGCTCCCGATCGGAATCTCTCAGGCCATCGGACATCACGTAGCGAACGGCTGAAAGCTCTACACCCGCCGCTGGGGGCAATGGGTTGTCGGCGATCGTATGTCCTTCGCGGATGTCTATCAGACGATGAGGATGAAGATGATGATGACGATGATGATGAGTCATTTGGTTCCGGTGTACGATTATGAGGATGATGTCCGGGTTCTCTAGAATCTTGTCATCGCCCCCCGTTATTGTCCCGGCGCCGATCTCCATCATCGTCATTGTTATGGCGACGTCCTCGACCAGTATCGCCCGGCATCCGCTGTTCGCGATCGTCGTGATCGTGGCGGTTGTGGCGGTTATCACGGTCTCGGTCTTCGCCCGAGCGTCCTCCTCGCTCTTCGTTCTCGTGAAGTCGTGAAGAGACGCGATGTCGGGAACGGTTCTCATTGTCTCGCACGCATCGTGCTTCTTGGCGGCCATTCAGATGGTCACGGAGATCGCCGGTACCGCGAGGTGGAGGAGTGGCTCGTTGAGGCGATGTCCGTTGCTCAGGTGGTTCGCCATCGGCGCCGCCAGCTGTCGGTTGTTCTGGCTATGCTCTGGCAGCGGCCTCCTCGAACGCGTTGCTGAGGTTGGCCACTGATTCACGTAGTCGTTCTGTCCACTGTGCAAGATCATCGTTCAGAACGGGATCATAAGGGGTTCCCCTTAGTATTGTGTTGATGGCCCTGATATGCTGGGCCGGTGTAACCACTTGATTCTCTGCTTCTGCATTAGCGCCGATGTGCTGGTCCCATCGATAGCAAATACATCGCGTGGTGTACTCGTTGACAATGAGCCCTGGTCTTCGAGCAAGTGTAGGACTGACGTCTTGTAGGGACTGATGTCGATTACCCCAACGAATCAATCTGAGTCAAGCGTCGCTCCTTGTTCCTTGTCCGCATCCCTAAGAGAGATTTGTGACTGCTGGACCATAGGAGGCGACGTCTTCATGGCGCTGAGAAGGACCTTGCAGCTTGAGAGGTCGTGATTCTTTGTCTTGTGAATAGGACAATAGACATCACGAGTTGGAGAAGTACGTTGAATCCCACGCTCTTTGCAGGCACGAATCTCAGCTTGTATGTTGAGAAAAACCCAGCAAGCTTGCAAGGTGTGTTTCCTGGTTTTGTGGATAGGACACCAGGACCTTGTCACCTCGGAAGTTGTCCTTGTCGACTCGTGATTCTTGTCGGAAGGACAAGATTTGGTCGCACTAGGATCCTTCTCGGGCTTGGATGTCGTCGACATTCCGTTCTCTGCTTCAGCGGGAGGATCCTTCGACATGGAGTCGTACAGGGTTGTTACCACGGCGTTCTCGCTTCCGGCCATTGATGGACCAGTCGAGATCGGCATCGAGGTGTAAACCGGGAAGACGATTTTGCCGACTTGAGTCCACACCAGCATTGTTGGAGTAGAAACTCCTTGGTTGAAGCCAGGGTTGACGATGTTGTCGACAAAGCTTAATGACATAGTAGTAGAACCTTGAGCACCAAGTTCCCCTACCCGGCGCGCCACTGTCGACGGGGGATGCCCGTAGACCGGATATAGAAGGTATTGGGGTACGCTGGTACGAGGATCTACGTAATACGATATCAAGCAACAAAAAATAGGGATTATACTAGTTCAGGCCCCTTAACAGGTAATAGCCCTAATCCAGTTGATATGGGATTATATGACGGAAATCACAGATTACAAAGGGAATAGTGGAACTCGATGATACTGACGAGATCGTAGTCGAGTTGGTTCGACTAGATCACCCGACGACTTGGCTCCTGTAGGCTCCGGCTTCGTAGGCTGTGGTGGATGTGTTGGTAATAAGATTCAATGCCTTAGGTCCTCCCGGGGGTCCCTTTTATACCGCAGGTCAGTTGGTCTCCAAGTAGGACTCGGAGACATCGGACCCTACAAGATACAGTAACGACCCAGTTCTATCCGAGTAGGAATCCTCTCCTCTGTAGACTCCGTGATGAATTTCCTTAGCGTGTAAAGAGAACATCCGTGTACGTGCAGATATACCATATCGATACATGACGTGTATCCAAGGGTAGAGGGGTATACCTTATCCGTAACCCTGACAAACCTAGATTGAAAGACGTAAATCATATATGATTTCTCTTTTTTACCTTATATTCAAATATGTTGCTATTTTTAAAACTAGATAGCTGACTAGGGTAAAATACTGATTCTATTTATCGTGGATTCGATACTCTGATATACTCTCTCCATCTACTTTTGATCATCGTATTTCATCTTGGCACACAGACCAAGTATAAGTAATTCTACTTATCATCCATTTAAACATGCTACCAGTTATTCCTCGTAAATAAGCGATTCATTAATATTTACATTTCTCGATGCACATGCAACCAATCTTGTGTGGAAGAATGGAGAGTCACGTATTAAATCCGAGAAAGCCATTAAGAGGATAGGTTGTTGGATTGACTATCAAAATAAATTTATCGGATTTGGAAATATGACTATCAAAAGTAGATGGAGGTAGGGAGTACAGCGGAGCGGAATACTACAGAGTGGAAGCTACAACAGTATCCACACACTTGTGGTTCTGTTGGCATAAGAGCCGTCAACAACAAGTTTTAGACGTAGTAGTAGTATAAAAAGTGGTACGAAATCATACATCCAGATTTGGCTCAAAATACAGTCATATTTTATACTTTTTCCGTCCTAAGGATTATACCATTTCTTTTAAAATATTAAGAAAGTATAAAAAGATATATCATAGTACAAAATATAATAGTTGGGGAAAAAAAGTACTCTACAAGATTTGATATATGAGGAATATAAACTAGTAGAAGAGTTGATAGATGAAAGAATAAACTGGTACAAGAGTACTGTAAGCTGATATACTTTTTACATATTTGCACTAAATTTCTTAATAGAGTAAAGTGCATCACCGGTCCCTAAACTTGTACTGCTGTGTCATACGGGTCCCTAAACTCGCAAATCGACCGTTCAGGTCCTCAAACTTGTTCGACTGTGTCATCCCGGTCCTTAAACTTGCCGAATACTCATTTAGGTCCTCCAACTTGTTCAGTTATGTCATCCCGGTCGCTAAACTTGGATTTGAATATCATCTGGGTTAAATAGGACGGTCTAAAGACTTTATATTTAAAAATAATTCATAACTTTTTCATGTGAACTCTAATGAAGACAAACTTTATATCAAAATTGTAGCCCTCAATGTGACCTACAACTTTGTAGTTGAAAAGTTTTTGAATTAAAATTGTTTAGGGTCCCAAAATATTGTTGCATGTTTATAGATTTTGAAATTTTAATTTTAAAATTACATTTTGGGACAAAAATGACTTGAAATAAAAAAAATTTAACTACAAAGTTGTAGATCGCGTCGAGGGCTACAAGTTTGATATAAAGTTTGTCTTCATTAGAGTTCACGTGAAAAAGTTATGAATTATTTTTAAATATAAAGTCTTTAGACCGTCCTATTCGACCTAGATGATATTCAAATCCAAGTTTAGAAACCGAGGTGACACAGCTGAACAAGTTTGAGGACCTAAACAAGTGTTTTGCAAGTTTAGGGATCGGGATGACACAGTCGAATAAGTTTGAGGACCTGAACGGTCGATTTACGAGTTTAGGGACCGAGATGACACAGCAGTACAAGTTTAGGGACCGGTGATGGACTTTACTCTTATAATACCAATGACCAAACATTGTGTTCAAAAGTAAACGTCATATATTAATAGTTTCTCTAAAACGTAAAATTGAGAAAACGGATGAATAGAAAATACATATGATTTTGACATAATACAAATGTAAAACAAAAGATTTGTAAAATACAGTAAAAACACAACACAAGAATTGCCGTTTTTATTAGGTTGCAGGGAAATTGCAGGAATCGGATGAGAGACTCAAATAAATTTTTTCAAGAGGTTTTGATTTTGGCAAATTTTGCTACATGACACTTGTTATGTGTGATTTTAGCCCTAGGACACTGCCCAAACTCACTTTTGGGAGAAAACACTCCATAAACGTGGTAATTTGCCAGTGGACACCGCGCCGATTAAAATAATACTTTCCAGTTGGAGAGAAGAGAGAAATCGCGTAAAATGTCAAAAATGCCCTTGAGCCCACATGTCAGCTCTATCTCCTATCTCTCTCCTCATCTCTCTTTTCTCTCGCAGATGGCGAGGACGGCGGCCGGCGGAGTGGAGCGGGGCGGCGTCGGCGGCGGTGGTGGATGACCGCGTGGCCGCTGGAGCCACCCCTCGCCGTGCTTGTGCCTGCAGCAGAAAGGGGCGTCGCCGCCACAGCGGGGGAGGGGGACGCGATGTAGATCCAGCGAGTCTCGCGGAGGACGATGTGAAGCCGAGCGAGCACGAGGCAGGGGAAGGAACGACGGGCGGGAAGTGGGCCGGCTGCGGAGAAGAAGCTCGTTGGCGGCCGCGCGAGCAGTATGCGGGGAAGGGACAAACGGGCGAGAGGATGGCGGATGGCTGGCTGCGGAGGAGAAGCTCGTCGACGGCCGCGCGAGCAAGACAGGGGAGGGACCGACTTGACCGGCTACGACGCACGCCGGATGAGATGCTCGTCGACCGGCCGCGACGAGGGGAAGACCTGGCTGGCTGTGACACGCTGGGAGGAGAATGCCGGTCGGCTGCGCGTGGGGAAGGAGTCGCCAGCAGAGGCGCGCGAGGAGAAGAGCTCATCGAGCACTACTGCCACATGCGAAGAAATCCCCACAATCGATCGCGTCCCACGCCCCCCGTCATCAAGTTCATTAAGGACGACGACAACGTCACCGCTGCCACCTCTCCCATGGTGCGCGACGCTCAGGCTGAAGAGGATGGCAGTGGCGGTGGCGAGCCGGACCCGAGGAGGGCGAATTGGCGACGGTGACGAGTTGGACCCTGCGAGGACGACGATGACAGTTATTATGATGCCACAAGCCATCCGTGGTGGAGCACATAGAGAGATGGTGACGATGCTGATCCAGGAGTGAAGTTAGTAGAGGCTGGGGAAGTCAGCCTCGACGTGGTACTTGCACACGGCGTAGATGCTGAGGCCGCCGAGGGCGAGGGTGACGACGTGCAGTGCTAGGTGTGTCTTCTTTCCTGGCGTCCCTGTTGATGCTGCTTATCATTGGGAGGGTACGGTAGGAGAGAATGGCCTCGGCGGCGGCGGCGACAACGACGAGGCCAAGCAGCATGACCACCGCCGCCACCGCCGCCCCGCTCCACTCCGCCGGCTGCCGTCCTCGCCATCTCCGCCGCGACCGACGCCACCCCATGCGAAAAGAGAGAGATGAGGAGAGAGAGATAGGAGATAGAGCTGACATGTGGGCCTAAGGCCAAGGGCATTTTTGATATTTCACACGATTTCTCTCTCCTCCCCAAACAGAAAGTATTATTTTAATCGGCGCGGTGTTCACTGGCAAATTACCACGTTTATGGAGTGTTTTCCCTCAAAAGTGAGTTTGGGCAGTGTCTTAGGGCTAAAACCACACATAATAAGTGTCTTGTAGCAAAATTTGCCTTTGATTTTTTTTAACTTTTATATAAAACTCTACATGATCGTTTATTCAATATAAATTTCCAAAGAAACGATAGGATTCAATCTTCACAGAATTTTGTACGTTTTCGTACGAACGAAAGGAGAAAAAAAAAACGTGGAGCATTTCAACAAACATCTCACTAGGCAATTATCTGATTTTTTTTCCAAACGGTGAAAGTCCTCGAGACAATTCATATTTGGCACGTACTAGCAGTAGTACAAATATCTAAATTCTCCAATTTAATGAAGTGTACGTGCAATTAATCGAAAGCTCCAATTATTATTAAGGGACATTTAACATTTTGCTTCTTTTAAGACGTTGTAATTAAGAATTTGTCACTCTATGATATGTGGGCCATCATATGTCTATGGATTTATCGCTCGATTACATATAGACCATCACATGTCTACGAGATATGGGTTCAGTAACAAATTCTTTATCATCACTAGAAAATAATTAATTATTTCTATTATTAAAACCAATTGAACAACCAGAGTCCGGGAGGAGAGGAGTAGTACTATACCATCTGTCGGCTGTATTCTCAGAGAGAGAGAGAGAGAGAGAGATCCCGCGTCGGGCGAGTGTGAGCCACGTCATCGTCGCCGGCGGCGAGGGGGGCTCCCCGCATTGCCTTCTCCGGCCGGCGAGCGAGCGAGCGATGGCGAGGGGCTCCACCTCCATGGAGGTCCGCCTCGACGGCGTCGCCGTCATCACCGTCTCCAACCCGCCCGTGAACGCGCTCTCCCTCGACGGTATCGTATCCGTACCACCCCCTCCTCTCCTCCTTTCCATGCTCGGATTCCGCCCATTGCGGCTGGTTGGCAGCCATGTTTGCCTGCGTGCTTCTCTGTGTTGTCGCAATCTTGCCAAATTTTGCTTAACTTTCTTTGTGTGTGTGTTTTTTGGAAGAACAGGTTGTGAAATCTGAGATGATTTGTGTGCTTTGGGATATTTTGAGGTCTATTTTAGAGTTGATATGCCAAATTTGGTTGTTACTCCATGTCTCCATGTTCCATGCTCCGAGCCATGCCTTATATATACACGAATTATTTGTTATTGCCAAGTTGCCAACATGTGTTGTGTTACTATATGCAGTCAATTTTTGTTGGCCTTGTTTAATCAGTTCTCGCTGTCGCCAAGTAATTTGTGCTGTTTAATCAAGTAATTATTTTTGTTACTAATTATAGGACCTATGGTTTCTACTTTTGCAGTGATAGCCAGCTTGCAGAGAGATTATGGGGAAGCTCTGAGGAGGAGTGATGTCAAGGCAATTGTTCTCACTGGTACTTACTTGCACATGAGCTTCTTGTCAAGGATCTTATGCTAGTGATGTGTGTTTCTAATGCCTTATATGGTGTGAAGGCGCCAAAGGGAGGTTTTCTGGAGGCTTTGATATAAACGCATTCGACAAGAAGCCAAGTAAGGATTATCCAGTGCTCTCAGTATGTTCCTGCCTTTTTCACCCCCACTTCCATTGCTAAATTATTTTTGTCACCAGAAAATGTGAAGCCTGGATCGCTGTCTATTGATTTTTTAACCGACATAGTAGAAGGTAACATAACCTGAGATTTCTTCTTTAAACCAAGTTTGTCAACAAGCTGAATATTTATGTCGTTAAGTTCATGTTGCTGCCAGATGCTCCGAAACCATCAGTGGCTGCTATAGATGGCGTTGCTCTAGGTGGTGGCTTAGAGCTTGCCATGGTATGTGTAGATTGTAATGATCGAATTATGTGCTTCAACCTTTTGGGATTTTTCTTTTACTTCCAATATGTGGCTATTTTTGCAACATTGGCATTTTCTTCTGCAGGTTTGTCACGCTCGTGTTTCTACATCTTCGGCTCAATTAGGATTACCTGAACTTCAACTGGGCATCATTCCTGGGTTGGGAGGTATGCTCAAGTCCCAACCTGGTCTTTTGGGTCATCCCTTTTTTTTTTTTAAAAAAAAAAAGAGACTCTGATCCTATATGTTTAACTACTGCGCTTTGTTGGTTTGGTTGGCTTAACTCTAATCATGGGACATCTGTCCTTGCAGCCATTACTAATAAGATATGAAATCAGAAAAGACTGTTGAAAAAGAGGAAGATAAATTATGAACTTTAAGATGTACAGAGGGCGAATACATCAGAAAATGAGCAAGAAAAAATATCTGTATTTTTCTTTTCCAAACTAACTATTTAGTGAAAGGCATAATCATTCTAAAGGAAACGAAAGAACATTTTACATGGTTTCCAAAAAAAAGGGGTCTACAAGGGCCTGTTTGGCATGGCTCCCACTCCCAGATTCTTGTAGAAGACAGAGTTTGTTGCTTAAAATAAGTGATTAATCTAAAAGTTTGAACAATATGTCTCACACTAACAACCCTAATCTAGCCCCAACTCCAACTCCAAAATTTTTTGGAGCTATATATATTCAACTCCAGAAACAATTGGGGTTGGAGCTTGTACCAAACAGTGCCTAATTCTTTATTAAAAAAACAAGGCATACACAAATTTCCTGTTCTATGGTAACAAAATTAGATATGACGAGAGAAAGCCTCATGGATGTTTATTCCTCTGCCAAAAGAATTTTTTATCTTTTTCCAGTTGATTGAAGGATCTTTACTTTCTACAGGAACACAACGACTGCCCCGCCTTGTTGGCCTGCCAAAAGCTCTTGAGATGTTGTTGGTATGGCTGCTTTATACATTGCATTGTAGTGCATCGACAATTTCTTTTTCCATCTTTTCTTCTATGGTGGTCATGGTCATGCAAGAAAGTTAACCATGGATTGTCTTCTCTTAATAGATGTCTAAACCTCTAAAAGGAGTGGAGGCACATAAATTTGGTTTAGTTGACACTGTAGTTTCAGCTGAAGAATTGATCAGCACGGCCTGTTCCTGGGCTCTGGAAATTGTTGAAGACAAACGCCCATGGTTCAGGAGTCTCCATAGAACCGATAGACTTCCAGCTCTTGAGGAAACAAAGAAAATTCTGAATTTTGCAAGAGTTCAGGCCCAAAAGCAGTCTGCTAGTCTCCAACATCCCTTAGTTTGCATTGATGTCATTGAGGAGGGCATAATTTCTGGCCCTCGAGCTGGCCTAATGAAGGTACATCACCACTTAGTGCTAACTTTTCGAGCAATTGTTACATACCTAGTCTAAGTTGTTCTTAATGCTGTTTAATGTTCATTTTTGGCAATGACAGGAAACACTTTGTGGAAAAATGCTTGAGATGTCTCAGATAAGCAAAAGCTTAAGGCATGTGTTTTTTGCACAACGTGCAACTTCAAAGGTTGTTAGAGTCACATTTGCTGAAGTTTATGTGGTGTTCATTCTTAATACTTCTTTCATCCTGCCTCATAATCAGAAGTTAGCAATAGATTCTTATGAACATCTGTGAAATGATAAAAGAGAATCATACCTATATGCCTTTTAATCCAATTTGTTTAAGATCAAAACAGAACAAGGTGCAGTACAATTATCTATTTAATTGTATACGATGAATTAGCATCTGAATGACTAAATGCAAAAATGTCGTGTTGCACTGTGATTTCCATGATTACTCTCAGGTAAAGATCCTTTTGGGTAGAATTTTCAGGTATAGAATTATAAATAGTACTTATCAGGGTTTACGATTCCAACGAAATTCGGTCGGATTTCGCGAAATTTCGACGAGATTTCGAGAAGTTTCATCCAAATTCAAATTTGAATTGATAAAAAAAGAAAAATCAAATAAAATCTTATAAATACTATGATATTCATAGAATCTATTGGGATATAAATTTTTGAAAAAAATGATGTATTATGCGTATTTACTGAAACTTACATCAGGAAAGAAAAGAATTAAGAACTAAAAAAAAAAAAGGAAAACACTTACATGGGCCGGATTGCATGTACTAGGCCCAGTTACTGATCGAAATTTCAACGATTTCGATCAGAATTTCGCCAAAACCGATCGGTTTTGGAGAACTTATCGACAAACTCAGAGAATTTGTATTCAAATTTTGGTTTATGAAATCTGTTCGGAATTTACCAGTTTTCCACCGGATTTCACGAAATTCCGAATTCCGCCAGTGCCCGAAATGGAAGGGCCTGTCGGAATCGTAAACCTTGGTACTTATGTCAAATGCATTCGTTTATCTGAGTGTCTTATGCTCTAACAGATTCCAAATATCAGCAACTTGGGGTTGACACCACGGAGAATACACAAGGTGGCTATTGTTGGGGGAGGTCTAATGGGATCTGGAATAGCAACTGCATTGATATCGAACAACCTCCTGGTAATCCTGAAAGAAGTCAATGAGCAGTTCTTAGATGCTGGTATTAGCAGAGTTAAAGGTGATCTTTTTTTGTTTCTCCAACTTTTATTGTTTGTCTTTTAAGTTTTTCATTAATTCTTCTGTTTTCCTGTTCAGCTAATCTGCGGAGCTTAGTCAAAAGGGGGCAAATGACCAAAGAAGATTATGAAAAGAAACTTTCTTTACTATCTGGTGTTCTTGACTATGAACAATTTAGAGAAGCTGATGTGGTCATTGAGGTAGATCCAATATTTTCAAGTATTTTCTTTTCGCTAACTTTATTCAGTAGAAAATAGCTCTACTTGAGTGCTTATTCTGTTATTCATCATGCTTGCCAGAACTTTTGTGCTATTTATAACATAGTTATGAAATTTAACTGGACTAGATCACTTAAGATGTTGGTTACAGCATCAGAATATCCGCTTAAGATTTTTTTTTTCCTCTGAAAGAAAAGAAGAACAATTTTGCCTACCTGCAGGACACAAACACAATGATTTAATAGCAAATTTATAAGAAATAAAAAATACCAGATCACTTCCACTTAAGAATATTTTTATGATTTTTTCCATAGCTTCAGGATAAGGAGAATGATTTAATAACAACTTGATAAAACGATGACATATTATTGACACGATGAATGTTTTCGTTCTTAGTGATTGTAGAAATCAATTCATCACAGCCTTTGAGTCAAGTAGTTAACTTGAACTTTTAAGTCTATTGTAACTGAAGGAGAAAGCACTGATCTTAATCGCTGCTTGATGATAAAAACTCTTGCAGGCAGTTATTGAGGATTTATCACTAAAGCAGAAAATATTTGCTGACCTTGAAAAATACTGCCACTCTAATTGCATACTTGCCACGAATACTTCAACAATAGACCTTCATTTAATTGGCCAAAAGACATCTTGCCAGGATCGAATTGCTGGTGCACACTTCTTCAGGTAATGTGTTATGCCTCTTTTCTTGTATTCCTGTTTTTTTTTTCTGAACTACTGTTTATAACTTGTCTTTTGATGTATATTCTCCAGTCCAGCCCATGTAATGCCACTGTTGGAAATAATCCGTACTCATCGGACTTCCTCACAAGTTGTCATTGACTTGCTAAATGTGGCAAAACAGATACGAAAAACACCAATAGTTGTTGGGAACTGCACAGGTTTTGCTGTGAATCGGATGTTCTTTCCTTTCACACAGGTGGCTTATTTTCTTGTTGATTATGGTCTGGATGTCTACCACATAGACCATGTGATTACAAAGTTTGGAATGCCAATGGGACCTTTCCGGTAAGGATGCCAGTTTTACTGAATGATCCTATTCCTCTACGGACTTCTTTTTTTTAGCAAGATATTCCTTTACAGACTTGAGCACTTAGGCGATGGCTATTAGTCTTGTTAAGCACTTCGGATGCAAATTTATTTTTATTTCCTTTTATAGTAATTTATGAATTGTCTGAATTATGTTCCTTGTAATAAAAGTATGAGGTACAGCTTTCCTGCATCGGAAAGATTCTCAGATGTTATGAGAGCAAATGAAAATTGTCTATGACTATATAAAGAAAGGTGTTTCAGCATTAACCTTACTTGGTTTGTTGCTACTGTTTCCACTCAGTACTCTGTCATGTGCAGCCATTTACTTTTATCTGCAACTGCCAACAAGTCAATTTCTCCATAAACCTGTTATGAGCCATTTTGTGCAGTTTAGATAGAGTAGATAGGATTTGGTTGCTGAACTTTTCATGCCTTAATTAAAAACTTGGACCAGTCCATTCCTCCTATCATACTTAACCTTCAGTTATGTCTAATTTTTTTTGGCTTCCGTTCCAGTAAAACTATGGTACAATACGATTTTTTGAATGGCAACAGATTCATGTCTTTTCTTCTTCCTCTTTTAGCTACCTATTACATTTTCCATGTAACCACTGTTTCTGATGTTACCTGTTTCTTTCCGTTTCTACTATAGTAATGTTGTTCTGATGTTATCTATTTCTGATTTAGTACAACAGATATAGCATACCCATGTTTATTACTGGTCCTTCTGGTAGATATCTTCACGCTTTCTTCATGTTTGTTTCTGTACTCTAGTAGATATCTATTTCTTCATTGTTTATTGAAGGGGCCTTTGTGGTGCATGTTTTCTGGACCATGAGTTCTCTGTTGTCTTGTCCATACAGATTAGCTGATCTTGTTGGTTTTGGAGTTGCTGTTGCCTCCAGAAAGCAATATCTCCAAAGTTATCCTGAGCGATGTTACAAGTCAATGCTTATTCAAATTATGCTTGAGGAAAACAGGACAGGTTTTTCATATTAACAATACATTCACTTACAATTTCTTCATGCTGTTGAATATGTTTTTGAGCTACTTGTGAAGCTGCATCTCATGGCTAATATACTTTCTGGAGTGCTTGGCAGGTGAATCTTCACGCAAAGGATTTTATCTTTATGATGATAAGCGAAAGGCTTCTCCAGATCCTGAAATGAAGAAGTATGTTGAGAAATCAAGAAGCATGGCTAGTATTGCACAAGATCCTAAGGTACTCTCATAGCTGTCAACCTTTGGAACCAAATTATTCTCCTTTTCTTTATGCTGGACACTGAGTACTGACCCGTATTGCCATGCATCACATCTCACAGCTGTACTTTGATTTGCATATTTAGATATCATACTTCTCAGAGTAAACTTTTCCGGGTGTCTTTTTCTTGTTCTTTTGTTACAGTAGTGAAATTTGTAGCAAGATGCTGAAAACCATATGAAATTAACCCGATTTCAAAAAAAAAAATAAATTTGAAGTACAATACTAGTTCAGCACAGGTACTGTAACTAGCAAGTGAATTGCAAGGTATCTGTGTTAGGGTTGTCTATTGGATCACCTAGGTTTAGATCTAGTTGGGTTGTCTCTATTGGGTTGATGAACGACATTGTAGATGAAAAGGAGAGGGTTTAGATACCGACCGGTTGAGGTGTTCGTGGAGGAAGGGGCGCCGGACATCGTCATTGTCGTTGCGGCTCGACGTGGACGACGGCGACGGTGTGCTTGGTGCCGATGGCGGTGATGCAGCGGCGGTCGCAGGCAGTGACGCGGTTGCGGTAGCGATGGTGTTGACGACGAGGCGTGGCGCGGCAGTGGACTTCCCGTCACTGGCTGCGCCCCCTCGAGATCGGTTTAGGGTTTGTGGGGTGGAGTGACGGCAGCGACGAACCTCGTGTCTTGTTCCGTCCCGTCCTCCACCCCTCTTTATATGGCACAGTGTGACGGGGGCCCACCAGCCATTGGGCTGGGCGCCCCCGATCAAGGTGCGGGTCAAGGCCCCCTTGAGCCGTTGGGCTCAAGGGGAGGGAGATCTATCTAACATTCTCCCCCTTGATCTCACTATTTCTTTTAGCTTTTTCTATTCCATCATAGATTTACATATAGAGCATGATTCATCGTCACGGTTAATTACCGATGGATTCGACAGCCACTATACACATCTCTATTCAGAAACAGATACTTTAACTTTTGGGCCCTATAGTCCAGGATTCATAAGGCTTCCCTTAAACCCATGCATGCTACATGTTCCTTGAACATGTTGGGAGGTAGGCCTTTCATGAGCGGATCCGCGAGCATCCTTTCTGTTCTTATGTGCTCGAGACTGATTGTTTGATCCTGGACTGTCTTTCACAACATAGTACTTTATGTCAATGTGTTTGGCAGCACCACTTGACCGATTGTTGTGAGAGTACATTACAGTGGGTTCGCTGTCACAGTATAACTTTAGTGGTTTCTCAATACTGTCAACCACCTTTAAACCGGGTATGAACTTCTTTAGCCAGTTCACCTGCCCAGTAGCCTCATGGCATGCTATGAACTCGGCATACATAGTAGACCCTGCAGTGATAGTCTGTTTAAAGCTTTTCCATGAAATAGCTCCTACTGCCAAGGTGAACACGTATCCCGATGTTGACTTTGTATTATCTTTTGCAAAGTCAGAATCTGAATACCCCACTATCTGGAGCGATTCTGATTTTCTGGAAGACAGCACGAGGTCTTTTGTTCCTTGCAAATAACGCAAGACTTTCTATACCAATTCCAGTGCTCTAAGCCTGGATTACTTTGAAATCTGCCAAGTAACCCGGTAACAAATGCCAAGTCAGGTCGTGTGCACACTTGCGCGTACTGTAGGCTTCCTACAGCTGACGCATATGGCTTTGTTTTCATTTCATTGAGCTCATACTGATTTCTAGGACATTGTGATGCCCCATACTTTTCGCCTTTGACTATAGGAGCAGGTGTAGCACTGCATTTGTACATGTTGAATTTCTTCAACACCTTTTCTATATATGCATTTTGAGAAAATCTCAATGCATACTTTGTTCTATCTCGGTGAATCTCTATGCCCAAAACATATGAAGCCTCACCGAGGTCTTTCATGTCAAAGTTTGAGGACAAGAATTTCTTTGTTTCCTGCAGTAGACTGACATCACTACTAGCCAGTAGAATATCATCCACATACAGAATTAGGAAAATGAATCTCCCATTTTTAACTTTGAATCAATACAGTTGTCCTCGATATTCTCTTGAAAACCCAAATTTCTTTATTGTTCCACCAAACTTCAAGTAGCACTGTCTCGAAGCATGCTTTAATCCATAAATGGATCTCTTTAGACGACATCCCATATTTTTGTTTCCTTTCATGACGAAACCTTTCGGTTGTGCCATGTATATTTTTTCCTCCAAATCTCCATTTAGAAATGCCATTTTACATCCATCTGATGTAAATTGTAAATCATAATGTGCCACCAGTGCCATTATAATCCTGAAGGAATCTTTACAAGAGACTGGAGAAAATGTCTCATTGTAATCAATCCCTTCTCTTTGCGTGAAGTCTTTTGCCACAAGTCGCGCTTTAAACTTTTCTATATTCCCTCTGGAGTCATATTTGGTTTTTGTAGACCCATTTACATCCTACTGTTTTGGCTCCTTTAGGAATTTCTTCTAAATCCCAGACATCATTTAATATCATTGATTTCATTTCATCTTTCATGGCTTCTTCATATGAGGTGGGATCAACCTCCATATGCAACTCTTCTATATTATAACTAGTCATCACGGATAGCCGATCTTCCGACTCTTTCAGACCTTCTAGGGGCCTCCTCATTTGGCACATTACCTGTTTGAGGCTGTTGCAGCTTCTCCTCTGGTGTGGCAATAATTTCTGTTGAATCCTGTAGAACAGGTTCCTCACTTTCATTCATTGTTGCCACAGAAGAGATAACAACAGGTGTTGGTACCGCAACGTCATGCATTGCTGGCACATCAGCAGGTAGAGAGAAGAAAGGTTCTTGAGTAGACAGAGCGGGTACAGACACCCGCCTCTCCTCAAGATCAATTTCTCGAACTACCTAGCTCCCCCTAATTATTTCGTCTTCCAAGAAGACGACGTGTCTCGTTTCTACAAACTTTGTATAATTATTTGGACAGTAGAAACGATAACCCTTACTGATTTGGGATCCAATTTCCCAAGATTTGGGTTAAATACTTTATCCTTTGCAAGACTCCCCCACACACGGAGGATTCATAGCTTATACGGTGTTTTGGGCACCGATGCATTCTATGCATTGTATGCATTGTTCTAAAACTGAAAACTCCAATGAAGGAAGAATTACATTCTTAACCAGTCTCTCAATTCTCCCCCTCAAAATATGGCCTAAACGTCAGTGCCATAATTTCGATGAGACATCAGGAGTTCGCTTTCTTTTCTTTTGTCAACGAGGACACAACATTCACATTCTCAGAAAAAGATAACAAATAAAGCTGATTTTGCAACAGAGCAAGACCAACACATGCATTATTATACCATAGTTCACATTTGCCATTTCCAAAATGACAATCATATCTATCAAAATCCAATTTGGATACACTTACTAAGTTTCTTTGCAAAGAAGGGACATAATAACATCTGGAAGTAAAAGTGTGAAGCCATTCGCAAGCTCTAGGCGAAGATCTCCAACAGCTTCAACTTTTGCTTCAACTCCATTGGCAACTGTAATGGATCTTTTGCTTCTTTGCGTAGTCCTCATTGAACGGAATCCCTTTAAACAATTACACATATGAATAGTTGCTCCAGAATCAATCCACCATGTGGATCTAGAATAACCAATCATAATGAGATTCATTTACAAATGCAATAATGTTCTCACCTTTCTTTGCCATGATCACTGTCAGAAAGTCAGGACGATCTTTCTTGGAATGTCCAGTCTTCTTGCAGTGGAGACGCTGGTCCTGTCTCAACTGTTAACTGTTGTTGTTGAGGCAGATGCTGAGGCTGTTTTGCTTTTGAGGAGGGTGACCTGTGGCTCTTTTCCTTGTTATCTTTAACAAGGTTAATGGAGCCACCATTGGTCTCTTTGATTCTTTCCTCCTCTTGCACACAATTAGAGATGAGCTCTTCAATATTCCATTTCTCTGGACTTATTTTGTAGTTGACAACAAAGTTGTCAAAGTTCTTTGGCAATGAGGACATAACCAGATGGACCAGAAAGTCATCTGAGATGCCCAAATATTTTTGCTTCAACTTGGAAGCCATGTTGCTCATCCTAAGAATGTGGTCTTTTACACCACCTCCATGGTACCTCTCTGTCACAAGCTGCTTTATCAGCTGTCGCATAAAACTTTGAAGAACCAGTAAACTGTCGCATAAAACTTTGAAGAACCAGTAAACTGGCTCTTTATACTTTCGAGGTACTTAGAGACAGTGTCATACTCTGGGATTGAGCCCAATATGGTTGGCTCAATCGTGTTCTTTACCACAGCCAAACAGTTCTTGTTGGCTAAGGACCATTTCGCATGCTCAATGTCATACGACATGATGAGGGAAGCATTGTCCCTCTCTCTCTTTGGCCATTCAGCATCTGACTCTTTTTCACCTCTGAAAATTTCAGCAAGTTCTATAGGACATGGGGTAGTCAACACCCAGTCCACCTCTCCCAAGAAAAAAGTAAGGTCGAGTTCTCTTTTCCATTCTTTGTAGTTATCTCCTTTCAGGGTCAGAATATCTTTAATGTAACCCATCAAGGAGTAGCCTGAGATAATCATGTATTGTGAGAACAAAATTAACATTAAAAATATTATGTGTTAAGTCTACATCACCGTTGGGCAGAAAATAGACATAACACATAGAGCCATAACTATAACATTGCAATTATCAACGTTGGTCAGAAAATTACAACATCATAGCACATAATCAATGTTCCTAAAATTAAATTCTCCCGTTGGTTCGAAATTTAATTTTAGAAACACTAATTTTCATCAATTTCATCTATTTGCAGCGGAAGATCTATATACAATTCATATGAATAGTAACTTAACTCTGTTATTTACTCTCTGTAAAAAACTCTCCCGTTGGTTCAAATTTAAACAGAGGTAAAACATGCAAAATAAATTCAAAATTCTATTGTAATTTGCATGAAAATATACAAAATACATGTTCAGAAGCATTTCTCACATTTATCTGTTATCTAAACAATTTTCCATTTCTCACATTTATCTGTTATCTAAACAATTTTCACGTTGGTTCAAATTGCTTAGAAATAAACACATTTAATAACTATAATTGAAAAGGCTTCTGAAAGGGACTTTTATTAAACTTCTTCTTTTTATTTTCCTTTCGGCCGAGGGACCAAAAGTTGGACTTTTGGCCGGCCTGGCCGATCGGCCCACGGCCGCCTTGCGCGCGGGCGGGCGCCCCCTCCACTCCCCAGGCCGCAACCTGGGCCTGGGCCGGGAAAGACGCCGCCGCGCGCTCCCCACTTGGGCCACTTTCGGCCCGACTGCCGCCGACCGTCCGATCGCTAGGGTTTCGATCGAACGGCCCGGCGCCTCTTTCGGGGTAACAAAAAACCCCCCAAGCCGCCAAAGCCGTCGGCCGAACACCCTAGCCGTCCGCCGGCCGAAACCCTAGCCGCGGAGGCACGGCGCGGCGGCATGGCGCAGCGGCATCACGGCGTGGCGGCGCCGTCGCACCCCCCTTCGCCGGCGCGCACACTCACCCGAGAGAGTGCGCCGCCGTCGAGCGGCTGTGCAGCGGCGCCCGGCGAGCCGGCGGCGCGGCGCCACCTTCTTTTCTCTCCCGCGTCGGCGTGAGGACGACCGGCGGCGGCATGACTCGCGCGCGTCGGCGGCGGCCGGTGGCGGCGGTAGGTGAGTCTCTTTTCTTTTCGACCCGTGCGGATCGTGTGCTGTTCTTTCTTTTGCTCTTTTTTGGGGATCAATTCCCCTCTTCTTTTTCTTTGGATTTCTATCCCCGAACCAATCTAAGCCCTAGGGTTGCTCTGATACCATTGTTAGGGTTGTCTATTGGATCACCTAGGTTCAGATCTAGTCGGGTTGTCTATTGGGTTGATGAACGACATTGTAGATGAAAAGGAGAGGGTTTAGATACCGACCGGTTGAGGTGTTCGTGGAGGAAGGGGCGCCGGACATCGTTGTTGTCGTTGCAGCTCGACGTGGATGACGGCGACGATGTGCTTGGTGCCGATGGCGGTGATGCAGCGGCGGTCGCAGGCAGTGACGCGGTTGCGGCAGCGATGGTGTTGACGACGAGGCGTGGCGCGGCGGTGGACTTCCCGTCACTGGCTGCGCCCCCTCGAGATCGGTTTAGGGTTTGTGGGGTGGAGTGGCGGCAGCAACGAACCTCGTGTCTTGTTCCGTCCCATCCTCTACCCCTCTTTATATGGCACAGTGTGACGGGGGCCCACCATCCATTGGGCTGGGCGCCCCCGATCAAGGCGCGGGTCAAGGCCCCCTTGAGCCGTTGGGCTCAAGGGGAGGGAGATCTATCTAACAATCTGCAGTGCTGTAGATCATAGTTTGCAAGAACATGGTTGTACACATGTATGGTTACTGCATCTTTTGGTTTTGGCTGCCGTTCGATATGCAAAATATGCATACCAGCAAACCTTTAATTTTTCACTGCTTCTACACAAAGAAATCTGACAGTTTCTTTCCCGTCAGCTGCCGAAATTAACAGACGATGAAATCGTGGAGATGATGCTCTTCCCCGTGGTGAATGAGGCCTGTCGACTGCTTGACGTGGGTGTTGCTATGAAAGCATCTGATCTTGATGTAGCATCCATTATGGGGAGGGGCTTCCCTTCCTACAGGTCCCTTTCTTTATTTCTCTTCTGCATCATCTCTCACATTAATTCTCCTTCCCTGCCACTAATTACATGTTCATAACTGGTATATCTTCCATTCAACATGTATTTTGAAACCAGGGGTGGAGTGATGTTCTGGGCCGATTCGTTTGGCGCGAAATACATTTACGACAGACTGAAGGCTTGGTCCAAGTATCACGGAGGGATCTTTGAACCCTGTGAATATTTATCAACAAGAGCTCGTCAGGGTTTGTCTCTGGTAAGACCTTATAGCATATCGCTCAATCTACTCTGATACAGCTTTTGCATTTACCAAACACACACTTTCCTCTAAACTTTTGGGCCGAAGTGGCTTCGCCTTACAAGTTACAAATTTGTCGATGAAACTGCTGCAGGCTGCCATGGCTGATGGTGCAATGTCACGGCTCTAGGGCTCATCTGTCCATACTGTATCCTGCTGATATTGCTACGTGGCTCCCATTCGAGGAGATGCAGTGATGCTATCTCTCCCCTTTTTATTTTCTTTTCTTTACAACTGATAATTAGCAAAATCTGTAATTGTGTATCGGAGTTTGAATAAGTGGTAAATATTCTGGACTACAGTTTATGAATATAGGAAGGATATGAAACTAGTAGTGCGTCTACTGCTGACGTTGCCCACGCTCATCTCTGCCTTCTACCATTCAGAGCTCACTACTTATTATTAGTCTATTATCTGAAAAAAATTATTATTAGTCAATGTTAAAACTAACATGTACAGTAGGTTAGCTATAAAAGCAAGTATAATAGGAGGCTGTAAGCCGACTACTGGTGGTGTTTGAATCTCCTGAAGATGAAAATGAAGATGTAGATAAAGGTTAAGTGTTTCACGCAAAAAGATATGGTAATGATGTGTGTTTAATTGAGTTTTAATTATTACAAACTTGAAAAATAGATTAATCTGATATTTTAGAGCCACTTTCATATAGAAAATTTTCGCACGAAACGCATCGTTTAGCAGTTTGAAAAGCGTGTCACGAGTATCCAAAATTTCATCCAAATCTTGTTGGAGAAACGAACGCAGTAAATACTGAGGTGGAGGAGAGAAGAGAGGAGAAGTGGGCTCTTAACTTACAGCCGGCTTGGACATAATAACCAATAAGCTCTGTGAGAAAGATAAGTGGATCTTGTATTAATTGTAAAGAGCTGAGAGAAGGCTGAAATTTTCTTCATCCTCTCTTTCTCTCACTATAAATTCAACTAGGTGAAACTTCACGCATTGCTGCGGGAATTTAGTATGATAACAATAAAAAAATATGAAAGATAGCTAGATAACATCAGATTAAGTAAATTCATATGCTTTATGATAATTTAAATTTAAATAGTATATAGAATGGTGATTCAAACGTAAAATGTAAGGTGGTATGACTTTATGGAAGAAGAAAAGTAGGGAGATAGTTTGGACCATAGATTAATCATCTAAATGCTAAAAACAATTGATATGATATGACTTAATTAGATGGAAAAAGAAGAAAGATAATTTGGACCATAGATTAATCATTTAAGCACTAACTAAGTGAGAATGAATGATATATAGGTATATAGGATATCATAAAATATAATAAAGATATACATTAAAACATTATGTGAATTATATTGGATGATAATTGATAGTTTGGATCATAGATTAATCATTTAAGCACTAACTAAGTGAGAATGACTATATAAGTATATAGGATATCATATAACATAATAAAGATAAATATTGAAACATTATGTGAATTATGTTGGATGATAATTTAACATGTTTGTATTTGAAAAGCTCTTAAATTATAAAAACTATAAAGATATAGCATGTTTGCATGATGTTTAAATGTGATGATTGTTAGTGGATGTTGATGTGGCATCTTGTTAATTAGTGGATGATGATGTGGCATCTTGTTAGTGGATGATGATGTGGCATCTTTGCATGTTAAGCTTAAGGAGTTAGTGGATGATAACTTTATAGTAAGATAGGATACATATTTCTTGTAGCTTGTGTGTAGTTAGCTCTTGCATAAGAGCCAACACTCCCCATTTTTGTTTATCTCTCTTTCACATAAGCATATAGCTTGTTTATAATAGCCCACTATTATCCTTGCTTGTTCTTAGCCGTTGGTTAAGAAGACTAGCTAACTTTGTGCAGATCACCACCGTCTCTGCCTATATACCTCATGAGACAAATCTAGATCTAGTCCAAAACACAAGTTCCAGACACAACCACCACTGAAATAGACTAGCACTGCATACCGAAATAACATGAATGAAAAACCTAAATCCAAATACATGTACATAAGTCTCACTGAGTCCGAATCGAAATATTCACCTGACTCCAACACCAACAAAGGCCTTCCTCAAAACGAACCAAGGGGCAAGGGACTATTTGACGGTGCTTCTCTAACTTTATCTCTTCTAAAGTTGTAGTCCAACAAATAGTTTTAGCTAAAAAAAAAGAATTGGGTGCCCTATAATGCTCTCATAACATGAACCAGTGAGGTCATACGAGCCACAGGCAGACCAAATCCAATTGAGTTACAAAATGGGCTCCGGATCCAAACAACTTCATAAATGACCTCCTAGTCATAACAGCAAAACCAGAAAAGGCCACATGTGACCCAATCCACTTCCCAGCACAAATGCTAAAGCATATCCAAAGGCCAAAAATATTACAGATTTCAGTGAAACAAAATCTGTCACCAGACAGTTAGCAATATCATAAAGGGTTAACTTTTTTCTTGAGAATTACATAGTACAACGCAGACACTAACAACGCACGCACACTCACCCCTATGAACACACGCACGCAAACCCTACCCCTATGAGCATCTTCGAAGACTAGACCGGCAAATCCTGAAGATCGACGTAGTCACAACAGGCGTCTCGCCACGTCGACTACTACTGAAAGCACAATACCGTTAAATCCTGGAAAATTCGCTCCCAAGAGGAGTCGAACCCAGGATCTAAGGTACTACTAAGGCTCTTGTAACCACTAGGCTACATGCCCTTTCGCGTAAAGGGTTAATTAGATCTATGCTATTGCAAATTTATCGATTTAGAAAAATACAATTACTATTCACGATATTCTCTTCTCTTCTTAGATGCAAGTGGTGAGGTAAGCAAGGGGCGATAGGACAGGTGGGTGGAAAGTGACGGTCGGCAGCTAGAGGAGCGTGAGGCGGCTAGGCTAGGTGATCGGAGGTGAGGTCGGCGGGGTAGGCGGGCACAATGGAGTTGAATTGGACCTATGGGAGAACGAGATGGAGCTCAACGTCGCTCGACGCCACACGGTCCAGCTGGATAAGCCACTCCTGGTATGCAGCCATGGAGAGCAGGCGTAGTGTGACCTCGCCCGGAGCAACAAGTTCGTTGCGGCTAGCCTCTCGGCGCTACCCTTGACCACCTCCTCCTCCGCGTCAAGGGCTTCAGCGGTGCGGCGACTGTGGGAGAAGGAAATTGAGCACCATGACCGAGGTTGAGGGCGCATAGTCCCGCTACTTTGAGACGAAGGTGGGTGACGCACTGGACGACGACGCTGCAACCTCACGATCACCTCCGGCTGGTCGTGGAAGTCCCGCGGCAAGCGCGACAACACCGTGCTACTCCTTCCCCTCCGACGGGTGGTGAAGCAGCGGCAAACAGCGGGGAGCGAAGTGAGGGAGACACGAGGAGTGGGGAAGGATGACGTCGTGCAGCGGGGAGCGGCGGGATGGATGGGAAAGGAGAAGGTCGTCGGTGACGAGGAGGGGATGGGGATGGGAACGGGGACATAGATATGATGTGACGAAGAAGACAAAATTTTTGATGGAGTGGCATGGTGCTAATTTTTCCAAATTTCAAAATTTCAGTGGCACTCAACCGATATCATGAACAGTATTGATATTTCTCTAATTTGGTAAATTTGCAATAGCGTAGATCCAACTAACCCTACCGTAAAAATATAATGTCATATATTTTTAACAAAACTTACACAACAAACGCAATGCCAAAAATATTCGAGGTGCCTACAAATCGAGTGCCCTATTTTTTCTGTCAAAAAATCGAACGCTGTTTCACCAAATAGATCGAAAATGTTTCACTAATAAGATCAAAAATGTTTCAATCTTTGTAAAAAGCTGAAACACAACCAAATCACATCATGAAACATCTTGCTACAACGTATGAAACAATAGTTTCTAAAAAATCAGACGTTGTTTCACCCTATATAAAAACAAAGTTTCAGCAAATAGCGAAAGAATGTTTCAACTCTTAAAAAAAGTGAAACACAATCGGATCGTTAGATACAACAATTTGGTTAAACGTATGCAACAAACGATTTAAAGCCATTGCAACACTTAAACCTCGTGTACATCAACAAACCACTTGTCCATCAAGATGAAATTATTAAAATGGTATCAAAAATCCATTGCAACATTTGATCCATACATAGGGAAACATCACGAGTACACTAGCTGAAACATTGTTGGTGCAACAAAAAATAAAACGGATCCAGGGGCGGATCTAGGAACAAAATATTGGGGGGGAGGGCTCAATTACACAGTTTCTTCAACCTCCAGCCATCTAGAAACCTTTAGTTTATCATTCATGGTGAAAAAATTGAAGGGGGTGCTCCAGGAGGTATCCATGGGTCTTGTGGGTGTAGGGGGGACTCGAGTCCCCCCTGCACCCACGTTGGATCCGTCCCTGAACGGATCACCCGAATAGAGTGTTTCCGTGATATGCGGGTGATTTGTTGCTATGGCGTGCGTGGTGGGGCGCATTGTCGGGGCGGCATGCGAGCATGGGAGGGGCAGGAGGCTTGGGGCGCCTGATTTTTTTCCCCCCGTCGGGCGCCACACACGGAGAATTTTCAAAAGTATTTGTAGTCATCGGCGAGCGGTAACTGAATTTCAAAGGATCGAGTAAGAATAGGAAACGTACAAACTGAAACTGTTCTCCAGATGATTCTACAAGTTAATCCATGATTAGTTGAGCGTAATCAAGATTCCATAGTCCTTGTTTTATTAGCTTTTAATTAAGAATGTTTCAATTCTTCAAAAAAGTGAAACACGGTCAGATCGCTAGATGAAAAAATTTGGTTCAATGTATGCAACAATTGATTTAAAGCCATTGCAACATTTAAACCCCATGTACATCAATAAATCACGTGTCTATCAAGATGAAATTATTAAAAAAATATCAACAATCTACTGCAACATATTGATCCATACATAGTGAAACATCACGAGTACACTAGCTGAAACATGGTGCAACAAAAAATTAAACGGATCCCCCTAATAGGGTGTTTGCGTGATATGCGGGTGATTTGTTGAAACGGCACGCGTGGTGGGGCGCGTTGTGGGGCTAGCGCGTGAGCGTGGGAAGGGCGGCAGGCGTGGAGTGCCCGATTTTTTCTCCCCTCATCGGGCGCCCACACGGAGAATTTTAGAAAGTACTTGCCGTTATCAGCGAGCGATAACTAAATTTCATTGGATCGAGTAAGAATAGGAAATGCACAAACTGAAACTGTTCTCCAGACAATACTACAAGTTAATCCATGATTAGTTGAGCGTAATCAAGATTCACTAATCCTTGTTTCATTAGCTTTTAATTAAGAATGTTTCAATTCTTCAAAAAAGTGAAACATGGTCAGATCGCTAGATGAAACAATTTGGTTCAACGTAACAATTTAAAGCCATTGCAACACTTAAACCCCGTGTACATCAACAAACCACGTGTCCATCAAGATGAAATTATAGAAGGTATAAAAAATCTACTGCAACATTTGATCCATACATAGCGAAACATCATGAGTACACAAGCTGAAACATTGTTGGTGCAACAAAATATAAAACGGATCCCCCTAATAGGGCGTTTCCGTGATATGCGGGTGATTTGTTGCAACGGCGTGCGTGGTGGGGCGCATTGTCGGGGCTGCACACGAGCATGGGAGGGGCGGGAGGCGTGGGGCGCCCAATTTTTTCTTCCCCCATCGGGCGCCACACGCGGAGAATTTTCGAAAGTATTTGTAGTCATCGGCGAGCGGTAACTGAATTTTAAAGGATCGAGTAAGAATAGGAAACATACAAACTGAAATTGTTCTCCAGATGATACTACAAGTTAATCCGTGATACTACAAGTTAATCCGTGATTAATTGACCGTAATCAAGATTCCCTAGTACTTGTTTTATTAACTTTTAATTAAGAATGTTTCAATTCTTCAAAAAAAGTGAAACACGATCGGATCGCTAGATGACAAAATTTGGTTCAATGTATGTAACAAATGATTTAAAGCTATTGCAACATTTAAGCCCCATTTACATCGATCAACAAACCACGTGTGTATCAAGATGAAATTATTAAAAAAATATCAAAAATCCACTGCAACATTTGATCCATACATAGTGAAACATCACGATTACACTAGCTGAAACATGGTGCAACAAAAAATTAAACGGATCCCCCTAATAGGGTGTTTGCGTGATATGCGGGTGATTTGTTGCAACGGCGCGCATGGTGGGGCGCGTTGTGGGGCTAGAGCGTGAGCGTGGGAAGGGCGGCAGGCGTGGAGTGCCCGATTTTTTCTCCCCTCATCGGGCGCCCACGCGAAGAATTTTAGAAAGTACTTGCGGTTATCAGCGAGCGATAACTAAATTTCAGTGGATCGAGTAAGAATAGGAAATGTACAAACTGAAACTGTTCTCCAGACAATACTACAAGTTAATCCGTGATTAGTTGAGCGTAATCAAGATTCACTAATCCTTGTTTCATTAGCTTTTAATTAAGAATGTTTCAATTCTTCAAAAAAGTGAAACACGGTCAGATCGCTAGATGAAACAATTTGGTTCAACGTAACGATTTAAAGCCATTGCAACACTTAAACCCCGTGTACATCAACAAACCACGTGTCCATCAAGATGAAATTATAGAAAGTATAAAAAATCTACTGCAACATTTGATCATACATAGCGAAACATCATGACTACATAAGCTGAAACATTGTTGGTACAACAAAAAATGAAACGGATCCCCCTAATAGGGCGTTTCCGTGATATGTGGATGATTTGTTGCAACGAAGCGCGTGGTGGGGGCGGCGTGCGAGCGTGGGATGGGCGGGAGGCGTGGGGTGCCCGATTTTTTCTCTCCCCATCGGGCATCCACGCGGAGAATTTCTGAAAGTATTTGCAGTCATCGGCGAGCGGTAACTGAATTTCACTGGATCGAGTTAGAATAGGAAACGTACAAACTGAAACTATTCTCCAGATGATACTACAAGTTAATCCATGATTAGTTGAGCGTAATCAAGATTCACTAATCCTTGTTTTATAAGCTTTTAATTAAGGATGTTTCAATTTTTTAAAAAAGTGAAACACGGTCAAATTACTAGATGAAACAATTTGGTTCAACGTATGCAACAAACGATTTAAAGCCAATGCAACACTTAAACCCCGTGTACATCAACAAATCACGTGTCCATCAAGATGAAATTATTAAAAACAGTATCAAAAATCCAATGCAACATTTGATCTATACATAGTGAAATATCACGAGTACACTAGCTGAAATATTGTTAGTGCAACAAAATATGAAATGGATCCCCCTAATGGGGCGTTTCCATGATATGCAGGTGATTTTTTTCAATGACGCGCGTGGTGGGGCGCATTGTCGGGGCAGCGCGCGAGCGTGGGACGGGCGAGAGGCGTGGGCTGCCCAATTTTTTCTCTCTCCATCGGGAGCCCCACGCGGAGAATTTTCGAAAATATTTGCAGTCATCAGCAAGTGGAAACTGAATTTCACTAGTTCGAGTAAGAATAGGAAATGTACAAATTAAAATTGTTCTCCAGATGATACTACAAGTTAATCCATGATTAGTTGAGCGTAATCGAGATACCCTAATCCTTGTTTTATAAGCTTTTAATTAATTACAGCTCACGCTTCCTCTAATCCCCCTCTATCTCCCCTCCCAACTCCCGCACGCACACGAAACCGATGCATAAAGTATCTGCAGTCATCAGTTAATCGTAACTGAATTTCACCGGATTGAATAAGAATAGGAAACCTAGTACAAACTGAAACTGTTCTCCAGATGATACTATAACTACACCTCTAAGGAATAGGTCTTCTAAACGACGCCTCTAAGGAGGAAAGGATGCCAAGAGCACTGTCGTCGTTCGTCCTAAAGAATCAGAACGTGGTTTTCACCTAAAGAACTTATTGGGTGAAGAGATAAAATGCAGCAACACCCCAAGAGGAAACGGCCTCCGTAGGCATCGTCTTTGCTTGCCCACGGTTGTTTAAGTTTTATAAACAAAATAATTTGGTTAGTTGTTGTTAAGGAGAATTTTGATTCCGTGGCAACACACGGAAAAAACAACTAATTTAGAAAAAGAGGCACAACAAACCCAAATGCCGAAAGTATATGCAGCCATCGGCTAATCGTAACAGAATTTCACCGGATGGAGTAAGGCCTGGTTTTGTTCCTAATTTTTTTTCCAAAAACGTCGCATCGAATTTTTGGACACATGCATGGAGCATTAAATATAGATAAAACAAAAACTAATTGCACAATTTGCATGAAAATCGTAAGACGAATCTATTAGGCCTAATTAGTTCATGCTCAGCCATCGGCTAATCGTAACAGAATTTCACCGGATGGAGTAAGGCCTAGTTTTGTTCCTAATTTTTTTTCCAAAAACGTCGCATCGAATTTTTGGACACATGCATGGAACATTAAATATAGATAAAACAAAAACTAATTGTACAATTTGCATGAAAATCGTGAGACGAATCTATTAGGCCTAATTAGTTCATGATTAGCCATAAGTGTTACAGTAACCCACATGTGCTAAGGACGGCTTAATTAGGCTCAAAAGATTCGTCTCGCGGTTTACAGGCGAGTTATGAAATTAGTTTTTTTATTCGTGTTCAAAAACCCCTTCCGACATCCGGTCAAACATCCGATGTGATACCTACAAATTTTCTCTTTGCAACTAAACACCCCCTGAGAATAGGAAACAGTATAACAAACTGAAACGGTTCTTCGAATGATACTATAACTGAACTTAATCCATGATTGAGCATAATCAAGATTCCCTAATCCGTGTTTTATTAGCTTTTAATTACAGCTCACGCTTCGTCTAATCCCTCTCTCTTCTCCCGACTCTCCAGTCTCCACTCCCGCACGCACACGAAACCGATTTCCCTCCGCCGCAAGCGAAGCTCACCTCACCGGAGAAGATCCGCCATGCCTCGCGTGCCCCTCCTCCTCCTCCTCCTCCTCCTTGTCGCCGGCGCGACGGCCTGCGCCGCGGCGGAGACGAAGCCGACGGCGTACGAGGCGCTGGCGACGTTCGACTTCCCGCCGGGGATCCTCCCCAAGGGGGTGGTCTCCTACACCCTCGACGGCGCCACCGGCGACTTCACGGCCACGCTCAACACCACCTCCACCTGCGCCTTCTCCATCCAGGGCTCCTACTCCCTCCGCTACCAGCGCCGCCTCTCCGGCCGCATCGCCGCCGACCGCCTCACCAACCTCCAGGGGGTCTCCGTCAAGATCCTCTTCCTGTGGGTCAACATCGTCGAGGTCACCCGCCACGGCGACGAGCTCGGCTTCTCCGTCGGCATCGCCTCCGCCGACTTCGGCATCGACAACTTCCTCGAGTCCCCGCAGTGCGGCTGCGGCTTCGACTGCCACGACCACCGCGATCTCTCGCTGCCGCTGCCGGAGCCCAGCCTGCGGCTGCGAGGTGCGTTCTAAGAATCCTCTCCTCCTCGATCCTTGTAGATTGCTGCTCTAAAGCAATTCTTGGATAAATGCTGTTGGTGTGAGCTGCAAGATCCAAATCTATCTTAGATGGGTTAATAAAGAAGAATTGGTAGATCCCCAACTTTTTGATGGGATAGGAAATTCAGAGCTCGATTTCGTATGTTTCTGCACTGTTTCAGACAGTTTAGAGAGAATCACAGGAGAAAGTAAAGATCAGCTGAATTTTCTTGTATGCAAATTCTTTGGGAACTATACCGAGAAAAAAAATAACTCAATTATGTTCTTTAGCTTGTAGTTCTGAGGCATCTGAATGACTGGATGAATATTGTTGCGAAGTTTGTTGAGATGCCAGAATCATTCCTTTGATTCTATGGCTGGCAGGTGTAACTGCCTGTTCTGGTCTTCTGTTGGTTGAAGATATCAAACATCTCCATTTTAATATAGGGCATGCAGCATTGTAGTTAAGATGATTACAAAGGGGATTTTTAAGGAAGGCTACATCTTTGCGATGTGAAGAGTTGCTATAAAATTCCAAAACAACAAGTGTTAAATTGTATGCCCAAGATGATTAAGTTTTTGTCTGTTCTTCACTCTGAATGTTTATCCCAAGCATAAGACATTCAGTAGATTTGTCTTTTGAGATATCTACTTACCAATCAAAAGAGATATGGTTAGATTTATCATGCTTGGATGATTGTTGAATTATTTGGTTCAGTATTGTCCTTTAGGTTTTGATGCTTGAAGCATTATTGGAGCATTATTGGGTATTGGGCTATACTATTTCTTTCTTATGATGAAAAATCATGAATTTGGTTCAGCATGCAACCATGCTTGCTTTATAGGATTTTTCATACAAATCAGATCGGTTTGCTCATGTCAAGCTCCTTTGGAACAAAGGTTTGTTTGAGAATTTTGTGCGGTACGAATTATTTGGAAAAGTTTTTGTCTCTTTTGAAACAAAGCAATGGGCCTTTGAAGTTCCTATGGAATAGTCTAATTCATAGGAATTTTGGAGAAAATCATGAGCTTAACCTCTTGAGAATTTTCCTTTGTATCATTCTCTCTCCAAAGTCAGTGTTGTTTTCCTGTGAAGCATCCAAACAACAAAAGTGGGTATTTCTTTTGTTTTGAGATTGCTTAGAATCAAGTTTATTTGCTAGCATAATCCTTTTTTCTCTATTCCTGCATTCTTACAATTGGAATGTTACAATTCCCAAAAGAGCCCGAACTTAGAAAAAATATCCCATATTCCAGGCTGTCAGCCATGGTATGACCATATGGCTGGTGACCTAAGACCTTAAATATTTGGCTATTGAGGATCAACAAGCATTGAAAAGCTCAAGTTTGCAAGAAAGAAAGAAATATTATGGGTTTTGGTTAGTATTAATTGATGAGTAGTTTTAACCCATATAATTGGTCAGGAACAGAAATGGTCCCCATCAGTTGGTAATATCGTATTATAAGCCGTAATGGCTTATTAACGATTAAAAGATAATTTGAAAGTAGAAAATTTTTTATGTGCGCCCTTGATGACTTAAAGCCAATGTTAAAAGAATACGTTGAGAATACTCTAAAATCAATTTAAAATTAAGTTTTAGAATTCAAATTTTGGTAAAGGCTTATTCTTTACAGTGCAAACGATGAGGCCCTGATTATTCCCCAGGAATAAAATCTGTATATGGCGATTCTTTAAGGTAGCTATTTTCTCTATCGTTGTTGTGTTTGATAAAGTTTTCTTTAGTGGGACTGTTATCTGTTCTTGTGGCTTTAAAAGATCAGACTATGCAAAACAAAAGCCAAAAGACAGTACATAGGTAATCTAATCAGGCTAACACTAGTGAAATATAAGCAGCAGCAGTCAATATGAAACTGTCACACTTGGAGACTCGATCATAGCTGGTAAATGCTCCAGCAACTTCTAAAAAGCCTTTCAGCTTCACCGATTCTTAAGGCTATTTTGAAACGCGAGATTCTAAAAATTCATAAATTAAATAATTTTTTAAGACTTGTTGAATCCTTAGAATTTTAATAGTACAGAAATTGCTCAAATAAGCTGTTCGGCTGCCTCATATAAAAAAGAAGCGAAGGAATTTGTAGACAGGAAGACGGAAAAAGAAAAATCCCGTGAGGTTGGTCCTCATGTTTAAGGGTATTGATTTGTAAGGAAAATTCTAGGAAATTTGGATGATTTCAATTCTATGAAAAAAAAATTACTATAGAAGCCTTTGAAACAAATGATCGAGTCCTATCCTATCCTTAAAAATTACTGAAATTACTGCATAATGGATAATCCTATAAAGAGTTTTGGGAAAAGTTAACAAGAGGTCCTATCTCTTGAAAGAAATTCCTTTGATTCTCTCTCTCCTAGGGAATGTTAACAAGAGGTCCTATCTCTTGAAAAAAAATTCCTTTAATTCTATCTCTCTCATCTGATTCATGTTTTTTTTCCTTTGATTCTATCTTTCCCATCTGATTGATGAGTTTTTCGTTTTTCTTGTATTTTGTAATAATTTGTTTTACACTTGTATTTCTATTAGAATTCTGCGTTTTTTCTATTTTTCTATTTCTCCGTTTTTCCGTTCTTGCGATTTTATTTTAAGAGACTCTAAAAAAATTGCTCAAATAAGCTGTTTGGCTGCCTCATATAAAAAAGAAGCGAAGGAATTTGTAGACAGGAAGACACAAAAAGAAAAATCCCGTGAGGTTGGTCCTCATGTTTAAGGGTATTGATTTGTAAGAAAAAATTCTAGGAAATCTGGATGATTTCAATTCTATGAAAAAATATTACTATGGAAGCCTTTTAAACAAATGATCGAGACCTATCCTATCCTTAAAAATTACTGAAATTACTGCGGAATGGGTAATCCTATAAAGATTTTTGGAAAAAGTTAATAAGAGGTCCTATTTCTTGAAAAAGTTAATAAGAGGTCCTATCTCTTGAAAAAATTCCTTTGATTCTATCTCCCTCATCTGATTCATGTGTTTTTCTGTGGTCCAATAAAACGATCATTCCCATGTTTTTCTTGTATTTTGTAATTATTTGTTTTACACTTGTATTTTTATCAGAATCCTGCAATTTTTCTATTTCTCCGTTTTTCCATTCCTGCGATTTAAAGAATTTAGAGACCCTGAAATCTTTCATAATTCATATGAATTTAGGAAATGCGTAGGAATTTTAAAGGATTTGAGATGACCATTCTTTTTTTTTTCAAAGACACATATAGGAACTTTCTTTTATGGAATTCAGATCTTTATAAAACCTCTTAATACCCTTTATGCCAGAGGAGCCCTTACGCCTCACTGGGGATTGCCTGCAATACTGCTGGTCCACACGTAAGCCACTGCTACTTCACTAGCAGTGCTGCAGAGGATCTGCACTCACGCCTCAAGCAATGAAAGATATCTTCAAGCAAGCTTTGATTAACTTGACAATATGCGTTTCATTTTATAAGCTGTTATCAAATTTTAACTTTTGGCACTTAACTTTTAACTTCTTTTATTGTACTGACAAGTCGTTTTAGAATTTATGTTTAGCTTTACATCCCCCATCTAAAAAATTAACTTCTAAATAAATACACGTTTAGATCTAGAGACTACTTATTAGTCTTTCGATTTATGTCTTCCAAGTCTTTGTATGTTATGTTATAGAATTTTCGACCAATAGATATAGTCCATTTTAAATGAAATAACATAGGAGACAACATGTCAAAAAATATAAATCTAGAGAAAAATTATTGTAAAATCTAATTTTGATGTACTGTAGTTAAGTTAACTGTAAGTTAAATATATAAGAACACGATCGTATAAACGAAGAAGTGAAGAATAGAAGCATAAAAACCAGTCACAAGTAAAATTAACAAATCTGGTTTTTTTGGGATGGAGCAGTATGACTACAGTTGCATCTGAAGACGGTTGAGCTCCATCCTCGTTAAGACTGGTCCATGGGTGCAACGTGCCGTGCATACAACTGCAGCTACATAGATAGCCCTCCACGTATAAGCCTCTCAGTCCAAACGTGTCACCAGACGACGTAAAGAGCTGCAGCTCCCGTGCTAGAAGCTTGTTTGGTCAATAGTTAAATATATATAACTTTATTTAGTTTATTACTTCCTCTGTCTCAAAATGTAGCTAACCACTAGATGTGATATTACCTAATACTATAAGCCTAATACCAGATGTGATATTACCTAACACTGCAATCATAGTAGAATAAACTAATAAATGTAGGTGGCGAAGATAGTAGTAAACAAATCTAGCAACATCATATTTATTAGTTTATTCTACTAAAACTTAACAATGCTATCTTCATTATATAGAATACTTATCTTTCTAGGATTAAAAGTTTATTTTATAATAGCTGTCACTCTGTACTACTATGTTACATTATAATCACCTTATGTTAAAAATTTCAATCCATTCTATTCCAAACATCTTCATATATACTTACTATTTAAATAAGGGACTAATTTTTTAAAATAAGAAGTATTGTGAGATAGAGGTAGCACGTGATTGATGTATAAATACGGTCGGTTAAAGTTTGGAAAAAAAACAGTTTTAAAACGTTGTATATACTCCCTCTTTCCTAAATTAATCATCATATTTATTTATTCACCAAGACCAAGATCAAGGATAATTTAAATCACATCACTCAAAACACTATGCACACATTCTCCTACAATGTATACATCGATTAAAACACCATGCCAATTACACCTTAACATGCACACATTCTCCAATATTGCATTAATTGTATTCTGATGAAATCTGTATCCATACGGTTATATGATGATCAATTTAGGAAGGAGGGATGCCCTGTTTAGATCTACCCAAATTTTCTGTTTAGATATCACCCAAATTTTTTTTTCACCTGTATGAAGTATTAAATATAGTCTAAGAACTAACTAAATACACAGATTACGACTAATTTGTGAGACGAATCTTTTAAGCCTAATTGCTCCATGATTTGATAATGTGGGGGTACAGTAAACATTTGCCAATGACAGATTAATTAGGCTTAATAAATTCGTCTCACGGTTTACTAACGTATTCTCTAATTAGTTTTTATTAGTGTCCGAACACCTTATACGACACCTTATATAATATCTGATGTGACACGTCTAATGTAGGAATGTAGGAGTAGTACACTAGTTGTGAACGTCGTTCCCGATGAGCGTACGTGGCTTCACACATGCCGCTTATAGCAACAACCACTGTGACGGTTTTACCCGCTTATAGTACAAGACCCTTTTTATATTTCAACTTTTTTCTTTAAATTTTTAACTTTTTCACCACATCGAACTTTTCTATACATATAAACTTTAAACTTTTTCGTCGCATCATTCCAATTTATTTAAACTTCTAATGTTAACGTGGAACTATACACAGCTCAAAAGAAGGAAAAACAAAAAGCAAAGAGATAAAAACTGCAGCTTCTGTAATGCATGAATTATGCAAAACAATAGTGCTACATAATTCCTTCATTTCAAAATGTATAGTGTCATTTATTTTTATATAACGTTTGACTATTTATCTATATATATGTTATTTATTTTATTATGACTTATTTTATCATCAAATAAATATAATATTCGTTTTTAATAAAATAAATGATCAAATATTAATGAAAAGTTAACGAATTTATGCATTTTAAAACGAATGTAATAATAGATAGTGATCGCGATGGTGCGAGAAAAATGGTTAGCAAAGCCAGTTGACTACGCATCGCAGCTATATCTCTCTCTCTCTCTACTTATCGTGTTGTTGACTTGTTGGTGAACAAACAGTCGTGTGCACCACCTGGACAAGAAAGGCCATGCGTGCCGTGTGTACACTTTCTAGAGCGACGGGCTCGTAAGTCGTAACATCACTAGAGCAAGATTCCGATCGATCAGGCTCTACTCCATCATGTAATCCTTCCATTTTTTTTAAAAAAAAATCCCAATCCTTATTAAGTTCCTGGATAAACACTTGATCAGGCTTATAACTAGAGAGGGAAAAATTATTTCTAATTTTATTTTTTATAAGACTTATACGTGAGTCTCACTTACACGCAGGTGGATTGAAACTTGTTTATACATGTATGATATCTAAAACTATTTCAAAAATTTGAAAATGCATTTCGAAAGTTTAATTCAGAGACTACCCATGCACTCCTTTTTTTTCTTTTCTGATATAGGGTTAGCTATTGCTTGGGATCTGCTTTCACCTTGCTAGCTTAGGAAAAATATAATAAGATAACTAGACACATTGCTTATATTTATGTTTATTTGTACGACTTATTAGCAACAAAAGTAATTTCATATACATCTAAAAGCAAATACCATAAAATAAAGTACGATAACAAAACTATAAAATAAATTTCAAAATTAACATTTATAAATTAAAATTTGGCTTATAACCCCAAGCATAAACCTAACGATGTGCTGTGTGCGGCAGTAGCTCCGGATTCACCAAGCAATTTTTTTTATTTTTAATTTTTTTTAATATTTACAGAAATATTATATCATCCAAAATATTTACATAAATGGCCCCTGGCGTCCAAATGGAAGGCAGTAAGGTGTGCGTGTTGTGCACTGAGGTCTCTTGCCGCCCTCTGCAAGGGCTGCAAGGGGGCAAATGCAATTTTCACCCTATCAAAAATGTATTTTTTTATTTTTTTTTATATCTTGTCCGTCCCTCACGTTACCATGCCGCCTTCCTCGAGAGCGGTAGGGTCTACTTCTGTAAATATTTTCACCGGTACTGTATATCTGTAAATATTAAAAAATAAAAGTTTAAAAATGAAAAAAATTCTTCACCAAGCTCCTTGTTTCTTGGGGCCCAAAAGAGCTCCGGATTCGGTTATTTCGTTGGAGCTACAGCTACCACGAACCACGTTACTGTTGCTCCTCATTAATGGCGGGTGTTGCATTTCCAATTCCTCCCCCCAACGCCATAAAATCCACCCGGATTCTCCCTCCCGCGAAACCAAACAACCCAACCAAAATCCCACCCTCCGCCATGCCTCGCCTCCACCTCCTCCTCCTCCTCCTCGCCGTCCTCGCCGTCGCCGCCGCCGCGGCGGCGGAGGCGGAGAAGAAGCCGACGGCGTACGAGGTGCTGGAGTCCTACGACTTCCCCGTCGGAATCCTCCCCAAGGGGGTCACCTCCTACACGCTCGACGCCACCACGGGCGACTTCACGGCGACGCTCGACACCGGCGACGACGACGACTCATCCTCCTCCACCTGCGAGTTCGCCATCGAGGGCTCCTACTCGCTCCGCTACCAGCGCGCCATCACCGGCCGCATCGCCACGGGCCACCTCACGGGCCTCCGCGGCGTCGCCGTCAAGGTCCTCTTCTTCTGGCTCAACATCGTCGAGGTCACCCGCCGCGGCGACCGCCTCGAGTTCTCCGTCGGCATCGCCTCCGCCGACTTCACCGTCGACAACTTCCTCGAGTCCCCGCAGTGCGGCTGCGGCTTCGACTGCGACGGCGACGGCATCTCCTCCTCCTCGTCCCTCCCGCCGCCGCTCGAGCCCAGCCTGCTGCGACTGCGAGGTGCGTTCTAGAATCCCCACCCTTCCTCCAACCCAAGCTGCGATGACGTCATCAATGGGGAGCTCTATTAATTACTGTTAGTACTAGTACTAGAAATGATTCCCAATTAGCTGTCTAAATAAGAAGGTAATGTCCCAGCTTTTAGATGGGACTCTCACGAGTTCAGAACACCATTTCATTCTCATATGTAATGGGTGGGTTCTTGTATTGTATCAAGGCAGTTCATAAATATGAAATTGGGATCAATAACGAAGTCTTCTTCAGTTCACAACTCGTTTGAGTTTCTCCCTGTTCTGTAACCTGCAATTTTTAGCAAAAACTTGCAGTGTAGGATGTATTTCGAGTGGCCAGGAATTTGTTTCTTGAATCCTGAGGCATGTTTAGAATGTTGGGATTTCACTTGATTATCACATGAAAACAACTCGATTCCCATCGGAGTGAAGAAATTCTTGTGTCCCAGTTATTTTTAGTTATGTACAACCTTCTGATAGTTTGGAGGGCTGTATAAATTTGCCTTACCCAAAAGCAACGGATTCTTGTTCTCAAGGTGTTTGAGATAGCTGAGATCAGTATGTTTAGCTTCTAGTTGGGAAGTGGTGGTGACAAGGCGAATTATACTGGAAATTGGCACCGTAATTGAGTGCGATTTCAGATACGGAATCAGTATTAACCTAGTAATAAATATAGTATATTGGTTACAAGCATGCTAGAGATGGTTCTTAATTTCACATTGTCAAAGTTCTAGTGCCTCAAAGTGTTTAATATTTCTACCAAATTCCTTACAAGCCACTACAAATTTCCATGATCACCACATGCCAATGATACTAGGCATGGCATCTAAAAGATTTATGAATTTTACAGTGGCATGCAAGAATTTATCCCATTATCCGTACTCTGTACATTTTGAATGGCAGCAATTTTTATACAACTATGAGTTGGAATGTTTTACTATTTCACAAATAATATCCTTTGTAAAACCTCAGTTCTGAACAGTTCAAAACTGCTTGTATGATTCCAAGGTGAAAAGGTAAAAAAAAAAAAGATATTTGAACTTTGCTTGGATTATTTCAGGCTATTTGAAAGAAAGGGAATTTTTTTTACTGGGTTGGTCTATTTCGAGTATGTTAATCTGAAAGGTTCTCCACAATAACTTCGGAGTAAGTTTTTCGTGAAAGCACCTCAGAACAAATGCGAATTCAGAAAAAGCAAACGAAGCCATGGAAAAATAACCAGCACAGAGCATGAATGCCTGATCATTCAAAAAACCAAAAAAGAAATGTAAAAAGGATTTCAGTTTACCATCCTTGAAGTTGATAATGTTCCTGTTTTCCTGAACCTAAGATGGCGCAATTGCTGTAGACATATCAGATTTGTCTTCTTTGTGCGCCGAGTGTTCTGCATTGTCAAACATTATGATTTGCAGCAAAGTTGAGCTCTTTCAATGCTCCTAACTGTGATCTGGACTTGTTCAAGTCCCTTTTAATTTGCCATTTCAGATTGTTGTTTTTGTGCCGCTATCATTGCTATTAGTGTCATGCACCTACTATCAACAATGAAATACTTGAATGGTGACAATCTTTCTGCTATAATTGTTGGACAGATCTCATATCTGATGTGCCGTTGGTAAATATATATTTCCTGCTTGTGAGCAGTTAAATTCTGTAATACATATATATATATATATTTTGGATGAGATCTGTAATGTGTCAGGTAACAACTAAGCCATGCAGACGCATGAGATTGGGTGTGTGTCCATCATGCACAATTTTCCGCAGACGAACCGGGGTCGCATCCAACGGCCCATACATACGCATACCGTCGGCACGAATCTCAAAGCACGGGTAAACCCCCATTCTGCATCTGCATCAGTCTTGGAGCATCCTCTGCTTCAGCATCTCGGCGCGGAGGTCGGCGGCGTCCACCTCCTTGGTGCCGGTCACCGGCTGGTAGTAGCCGGTGTCCGGGTCGGGCTCCCAGAACGCCGTCTTCTCCTCCGCCGTGGTCGCCATCGCCGTCGCGACGTCCTTCGCCGCCGTGACGAGCTTCACCGCCTTGTCGTCGATGGTCTTGGCGGATCCTTCCGCCGCGGTTATCGCCGCCGACAATCCTCTCCTGCACCGTACGTGGTACCATTTTCCATCAGCCTCAAGCTCAATTTTGGCGAGAGGCAAGCGTATAAAGCCAATCTATTCCAAATACCTGAAGTAGTGATTGTTGTGTAAGACATCCTCAGAGCATTGGAGATGCAAACCTCCCTTGCTAAAAGGAATGCAATTCTAGCTATACATGTAATCCATGTGCATAGCTAGAATTTTTTTTTTATAAAGAAGTACTACATTCATTTTTTATTGTATGCCGTTGTTAACTTTTTGACGAATGTTTAACCATTATTCAAAATTTTTGTACAAATATAAAAATATTTTAAGTCATGCTTAAAAAATATTTGATGGTAAATCAATTCACAATAAAATAAATGATAATGACATAAAATTTTTGAATAAAATCAAACGTATCTCAAAAAGTTAACGGCATCATATATTAAAAAAAAGATTGAAGCAGTAGTAGATTTCAACATTAGGAGAACACACCTTTGTGCCAGCAGGGCAACACAGCTGGCTGCGACCCGCGCCATCCGATCGGGATCGGGCGGTTGATGTTGACTCAAGTCCTCACCCGTTCTACTCCTCGTCGTTTCGGCAATTGTTCCTCTTTGGTCTCCTCTCTTGTTTTGAGCGAAGAAAGACGGCCATGCAGGTAATTATAGGGACAAGAAATGGGAGGCTGTTAGCACAAGTCGGAGTCCAAACCGGGGGCGCACGTTTTCTCCATGGCTTTATTACAGCATGGCAGTACAAGGAAATCTTTGCAAAGCTGAGCTGAGGGCCAGATGGGATGGGCCTACTGCAAAGGCCAAAAAGGCTAGCAGCCCTCCACTTAGCTGATGGGCTCAAAAGGGCTTGTATTTCTGGGAGGAATAAGTCTATTTTGGTTCCCTCAACTATTGCCCTTGGTTCAATCTCATCTCTCAACAGAAAAACCAAGCATATATCGCATTCTTCAACTTTGAAAACCGATAGAAATCGACTCCTTTGGAGGTTTGGAAAGCGGTTTCTATTGATGTGGAAAATTGACCGGAGTCGGACTCGCTGACGTATCAATGAGACCCCATGTAAGTGACAAAGAAAAAAATAAAAAACTGTAGGTTAGCTCCCACAATTCTTCTCCCTCTCTCTCTCTTCTCTTTTTTTTCCCCAACCAAGCCCGCAGGGCGGACGGGGCTAGCAAGAACCTTCGAGCTCGCATGCCCGTCTACCATCATCCCCAGGGAGCCTCTCTATAACGGCCGTATTGTCCCCTTCGCCTGATTCTTGTCTCCTCCAGCCACGCCACGCTTAGCGACACCGTGGTTATCGGAGCTTGCTGGAATGGAGGTGGAGGTGGAGCTCATTGGAAGAAGGCATCCATGGACCCTGGCGGTGGGAGTGGGAGCTTGGGGAGGCCGTGGCGGTAGCTCTTTAGCTCCGTTTGTGTCCTCGGAGACAGGGGGCTCAACAAGGTCGCATCGTCACAATGTACTCCTCGCTACCCCGAACACACGGCTCACCAACTGTTGTAGGAGCCCATGTCGTAGCAGCAACCGCCACCTTAGTTTCCAATGCTGCTCCATCGTTTGCCATGAGCTTGCCATCGATTTGAGCTCCTCTCAGGCAGCTCCACTCTCCTTCGAATGACGCCTCTGCTCCTCATCTTGCCTCTCGTCACGCTGGCACCATGCACTGGCACCATGGGGTTGCTTAGGACACTCGGCCAACTCACTCCTTGATCCTCCCCTCTACTCCAATGAGCGCCGATGGGGTCGACACCATGGAGTTGTGGGAAACCGTCGCCACCGCCTAGGGGTGGACAAATAGCTAAAAGCTCATGGCTTGGATCGACTCATAGCGAGCTCGGCTCGGATCGGATCGACTTATACTTGTGGTCTTAATGAGTCGAGCCGAGCTAGCTTTTTAGTTCGTGAGCTTAATGAGCTAGCTCGCGAGCTGTTCATTTAGCTAGTTAGTATAAGATGTCACCGTATCTTTATATACTTAGTGCTTTTTAACTAGTGCTTAGTCTGTAATTACATCAAAACTATTTGTATTTAGTTAGTGTTTATGATTATGTTAGTATATGATAAAATAGTATATTTAAAATTATTAATATGATATAAATGAGATATAGCTCATTAACGAGCCAGCCTGTGAGCCAAGCTGAGCTGAGCTAGCCTTTTAGCATGTTAACGTTAATGAGTCGAGCCAGATAACAAGCTCAAATAAGCCCATCCTTAACGAGTCAGCTCAACTTGTTATCCACCCCTACCACCACCCCACCGTCGCAAGTGCCATCGACTTCCCACTGCCCAAATCTAAGCAATTTTAAATAATGGTAAACGAAAATATATACACTCAAGTACTGGGCAGACGAGGCAGACGAAATACTGTTGATGGAATTTTAGTTGTTCAGAATTGAGTACCCTTTCATTTTTTTAAACTCTGATTCTGATTAGCATGATCGTCGTGATGTAAATTTTGAAACATGTAGCGGCAAGGAGCTTTGCCCCTAGCGGCACGATTCAATCGTGGGGGTAGTGGTGGACGTGGGCCGATCTAGCCGCCAACGTTGTAGGGACATCCAAGCAACGTTGACGAAGCTGGTGGTATAGGGATGATCTTGCCAGGCTTATTGTGAAGGCTCAACTATGAGGTATAGGTTTGCACACGAGGCACCGGTGCGGTGGAGATAGTGTGTTGGCGAAGGTCGGAAGGTGGAAGGGTGTTGGGGTTGCAATGATAGTAGGAGAGGGACTACAGGTGAAAGCCTAACCCAAAGCTTTTCCTTGGGCTAGCAACGAAGTTGCCTTGAGCATAGTGATATGATCCTGCTTGGTGGCATTATCAAGGAGGGTATCTCTCTCCCTTCCTAATGGAGCCCTCTGTAATTAAAACCAAGTTTGGGATCCTTAGACAGGAGCATCGCAACCTTCTTGGTGACATCACCTAGGTGGCATGTTTATCGTCTTTTCGACCTTCAAGCATCTTGATATTCAGCAGTGCCTTTGGTTGTCACCATCGAGTTTGTGCGAGAGATAAGAACCACGCATTCCTCGCACACCTATATGAACCTTTGAGATACTCATAATATTTCAAAATACATATGTTAATAGTGCCTCTTAAAGTAAAGATTTTCTTTTGTGGTATCTACGTCGATGAGTGGTGTTAACAAAAGATAATATGTCTAAACAGAAATGGAAAGGGAGTAAGAGCTGTTATTTTTGCCACAAGGAAGAAACAATAAAACATTTATTTTTTGAATGCCGGCTAGCCCAGTCGTTTTGAACTCTAATCCTGATTGCTTCGAACATATTTGTTCGCCCAGGAACGTGCCACATATGTTTGGGCAATGGGTTTTGTGACATACTAAGGGCTTATTCGGAACGCAGGATTGAAAAAATATATGAACAGAAAAAACATAGGAATATGATAGGAATGTACGTGCAAAACAGAGGATTGAAAAACATAGGAAATCTGTAGGGATGGGTGTTCGGATTAGCTGCATGTTTGCCTCGATCCTACGCAAAGGAAGAGAAAAATGAGCTCAGAGTAAATGGAAAAATTCCTGTGTTTCTCACTTAAAATCTGTAGCATGGGAAAAATTCCTTGGGCATTCCTGTGATTTACTTCCTATAAACCGAATGCTGGTACAGTGATTGAATCCAAAGGATCACAAATCCTCCATTTTTCCTGTGATTTCCCTCCAATCCGAATGAGCCCTAAAGAGTTAGACCTCTTATTCTTCTAGGGACGGTAACAACTTTCTAGGTAATTTGGCTCTCAAAGAATGATGTAAGTTTTTACAGGAAAATTGTTTCTTTTGCTTTTGCAGATTATTTCCTGATTACACATTGGTTTCGATCATGGGTTATTCTCCAGAAGCCAATTTGCAGGGCTTTGTTACTTCGGCCTATCTACATTTGGAGCAAATGATCAAGGAGTTTTATACCCCGGTATATGGATGGCGATCAAGTCTTCAGGTTGTAAGGACTTATCTTGCAAGCTATTTTTTTCTTCTCTTAGTGTGTTGGAGTATATTGGTTGTATGCACTGTCGTAGTGCAGAGACCGAAAGTGTCTTCAGATCTTTTGATTGATATTAATAAAACTTCCATTATGTTAAACACAACATATGTGATTTGTGAACTGGGTATCATCCACTGCACGGGAATGCATGCATGGGCTGATCATCAGAACACGAAATGTGATGTGATGTGGAAGGTGATGTGATGGTAGTCAACTGGATGGTCTTGCAGATGATGCAATGCAGAGTCGATGCATGATGGTCGCAGCCGTGAAGTTAGGGCGTCTCCCAATCATCATGGGGATGCACGCTCACGCTCTCCTTCCTACTGCCACTGCATGCATCCATCAATCTATCTATACCTATTTACTGTTTACTTGCAGTGCCAGCAACAACACCGGCCGGTGTCAATCGATTGAACGCTCACGCCTGCATATACTAGCTAGTGTAAAAAATGATCCAAACATTGCAGAGCATAGGAGTAGCTATCTCCATGTCCCAATTGAATGCAATTTTGGGTCAACACAAGCCATCTCTATATCTATATATCTACAGTCTACTCGCTTTGCTATCCATCCATCCATCCATCCATCCATCATTCCATCTGTCCATCGATCTATATATCTTTCCATCTCACGCAACAACAACACACGATCGACGACATTAGTACATGGCTTCTCATTATACAACTACTAGTAACTGTTACACGCCAATTGTATTAATATCGATCGATCAACAGCCACATGTAGCCCTGTTTAGTTACAAAGTTTTTTTCCAAACTTTCAACTTTCCATTACATCAAACCTTTCATACACACGTAACTTTTCTATCACATCGTACCAATTTCAACCAAACTTCCAAACTTCAGTGTGAACTAAACACAGCTTGTGTCGTGTGTCGTGTGTGGCATGCTCTGCATAATATTTTAGTCACCGATGAATTTCGATCTATTAGGTCAGGAGTTAACTCTGTTTGCAACTTTAGACAGTGTTAGGAATGAAACTATATAATGTCTTTGACAATTTTGGAACATAATGACTGATATGAAAATTTTGGTACAAACGTGCAATGACACTTCAATTAAGGATATATGCACGGAAATCTGTGCATAATATTTATGGGCATAACGATTTAAACATTGTTGGGTAGGGTTACGCACCCATAACTCCACCACCACACCATGATACTTCCCACCTTTGACATCTATTAGATAACATAGAGAAATTATAAGTCACCTACTCCCTAGTCGTTGGATTGAGATTGAAAAGTGAAAGGGTCATCTTCGATCTCTAGCCACCGGCACCAAAGATAAGTGAGAAGAGGGAGAAAAAAAGAAATAGTTGATCAACGGCGCGGTGGCGGCTTGAATTCTAGCAAGCATGGCGGATAGGGTGTGGCCGACGACCTTTGTCGGCATCATCACACCAGGGCCGGTGAGACGAAGGGCAGGGTTATATCAATGACTTGGGTGAGGTGTGTAAGCGGCATGTGTGAGTAGTCAGGAACAATGGGAAGAGAGAGGGGGGGGGGGGATTAGCTAGTTTTTATAACTCATACACATATCTTGGACAATGATAAACTACTGTTGATCCCAGGTATTCATGTGAATTCCCAGTATTTATGAAAAAACTTCAATATATATAAATATGGTACATATGTATATAGTACATATTTTGAACCCTGCTATACGTCTAACTTGTTTATTTGTTCGACCGGTGTACGACTAAACGGCATAACAGCTCAGCGCGTGACGACATGAGGCAACAATATGAGTTGGTCCTATATATGGAGATATCGACGCCATGCATTCGCGTGCGTTATGGTTGTCCAAAAGTCGGACATAATGTTCTTGTGTATAGCATTTTTCATATATATTATTGAGTCTAATAATGCTTCATTCTCGAATTTTTTTTTTGGCAAGGAAAATAGTCTCATCTTTGAGCTTCTACCTTGCATCACTTGTAACCCGGCCAGTAAACCCCAAACCACCAAACATTAGTGACACATGAAACCTGCAATCGGTTGTGAATACCCCGATCTAATTAAGATCCTGCGTCCACCGCTGATCTTGGAGCAATCATATCGTACGTACCTATTCAAAACTGATCGAGATTAACGTAGCCTAAAATCTCAGACAGCTAATTAATCAAATTGCTCCCAATTAAGTTACACAATGATTTGTATATATATAGCCCAGGCCATATGCAAGCTAGCTTGCGTGTTCCCTACAAAGTTGCATGCTGACTGCTGGCCTGCGATCGAATCCAACGATAGATACACCATACGTAAGTGTATAAGATACAATGATGTACTACTTGTACAAGTTCCACATATATACTCCTATGTAGGAGAGTACTTGTTTGAACATGTGCAGAGACACACTCAAAGGACTGGGAGAAAGTTTAGCAGCTATACACAAGAAACTTCCCAAGAAAGGCCTGGAGAGTGACGAACGCCCACACAGCAGCAGCTGGTTAACTCTGGTACACCAGTAGTACTGTACCATATATATATCAGTGCAAATAAGTAGAAGTAGTACTGTATATATTCGATTGTTGCTTCATGTACAGCTTCAGACATCATGCATGCATGGCCCATATGGAGAAGAAAGAGGTCATGCCAGCATCATATGTACTGCAGTTGTACAGCTGAACCAGCTTCTACTAGCTAATGGTACTAGTTTCTCTTCCATGTTGCCTAACATAATGAATCTGGACAGAGATACGTCCAGATTTATAGTGTTAGGATGTGTCACATCTAGTACTAGGTTGGCCGGAGAACTGGTTTTCATGCAGCTACGACGAAGAATCATTAGAGAAATCCAACGCTAGGTTTGCTTCTGCAAGCCACACGGTTTGCCATCAGTAGCGATTCAGTGTACGACGTACAATGGTACAAGTAGTACGAGTTCCTTTATTTTTTTTAAAAAAAAATATAACATTCGATAGTTCTCTAAAAACTTTCAAATATGAACTAATTGGAATGTAGTAATTACATGTATATCCTTCAAGAATCAAATCGTATTCAGATTTATTGCTATAATTTGATTTTTCTGGAATATGGAGTATGTAACTGAAATAGTAATAATAAAGAACTTTGTGGTGTGCTCTCGTGAAAATTTGAGCTCCCCACCTACACAAATCTTGAAGCGGATCGAATGGTCGAAATTTCGAAGGTTGTATGCCTAGAAAACTTTTGATGGTTAAATAGCAATTCTGAAAAAAAAAATTCTACTTTTTTTTCTCTGATAACCATATGACTTAGTTATGATGAGAAAGCTCATATCATCAGCGATTAACGATGAAAAGAAGATGCATATACAGAGCAACACTAGCTAGGTGGAGGAGGTATTGGTGGCACACATTGTTATAGAGAATAAAGTGTAGGTTTAAATTATCCAGTGAACCGACGCGTCTCTTCATCTCCCCCACGCATCTCTTCCTCTCTCCTAGCCAGATCTGGCACTGCTGCCACCAGAGCTGACCGGCGTCTGTGCGGCGGCTAGGACGGCAGCGGCGGGGAGGTGTGAGGCGGAGGTGCGGCGGTGGCGGCCAGAGGCAACCAGGCCTGCGCCTGGCCGTGTGGGTGGGGGATAGCTGGAGGTGGTCGGGAGGGTGGTGGGGAGCAACAAGGCGTCGGCGATGGAGTCCCTCCGAATGGCAGTAGGGGCAGCGAAGCACGACGGTGGCCCAGTGGTGGTGGCAGCCCTAGGGGCAACGGTGGCCCGGCAACTCCCGTCGGCGCTGGCGACCCTAGGGGCGGCGGCAGTTCCCGTCGGCGCCGGTGGTACTACGGGCTGCTGCGGAGGATGGCGGCGAGGTGGCTCCCATCGGCGCCAGTGGCCCTAGGGCTGCGGCGACCCAGGACAGCGACGGCTCCCGTCGGCGCTGGTGGCCCTAAGGGCTGCTACGGAAGACAGCGGCGGCTCTCGTCTGCGCCGGCGGCCCAGGATAGCGGCAGTCTGAGCACTATGAATCCGATGAAGTGGAAGCCGATCCGTCGATTCGTGTATGGTTGGCTAGTTCCAACTAAACGACGAATGACAACGGTTGAAAGTGGGCTAACAGCTGGCGACGTGTGGCGTTAGCTTACCAAAAGAGATAAAGATGGTACCAATGGAGGTTTGCATCGACGGTGCGCTAGGGGCGGTGGTGACTAGACGACTTCCACTTGTCAAATCTTGCCGTTTCAGGAGAATATGACGGGACGCAGAGAAGCAGGGATGTGCCGAGGTTGTTTGTTTTTTTTTTCGTTTTTTGGTTGTGTTTTTCTCCTAGTTGAGGTGTGAGTCTAAATACTCGTGTATCCTTTTGGATGTGTATATCCTTCGTAAATATAGAGGCCGGATTAATGAAAATCCATTATCTAAAAAAAAAAAGGTGAAGGGGGTATGCAAATGCAATCCCTTTCTGCATGTATGTATGTACATGTGAATGCATGATCGAAGGCACAAGCAATTCGTGATGATGTTCATAAATCATAATGCAAGAAACATATGCGCAGTCATGTCCAAAAAGGCCAATGCAGATGTGGCGCCGGTAACTCCGGCCATGGATGGCAAGCAAAGTAGCTATCCATCCATCTTATTTACCCCCTAGCTAGCTAGCTACTCCCAAAGTTCGCTAGTCAATACTCGATGAAATCAGCTCACGTTTCCCCCGCAAAGGTGGCCAATGCAAACACACTCCAACACTCCACAATCCACATACTCTCTCTCTCTCTCTCTCTCTCTGAGTAGGAGTACATGTGTGTGTGTGCGATATCAATATGCATTCGATGTTGATGCTACTGTAGCCATCTTGTGGCTATATAAACCCAGCAGGCAGCAGCACAGCTACCTAGAGAGGCATATTGCATGCACACTCGCTAATCTCTTCTCTACTACTTCATTGCATGTACATCTCACCTCTGCATTGCACTTGAGTTCATTCATTCCACTGATGCATGGATGTTGCTACCTCTTCTTCTCTTCTCCTCATGCATCCATGCGTCTCACGTCTCACCTAGCTTCTTCCTCTCGATCGATTACAAGAGAAAAGTGTTTGCTGTTCTTGCTATCTACAGGTGAGTAGGTTCTTGTTGGAGAAGCAGGGTACGTGCAAAATGCACACCGGTTGGTCGAGCTAATTAACAAGCTCTGACGACCATGGTGATTGAATGCACGTGCTCCCCTTCTCCACCATGCCCTTCTCACCTTCATCTTCACCATCATATCTCCACTGATCGATCGATCTCAAACTGCATTAGTTTGCTAATTAATTATATTGTACTTGTACATAAAGCGGGTGATGATATACTATAATCTGCAAATATATCTATTAATATACTGTACGTAGATGCTTTATTTTAGATACATGCATGCATATATACTACCATTGACTTTTTAGCACATGTTTGATCGTAAAATATATAATCTGCAAAACTTTTGTGAAATATGTAAAACTATATATATACATATAACTAATAATTACTTAAATTTTTTAAATAAGACGAACGGTCAAACATATTTAAAAAAGTCAACGGCGTCAAATTTTTAGAAACACCGGGATTATTGACTAGCCGAAATGATGTGCAGCCAATTTGGTTATACCCCTGTTTGTGTACTTAAACTGCCAAATTACTACTAGTGCTAGTAACATATATATATGCATCTCTTCCAATTTCTTCTTAGTTCTCTGTGTTTCTGTATAGGTGCATAATGAACACTGAGGCAACAGAGCCTGCAACTATGGCTACTTTCAGCTGTACCAAAAGGAAAAAGATGCACGATCGATCAATATGTGTTAGAGAAGAAGGCATTACTCCTTTCTTGTGACATTATTGCATATTTGCATGGAGATGGCCATATATATTTGTATCCAACACTATACTTTTTTGAAGACTAATACGTATGTGATGTGTACACGATTAGTTGGCTTTTGCCTGTATTGAATAGGTGTACTTCCTTCTCTTTTTTTTTTCGGCTGTCTGTGTCGACAGCTGTAAGCTTTGCACGGAATCGCTAATGGGCCTAGCGCCAGCGTGCGCGTCCTCCCACCTTTTTTCTTTTTTCCTTTTTTACCCAAAAAAAAATTGTTTTTTCCACATTTTTTTCTGATTATTTTTTTAATCTTTTAACATGTTTTGAGTTTGAAAGTTTTTAGATTTTGAGTTGAAAATTTTCAAATCTAAACTTGAAAGTTTTTGAATCTCGACTTGAAAGTTTTCAAATCTCGATTTGAAAATTTTTTAATTTTTTTCAAATCTTGATTTGAAAGTTTTCGAATCTTGAGTTGAAAGTTTTCAAATCTCAAATTTAAAGTTTTCAAAATTTTCAAATCTGGACTTGAAAGTTTGTCCAGATTGAGATTTGAAAACTTTCAACTCAGATTTAAAAACTTTCAACTCGAGATTTGAAAACTTTCAAGTACAGATTTGAAATTTTTTAAGTTAAGATTTGAAAAAATATGAAAACTTTCGACTCAGATTTAAAAAACTTTTAACTCGAGATTTAAAAACTTTCGACTCCGATTCGAAAACTTTCGACTCGAGATTTGAAAGCTTTCAACTCAGATTCGAAAACTTTCAACTCGAGATTTGAATACTTTCAAATCAGATTTAAAAATTTTCAATTTAAGATTTTAAAACTTTCAGCTCAAAACATTTTTGAAAAAAAATAAGTGTGCTAAAGATTAAAAAAAGTAATCGGAAAAAAAACGAAAAAAATCGCAAAAGAAAAAGAAAAAAAAATCGTGAGAAAAGGAGAAAATGGCTTATGGGTTGATGGGCTTGATGGACCGGAAGCAGTGGCGCGCGCGGGCCAACTAGCAACCCCCAGCTTTGCATGCATTGGGAATACATGTTCTTGTGCACAAGCTAGAGTACAAGCTAGGCCGCTCCGGAGCAGCTAGCTAGCTAAGCAAATGAATTCTGCTAGCTACTACTCCACCGGCTACAAGTCGCAAGGTGGAAGAAGTGATCTTATCGACCATCTAAGATATGATGGTTACCAAAGCTCGCAATTACTAATAAAGCTAGCTAGATAAGAAATTAATTACAAAAATACGCTAGTAAATTACCTACAATATTCATGTACAATACTAACTTATACAGTTACTAGTCTAGTACCCGTGTATTGCAACGGATTTTATCTAAAATAAATAAACCTTCTAGTTGGAGGTTGTAAAAATTATATTTGTCTCTACTTGGCTCAAACAAGATTCTTCATCTAAAAAAAAAAAGACCATCCTTAGGATAATGAGTCTGAGCTAACGAATTGTTTCTTCAACGTGACAATGAAATAATCATTGATGATAAATTGTGTTGTGTAAACCATTTAGAATTGCAAAGAAAACCTAAAATGTTACTTGAATCGATGTAAAAAAAAGCAATTCCAAAAATTACAGAGGTGACCCTCTCCCAATCTCTCTCCTTTTCAAAGTTTAAACGGAAGGGGGAGTTGGTCATGAAGAGATAAGTAAGAACAATGACCTCATGTGGTGCACCCTTGTGGCCACCACATGTCAACGGGCGGTGGTGGAGGAAGACCCATCATCAACACTAGTCTTTTGAAATAGTAGAGTATAGATAGTACCAACTAGCTAAGTTAGTTGGTGTGCTGCTGCCTGGATTTTTATTTTATATTTTGATTCTTTTTAAAAACTTATGTTACAAATAGAGAAAAACTTATTCTAGGAGAGGATCATTTTTCTTAGGATGTGTTTAGATCCAGGGGTAAAAATTTTTGGCGTGTCACATCGGATATACGGACACACATTTAAAGTATTAAACATAGTCTAATAACAAAACAAATTATAAAATCCGCCTGTAAACTGCGAGACGAATTTATTAAGCCTAATTAATTCATCATTAGCAAATATTTACTGTAGCACCACATTGTCAAATCATGGAGCAATTAGGTTTAAAAGATTCGTCTCACAAATTAGTCGCAATCTGTGTAATTAGTTATCTTTTATCCTATATTTAATACTTCATACAGGTGTTCAAACGTTCAATATGACAGAGGGTAAAAAATTTTAGGGTGGGATCTAAATAGAGCCTTAGTGCCAGGGTTATTGGCGTCGAGGTTAAATATCTCGATGGACAATGGCACTAAGGACCTATTTGTAAGAAAAATTTTTAAAAAGGATTATTTTTTATAGATATATAGGTGCTCGGCGTAAGCTTTTTTACGTCCAGAACATATTTGTTATAAAAATATTTATATTTTAATCTTTTTCAAATTCTTTTTATAAATAGGTTCTTGATGCTAGCACCAACCCCTCTATACCTTGGCTGCTAGCGGGGTAAGGGTGTCGACGCTAGCGTTGTTAGTACCGAGACGTTAAACCTCATTGATAGGGCCACTGGCGCCGAGAAAATGATCTGTTGAATAACTTTTTTTAAAGATATATTTATAAAATAAGTTTTTAAGAAGGACAAACAAAAAAAAAATCCAGGTGCTGCTGCATGCGCATGCAACAAAAGAGTGCTAATAAGACGTTATACTGAAGACAGTATGGTTGTCGTCTCAATTTCCAGAACCACTCCACCAATAAAGACGCTTCTCAAGACATTTTTAATTTCGTCCCATATCTAAAATACTTTTTTATTTTTTTTATTTGGGAGAAATCCCTAAAAGCCCGTACTTATCACCATTCTGCCTTGTGCGTGACCCACCAGCCCACTTCGAACCCACGATCTCACCCCTCCCTTCTCTGTTTTCCTTGCGCCGCAACTTCCCCTGCTCGCCACCGAACACAGCCTCCTCTCCCCATTGCGGCATCGGCGCCGCTGCTTTTCATCTGCACCACCGCGGGTGCCTGATCAGCTGATCCTTCGTCACTGCCTAGCCCCTGTCGCCCCGCGCCGCATCTCTCCCCGACTTCTCCGATTCACAGCCACGGTACTATCTCCGTTTTAGTTTCTAGGGCTTGGACTCAACGTTGTGGAGGCAGCGGCAGCGCCCATGCGGGCTGGATGCAGCGGAGGCAGATGAGGCACGGATCGCAGCAGCAGCTCCAGGACTCGAAGCTGCAGGTATGTTATAATCTAACTTGATTCCTGATTCTCGATTCCCGATTCAGAAAAAAAAAGTTACTTGACTGTTTAATGGACGGTGTATAGTCTAACTAGAAAGTTAGATTAGATTACGTTAAGGTTTGATTGTGAGTTTTGATTGCTAATAGTTTGAATGCCTGGTAATTAAAGGTTTGGCCACTTGACTGATAGTCTGCTATTACTGTTTGTTAAAAGGAAAAGGAAAGATGGCTAGTCCTGTTTTTGTAGAATATTTTTGCAACATGCACATGTTTAATTGCTAATTACAAATTGCAGTACATAAAAAAGTGGCAATCTTTTATTTCAGGTGGATATGATCCAGATATATATTGACTATTGGAGATTAGTACTTTTGATTTCATCTTACTGCTAACATTTATATATTTCATATTTTCTGAAAGTACGTTGAAGTAGAGTTTACCATTCTATATATAGGAATTGTGAAAACTGCTCAAGTGATGGATAAATAAAACACTACATAATGCAAGTCTCTTGTTCAAAAGATCATGTCTTACAGCTATATGATATTATATTGGTTTCTCATTCTGCTTGCAGGTCAGATGATAATTCATTGAGGTTGATTGGCACAGATTGATAATTATACAGGTTAGGAGTAGTACTTATGACGTATTGATGCAATTCAGTTTCAACAGTCATGAAGTGTTGATGAATAATGAAGAGCTCAAGCAATAGCATCCAATGCTGTCTTAGAGAATATTCATCAAGAACAGTTAAGTATGCATATTCAGTAGTTGAATAGTTCTAGAAGTTTGGTATAGAGCATGCTATCTAGTAAGTCCTTGATGACATGCATGTGATTTTAGAACACTTGGTCTTTACTTGGAGTTTGAATATTTCTGTTGAAATGTGCACACTTGGTCTTTACTAAAATGAATCATTAATACCTTGCCTGCTTTTTTTTTCTGCAGGATAATATAGAAGACTAAGGATTTACAGATTATGAGGGAAAGAGGAACCGGATGAATCAGTTCTACCTGCAAAAAGTTGTAGTTAGCTTTAATTAGTGAGACAATTATGTGGACTTCATGATTTTTTTTGTGCCATTGCACCTTTTTTTTTCAAATGTACAGTTAGGTTGTAACTTTGATGTTTTATATTGAATATATAAAAAAATTGTTTTGATCATGTCAATTTTACAGCTGTGTCACATAAGAGCGAAAATATTACAAAGTTACATACTTTACAGGAAGGTGCCTCTCAGATTATAGAGACGTTTTGATAGGTTCTACACACCGTCTCTCTCTGTATAGAGACGTTTTCTAAAATGTCTCTAACCTGGTGCAGAGTCGTTTTTTCAAACGTCTTTAATCTTGTAGACGCGCTTAATAAGGTGTCTCCAAAATTTTGAGACGGTCTCAACGGAGACGCTTCTATGACGCTTTTCTAAAACGCCTCTAAATCTCCTTAAGGACGTTCTATAACGCCTCTAAACTGCTAATAAAGTGTCTCCCCAAGAGATTTTTGCTGTAGTTATGCTAACCGTAGAGCAAGAATTTTTACCCACAGTATCGATTACATATATAAGATACACCCAGGCAATCTCAACTAGTAATATCGTTTTTTCCTAAAAAAAACTAAATCGTTTTTTAAGTGAAAGTTCAGGTCAGCATTGTCAGACTCGGACCTGTTGGAGAAAGATCTGAGAGTTCAGTCGATGGGGCAGTGTCAGAGGAGTATATATGACCGGCCTCAGATGTGTTTTGGGCCTGAATTTGTGCTGCGTTCATTTCGGCCTGGTCTTGTAAGCAACTCCAAAACTGCGTGGTGGATCCTAAGTTTTTTTGCGGAAAAAGTACACCTCAGGTCCCTCAACTTGTTATCGGGATAAAAAACATTCTTGAACCGCAAAACCAAATATACGAGGTCCCTTAACTATACAAAACGGTCACCCGATATCCTTCGGTGGTTTTGACCCCGGTTTTGACCTACGTGGCGTGTGGGCCCCACATATCAGCGTGCCACGTCAACTCCCTTTCCCCTCTTCTCTCCCTTCCTCCCCCTCTCTCTCTCTCACACTCTTCTCTCGCAGACGGCCGGGCGAGCGGGGCTGAGTGGCGGCCGGCGGAGGCAGCGTGCGAGCGCACAGCGGCCGGCGAAGCGGAGTGGAGCGGAGGCGCGGAGTGGCGGTGGCGGCAGGCGGACGAGCGCGCAGCGGCCGGCGGATGGCGATATCGATGATATAGATAGATGCTGCTCTGTGTGGTTGAGGTGATTTTGAACTTTGGTTGGATGCTTGATGTGCTCAATTCATCGACGTGGCGTCAAGGTGGAGTGGGCGACCACGGCGGTGGCGGCGGCGAAGAGGGGGCGCGCCGTGCCGCCCCGTGCAGCGACACACGGGGTTAGTGGCGTAGGACGACGTATTCCACCCCACCTCACAGTCTGCGAGACGCTCCTCTTCTGCGCCATGCTCCGCCTCCTGACCTCCGCACCCGCCACCACCAAGGCCGTCATCTCCGAGCTCGGCCTCATGTCGTGCGCCGACACCATCGTCGGCAACGCGTTCGTCCGCGGCGTCGCTTCTTCTGCGCCATGCTCCGCCTCCCGGCCGCCGCGCGCTCACACGCCGCCTCCGCCGGCCGCCGCTCAGCCCCACTCGCTGCCACCCGTTGCTACTCCCCCGCGGCAAAGAGAAGTAAAAAAAAGAAGAGAAAAAAGAAAGGGGAAAGTTGACGTGGCACGCTGACATGTGGGTCCCACGCTGACTTAACCGCCACGTAGACTAAAACCGGTGTCAAAACCACCGAAGGACCTTGGATGACCGGTTTTATATAGTTAATTAAAGGACCCTGCATATCTGGTTTTACGGTTCAAGGACATTTTTTATTCCGATAATAAGTTGAGGGATCTTCGGTGTACTTTTTCCATTTTTTTTTGCATGTCTTCAGACTTCATGCACATTTCTCTTTCTCTTTAGTGATTTTTATATAAGTGAATATTAGTAAACCACTCTCTACGACTCGTAAACTACTACCTCCATTTTATATTATAAGTCGTTTAAATTTTTTTTAAGTCAAACTTTTTAAAGTTTGATTAAGTTTCTAGACAAATATAACAATATTTTAAATACAAAACAAACGTATTATCAAAATTTATCAAATATTGGTTTTAATGGAACTAACTTGGTGTAGAGACGTTAAATTTTTCTAAACTTGGTTAAACTTAAATATAAACTTGGTTAAACTTAAACAAGTTTAACTTAAAAAAAGTGAAAACGACTTATATTATGAAGAAAACGACTTATATTATGAAACGAATGGAGTATCATAAACGTGCCACTTTTGAGAAGAACATTTGTGAGATACTCATCGGTTTGCATTTCACAAATAAATAGTGTCTTTTAAGCATTGTCACAAGGCCATACCTAAGAATTTGAGACACCCGGTACAAAATATAAAATGAGACATGTAGTAATAAAATAACAAGGAACAGAAGTAAATATTATTTAGGCTTATATATATTCACCGTAGTTACACAATAGATCAAGTTAGACTCACCTTTTCATTTAACGCCAGGTCCATGCGCTTTCAACCTCAAGCCCATGCTATGTCCTATTGTGTTCAAGGTTCACCCTAGCTTATGCCTTATCACCTTAAATCCTAAAACTTTAGGTACAAAGATATCACATCATCATTCGCTAACAATTATTATATTTAAACATCATGCAATCATGTTATATTATCTATAATTTATTAATTTTAGAGCTTTTAGAATACAAACATGTTAAATCATTATGCTACATAATTCACATAATATCTCAATGTATCTCTTCATCATTTTTATATAATCCTATATATTTGTATAGTTCATTATCAGTTAGTTAACGTTATTTATCTCTTATCTCATTAAATCATATCATCTCAATTATTTTTAACCCTTCGATGATTAGTCTATGGTCCAAAAACATCTCTATCTTTTTCTTCTCTCAAAAATGAGTTTTATAGTTAATGTTATAACGAAGTTACCACAATAAAACCACGTCATTACTTCTCATTGACACCTATAAATGGTGTTTTAGTATGACATACTTTTTTAGGCTACATGAGTTTGATTTTTTTCTCTGCTGGATTAGTTATTTTTCAGTGGTGTGCGACTGTTTTGAAGATTAAAGGTTTAATGAATCTCATTTAGGTGCACGTGTGTCGGATCGGTAGAGGGTGCAATAATGCAGCGAATGAACTTGCTAAATTAGCTAGAAGGCCTAGCCAAAGTGTTGTATGGAGGATGAATATAATAATGCCTCCACTTATGTTTGAACTTATCCTTGAGATTGCAATTCCTCTGATTAATTAATCTCATCTCTCGGTGAGATTTATGTCTCGCTGTGTCATCTGGATAAAGTAAGAGAGAGCAGGTAAATAAACACGCAGGATCATAAGTCAACGTCCAATGCATGCGTGCGACCTGCTGGACATAATAAACTGGTTGGGTCCAGTAATAAAGCATCCACATTTGCATGTGTGTAATTAATTACTCCTTTCGTTCTAAAATATAAGTATTTTTAGCACACTGATAACTCAAACGTTTTTAACTTTGACCATTAATAACAAAAGAAATAAAAAAGATTAATCTTGTAAAATTGATGTTACTAAATTTATTATTGAACCAACTATTATAATATACAACTCTTTTTATTTAAAAAATTTTACTTTTATAGATATTGTTAATTAAAGTAGTATATTGAAAGATTTAAAGAAACTTATATTATATTTTAGTAGGGAGGGAGGACGAAAAAAAAATACGGCCTCACTGATCGAAAAGCGGAAGCGATCTCGCAACGATCCGGACAGACCGAGACGGAACCTTCTGACCAACACACCCAGATCCCCTGCGGCCATGCATCCATGTGTCTCCCGCGGGACCGGACTTATCTATCTATCTATCTATTATATTATTAAAACAGCTTTGAAAAAAGTCACCACGTTTACCGTGAGGGCTAGAAATTCCCACATTAATTAGAGAAAAAGAAAAAAAAAGTCCAAGTAAAAATACAATCTAAAAATAACTAAAATTCAAAATTAAAAATAAAATACTACCCAGTATACGTGTACTTCTCAGAGTCATGTTTGCAGTTGGACTCCTAGCCGAGCAAAGCTGCACAACAATGGGACACTTTTTATAGAATCCTGACTGAGAAATAGAATCCTAACTGAGAAGGTCTAGCAACAGGACAGGACAAGTCCTCCGTGACACCAGCCAAATTCAATTAAAAAGTGAAAACTTTTAGCAGTAATCCTATTCTCTAATATAATTACAATAAGTTTTTATTGACTAGCACATGCTAATTTTCAAATACACATATGTAGATGGGTTCTCTTTTCTCTCAAGTTAATTTCTAATCATAAATGCTACAGAGCCTATATATGTCAATTTTTGTTTTTTTAATAATCCTATATTTTTTTATATGATATTGGTTAGTTAAAAAAAATAGAGGATACTAAGAAATACCATGTCCTAAACCAAATTAACAATCCATGAACCATACATTTTAAAAACATGCAGTTCAGAGCACTAGAAGACTAGAAATTATCAATTTGAGTAAAGAGTAGGCGACAGACGGGTCGTAGAGGAGTATAGTGGCATTTGACGGGATTTCTAAAAATTATAAAAAATAAAACCTAATGAGACAATAAACTTTAAAAACTATAAGGTCCAATTTTTAAAGGTTCGGACTTCTAAAAAGTAAAAAAATAAACCCCAATAATAATCATGTTTGATTTTAAAATCTCAATGACAATAAAGAAGGGAGGTAGCGGGCGAGCCGTAGAGGAGTACAGTGACAAAGTCGCTGATGTTTTGGCGAAACTTCTAGAAAGTAAAAAAAATGAACTTAAACGATAATTATGTTCGATTTTAAAAATACCAATGACAATGAAGAGAAGAGGCAATGGACAGCTGTAGAGGAGTATAATGGCAGCGTTTGACGGGATTTCTAGAAATTATAAAAAAGAAACGCAACGGGACAATAAACTCTAAAAACTATATGATCCAATTTTTAAAAGTTCAAAGGAGAATGAATAGAAACAACGGTAGATTGAGCAACAAATAAAGAAGGATATGACAAAATTAAGGGGTAACAACTAGTGTGACTTTTAAAAACTATAAAATTAAAAACACGATGGTGATAAGGTTTGGTCTTTCAAAATTTAAAGACAACGAGATAACTATTTAATAAATTTTAAGTAAATTCATATTAAAAATTATATAATTTTGTATGGGTGCTAGCCGCGCAATTGCACGGGCCACCCAGCTAGTTTATTTCATAGGAGTGAAGTATTGATACTTGAGAGGATACGATCTTATTAGTAAAAACTATTTGAAATGATTTATTGAAATTAGTTAGGTATTAAGTGATATTCAGCTATACGTTTCGCTAGCAGTGTTCAGGGTTTGTACAATATATATTATATATGTAGTCTATTTATATCGTATTTGTTGCATGAGTGGAAATTAAAAAGAGAATAAGAAGGTGAGAAAGGGCTCTAAAAAAGAATGTGATTTTGATGATTGTTCACAAAGAAAGAGGATGTGAGTGGAGAAGTAAAATGGAGATAAGAGCAGGTACAATAGCAGGCTATAAGCCAGCTGCAAACATATTTTAAGAAGATAAATCAGGAGAGAGAAGAGCAGCGAGCTACAGATTTGTAGCCAGCTATAGCACGGACTCCAAGACGCAGTGTGCCTATGACAGGTGGGACTAGGTATTAATAGTGTAGTATGTAACTATTGTATGAATGAGCTATTAGATTGGCTATAGATGAATTGGAGCTAGTAGTTGGCTATATTATTGAACTTGCTCTAAGGTAGGTGGGCCTTTAAGAGACAACTTAAAAACAATCCTTTGTGGCAATTTATATTCATCAATGTTAATCCTATAAAATCCATACGATGTGAAGAGAGTTGTATCTTGATCGAACTAAAAGCAATGAAAAAATCTTTTGGTTTGAACCCAACATCAGAGCATATATTTTTTAGATAATGGAAACGCTAGATCATATGTACCAACAATATAAATAAATTAGAGCTAATTCAATCGAAGGAGTAAAAAGTGAAATAAACGATGACGTAGGATTTCAGATGGAGGTGCTAGCCTTTGGCCGATGGAGAAGAAATTGTTGGCGACTACACCCTGTACCTTGCTAGGGGAGGAGTAGCGAATGAGGCCAAATCAAACTCCCAACCACCTACAGAGCCCCTGGTCGCATTGTGTTCTATTCAAAGCTATTTCTCGGTGCTTATACTTCCACCATTTTCTTTCGATGTATCGTCCATTCGTCCTACGCGCCTATTGTGCTTAGGAACACGTGCTCACTCGTAATATAAAGTTGACTACATGAAACTACCAAGATATAAAACAGGAGAATTGATCAAGTTATTACCTAGATCCCATATGTACAAAGCAACACCAAAAGGGAAAAAAGAAGAAGAAAGCAAATAGCTTCCTTATTTGGAGCGAACTCTTATAGCAAATTTGTATAATGATTGTGCATTATTCCCTAGCTAGCTGATATGCAATCAAATTAAGAACTCATTATTAATTCTCCATCTTCTAAAGGAACAAACAGTATAATAAGGAAATATATTATACACCGCCAATACAAAATCGTAGAAACAACTCACACCATAATGGCATGGCATCATCTTCCCTCCATCCATAGCAATGAATGAACACAAGAGACACAGGCACAGGTTGTCTCCAGCCCGCAGGAGATCCATCCACCACCACCCCAGTCGCCGCCGTCAACTCGTCATCATCATCGACGTGCGCTCGCATGGGCAAGTCCTGGTTGCGTCTCCTCCACACGCTATACGACGTACCTTTCCCTTCTTCCCTCTTGCTCCTCCTCCTCGTCGTCTTGCTCGTCCTGCCTGATCAATCTTTCTCTCTCTTATCTCCTCTCCTCTCTCTATCTCTCTGGGATAATTAAACCAAGTGTGCAGATAGATATATTAGCTGTTGCTGCATGTGTAGGGATTGCCTCTGACATTACTGTTCGATCCCTGCATGCGAAAGAGAGACTAGCTCTTGTCACTCTCTTCTGTCCTTCTTCCTCCGATTCAAGAAGGCACTGTAGTGTATATATACACACATACATACCGTTCTTGCGGCCTCTAGTTTGGGTGTGATTGAATGACTAAGGAGATGGCCGACGATGTCGAGTATCATGAGGTGAGGCACCTGATTCTGTTCATCTCTTTTCCCCCGTTTCTCTGACCAGATTTCCTGTATATTACTGTGCATGTGCATGCATGCTTGCTTGCTTGCTTTCTGAATTTCATATGCCGAATGTTGCATGTGCGATTCGATTCAGTTCTACATGCATGCACAAGTTGATTCATCTTGATCTGTTCATCTTCATGATGCGAGGCTTGATGGGTTTGAGTGTTAATTTGGTTCATATATTCAGGAGTTTGTGACGAATCCGAGGGGGTTGCGGCTCTTCACATGCGGCTGGCTTCCTGCTTCTTCCTCCCCCAAGGCGCTCATCTTCCTTTGCCATGGTAGGTACACACACATATATAATATACCGCTTGAACTCTGATGAAGTTGCTACCAACAATCAAGAAATCGAAGGCCTGATCGATCCATCCATTCGTTTCGATTACTTCAGTAGCCTAGCTATCCAGTGATGAAGCCTTTACTGTTCCGTTTCATTCTTTGACGATATCAATGTGAGTGATTGTTCTTTTGCTTTCAGGCTACGGCATGGAGGTCAGTGGCTTCATGAAAGGTATACTTCGCCCACTTGCTGTCTGAAAACTCTGAATTTGTTTATTTTTCTCTGAATTCTTCTTCCGGTCGTCAGAATGAGAAAGCATGCTTTGAAGTGTGTGAGTCATGCTGCTAGCTAGCGTACTTGGCTGATGTCTGATCTAGAATATTTATTACTTATTATATTATTCCCTGGTTTTTAGGGATATTGGCTTTTTATATAGTACTCCACTACATATTATCTTGTTCTTGCATCATCCATGACTTCACATGAATCGAATTTATTCGTCTAGGTCTATTCTACATACTCATTGATTGTGATCATTAAGAGAGAACATGTAGATAGCATGGGAGACAAAGCACTGGTCCTAATCTTTTTTTCTTTCTGGTACCAAGAGCATTCTCCTGAATTTCTGCCGTATTGGCCCAACTGATATATGATCTATCTCCTTCACTGTAGTCACTGTTCATGAATGGAGAAATAGCCGTGCTATTCGTAGTAACAAACTCTTACAAAAATAGGAGATGTCCGCTAGTGTCCGTTCTGATACCATATCAATTTAGGAGGAAATTTAGCCCGGCGAAAAATTGAGGAAATTTATGGTGACCCTCGTTAAATGCACCTGAAATACTTGTGGACCTAATTCAAACATTTTTTTTTTATGTCATGAGGTTACCTATAAGATAGGAACAATACAAGACCAAATGGCACAGTTGAATAAAAACAATAAATTCACGATAAAATTATCCTAGCCTCTGCATAGTGTGATGCATGCAGCCGGTTAACGGTTACTATTAAACCCCGTAGGTGATAATCAATTTGTGGTGGTTGTTGTTGTGGCTATCGTCAATGATAGTGGGGTCGGCGTTTTTTTGTGTTCTTGATAGGAAACTTTGCAAGTTGTATTAAAGCTGCCGTGTAGGGGGGATATGAATTCTGATAGGGAACTGGAATGATTATAAAAATTCTGGTGATAGATACACTGCCTTAATGGACTTTAATTTAGTTCCCATGGCTTTACAATATATAGCTGAAGCAATGAAATGGTTTTGATCTGTGAACCCTTCAACTGCTCATCTGAACAATTCAATGCCATTTATCCATCAATAACTTGTCACACATGCACAACATCATCTGCATAAACTTTGATGAGAAAAAAAAAAGAACACAATATCTAAGTAGAGAAAAGAACTGTTACTGTACCTCTTCTAACATTGTCATATATATTGTAGGGTAGTTCAGTCATTCAGATTCAGAGCAATAATTATTCCCAAAATGAGATGTTCAGTTCAGAGTTTAGGTTTTCTGTCCCTTTTTTTCCCTCTTTGTTTTCTCTTCATGGAAGTTACATTGGGATTTCATAATCTTTGCTTGACCTATTCTAGAGTTTACCTGCTCTGTTTCTCGCTTTGAGGCTAACACTCTGCTAAGGGTCGTTAAATATAATTAAGGTGGTGGTTAGCAACACTCCTTTCACTTGAGGTGATATATATGGGCTTCCTTTTGTTTGGCTGCAAGCTAAAGATGCTTTTGAAAAAGAAGCCAGAGATAGCAACGCACTGCATGAGTTCATCAATTTGGATACTTTTGTTTTACGATTTTAGCCTACCGGAACAATGAAAGCGATGACAATTAATATGAAATAGCGTCAAGGATTAATAAGAAGTTTTGTTTGCCTTAATCAGAAGTTTACTGGTATCATTGGTTCTACCATTTTGGTCTAGAGAGATCCATTAAATATGACCTGAAGTAAAGAGCAAAATGAGAATAGATAGTCAAAGAATTATTTTGGTTTGGAAGAGTTTCCATGGTTTGCTGCATAAACTGTGAAATATCTATTTCATATGGCCCAAAAACCTTTTTCTTAGCAGTGACCAGCTTAGGATTTTTCTGTTATTAATTTATCCATGTTCAGAAAGTACAAAAGCTTCATATTAGCACATGTTCAGTTGATTGTACACTAACCGGTGTAGAGTGTACAGGATAAGGCTTGGATACTTTTCGAAAACTCAGTGATAATTTTGACCTGATACCCAACTCTTCTGCCATAAATTTCTAAAACAGCAAGTCACTTTCATACTGAAAACAAAACAACAATCTTGACTACCCAGCTACCATCCAACAACCCTAATTTCCGTGATCACTTCTGCAAACAGCCATTTGATTTGTTTAGGAATATACTGTCGTGGTTCTTTCTCTCTTATGTCAACTTCAGCATTTCAAATCCCAGTGATCGAACTATTGCATTGACAGTTGTTAGAAAGATACATCACGTTAGTTAAATGAAGGTTTCTCGCATTTGATTACAGAAAAGGCACCTGCCTGTTGACTGCTGTGCCTATATTTACTAAAAAAAAAAAAAAAACTGTTGTGTCTATGCACCATGCATACAGTGCCTGAATTTTGTGGTCCTGCATGTACACATCTTCAGAAACTGTCCCAGGGTTAAGAGCCGTCATCATTCTGGAGCTGAATGTCCTGTTCAAATACTCCCAAGCCGCCTACAAATATAAACACTTTTGAACTATAACACGGTCTTCAATATACTACTTTGACTAATAACATTTATAAAAATAAATTATTTTAAATAAAAAGAGTTGCATATCATGTTAGTTTGTTTAACGGTAAATCTAATAACATTATTCTTACGCCATCAATATTTATGATTTTTTTGTTGACACTTCCTAAAACTAAGGTATTTCTGCCAAATTTAATACCTCATAATACCTTCTAGTAGGGCATGAGCGATGTTTATACCACAAGTTAGCAATAGTGTGAACCCAATGATCAGATGGCAATAGCTATAACAAAACTCCACAATTTATAAACGTAAGGTGGAGAGTATAAGGTGGGCCTATGCATAGAAAATATAGATGTGAACCTTTATGACCAAACAATGCAACTAATTTTTTATTTGCTTCTTGCCGACAATAGGGCAATGACCCGGTAGCAGTTGTATATGACCCGGTTCGAAAGTTGCATTTAATGCATATTGCCTGTTTTTTTTCCATATTGTGGATGCCCTAATCTAGGCTGGCCTAGCTTTGCTGCCGCAGCGGCTGGCAGCCGGTTTGAACCGCTGCAGTGGCAGCTAGCGTGTCCAAATAGAGCCATTCAGTGAGTCAGTGCCATGTGCTCAAACTGTTTCTCCTTTTTCGCTGTCTACGCCGAAAAATGTTGGGATAGCTAGCAAGGGTTTCAGATACTGTTGTCAACGATGATGGTAACTGTGTTCAACTAGTGTTGCAAACTTGCAAACATGTAATGGGCCTAATTTTCAAAGCCACTGTTAGCTCGTGAGAATTATTTTTTTTGGCTGGGCAAAAAAAATAAAAAAATCGCTGGGCCATGAGAAAATTATATCAGCTGGTTAATTAATTAATTACTGTCACATGGGAAAGCATGATTCTGTGTTCTAATTGTGGGGGACATTGTGATACTGGCAGCATGTGGGGTCGAGCTGGCCACGGTGGGTTACGGCGTGTTCGGCATCGATTATGAGGGGCATGGCAAGTCCATGGGTGCCAGATGCTACATCCAGAAGTTCGAGCATCTTGTCGATGATTGCGACAGATTCTTTAAATCCATCTGCGGTAAAGAACAACCTCTTCTGGTCTTCATCTGTTTCTACTCCATTTTGCCTCTGAACTTTTACCATCACAAGTAAATTACCTGTAGTCACTGGAAAGAGCAGATGGTGCTGTGTTTCAATTCAGAGTTCAAATGTTTTCAAGAATGACATGTAAAAAAAAAAAAAAGGTGTTTCCAAGAATGAAGTTTCAGTATATCATATTGAAATCTACTATAGCAAGATGTTTTAGTTTTGTTCTAAGTCGAACTTTTAGATAATTTCTAGTCTCTTTATAGAAAAAAGAATACATATATAAAAATCTATAACAAACTTTCTGATGGTCTTTTTGGTGGCCACTACATTTATTATGTGTCGTATCAAAATGTACTCCCTCAGTTCCCTTTCACTTGATACCGTTTAACCAGAGTGATTTTATCTTTGACTAGTATAAAAACTATCAAATTAGATATCAATTTAGATTATCAAATATATATTTTTCAGAGCTGGAGGAGTACAGAGACAAGAGGCGGTTCCTGTACGGCGAGTCGATGGGCGGCGCGGTTGCGCTGCTGCTGCACCGGAAGGACCCGACCTTCTGGGACGGCGCCGTCCTCGTCGCCCCGATGTGCAAGGTTTTCACATGGATTCTCTCTCTGTTTCTATTCTGCATTTCTGTTTCTTGCTGAATTTCAGGGCTTGCAGCAACCTGATGGCATAATGCAATGGCTAAATTTGATTGATCGTGTTTCAGATATCGGAGAAGGTGAAGCCTCATCCGTTGGTGGTGACGCTCCTGACGCAGGTGGAGGAGATCATCCCCAAGTGGAAGATCGTCCCCACCAAGGACGTCATCGACTCTGCCTTCAAAGACCCCATCAAGCGCGAAAAGGTTCAGACTTTTGAGCAATTCACCAATTTGTAGTGTCAGAATGCAAGATTCAGACCTAGTTATGCTGCGTCATCTTTTGTGTTTTGACTTTTGAGCAAAGAATGTAGGAGAGAGAGAGGTTCTTCTGTTATCTGAAACTGGTTTCTTGTGAACAATTGAGCAGATCAGGAAGAACAAGCTGATCTACCAGGACAAGCCCAGGCTGAAGACGGCGCTGGAGCTGCTGCGAACCAGCATCAGCGTCGAGCAAAGCTTGTCACAGGTAAAAAAAAAAACCTGTCTGATTCTGATTCATCTCACAACATTATCATCTGCCATGAATTGATGCGTCAGCTCTGTCAAGAGTGTCAGTGACTGAACTCTGAACATTGTGGTTTTTCGTGGTGGGTGGCAGGTGAGCATGCCGTTCTTCATCCTGCACGGCGAGGCCGACACGGTGACGGACCCGGAGGTGAGCCGGGCGCTGTACGAGCGCGCCGCCAGCGCCGACAAGACCATCAAGCTTTACCCGGGGATGTGGCACGGCCTCACCGCCGGCGAGCCCGACCACAACGTCCACCTCGTCTTCTCCGACATCGTCGCCTGGCTCGACCACCGCAGCCACCTTCGCCGTCGCCAAGACAGGGCGAGCATGGTCCCGCTGGCGGCCTGCACCGACCGCTGCGGCGGCCGCGCCGCGGCGGCGGACAGCCCAGCGTCGCCTGAGCCGCCGCGGCAAGCCGCCGCCGGCGGCTTCCTCTGCGGGCTAACCGGCCGAGCAAATCACCAGCAATGTAGGATGTAAATGTAGAAAGAGAGAGAAAAAAAAAACTCCCTTGATATACAAAATGAAAGGAATGCAGATGTTGTGATGCAAACAGTGTGATGAACAAGTTCAGAGAAATTTTTAGTTTCATCAGAACGATTTCTGTTTGTTTCAGTTTGAACATGCACCAGCTGCCTGCCTAGAGCGAGCAGCCTGGCAAAAATACAAATTTCTGAGAGAACATGTAATTTATACCATATAATGCTATCATCTCAACAAAGAATCAGAAGATCCACAACTTTATCTCCAACTGAAGTTTCGTATAGATGAGAGAGACTGAGAGGAGGAAGAAAAAATTACAAGAAAAAAGAATGACATCACAGGCAGCAGCAGCATCAACCAAGGTATTTTTAGTAACAAACAGCTCCAGAGGAACTAACTATGAGGCCATGCCTTTTGTCAGTAAGGAGCTTAACCAAGCAGCTAGAAAGCAGGCCATCAAAATTTCCAGAGTCTTATGCCTCCTCCTCCTCCTACCCTTGTTGGCCTCCGGTGGTTGTGGCGGTGCTGTCTTGGTCACCGAAAATGCGCTTGCGGAAGTCGGTGACCATGAGGGGAAGACCCTTGTGGAGAGGGATCTTTGGCTCCCACCCAAGGAGCTCCTTGGCACGGCCGATGTCAGGCTTGCGCTTGTGCGGGTCGTCCTGGGTGTTGGGACGGAACTCGATCTTTGCATTCGGGTCGATGGTGTCCTGGACAACCTTAGCCAGCTCCAGCATGGTGAACTCACCAGGGTTACCCAGGTTGAATGGCCCTACGTGCTCACCTTCCATGAGCCTCATCAATCCCTCAACCTGGGAGGAGACCAAAATCAGTACAAGAAATGCAGTGTTGTGCGATATTGCACAACTAGACAAGTAGGAGGATAAACCTCAGATCATAACTATTTCTGTTGACATTGTCATTAGTATTACTGTCTTCCCAAGTGCTTATTAGATTTCAGATATGCTTAGTGCAGTAGAGAGAAAAACTCACCAGATCAGAGACATATTGGAAACTCCTGGTCTGCTTGCCATCACCGTAAACCGTCAAAGGCTCCTTCCTCAAAGCCTGTAACCATAATTGCAGATAGAACAATTCAGTTTAAACTGAACAATGATTTGCATCCTTCTGAAAAAAAATAGGACAGTTAAAGAGTGAATTATACCTGAGCAACAAAGTTGCTGACAACACGGCCATCATCGATGCACATGCGAGGGCCATATGTGTTGAAGATACGAGCGATCCTAACCTGAACACAGAAAAAACCAACAGCAGAAATTAACATTTACTTTCAGATGAACGAACAGAACGTAAAGTCATTTTGCAAAGAGAGAGACTGCATTATACCTCAAGGTTGGCACCACGGTGATAGTCCATGGTCAAAGTTTCAGCTGTGCGCTTGCCCTCATCGTAACAACTCCTCACACCTGTTATTCAGAGAAACACATGCATCAGTAAGAGCAGGTACAATAGCAGGCTATAAGCCAGCTATAAACATATTTTAAAGAGATAAAGGAAGAGAGAGAAGAGCAGCGGGCGCTACAGATCTGTAGCCAGCTGCAGCACGGACTCCAAGACGTAATGTGTGTATGACAGGTGAGACCAAGTATTAATAGTATAGTAAGCAACTATTGTATGAATTGACTATTACATTGGCTATAGATGATTTGGAGCTAGTAGTGGGCTATACTATTAAACTTGCTCTAAAACCAAACCTTACCATGTTAAGAATAATTTAAACAGTAGTAGAGGGAAAAAAAACATGGGACAAGTGTTAGCTGTAACTATCTGGCTCAACAAACTTCCCTTCTTTTCTGCTCTGTTCTTTTGATTATTTTAGATGTCTCAGTTGGTGGGTGTTTGGTTAAGCATAATTGGTCAAGTGTACTGTTGTTCCCCTGTTCCTTTATTAAAAAGAGAACCACCAAGTGGCCCTCTCGGAGCAAATTCCACCAACCAGCTTTGTCCCTTTCCACCAAAGAGAATCAAAGCATGCAAGAGCCCACCCATCTAAGATTCCGTGGCCAGCATCTCCAGCGGGCAAGATCCCAATATCGCTTTCCTCCACTTACCTAAACCATGCCTCTTTCATACAACAGTATGCTTCAATTCAAGAATATGTCCATTTTAGATGGGCGATTCCTTCTTCTACCACTTTATACTACCAGTGCCGAATAATAAATTTGGGTAACCTCTAATGGCCAAATCTAAGAGTGTATGTTCAATCAATGTACTCTCAATGATGTGCAAAACATGGCATTGATGAATGTAGGATATGTATGGTGAGAAACAGCACTAGTATGGTAGGCAACAGTTTGCTATAAGCGACCATCGGATAGTTCCAATAATACGCGTGGTCCAACTTGGATAGTTCTTTGATCTCAACAAACAATAAGCTACCGGAACATGCTAGATCCAAGAAACATAACAAATTGATCTGATGGAGTATGAGAAAGGTTTATTACCAATGGGATTGACATTGCCCCAGTAAGTCTCCACTTGAGGATGCTGGAGGGGATCACCGTAGACCTCACTGGTGCTGGTGAGGAGGAACCTGGCATTGATCCTCTTCGCCAATCCGAGCATGTTGAGAGTCCCAACCACATTGGTCTTGTGCCATCTCAAAGGTTAAGGCTTTACACAGTTCAACATAGACCATTTTCCAAAAACAACACAGGTACTAATGATGATAATGAAAGAACAAAGGCCAGGCTACATTTTCATGTGTCTCCCATGCTTCCGTTTGGTTGTTAGGCTAAATCTCCACTACACTAGTAGTTGCAAAAGCAGGCAACAAAAAAAGAGATCATGTGAAGTGAACAGTAAGCAAAGTTGGTTAGAAAGAAAAGGGGACAGCAGAGGCGACTTGGACCTTGCTTTTTCGGCTAATCAAACCCACAACTTTATGTCAGATTTAAGCAACACTCACTCGACAGCTCAGCTAGATCCAAGCAGAACGTGCGTTTCCTTTGGCTTGCTTCTCCCGTTAGGAGATCATCAAGCAAAGTAAACTGTACGTAACTCGATTGGTCAATGCTTGATCACAATATGCTCTTCTATCAAAAGTACTCATTCTGAAAAATTCTTAATCGCAATAGTACTACCACTTTTATACTCTTCTATCAAAAGGACTCTAAATTGAACTTAACATTATAAGAAAATATATTTTTTTCAATTCTGAAAGAGTAAGACGGTGCAAAGACTCGAGATCTTCCATTTGAAACGACAAAAAAAAAGATTGGTCGAGTTTGATCAAGATGCCGCACCCGAAGCAGCCAAACTCTGCTTTCAACAGCGGAATGCGGGACACATGTGAATCTCTCTGTTCAGGATGAGGCCACGGCAGAAACCTCCAAAAATTCACGGCGCAACGTGGCGCAAATCCCGAGCTCCATGCATCCGAATTCCCCTTCCCCGCCCCCAGATTCCCAATCCCCGGACGAACCCTGAATCCGGGGGGGACAGATTCTCAATGTCTTCACCCAGATGCAGGATATCTGACAAAGCTACTACTACATGCACAAAACAACAAATCAAATCCAATCCTAACACAATCATTTCCCACCCCCAAAAACAAAACAAAACGCATGAAAAGAAAATAAAATCGAGCACCCAAAAATAAAGATCCAAGCACGAAACGAATTCAGAGGCGCATATGATCGAAGAAGAAAAAGGATATGATTGTCTTGACGGGGTTGTACTTGTAGTGGACGGGGGAAGCGGGGCAGGCGAGGTGGTAGATCTGGTCGACCTCGAGGAGGATGGGCTCGACGACGTCGTGGCGGATCATCTCGAAGTTTGGGTTGCCGAAGTGGTGCACCACGTTCTCCTTCCGCCCCGTGAACAGGTTGTCCACCACGATCACGCTGTCGCCGCGCTCCACCAGCCGGTCCACCAGGTGGCTCCCCACGAACCCGGCGCCCCCGGTCACCAGCACCCGGAGCCCCTTCCGCTTCAGCCCCAGCGGCACCTTCCCGCCCACGAACTGCCTCGCCGGCAGCTGCTGCTGCTGCCGGCTCACCGCCGGCTCCACCGTGAACCGCGCCAGCGGGTTCGCCGCGGTTGAACCGGCGGCCGCGGCGGGGGTGGAGGACGAGGACGGGGTGGCGAGGGAGAAGATGGCGGCGGCGACGAGCATCCCGGCGAGGGCGAAGAGCGGGCGGTGCTCGCCGGCGGCGTACCGGGCGGCGCGGGGGAGCCACGCAAGCGGCTTGGACGGCTTCGGGGAGTAATCCCCCGCCGCCGCCGCCTCCGCCTCGTCGGCCAGCGTCGCGCCGCCGCCGCCGCGGTAGGTCAGCTCCGACGCCATCTTTTTCTTTTTCTTTTTCTTTTTCTTTTTCTCCCTCACGACGACGGCGAGGGACCTGGATGTAAAATTTCCACAACGCCCCAAGCCCCTCCCCGCAAATAAAAATTTGCCCGGGGACCTGGATGCAAAATGCGGACAGGTGGGTGGAGGAGGGCGCGGGGTGGAGAGAGGAGGGGGAGGAGGATGGGGGTATTTATTGGGGGAGAAGCGAAGGCGCGGGGGCGGTGTGAGCCGTCGGATGGGGGATGGACGGCTGCGATGAGGTCTCGGTGTTTGACTTGCGGTGTGTGATCGGGTGCGGCCGCCGTGTGGTGTGGACCTCTCAACCGGTTTTAGGACTTGACAGTGTGGGGGGTCTTTGTACTAGGAGTACTAAGCTAAGCTGCAATAACCACAATTTTTTGTGATTTGATTTAGATTAGCTAGCACAATCTAGTGGGGTATTAAGGGACATCTAAAAATAGTAGTTATAAAAATGTTAATGTTGAGATGGTGTTCGAAATACAATTTTCGAAGATCGATTTCCTTTTTTTTATTTTAGTATATGTCCATATGAAATACGATAAGATTGTACTCTCTCCGTACATAATATAAGGGATTTTAGAGAGATGTGACACATCCTAGAATTTTGGAGCGATCGTTAGATTTTTCAATGGAAATCTACAAAGAAATCCAGATGTTTCAAAATATAATCAAGTTTAGATAAGTAGCTAGAAATGCCTATATTCTAAAATAGGGTGTGTGTGATTTTTCATGTCAAAGATAACGATACTCATTTTGAAGGGGGGAAAATTACATCATGTCCAGCCAGAACGTTTTAATTAATGATATAAAAAGAACGTTTTAATTAATGGCCAAAGTATCTTCTAAAAAGACAATTAATGGCCAAAGAGTGTACTCCAATTTTATGTCACCATATTAACTATATGATCTTCTACTACTACTTTGGAGCATGTTGTTATTGCTAATTATAGACCAGTCCTACTACAACTGGAGACTAATCTAATAACTGCATAAATAGTACTCCTACTACAAACTTTAGCAAGAATTAACCCATGACATAGCAAGATATAAGGATAGATCCAACGGCTGCGGTTACTGCCATTGCCAATGCGAAGTTAGCGTAACTCGACTAGTTAGTTAGGATTTTTTTTTTTTGATAAAATATGCTCACCCAGATTTAATTCGTTGATTTAGCACGGGTACTCGTATTTATGACTAATTATTTTTTTCAGTGGTAAACGATGTGTCCATCGATAACGAGATACATTTGGTGATTCATCACTCTATCGACCCAGTCTTTTAGATGTGTCCATAGAAATATGGTGTGCGTGTATGTGTTTATAGGGGAGTGTTACCATGTTGTGAATACCTACATTTGTAGTGTGTTCTAAAAGAAGGTAAAATTTACTACGGAACACTCAAAACTTGTAGTCATTGATGTGAGACATCCAAAAATCATGTATCTTTTCATAGACACCGCAAATGTAGTAGTTAGTTGTTGGACACCTGACATTATTTTTGTTATATCCGAACAAGAAAGAGAGAGAAACTTAAATAAAAGGCAAGTTTGCCCTTAAAGCCATCTTGTTTAACTCGATCAGGACCGATTCGAACCAGACCCATTCCACTCTTAGTCTCCCGAGGACAGTGCAGCGGCAAGCTTGGTCAACAACTGTGAGGACGATGCGTCGACGAGTTGCGGTGTCAACCGATTCAAGTGGCGCTAACAGATTAGCAGCGGTGGATTCAAAGGAGATCGAGTGCCCACCGGTTTCTTCACCTCCGCCTTCTTCACCCTTGTGACCCCTCATCGGGTGACTTCCCCCAAGGGACCGCATTTCAGCTGCTGTCACCTGCGACCCTGAGCTCACAGTTCCATCGATGCCAACACCATGCCGCTTCAATCCGCCACCGCCCTCACCAAAGCTCGCCGCTATTGACGCAGCTCGTCATCGCACTGTCATCGCACCCCAAAAGCTAGGGTTCGGGGAGAGGGGGTTGAGTGCGTGAGAGTGAACTAGGCTTAGGTTTGGTTCGAACCAGCCACAAATTGCCTTTAAAAGCCGATCGATCTGAGAGGTAAAATGGTACTTTCAACACTATTTTTCTCTTCATCTTAACCGAATATAATAAAATAATATATTAGATGTCCAACAGCTAATTACCATATTTTTATAATATCCGTGAAAAGTTACGTGTTCTTCGTGTGTCTAACAGAAAAACCACATACTGTATTTTCTACTGTCCTCTACCAAATTTTGCGAAAAAAGAAAAAAAAAGAAACTGTCATTGCTAGTAACCGTAGACAGTAAATGTACCAGCCTGATTGGGTACAACTAATCCAGGAGTAGCTAGTAGTAACCCGTCGCATAGACCGACACGACACCAGGGGTAGGTGAGGCGCTGCCTAGTGCCTAGTGTACAGTACGTGTTAACGTCACTGCGGGTGGGCCCGTCCATTCAGAATTCGGTGCACAGGGTAGGTGGTGGGCCCGTCAAGCCCCGCGCCACGTGCATTCCTTGTGAACCCAGCATTATTGGTGCTTTCGGGCAGTAATTAATTACTGTACGAATTATTAAGCAATTCGGTTAATTAAATCCCGTTTCTAGTAACGTTGGACTTGGCTTTGGAGGAGGAGGCTTCACAGAAGGTGTCCTCTCGAATCAGTAATACGTAACTCTCTTTTTTTTTTTTTCTGTTCTCTCGTTTTTGGGGTCAATTCAATTCGTCCGTGCTAGCTGGGGATTGCTCTGGCTAGGTCCAGCTGCAAATAATGGGTAAATTGCTTTTGTTTTTTTGCGTGTTTATGTCATGGGTTTTGAATTGTTCATTGTTTGACTCCCATGCTGTGTCATGTTATGCACCAGGTCAGCCTTTTTTTTTCCAGCTGGATTTTTCAGAGAACTACTAATTATAATAGTCTCAATCAGAGAGCGGACACTTGATGATGGGATGATGCATCTGGAGGGCAGCTTGTGTCAGTGGTGTGTGTGTTTACATGTGTACATGCATTTGCACTGCCGGTGGTGCTGCAAGACAGCTTAGGTGAAAGCAATGTATTTTGACTCGCTTCGGTGACAATGATCTTTGTGTACTAGCTAGTATACTATATTCTAATTCTAAACAATGGAGTACTTCGTCCGTTCTAAAATAAATAAACTAATCTAAAATACTTTTATACACACTATCAAATCCCTCCTATTAATTTCCTAGTACGTCGATCGATTAATAGTAAGTACTCTTATTATATGGAGTACTGCCTCAAGTAGCAATGCATAAAAGAGATTGGATTCAAAATATTTACGTAAGTATGAGACCAACGATGACATACTTGTTAAAATAGAGCGTGCTATAAATGACATTTTTTCTAAAATAAAGTTAGTATATGCAAGAGGCAACATTTTGCAAAACCTTAAAGCCACAATGATATGGAACCCTACGGACTCCCTCACGGGCACAAAACACCACATCTGTAACATTTTTATACCTGTTGCTTCATTTGAAACTGACAACTTTTATACGTAAATGGATCCTTTTGACAAGATTAAATTAAAAATCGACATCTATAATCACTCGTTGGTGTCAGTTAATAACAAAAAACTGACACCAATAATCATACGTATCAGCATTTATATGAGTTATGAGTATCGGTTTTATAAGAACCAACACTCATAAGGAGACATAGGACAAAAAAAACACTTTTAGGTATGGAGCCGAGCCGCAGCATCTCGCTTCGGTTTTTAAGTCCTTCTCAGCCTTACCCGGCCCAACCTTATCCTCTCGTTCGCTCCCAACCTTATCCCCTCCTCTCCATGAAGCCATGCCTCCTCTTTGCCCATAGTGTCGCTTTCTCTCCGCAACTGCCACGCATCCACCTTGCCGTAGCATTGCCTTTTTTCCACCGTCACCGTGTTAACAGTGAAATTTGGTAAGCCCAAAGTTACCATCGGCTTAGAGTCAGTATCGGCTTCAAAGTTCTAGAATCAGCCGATGGGAGTCAAGTCGCCACGATGTCGTGTTCTTGGTGGAGTCGGATCAATCAAAGGAAGCTTATCTAGAAGAGTCTGAGCTCAAGAAGGATGCGACATGACAGTTTATCTATTAATTAGGCATAGTTTGTTAGTTTCCTTTTATCTTTAGGAAAGTGTGTTTAGTGTCCGATAAGGACTTTATCTTTTCCTTTTTAGTTTCTTTCTTGTCCGACAAGGATTAGTATCTCCCTATGGGTATAAATATGTACACCCGGGGTCATTGTAATAAATCAATCTATCGATCAACAATACTCTCAGCGCATCGCCACCCTCTTTACCGAGGTTTTTACTTATCATCCGACGGAACTTGGCACTTGACGTGGGGCTGCATCGGCTTTCGATCTCCGGCGAAGGGGTAAGTCCTACGTTCCACCGGCCCTGGTGAATCTATCGGCTACGTTGGTGTTGTTCAAGGCTGCATCGCTTCGATCTCTTGTATCGCTCTGGTTTGGTTGATATATTTGCCTACCTGATATTTTAATTCTATCTCTAATTGCATTGTGTTTAGAGACGCATCGGTTTAGTCGGAACTGTCTCGGTTAGGTCTGATCTTCTATCTTAGCCGATATATCTCTATAATCGCAATGCTGTTATAAATAGATTTGTTATATCCATCACATTAGATAGATCTATCGGCTCATCGAGTATTAGATTATCATATATAATCTCGTGCTGCATCGATTAGGTTCGACCTACTAGATTGTTGTTGATAATATAAGACTTGTGAAGCCGATAGGTTCATGCTAATGTTTTATCGGGGTGCTAGCCGATAAGTTATCTGGACGCTGCATCAGCTCATAAGGATTACATATATATACAAGTTGGATTTAGCCGATGACAACAAAGGTTTCACTGTTTAATCTAATTTGTGGATTTTATGGCATCGGACCTCTAACCGATGTATGCTTTAACCTTCGGATCAGTGCTTATTCTATCATATCATTGCTAGCCGATTGGTTTATATTGAATTATATTGTTATTTTATTACACCATCATCAGCCGATTGCCTTTATATCATTATTTACATCAAGTATCAGAATCTACATTGGACATATAGCCGATAGCTCAAAACCCTATCGCTATCGGCTGGTATCGGCATCAGCTGAGATTGCTCCATCGGCTGTTTTATCTACTGTTTACATATCTTATCAGTTGCAGGATCAAACTGACTGGCACGCTCGCATCTCACCAATCTTTGGACCTACACTGGAGCTAAGCAGATCTCCTAGGCCGGCGTGTTCGATTTTTTCGTCAACACACCACCAGTCCTCCTCACTCGGAGCGCCATCTTTTCTCCACCATCGTAGCTAGTCCTCCTCCTCGCTTGTAGCACCTCTTCCTCTCTCGGCTCTCTGCCTCAACTCTTCCTCTCTATGGGAGGCTGGTGCATAAGTGGGAGGCGATGGATCTAGGTGCTTAGAACTTGGTGACGGCTTGATGGGCAAGCAGTAGTAGCAACCGTTTGAGGGTCAAGGACTACTAGATCTAGCCGCCTGGAGCTCAGCGGCCACTCGATCTGGCTACCACGAACTCAGGGTCGGCTGGATCTGGACGATGTTATCGGTTCGACGGTGGACATCACCCATAGTGAGGAGGACCAGCAGAGCTCTCTTCTTCGGTGTCCTGTGTTCTTCGATTTTGTGTTGATTTGTGGATGTCAATTTTGTTCTTGTATATTGATTTTGGTATTATGTTCTTGAATTTTGTTGATTTTGTTGTGGGATGTCGATCGAATTTAGGGTGATGGGTCGCTCTGATTATGTGTTTGTTCTAGGGGTGATGGGGGTTGCTCGAAATATCGGCTCGATTCAAGCTGTTGCATTCGATCGACTTCTTTTTTTCATTCGTGGAACCTAAGGTATCGGTTTAGAAATTGACACCTTTGATTCCTCATCAGGGTACGTTGCTAATGGGTGCTTGTTGGGAAACCGACACTTATGTGGGGCTCCCAACCGTCAACCATGGGGTGTTCTATAGAAGTGCCTTCTGATCCACCGAAAACAACTCGCTCTTTCACAAGGGTGAGGAAATGACATCGATCAAATTTCTCATCTTGCAATGGATTGAGAAGAAGACCATCATATAACAGGTTTTTGGCATATGAAAATGGCATAGTCAAATTCGTTATAACAAAAGCCTTGTTAGGAGTATTACATGTGTGTAGCTACTATATATATTACGTTTTAACTTTTTTAAGTTTGGCCAAGTTTATATAGATAAAAAATAACAACATTTCTAATACAAAACAAACATACTATTAAAATATATCAATGTTACATTTAATGAAACTAATTCTGTATTGTAGATGTTCTTAAATTGTTCTATAACTTAACGAAGTTTGACTAGGAAAAAAATCAAAATGACTTAAAATATGAAACGTAGAGAGTATATATTTTCTAGATTTTTGCAAACGAATGAAGGTTTAAAGCTATGTTTTCTTTCATCGACAAAAAAAAAATGAAAACGACACTTCCTTGTAGCTAGAGGGAGCAACTCTTAACACAAGCCAGATCAAGCGAATCAGAAAGAGGTCCAACTAGATCGGACAATGAGATACTCCTATATATGGTCCATGCTGCCTCAGCTCGTGCCCAGTTATACGTTGTACCAGCTACTCGGGACCATGCATCTTTGGGTGTTGATTCCTCGGTGGCCACCGTACACTCATATATTGGTTCTAATTAACATACACTAGAGGAGCCAGAGAGAGAGAGAGAGACAGAGAGAGAGAGAGAGAGCCAAACTCAACCACCTCTCTCCACCCTAGAGTGAAATAATCTCATCCTAAATCCTGAAATCTGGGCTGTTTTAAGCTAGTAGATTCCTCGCTTATCAAGGTACCATTTATTTTCCTTTTTCTTCAGGATACTACAATTTATTTTCTTTTTTTTTGTTTTAAGTCTAATTTTTGTTAAATTATTGAAGTACTTGAATAATTATGTTGGATCCTAGATTTGAGTACATGTCCCGGTCCACAAGTAGTGAAGATTGCAATGCTATTTATAAATGTGAGAAGTTGGGGAATGTCGTGTAGGTAATCAATGAACCGAATGCTTGTAGTTCAGCAGCAGGAATGGTAACAATTAAGTTTTACTACTGATCTATATGCATTTCAAAAATTAATTCAAAAGAGATAAAATGACAAAAATAGAACTGTTAATGTTGTACCTCTCTGTTCCCTTATTATTTGAGTTTTGTCCCATGGGTCTTTTCTTAATCGAAGGCAACATGTGCAATGCAAAGAACATGAGGTATGTTTTTCCTCCATTAGATATATTTTCCATAAGAACTTTTTAACAAGGCTCCATGGCATTAGCTAAGTATCAAAGGGAAAGTGTATGTAATATAGGTCTGGTAATTGGGCCCTTGGTGAGTTGGTGTAGTCATTAATTAAAGGTAAAATTATACAAACCACCTTAATTGTCACTCTTATTTTGAGATTTCACCCCATAAACATTTTGTTGAAAAAGCCCACCAACCCAACATTGTCAGAACTAAATTGCCCCCTCCGTGCATGTGAGTAGATTATTCGGTACATTTCTTCCGATGTAGATTTGCAGAGCTCATCCTTAGATTGTTTCTTGACTTAAGGTTGGGTGAATGATGGTTTGTTGTGAGCTGAAAGCAACACTTTCTCTTTGGTTGAAAACAAGCTTGAGTCGGGCTGAACACATAGACATTGCTGGACGAGCCTAATTGATATGGCCCATCGTAGATTATATTCAAAGTCAGAAAAAAGGCCAAATCAACTACTCATCTACGCGCGGTGGGGGAAAGGGGGGGGGGGGGGGGGGGTTATGGGGGCAATTACAGCCACATAATGTTGGTTGGGTGAGTTTTTTTAACGAAATGGGTTAAAGGGTGGAATATTAAATGAAGGATGACAGTTAATATGGTTTATACAATTTTGCCCTAATTTAAACAGGCATCAACATATGTCTGGACCATCGGTGAAATTAAATATAGCCTCTACATTATAAGAAATATATATTAATACATAGAGCTTTTTATTGTTGTATACACAATAAAAATTTCATCAAAAAGAGATGTCAGGGTGCATGCACCCATCGTCATTTTTTTTTTCATTTCAGTTCTTTGGTCAGTGTCGGCAATAGTTGACTATCATCATGTTTTGTTTTAAATTATTTTTTTATTATGAAAACGAAATTCTTGTTTGGTCTATATTTATCAGCAACTTGAACGACTACCATGCATATATGGATCCATTAACTACAACAATTCTCGTTCTTGGTGTAAAAAAGAACAAATCTGATTCTTTTTGGTTGTTTGGACCTATATTGTTTAATAGAATATAAGTTTTAATTGGAAAAGGCAAAACAGAGAGTATACATGCAACCCATAGGCTTTTTTGTTAAATAAGATTGATAAATTCGCATTTTATTGTACATAAATGAGGCCGTGTCTGTGCTAGCTTGCATACAAGTTTGTACTCCTACCTAATTAAGACGCTTGTGCTTGAGCTATACTGCAGGGTGCATGTACTGTTGATCCGTGGATTAGTTTACTTTTAAGTTTGGCACTTCGGACAGATCGTCGGTGGTGTGCATATATATATGTGCATGCGTGTGTACGATTGTGATGTAAGTGCAGTCAATTACGCGCGCGTATGTGCCGCCAATAATCCCGGACAAACTGAAGTTTGGCAGAGATCGATCCAAGAGACTGATCAGGAGTCCCAACAACTAACACTTCTCTAGTGCAAATTCCCGTTTAAAACAGATCATATCAATCACCACTGACCAGATTATTATTGTAATATTTTCGTGCTAACACTGAGACGCGACTATATTTAATATTTTAAGCAACGGTGAACAATTAGATATTTTTAAAAAATAACATTAATTAGTACTCCATCCGTCCCACAATATAAGGGATTTTGAGTTTTGCTTGCAACGTTTGACCACTCGTCTTATTCAAATTTTTTTTATAAATATAAAAAATAAAAAGTTGTGCTTAAAGTACTGTAGATAATAAAGTAAGTCACAGATAAAATAAATAATAATTTCAAAAAAATTTAAATAAGACGAATGGTCAAACGTTGCAAGCAAAAACTCAAAATCCCTTATATTATGGGACGGAGGGAATAGTTTAGAATGAATCGTCTAAACAATACACTGGAAAATAAGTATTTTGAGAAAATGCATTTTTATAAACATAGGGCGAATATTTCGTGATAATGATGTGGTAAAGTAGCTGAAAAGAATATGAATCTAAGGCCTAATTATAAGCATAGGAGAGGAAGCTTAATTAATTTTATCCTTAAATTAACTTGCTGGATAAACAATTTTTTATGCGTGCCCTGATGGGGAGGGTGCAGAAAAAGTCGCCATTTTGCCATCTCCGGTTTACAACTACTTCTACTACTTAGTAGCTACTCCAGCTAGTAGTACTACTATTACTGTACATTATTATCACACCACATTGTCACGATGGTGAGAGATCATTAGGGAGACGCGCATGGGCATCTCTCATCTGACCACGTGATTGATCGAATGATTGATGCACTAGCTTAGCTTAAGCTAGCTGCCGGTTCCCTTTTCTTTTCCCTTTTTCTCAAGGCATCTGTAGCATGATGGTGATGGCTAACACTTTGCACTGACCACCGATTTAGGGGTCTAATTTCTGGTCACAGGGGGACCCTAAGTATTTAAAGCTGTTGAAGAGTATATATATACACTCCCTCAGTTTTAAATTAGTTGTTGTTCTATGTTTGTTTTCAGTTAAACATTTTAATCTTCAACTATCAATTTTTACTATAAACTAATATAATTTGACAACGTAAGATTTTTACTTTTAATTCATCATGAAAAATACTTTTATTATTAATATGTAATTCACACATTGTTAAACTTCCCGAATTTCTAAGAATTGATGGTTCAAGATGTTTTGACTTAAGACAAATCTAAAACATCAAATAATCTGAAACGGGAATTATTTTCTGCCCCATGCATGGTAACTACTTTCATTTTGTTTTTATATTATAAAAGAAAAATTAAGGACTGGGATTTAATCATTCTTTGAGCTTTGAAGTAGGTAGGAGTTCTAAGAGGCCGGTAGTGCTAGAGACTATTTTTCATTGTTGAGTAGGTATTCTTTCAAAAAAAAATGAAACAGGGACTTTTTTCAACTGAATGTGATGGAGAAAGGGAAACTGCACCTTGATTATATACATCATCAACTGGCCAAATTTGTTAGCCTCTCATCTCTATCTTGCTTACATGAGAACACATATGCAGCCAACCATGGTCCATGCATGGCACAATTAAACACTAGATTAGGCTGCAAGCAAATTAATTAACCACCTAACCTCCTCCCAAAATAAAAACATAAACACCAATCCGCCTAACCACCACACACACAATTTCAACACATGAAAAATATGAAATTTGGTACATTAAACTGCTGAAGTATTTTCAGTCAGGTGGAGGGGGCCAGCTGAGAAAAGGACTCTCTAGTCTGCATTTGGTCCTTGGTGTTCCGGCAGCGTTGGAAGAAGATCCAAAAAGTTTGGCACTGACATGGTGGCCCCACACAGGAGAAAGGCAGGCAGATGAAAGCTACTTGCCTACTCCTACGTGTGGAAATAGTATAAGCTGCAATCAGGAAGCTAGGGAAGTTGCTTGGAAGGTTTTTTTTTCTCTTCAACAAATTCTTGACCATGTTCAGTTTTTAAAAAATAATAAAAAATTCTTGAACATGTTCATATCTCTGCTAGCTTTGCTTGTCTCGACGTGATGATTGGTCCAATTTGACAAGTTGTCGATTAACCAGTGATGGCTACGAATATTAGATTTTCTTTTTTCAGCTCTGACTGTAGACGGTGTGTCGGTGTGCATGGGGAATTCGGGATGTTGTAGGACTGATTGTTCAAGAATATATTACTCCAGTACTTTGAGGTTTGATTGTTGTATGTAGGGTGTTTAGTTTGAGGTGTGATTTTAATTTTATCGCGATATTATACTAGAACAAGCTTAATTTATAAAATTGTGAAGTCATTATTTTCTATGTTCTTGAATCAGGCCTATTAAGATTTAATGAAACTCAAAAGTTTCACAAGTTTGAAAGGATTTTATGTCAAAAGTCATGTACTTACGGCCAACAAAGTAATATTCCTTCCATCCCAAAATATAATAACTTTTAGCCTTTATAACAACTTATCTACTAATATTTTGTTCCTAATCAATCACAATTCTCCACAATTTAATTTTCTCATCTAATCATAACTTTTCTCATTTAATTATACTTATTTGGTTAATAACCACGTAAAAATTCTTATATGTTGGGACGGAGATGGTACCAAACAAAGCTCTAACTAAAACATGTTTGGTTGTGTGGACCATTGCTGCATATTGTCAATTTGGTTATAGGGATAGATCAAATATCTTTAAAAATAAATTAAACAGATAGTTTAAAACAAGTGGTTCAATACAATGCAGTTGAAAAATCTTTTATTTAGAAAACTTAGTTTCCAAAGAGTCAAGAAAATAATCCACCAAAAGAAATTTTGGTAAATGATACTACCTTTATTTTTTAATATAAGACGCCATTGACTATTTATCAGCGTTTGGCCATTTGTTTTTATTTAAAATTTTTATGTAAATACAAAAAAATATTAAGTCATACTTAAATAACAATTGATGATAAATCAAATCATAATAAAATATATTTTTAAATAAAACGAATGGCTAAATGTATATTAAAAGGTCAATGGTGTTATATACTTCCTCCGTTTCACAATGTAAGTCATATTGATGTTAATGAATTTAGACATATATATCTATTTAGATTCATTATTATCAATATGAATATGAGAAATGTTAAAATGATTTACATTATAAGACAGAATGAGTACTTAGAAAAACGGAGGGAGTAAGAAAACCAGGAATTCTGGGGATGGTGAGTGCTGCCGTGCCACTTGCTCAAGTGCAGAGCAGAAAAGCACGGAGGTCGTGTGAGGAAAGAAAAATGCGGAAAGAGAAGAGAAAATGGAGGTCGTGTGGGAAGAGAAAACGAAGAGAGAGAGAACGGATCACACCCACCAACTTGAAGACGAGAGATGATAATAAAGCTCCTCCCATTCGATCTCCATGAGCAAACCATGCTTGTGCCATGAGGAACACACACGTCGTCGTCTTTGTGGATTCCATCCGCTGGCGGCTTGGCTGCATCGATCCCTCCCATACTTTTTCGATGGACGCAACAACAACAACAACGTCGATGATCGAAGCTGCGCCATGTGCCATGTGCCACGCATGCAGCCGATCGATCGGTAGAGCGCGGACACGTTCGTGCATGTACGCGCGCGGTCGCCGGCGTCGTCGTACTCGTCGTGTGCTCCCATGATTGATTGATTGATGGGCAGAGCGGTAGCGGTTGCACCACATGGCGCAGCAACGCTGCAAGCCTGCAACAGCGGCAATTGGGCTTTCATGGATTCCGTTCCGGTGCAATTATTGTGTTCTGTAATTCTGTTACGGAGAGCTTGTAGTTGTAGCTGCTCCAGTTTTAACAGAAAAAACTTCGGCTTTGATTTTTATATGAGTAAAATTGCACCGGTGGTATCACAACTTGCGAGGTTGGTGTAATTTAGTCACTCATCTTGTAAATTGCTCAGACAAGTCACTCATGTTGCTTCGATGGTATAAATGTTACCAAATACATTTTCACACGGATTGTTTGTTTTCAAATTGGAGTCCATATCTATTATATTATTAAAACAGCCTTGAAAGAAGGCACCACGTTTACCGTGAGGGCTAGAAATTCCCACATTAATCGGAGAAAAAGAAAAAAGAGTCCAAGTAGGAATACAATCTAAAAATAACTGAAATTCGAAATTAAAAATAAAATACTACGCAGTATATGAAAGAAGGCACCATGTTTACCGTGAGGGCTAGAAATTCCCGCATTAAGAAAAAAAGAGTCCAAGTAGAAATACAATCTAAAAATAACTGAAATTCGAAATTAAAAATAAAATACTACGCAGTATGCATGTACTTCTCAGAGTCATGTTTACAGTCGGACTCCCAGCCGAGCAAAGCCGCACAACAACGGGACACCTTTTTTTAGAATCCTAGCTGAGAAGGTCTAGTAACAGGACAGAACAAGTCCTCCGTGACACCAGCCAGATTCAATTGAAAAGTGAAAACTTTTAGCAGTAATCCTATTCTCTAATATAATTACAATAAGTTTTTATTGACTAGCACATGCTAATTTTCAAATACACATATGTAGATGGGTTCTCTTTTCTCTCAAGTTAATTTCTAATCATAAATGCTACAGAGCCTATATATGTCAAATTTTTTTTAATAATCCTATATTTTTTATATGATATTGGTTAGTTAAAAAAATAGAGGATACTAAGAAATACCATGTCCTAAACCAAATCAACAATCCATGAACCATACATTTTGAAAACATGCAGTTCAGAGCTCTAGAAGACTAGAAATTATCAATTTGAAATAATAAATTAGGACAATTGAAAGAAGAGGCCATTCAATACACAACATATGATTAATTAAAATTTGGAATGAAAAATAAAATAAATTCTGAAAATACAAAAATAAAAATGAGATTACAAGTAGGATTACAATTTAGAAATAACTCAAATTCGGAATTCACAAAAGGAATATTGAAAGAGAAATCCATCACACAACAAGATTAATTAAAATTTAAAATAAAAAAAATAGAAATTAGAAAAATAAAAATGAGTGTTCAAGTAGGAATACAATTCGAAATAAGAGAAGTCCGGAATAAAATATAAGGAGTATTGGAAGAAGATTGTACATAGAACCCACCACAAGATTACTAAAATTCATAATTAAAACAAAACAAATTCTAAAACTAGATTTTTAATACTAAGTCCAAATAAACTTAAAAGTATCATTAAAATTAGTATAATGAAATAAAAATTACCACACACGAAGAATAGTCCATAGCAAAATGCAATATATAAATGTTAGTAACTAAAATTCTGAATAAAAATAAAATTAATTCTGGAATTTGTTTTCAATACTAATTCTAATAAACTTTAAACAATATGAAATTTAGAACAAGTAATAATATAATGTAGAAATAACTGAAATTTGGATTAAAAATTAAATGGATATATGGGAAAACCAAAGCACGAGTGTTCACTTTGAATATCTAGAAATTACCATATTAAGTGAAAAAAAGAGAGAAAAGGATACGCCAATACGAGATAAATTAACATTTGGAATAAAAAATAAAACAAAATATGAAATTAGCAAAAAAAGGTAGAGTTCGAGTAGAAATAAAATTTAAAAATAACTAAAATTAAGTAATACTGAAAGAAGAGTCCATATAAAAACCTAATACGGGATTATTAAAATTCGTAATAAAAAAGTAAAAAAGATTAGAAATTAGAAAAAAGAAAATAAAAGACGAGTTCTAGTAGGAATACAATTTAAAATTAACTAAAATTCGGAATTAAATATAAGCAATATTGAAATAAGAGTACATATAAAAACCCAATAGTAGATTAATTAAAATTCAGAATAAAAAATTGAAACAAAAATCTGAAATTAGACAAATTAAAAAGACAGTTCAAGTAGGAATACAATTTTGAAACAAATGAAATTAAAAATAAAAAATAAAAATATTAAAAGAAAACAATACGATATTAGTTAAAACTTGAAACAAAAAATAAAATAAATTCTAAAATTAGAAAAAGAAATATAAGATTTCAACTAGGAATACAATTTCTAAATAACTAAAATTGGCGATAAAAAATAAAGATTATTGAAATAAAAGACCATCTAAAACACATGAGAAGATTAATTAAGTAACATGTCTATAAAGGAGTAGAGTGGTGGTGGTTGATAGGACATCTAAGAACTATTAATAAAACACCAAATAGAATCCTAATGATGATTAAAAGGAAGGACACGGCAAAGGTGGTTGGCGGGACTTCTAGAAAGTAAAAAAAAAACCCCAATGATAATCATAATTAATTTTTAAAATATCAGTGACAATAAAAATGAGAGGCAGCGGGCGGGCCGTACATAAATACAATGGCAGAGCCGCCGATGATTGGTGAGACTTCTAGAAAGTAAAAAAATGAATTCCAACGTTAGTTATGTTCGATTTTACAATCCCAATGACAGTAAAGAGTAGGCGACAAACGGGTCGTAGAGGAGTATAGTGGCATTTGACGGGATTTCTAAAAATTGTAAAAAATGAAACCTAATGAGACAATAAACTCTAAAAACTATAAGGTCCAATTTTTAAAGGTTCGGGCTTCTAAAAATTAAAAAAATAAACCCCAATAATAATCATGTTTGATTTTAAAATCTCAATGACAATAAAGAAGGGAGGCAGCGGGCGAGCCGTAGAGGAGTACACTGACAAAGTCGCTGATGTTTTGGCGAAACTTCTAGAAAGTAAAAAAAAAGATGAACTTAAAAGATAATTATATTCGATTTTTAAAATACCAATGACAATGAAGAGAAGAGGCAGTGGACAGCTGTAGAGTAGTATAATGGCAGCGTTTGACGGGATTTCTAGAAATTATAAAAAAGAAATGCAACGGGACAATAAACTCTAAAAACTATATGCTCCAATTTTTAAAAGTTCAAAGGAGAATGAATAGAAACAACAGTAGATTGAGCAAGCAAATAAAGAAGGATATGACAAAATTAAGGGGTAACAACTGGTGCGACTTTTAAAAACTATAAAATTAAAAACACGATGATGATAAGGTTTGGTCTTTTAAAATTTGAAGACAACGAGATAACTATTTAATAAATTTTAAGTAAATGCATATTAAAAATTATATAATTTTGTATGGGTGCTAGCCGCGCAATTGCACGGGCCACCCCGCTAGTTGACCTAACATCATAGATTTTTTTACCAATGTGGACAGGATAAGCATTAAAATTACAAATTAACACTTATATTTTCATGTATATGCTACTTCCCTTGCTTTCAATGAATACGACTATATTGTGCTTGGCAATCAATAATAAAATTCATCTTTAATTAGATTTTACTACCGGTAGTATTGTACGTTGTATTATTTATGGATCGTGTGACCATGTTTGCAAAACAAATTAACAGAGCATATATCTTCATTGCGAACACTCCATACGACACATGTTTTATGTGATTTGCACCCCCAAAACAAGATGAGTGACTTGTTTGAGCATTTTACAAGATGTGCGACTAAATTGTGCCCATCTCGCAAGTTAAGATACATATTATACTAGAAAAATGCCCGTGTGTTGCAACAGATGAAGGCTATTTTAATTTTATTATTGTTATATACGTTTTAGTTTAGGTGAAATCTATTGTGAGAACTCGTTTGAATATATATTTTATCCAACTTCCTTTCATGTTGATTTGGTGTTTTTCATCATCTGAATTTGAAAATTTAGAGTTCTAATTTGGGAACTTTTGAAACAGGGGTTTCATATCTGGCTTGTGGGTTTGATTACTTGCGGTTGTCGGTCTTGCGTGGTTTACACAGGATGCGGAAGACGCGTGCTCGACGCCAGGTGATGGAATCGGACAGCGCGAGCGCGTGCGACGACGGACGAAAAATTCTAGGGAAGCCAAATTTAAAGTCAGTTTAATTTATTTATTACTACATCCGTACTAATCAAAATATAAAAAGTATTATAGTTGGACACAAGTATTAAGAAAATTTGTAAAATTAAATAGAAACAAATTATAAAGGCTAAAATTATTAAATTTTGAGATAGAGAAAATACCAAATAGCATACTCTATGGCCAATCACAATTAAAAGACTATGGGCTGATACGTTACTTGGGCTGAGGCCCAGGCAGGCATTGAGGAAATCATCCCCTTCGCTGTCCGTCTCGCCTGCAATACCGGTCTAATCTCTTTTTTTTTTTCTTCTCGCTAATAAACGAAACGGCTAAACAGAATAAACGAAACTGCAAAACAGAAACAGAATCGGATAAGAAAGACTTACAAAAATTTGTGGCAAAAACATCTTCGATTTTTATAATAGGTAAAGATAAAGATATATGTATAAAATTATAAAAATAAACTACAAGTCAGATAAATCTTAAACTCTGTAAAAAAAAAAAGATCTTAGTGTGAACTGCAATATCAATGGCTGAGAATATATATTGCACGTAGTCCCTAACTTGCAGTCGTAGTTAGGACTGCATTGGGATCTTAGATCGGCATTCATATATAGTGCACATATGTGTCTTCACGCCACATCTGCCGGTTCTGTTACCTAAGTGAAAAATGCGCATGGCAAATGAGACGACACTCGTTCTCCGGGCTGATCGAGGGTGAGCGGGGCCCGGATGCGTTATGGAGCTCCTTCATGCTGGCGGTCTTGGGGCACACACAACACCCCCGACAAATATGTGTCCCGCACTGCTACTGTCCTTAGTAACAACGTATCTACTCCAATTTATACTCACTATATATTTTAAAAATATAGATAATTTTTAGACTTCGATACGGTCTTGCAGATACTATTTTAATTAACAATATTTATAAAAGTAAGATGTTTTAAATAAAAAAAGTTGCATATTATGATAGTTTGTTTAGTGATAAATCTAGTAACATTAATTTGACATTATTGATTTATTTTTGCCGTTTAGTTATTAATAGTCAAAGTTAAAATATTTGACTTAGCATTATTCTAAAAGTATTTATATTTTAGCATGAAGGGAGTACCTAGCTAGCGCCTGCTTGGTAAGGGTGGACCAGACCAGAGGGGGCTCAAGCTGGAATACCCATATTTTTAGCAAATAGCTATCCATCCAGGCATAAACCTCTCGTTAATTGGTTGGCTAATAGATGATTCACCCATTCAATAGGTGCTAGGTTTGATTCTCATTGCTCTGTTTTGTTTTTGCTGATTATTCTCTTATGTTCGTAATTTTTTTGTACAGTGTAAATTTTGAATTCCCACATCAAAATCCTAGGCCTGCCTCTGCTGATCACGCACAATTGCTCTGCTATTCCCATGAGTTCGCGGCCCGCTCATGGAGCTCATTTGTTGCGGTCCATTGGACCGATCGGCCCATAACCTTTCGAGTGATAAACTCCACGTGGGTCACGGCCATTAAGCCCATTAATTATCTTATTACTCGTCTCCCACTCTCTCTTCCCCAAAATCTTTTCATTTTTCGATCGACTTCTTCTTCGAGGTTAGTTTCTAGCAGCTTCTCGAAGCTTCCCTCCAGTTCTGCATCCCGGTCGCTTGGCACCACCCAAGGCATGGGCATGGTTGTATTCTTGGCTATTGTGCGGATGCGCGCGATGTAAGAGTGGGTGGTGCGTCCTCAAGCGCGCGCGCTCGCCCACAAGGTGTTCGACCAAACGCCGCAATGGCCTTTTTTTTTTTTCCATTTCCACTTTGTTCCTCTTTATGACGGCTATAGACGCCTGGTTTTAATCACAGGATGGGATCGATGCGAATGTGCGAGTTCGTGGCAGATGGGCAGTTGCTATGAAGGAGGCAGTATCAGGTAGTATTAGCATACACAATCGCTATCTTTTCCAAAATTCCAAGTAGAAAAAGAAAAAACACACACAAAATCTATATCTATATTTACATTGTGAAGCCTCTGCTGCTGCTACTAATGCTACTCATTGCTCTGTCGAAATCGGTGATCACGGAGTTTATGCACGCTGGTTATCCTCCAGAGGGATCGATCACCTTGTACAATGGTATGCCTTTCTTTTTCTTTTTACCTGCTATTTATTTTCTCTTCTGTACATACATACTCTCATGTTGTTGCATTTACCCATTTACATAATTGAACCTCCTTCTGGCCTTTGCTCCTGTTTGTCCCTTCAGAAAGGGATCCATGCCTGTACATATTTGCAACAAGGAGATTTTATTATGGTGCTAATGGTGGTGGATACAAATAAATGGCTGTGGCCAAGATTGATGGCGTGGTACTGACCTTGATTAATCCGGTTTCAGTCCCGCAGAAAATAATGTCATTTGCGGTGAACATGCTCGTGATCTTGCTCCCTGCAGATAGCCTCCCTACTTTCTGCTGATTCTCTCTCAACCATATCTGTCAAAAATACAGAAGCAGAAGCATTGTCAGGTTGGCTGGCTTCTGTAATTTTCCAACGATGTAACCTCAAGGCAAAGGTGGTGCCTTTAATAGGGACAACCAAAATAATTTCAAAATAAATTTAGATGACCTGAATGATACTAGGGCTTTTGTCGCAGTTCAGGTAGATGAAGTCCTCCACCACTGCCATTGCCTCTACGTTTGTTCCCTTTGATATCGCCATCGTCATTGTAGGTTTGCATCGCTTCTTCCAGTCCTGCTTTACCGATATTTATAACTTTTTTTTTCTCAAATCCTTGTAATCTGAATTTTTTCACAGGTTCAAGTTTGATCCTTACCTTTATGGCGGATCCTTCCACTTGAGTACCAGCACAGTACATCCAATCTTTATATACTACAATGGAACTAATGGGTTGTTTCCTAATTCGCCAGCTTCTTATAGGTGCTCTTATCTCGATCTTTGACCCCACTGCTACGTCTAATTCCTGTGGATTTTTTTTTTTGTTTCAGATACAGTAGCATGTTCCTAGATATGGTGCTACTACTGCTATCATACCAACAGTACTAACCTGTATACTCAAGTCTGTGCAACCAAGATAAGCTTTGCCATGAGCCACAGCTAGAGATTTCACATGCTTGCTCTTGTAAAATGTCTGGGTGCTTCTTGATGAGTAAGAGAACTGTCGAGGTAACATGAATTCTATTATAAACGTTATTTTATACATTTCAAATGTTGGGCAATCACCAAGAACATATAAAGCAAATAGCATACCTTAAGAACGTTGTTCAGTGTAAGTACAATTATTTTGTCATTGTAAATTTCAAATTTCTCCACAGCTTCTCTTATTTGAATTACCTCTACGCATTCGAGCTTGCGTTGCGCCATTTTCCATACCTGCAAAGAGCCTATCATTAGCTATTAACTTATTACAGTTACTTCTTTGTGGTTGAAAACTGGTCTGCGTGTTTCTTACTCTAATTGACTTGTCAGCTGACCCGCTCAAGAGATTTTCCCCAGTGTCTGATAGTGCAAAACATGTAACTGCTCTCTTGTGCTCTTTAACCTCTCTTATGACTACTGCTCTTTGGCCTTTTATATCCCATGCCTGTAGAGGATCACTTGAAAATCAGGAATTGTAATTATGCAAGTACATCATCATGAACTGAAGAAATACCCCTTTTTGCATTTCCCGACCAACTATTGCTATGTTAAAGTATGTGTGCTTATGTTGTGGATTTATGAGTGATTTAGAAATTCTAATGCACATACATATGCCATGTATCATTACCCTGATGGTGCCACTAGAATAACCAACAAAGAGCTGCCCTCCGAAGAATATTATAGCGGTTGCTGCTCCATTGCCAGGTTGACCGATTTCCAATATCTGTGTATGAACACATGATACACGCTGCACTGACAACTTCAGATAATTAGATTTCGTGTAAAATGATGTTCCAAAAGTAAGGACCCTTAGAAGTATAATCTTAAATGAACTGATATACTTTTGTATTTCTTTTTTTATATTACTTAACTAAGTTTAGAAGATGTTCATTATGTTTAAGGGAGAACATGAATGGCCAAGATTTCACATTATTTGCAGTTCAGAAAGGAAGAGCAAAGAAAAGTGGAAAGGAGTTAAATTTGAACACTACTCACTGGTTTGCTGGGAAGATAATAATCTGTAACTTGAAGCAACTCTTCAGCCATCCATGTGAATGATGACAGCCTCCTTAGGGATTCTCGTGAACCCTCTGACAAGCCCATCAACTTTTGCTTCCCTGCAGGTACCAAAAAGCATTTTTGTAAAAATAATTATATATTTCTTTGATCATCCTTTTGTGACACGTTTGTAAAATTGGTTTTGACATTCTAAAATATTCATGGTTTTAGTTGGTCAGTACTCGACCAAACCACTGAACTCGATGGCTATAACTTGGCAGTAATGGGATCTTCCTTACCTTTTCCAGAGGTGTAAGTGTAGAGAGACATGCATGCTAGAAGCCTTTCATCAAGCTCAAACCCTGGGTGCAAGTGTCTGGCAATGTCATGTAACAAGATCTCGCAAGCAGAATATCTCATGTTATTTTCACCGAGAGCAGCCAGCTCGCTTCCAAGCCATGCAGCACATACAAGGCAATCATGCGAGGTTCCCTTCGCCTTGCTTTGTATTCCTTTGGCCAAAGCATGGAGAACTGGTACTCCTGTTCTGATAATTGTCCGTGCAGATTTACTGCTCCATGGACCTATTTCTGTGTCCTGCATCATATTTTACTATGGAGTGTTAACTACGGTTAAGATAATTATCTTGTCCAAATTAGATAGTATTTTCATACTTCACCTGCAGGCAAGGATCAACCCAGTCGATATTTCTGATCATATTTCTGTGAGATGTTGATGTGAGTCCTGCTTTCTTTGCGAGCCATGCAGCAGTATATGATTCCCCTGACCAGGAATAAGTTCCTCCTAGATTACAAAGGAAAGATGCTGCTAATGCCTGCACGGTGCAGTTTTCTTGGGATGATAGGGAATCCAACAGGACTTCCATTGCTTCATCCCTGAACACACTTTTACCATCTGGTTTGTCCTACAGGAGCAGATCATTTTTTAGATAATGTGAGGTCATTCCTTTATCTAAAATGATAATGTGAGATCACTGCAATGCTGTGTTTGTTGAACTGTTGCTAGTATGTCTTCATAGGAATGGTTAATAACCAGTGCTTTCATTTTATTCGAGGCGATATTTAAAGTTGTCCTAATGAGCTGCAGACAATCTGGTTGTATTTGCAGGGCCCTAAATGAAAATTCTTCAGAGGAGTACCAGGGACAGTAGACATACCAGCATATCCAATTGGAGAAGAAGATTAGCTGCTAAAACCCTGTGTTCAGGTTCAGTTTGATGGAGGCAGGCCATCAATGTATGCATAATAGCAATGCCTCCTAGCTTCTTTATTTCTTGTAGCAGGGAGTTCGCTGCAGACCTGAAGGTTCACAGAATTCAACAAACTATTTGGGTAATGAATTAACAGAATGGACATTTTCAAGTTATGGATCATACCGAGGAATTTGAAGAATCTCATGGAAGTATTCAAGAGCGGCACACTTGGCACGGTGTTCTTTTCGTCTTACAAGGTGAAGGAATGGTTCCACTGGAGTAGCCTGCGACAAGAACTTCTTGCAGTTTCCATTAAGCCGTACACACCTGACGAGAATAGCTGCCAGGGCCACACCTTCTTCCAAGTTGTTATTCTTTGCAACATCAACAAGCTTAGATAGAATGTGAGGTGAGCTGATGGCACCCAAGTGGACGTTGTTCGTTACATAGTCGAATGCTGTCACCAAGATCTCAATGAGTGCTATTGATGCTGATGTCGGTGTCAACGGAAGCACCGCAGGCCACTTTTTGGTGTCTGAATTACAGGCAACATGTAGAAGTGAAGGTAACAAATCTAAGTTTTTGATCTGTAGAGGTGAAGGATCCAACAAGTATATCAAAATGGCTGCCTCATGCACATCTCTCTTCAATGCACTGGCTAGATTGGATAAATGGAACTCCTTTCTCTTGATGCCTCTCATTGCATTCCTATCTTCAGATAGCATAAGCAGGAGAACATAAACTGATGCCCTGATCACTTTATCCTTTTTAGATGTCGAAATGCTGTCAAGAAGTTGGTCGAGGATGTCTTGCCGTGCTGATGATTTGTATCTCACCTCAGAAGAACTATTCAGCAAGTGCCATATGGTTGTAACTTCCGAACCTGCATCCAGGTAGCTCTCTAGCCCATCTGAAACCAGTAATTTCGACACCGCCTTCTCAAACCTCTCAAGAAAGTCTACCTGGCTTTCCTTCCCCCATCGTGAGCTGACATCGCTCCACTCATCACTCTGTGAGAAAGCCTTGAATTTCCTGCTCATGCTTCCTCGGGAGACTATGTCAGATAGAGCACTTCTCTTCATAAATTTGGTTGAGAAGTTGCTGAAGCATCTGAGATCATGCTTTGGCGTGCATTGTGGAAACATGCCCTCCTTGTTGAAATAGTTGGATGTTGAGTATGAGTCTGCTTTATTTATATTTAGGACTGAATTCGATAGACTATTCGCTGAGCACTGCGATCTGCTCGATTGTAGGTCGTTTTGTTTCATATCACAGTCATCAACTTGGTAGAGTGGAGATTCAGGAGTGTAAATCATTGCATTTTCAGGAGAAGTGCACCATGTCAGATTCTTATTCTGAATTGATCTAACAAATATACCGAAGAAAAAAAAAGTTAGGACAATATGGGAAACAGTAGATCAGATGATGTCGGATATAGTACCTTCCATGGAGTTTAGTTGACAAGAAAACTGTATCAATAGGCATAACCTTTGCTGACCTCCCTTTGTCATGTGAAACCTCCTACGTTAGATGAATTAAATGTAAAAAACTCAAAGGCTCTTCCAGCGTACATTAATTTTGATATTAAAGGTATGCTTTATCCCCCATACATTATTGTTGCAAACTGCATAGTCTGAACAGTCTCTATTTACAAACTTTAGGTGAGGGTTTCAGTTAAATTTGCCGAAAATAAAAGAAGAGGTATGATTATCATTTTCCTTCATAGTCCTGGATCAACTAAAACTTTTGGACTTCCAAATTGTGTTATGACAATTTGCAAAATTTTCAACAGTTTTAGAATTTGAACATGTATTACCTCGTTGTCACTTTCTTCACTAGAATCAAGGTGTGAGTAGAAGGAAACAGGTGAATCTGACTGGTACTCCTCAAGCATTTCATGTAGGCACCTGCTGTCAGAGCTCCCCTTGGTATCTTCTTGAAGGTCTGGATCCTCACAGTTGAGAAAATCCTTCAGCTCAGCGAAGCTATCATGATCGCCACAGTTGGAGTCGAAGGCTCTGCACTTTCCTTCTTGATCAACTGAGTGGATTGTCCCATCCTGCGCAAATGACAAATTCACTTGAGCTCTCAAATGCAGGTCTGAATTCCTCTGTAATAGTAGATTGCATCATATAAACACTTGTACAGAAAGCATAACAACTTACCTCTGAAAACTCCGGCCATTTCGGAATGACAGAGCTCACAGATCTTCCAAACTGAATGCACCTGTTCATGGATGAATGTATATATCCTCAGACAATGGAACAATGTACCCTTTTTTATTCTCTATACCTACAGATAGTAGCAGCAACTAGCAAAGCACTACTTGGGAATCAACTGCACTGAAGCTAATCATCAATTCATCTACTGGTTATTGAACTATATAGAGCTGTAGCACTCAAGATGATCTCTCTAGGTGGTGTTAAATTTTGCAGGCATGCAGCTGTGGGTCAGGATGGTTTAGTGTACATGCTTGTCACAAGCTGCTAGTGGAGAATCTTTGTCCCCAGCTTTGCTTCAAGAATGGTCAGGGATTTGGAGATTGCATTTGGCAAAAAAGGTGTTTCAGTTCCTTTTTTGAATCCCTTTTGGAAAAGATAAGAGTGCTGATCTCCCTCTTTTTGCCACATCACAGAGAAAAAATGGTAGAAAGTGCAGATTTGTGCCCATGACCTGCATAAATGTGCTCCGGTGGGTTCTACAGGGGAAAAAAGCTCAAGGCAAAGGGAATGTGAGAGAAGCTCAAAGCACCCTTTTCACAAATCACAAGGTGGTGTCCTACATCAAAATCACTCAAATTGCAAGGTATTCATCTTGTATTTTGCAGGAATTTAATGTTGATTTGTTCCAATGGCTTGCAATCCTGGAACACCATGGAGTGATGGAGGTATGCAACTTATACTATCACAATTAAACACCAAAAGATTTGCAACCCTCATTTATCTTCCAAAAAAATTGGAAAATGCAAAAGAAATAGGGAAAAAGAGAAATTAGCAATTAAAAGGAGAAGGGAGAAAAGTTGAAAGGGACAATTGACAAAAAGGCATTCAAATCCCAATACCAAAAATCTTTTCCAAGAAAAATAAAAATTGTACTAGCATTACTTGGCCACATCATAGCCCTACTATCAACAAAAAGTTTCCCCTTTTCACTTTTTAGCCTCTTCAGCATGCAGTACCGTCAGCGTATGTATATACAATACGTACGTACACCGGCTAGGTGTACACGCAGTACGCACGTATGGTATACGTATGCCAGTTACCGTTATAACTGCCGCGGTAAATCAAAATTTCCCTCGTCTGCGACGAACTCACCCGCCGCCGCCGCTCGCCGGCGCGCCGGCGACCACCTTGTAGTAGATGAGCCAGTCCTTGTACCGCCTCGCCGCCCGCCGCGCCGCGTCGTCCTCGCTGGCGCCGCCGGCGCGCGCCAGCACGGCGCCGTCGAACAGCCCGTCCCAGAGCGCGCGGGGCGCGAGGCCGCCGGCGCCGGCCACCGCGACGGGGGACACGACGACGGCCTGGAGGAAGTGCATGGCCATCTGCCACGCGTCCCCCTGCGCCGCGCGCACCAGGGCGAGGTAGAAGTAGGCGCACGCCGCGACGCGCCGGTTGTCCAGCCCGCCCGTCTCCCCCTCCTCCGGCAGCAGCGCGGGACCCTGCAGCGCCGCCTCCGCGCCGTCGAGCCCGCCCGCGTCGACGCCGGCTCCGGCGCCGGCGCCGGTGAGCGCGTCCGCGGCGTGGCGGAGCGCGGCGAGGACGTCGCCGCCGCCGCCGTGCGCGGCGCCGCCGCCGCCGTCGGGAGGGTCGAGCAAGGCCAGGCAGCGGGCGCGCGCGGCGAGGAGCGCGTCGCGGTCGGCGAGGAGGGCGCGGATGTGGTGGTGGAGGAAGGCGATGAGGGAGCAGATGGAGGAGTGCGGCGGCACCGCCATTGCCGTCGCCGTCGGCATCGCGACGCCCGGCGCCGAGCGTTTTCTTGGCACTTGCTAGTGCATATGAGCGATGAGCAATGCCCTCCCTTGACGACTCCTCCCTTTGCTGGTGAGAGAGAGGAGATTAGTTTAGTTACTAGCGTACATGCATGTGTGAGCTTGAGCTAAGTGAGTGAGTGAGTGAGTGAGTGATATGCGGCTCTTCTAAATGTGAGGTAAGAAATATTGTCCTTGCACGAGGCAATCTTGTTAGGTATGGGAAAGCTGCTGGTCCTTTCTCTGGTTCCTGTGGATAAGCTAAGATTGCAGCAGAGATTGACACAAGAATTTTTTTTATTTTCCAACCTAGCTTCATGTGAATTGAACTGTTTATCGTGAATATACAGTTCTGCCATGTAAAGAGGATCAATTCAATGGTATATGACAATATTCCAAGCAGAGGTGGACCCAAAAAAAAATTATAGGAAAGGCAAATCTAACTAGTTAGTAATTACCTATAAAAAAAAGGCGATGATCAATGACAACATTAAATTTGTGTTTGTGTGATCGCTGACGAGCCAGAAAGGCCGTCGGGTTTTGGATCCGCCTTGTTACTTGCTGTATTGGATTGTTCTCATGTGAGTTGAACCAGTGGTGCAAGTGAGTAGTAAAGAGTTTTGAGGGGGAACATATCTTGGTCAACTAGTTCAGAGATGTGGGGTTAACTGAACTTAGCTGGACGCTCGGTAACTGCAGTGTCATCACACATGCTTTGGAATTGCGCATAGGTTCAGTTCTAAAACGGACACTAATCCGTAAAATACATTTTCTTTCTATAATGAAAATCACACGGTACCAAGGTCATACGGTGGCATGTGTGCAAGGTGTACGATTTTATCAGGGTCCTTAAAAAATAGAGACCCAAATCTTAATTAGATTATGTAACTAATTAGCAGCATAATTAGAATGCCCAGAAGACTAGAACTAAGGGCAAAAACTTAAAAGAAGAAGGGCACAACAGGTTTAATACCTAAAGCTAAATCGACTAGAACTAGATATAATTAATCTCATTGTGATCGACCGTCTATCAGTCTTCTGCCGTTATTGGAGTTATATTAGTCGATCGTGATAACATAATCGTGGGGATTTATGGTCAAATTTCAGCGTGCCATTATCTGCATTTTTGTATTAGGGCCTGCGATCCAATTCCTAGCGATGACCCTACGTGAAACATTTCTAATACACCCATTCACATAGGGATAGATCCGAGGCCCAGCAAGCACAACAGGCAGTTGCTCGGACTCATCGACGACAGATCACACCATTAGGATAGCTAATATTTCTATTGTTCAATAACATCGAAAATCTTTAATTTATATGTATCTACACCCTTCAGGCTTTAGAAGATTTCAAGATCCGCCACTACATTTACATACGCCCACGTGTTATGAACTGACTATATACGAATGTCCGCGTGACGACCGTAAAAACGTCACGCAGGTAGCACAGTGTGTGTTAGTTAGTTAAGAACACAGACACGCATGAGCATGAGAATCATGGCGACTATATATGCCGGTGGGTAGCCATGGGATGCCCATCAGCTGTGCTGTACAGTAGGTTGCCGCCATGGCGTGTCTGGTTGAGACATGGCCCTCCATCACTCGTACCCTAGTAGCTAATTACTGTATGTCCTGCCAAAGCAATCATGGAGATGCAATACTGCAATGCAATCCAACCAGGGAGAAAGGTTGGTCAGTACTTCACGGGAGGAGGAAGACGGACCCCCCCCCCCCCCCACCCTCCTGTGGCCCACACGGCTTAATTAATTGGGTCTTCCCCGGATAGTCATATAGCAAATGAAGCAATTATGGCTCTCTCTTATTTATTATCTCCGTCTCAAAACGACTGTTGTAAAAAAAACAAAGTCTTTTTGGATGAAAGTAGTAGCAGAAAGAACATGGTACGTTGGGAATTTGTTTTTCCTTGTGTGATCATTTGGGGGACAAGTGGATGAACTCTTGAGAATTCGGTGAAATTCCTATGGGACGGCTTGGTTGAACTTCAGAACCTTCTGAAAAATTTCCCATCTAAACTTTTCCTTATAAATTTCAGGCACCTTTTCTACGGAGCATTATAGCTTGATTATGTAATTCTTCTAACATTTCTATCTTGGCATGCCACGACAATTTTATATATGTTTCTTTTAGGATTAATTGGATCCTACCATTACAAATTCATTGTATTGAAAAATTTAACATTATTATTGTGGCGGGCTCCTATTCGAAGAGAGAGACTTAAGGCCTATTCAGATTGTAGTCAAAATTTTAGCATTGGCAATATTGCCAAAATTTTGGCAGGATTTCTTATGTATTTACCAAATTTGACAACTTTACAAAAAAAAATGATGTAGTTGAAAATGGCATCAAAGTGAACAGGCCCATAATGGCAAAAGGATAGAATGATGGGGAAGAAGAATGGCTAGGGGCACCTTAGTCCATGTGAAAAAACAATATGAAAAAAATAGTCTAAGAACACCTCAAAGTACAGAATGGCATGGTTTGAATTTTTATGAAATACCAATGGCACTGAGCCGGTTTGATGAATAGTATAATTGTTTTTCTTTAATACGATGAATTTGTAGTGGAAATAACCCTTTCTTTTATCTTCCTGCTATCTCTGTCAAAAAATGTTATATTTTAGAACGGAGGTAATATGTTGTATATTCCTCCCGTGTTCTAAAGGTACACTTAAAATTGTTTTACAACTAGATATCATCGGTAGAATCCTTGCCATGTCTAGTACGTTATACTCCTTCCATTTCATATTGATCATCGTATAACTAAGAAACATAAATTCCAAACTAACCATCATATGTCACTTGTCCATTCGTTTGATGTGTAGCATTATTGCATTTGTGCATACATGCATGCATTTAGAAGTAGTTAAGCGCTCGTTTCTTGTGCGTACGAGGACTTAAAATTTGCATGCTTCTCGATTCTTCCCACCACGTACTCACATTAAATCAAATGTATGATAGCTAAGTACTCATTGTCATTGTTTTGGTGAAAAAACTTATATGATGATTAATATGGAACGAAGAGAATATTGTTTTATCTCTCCTAAGTATATTTACTACTACCTTCATCCCAATATAAATTTATTTTTTACTCATATCATACATACCAATATAAAAACATAAAAGAATTCCCTTATCAAATCACAATTCAACTATTTCTCACTTTATCTTCTCCCGATACAATTATTTCATATTTTCACAAACTCCGATACGATGATTACTTTAAAATAAACTTATTTTGGGATAAATAGAAGGAGCTAAAACTAAATTTATTATAAAAACGGAGGAAGTAAGAGCAAGTTTAATAGTATAGCCAACTACTGACTCCAAATTATTTCTAGTCATTTAGTAGCCAATTCATATAATAGTTATCTATAAATATATACTCTCTCCATCTATTTTTGATAGTTATATTTCATCTTGATACAATGATCAAGAATAAGTAATTCTACTTATCATCTATTAATGTTTACATTTCTCGATGTCCATGTAGCCAATCTTGTATGGAAAAATGGAGGGTCACGTATTAAATCCGAGAAAGTCATTAAAAGGATATGTGGTTGGATTGAAATATGCCTATCAAAAGTAAATTTTCCAGATTTGGAAATATGCCTATCAAAAGTAGATGGAGGGAGTACTACACAATTTATACTTGGTCCCACCTGTCATACACACATACATCTTGAAGTCTGTGCTGTAGCGCTGCTCTTCTCTTTTTTCTTTTCTCTTCTCAAAATATATTTATAGTTGTCTTATAGTTTGCTATTGTATCTGCTCCAATAAAATACCCTCATAATTTATTGTCTCAAGCCACGCGTATCAATGCGCTACTCATGATAATATTAAATGCTAGTTGTGACAACGGACAACAATGCTAGCTAACCCCCCATGAATTTCAACGTAGCCATAAATTGTAGTACCAGGCTCTACTATGATTATTCATGTACAGTAGTACAGTCAGTATACTTCCTCTTGCATAACAAGCCGTTTTTCTTTTTTTTTTCTTGGAGCAAGCTTGGTTTTTCTAAACATAAATCTACTCACAAGTTGCAACTTGCAACAATGGTGTGCTAGTGCTTCCCTTAATCCATGTAACACTACTACTCAAACTTTTTTTTCTCAACGTTAAAATAGAGGTAAACAATTAAGCATCACAGTTAAGTATGATCTTGATTTAATCTACCAGAATCTAAAACACCAAAGAACCAAACAGTTGTCTTACTTAGAACAGAGGCAGTATTCATTAAAAATTAATACCATACACATTTTATACTCCCTCCATCGTAAAATTAAGGCCTGGTTTAGTTCTCAACTTTTTACTTTTTCATCACATCAAAACTTTCCTACACACAAACTTCCAACTTTTCCGTCACATTGTTCTAATTTCAATCAAACTTTTAATTTTAGCGTGAACTAAACACACTTCTGACTATTAATTTAAGCCACATTTAGAAGATGGGTTCAGGATACGATTTCCATCTCTCAAAGGGTAAGTTTTAATCTTAGCCGTTCATTCTTCTCACTCCATTTTTATCCTATCTGGATCCATTCATCTCCACTTCCCACTCCCTTGTCAAACCCATTTTTCAAACACACTCCTGGAGGAATGGTGTACGAATCATTGTATAAAAAACCGTGGTCAAAATCTGACGCTGAAGACCACACACACACAAAAATACAGTTACAGTCATTCATTCTGTCGAGAGATAAACAACACTGCAACTGTGAACTTTTCAGCCTATACCTTGGTTTAATTCTCGTGTACTGTACTTGCTCATGCCAAAGTACATTTAATTACCCTGCAAACCAGCTAGCTAGACAGAGTGTAGCCTTCTCTCTCGATTAAAAGAAACCCAATCATTGGACCAAAAACCTGTTGCCTGCGGCCATCCAGTAGTTCAGATGGGGTCAAGACACAGGACAGACAACTATCTCAAGCAGATCTTAACAACCACCCAGTTTTTAACTTTTATTTTGGTAACCTCGTGGTTAATCCTTGACTAATTGACACCTTATCTTGTCAGAGTTTTATCGAGTTTGATGAGCTTTGCATTTTGGATGTAATTTAGTTGGAGTAATTACACTTGCAGTTTGCAGGTCATGGTACACGTGAATGTCTGCGTCGTTTTCGTTATCGGATCAGAGATGCAGACGCAGCTTAGCTAGCGCATCGATCGTGAGAGGGACACGCCGCAAGGAGACAATCCTGTCCGTTAAATTTTTCTTCTGCTGTCTAAGATAATAAACTCCATAAAACCTGCGTTTTCTTAACCTGTTCTGCAGAAATTTCTGGCAAGTGGATGTGTTTCTTTCTGATTAGCAAGTACCTTTCTAGAGTATAAGAGAACAGAAATTGCCAAAAGGAAAGATTTTTTTTATAGGCAACATCTTAATCACACTTGTGGCTGTTGAGTGGTGTTACCATGTGATAAGATCTGCACATAAAGTCGAACGTATTCTTGCTAGCTCCTTGATATCAGTTTTTATTTGAAGAGCTTGAAAATCTGAGAAGCAATTGATGGATATATATCTAATTAGTGATAATCTAAGATAAGTTGGAGTTGCATCCAGCTACTAAATTCCATACTTTCCCGTCCTAAAATATAACAACTTAGGATTTGTCTCAAAATATAATAACTTCTTCACCAACATTTCATTCCCAAGTCCTAACCAATCACAACCATCTACTATTCACTTTTTCCACCTACCTCCACTTCTCAACCAATCACAACATCTCCCTATTTAATTTTACCTACTTTCTTAATAACCGTATCCAACTCTAAATTTTCTTATATTCTGGAACAAATGAAGTAATTTGGAAGGAAAATCTAGATTATCTGGCGAGCTAGAAATTCGTAGAGTACATTTTAACAAATATCATAATTACATAATTACATTTTAACAAATATCAAATAGTTTTGTCAAAATTGTTAAACCCATTGCATTTCCATATGTTGCATAATTAAGTGGGTAAATGCCAGATTTTATTATGAAACTTTTCGTTGATATATTTTATAAAATAAATGTTGCAGTAAATTTTCTTTTAAATAAATTATGTTAGTATATATGGTCAATAGCATGGCAAGCTAAACACATTTATACCAAATTACAATGCTAAAAACATTTATGTATTAAATATTTCAATGATGGGGATCTTCACTTTTTTTTATAATAAGTTAAAAAAGAAATGGTCATGCATACCAGGACAACTCTGAAAAAGACCAGATAGCATTGATCAATTCTAATTGGATTCAATCAGGTCCCAGGTCTCCCTACTTCCCTAAACAAAAGGATAAATAATATTACAACGTCTTATCATTCCACACCCGTGTATGTGTATCTACAACATATCAGTTGAAGTATAGAGTAATAAATTATGAATTAAGGACACTAGGAATATATGGACTTTTTTTTTTGGCATGTTCACCTTGTTGAGGTGTCTTGGTCTACCTTGTCTAGTGTCTACAAAGGGGAAAAAAGGTGGTTCACAACCTGGCCAACCTCGCCCCAATCTTGGATGCATGCAGTAGGGAAAAGGAGGAGGGCTCAACCATAGAATTATTGGGATTTGTGTGTCTCATTGCACCCTCTTTGCAAGGTCCAAAGGCACAAAAAATGGTTTGTTAAACCTAACATAGCTACTGTGTGCTGATGGGGATGCACATAAGAGCACACCATCAATCCTTTATGATGCCAAGATCTTCCAAGGTCAGTCACTCTGGTTAATTGCATATTGCTACTGGCATGGGATATCTTGGCAGCCACAGATACATGGTTATGGACCATATATTTTCTAATCAAGAAGCCATTATATGTGCATTTAATTCAAATATATTGTGTTTTCTTAAAAAAATATGACACGTGATTATTTTCTTTATATGACACTAGTAATTCTTACACAATTATTTTGGTGGATTCAGCCTCACATAATGGAAACATGGAATCACATGCAACAATTGTCAACCCAAAGGCTCAACCACCCCAGGGCCCAAGCAGAGCTGTGCCCGGGCTCACCAGTGAGCCAACAACACAGTATGTGCATTGAGATCCTAGCAACCAACAACATCTACTATTATCTAGGTTTTGGGAAATTCCTAGGTTTAACACTACATGTAAGAGTTTGATTATAAACATTCAATACCATACAATGAATTCAACCATGTATTGCTAACATTGTATTAAAAGGGAAAAAAATATATTATTTCTTCCAAAAGAATTAGATGCACATCAACTTGGTACATCTAGAGATACTAGAAAAAAAAGAAAAAAAAGAGAGGACAAAAATCAAAAAGCAAAAAAAGAAGCAGCACTCCATGTGACAAACAGTACTATGTAGTGTACACACATATGTACTACCAGAAACAAATGGCGGTAGAAAATCGAGCGAAAACGGCAGGCCACCATGCATCTCTTGTCCCGGCTCTGCATGGATCACGAGACTGCTTCCATCTCACAACAGCAACAACGGCCAAAATAAAAACGGCTTCATTTTAGTAGTTTACATGCCATAACATTCCAAAAGGGTCACAAGATTCCTCTATTAGTGGCTCAGAAGCATCACGGAGAGGAGAAAAAGAGGAAAAAAAAAAAGGCAGGACAGGAAGAAAGGTGAGATCAGTCAAGCAGTAGTACTGCATTATAATGCTTCTGAAACCACCATTGTTTACTCTCTTCTTTCCATATTATAAATCGTTTGATTTTTTTTCTTAGTCAAAGTTTTCCTCCTTTCCATATTATAAATCGTTTGATTTTTTTCTTAGTCAAAGTTCGCAAAATACAATAACATTTTCAATACAAAGAAAACATTGTATCAAAATATATTCAATACTAAATTTAATGAAACTAATTTGATGTTACAGATGTTGCTATTTTTTCTATAAACTTGGTCAAAGCTAAAAAATTTTGACTAAGAAAAAAATCAAACGACTTATTATATGAAACTGATGAAGTCCATACATGTTCCATCCACAAAAAACCATTTCTTTTGCATGGCTACATGTAAGTAAAGCTGGGAGGGTGAAAGAACACTGAGCAATTTCATGCCAGCTAAAGCTGCACTGCAACTTGCAATGTTTGCAGACAAGTTTGGCACATTCCTCACATCACATGCCCAACTTTCAGAACTCTGAACTGCACCTCTGGCTTTCCTGTATGCAAGAGTAAATGGAGGTTCTGAATAGTTGCTGCATATTGCTACATCCTCTCTGTATCTCTTTCTCTTCTCACCTGCATTATTATCTTTGTCCAGTAAAAAAGACAATGTTTCTGTTGGTGGCAACAAGGCAATGCACACATTAGCTGTGCTGCATAGGGTAGGGCATCATGCATAGTAGTATAGCACTTACTAGTAGAGCCGTACGTCAGTATGTAGAGAGGTGTGAAGACAGGGTGACAATGTGTGGCAGCCAGTACAGGTGCTGACTGACAGTCATATCTGCATCATATTCAATTTGGTTAAAAAGTACTCAAACATTATTATAGTTTGATTGGGATATCAGAGGCATATAATTGATGAATTGATGCGGGGATTGTACTGCATTGTGGATTAATCTCCAAGGCACCTCCAAATGGCCAACCTGGAGACACTGAAGATCAATAGTTACACCAATTGTTTGGAAAACATGGATTTTCTAGGAAGGTTAAGAGGACTCACCCTATTGTTTCTTGCAAAATTTCTGCGTTCCAAAATATGTCTCAACCAAACTTGTGCCATGACAAAACAACTTTATGGAAGCATTGTTCAGTGCAGTGAAAAGGGCAGACAGCATACAACATGGGAAAACAAGCACAAACCAACATGGAGACTTGAGACAAGGAGAGCAGAACAAAGCAATGAAAAGAACTGCAGACTTGGGAATGAAGAGAGGCAATGTAGGAGGTATCAAAAGTACAGCAATTTGGTGACATATGGGGGCCATAATGCCATTGAGACCTTCCGATCCGTGCCATGTTGCCAGGTAGGCAACAAAGCTGGGACATATGCTCTTTCTTGAAATTTTGTTTAGCTTCTCTGAAAGCTCCAAAGGGATGGGTTCCCTGGTCGTCAGGGCAGCACTGCAAAAATCCAATGTTAGCAAAAGGAAGAGGTCATTTAACAGTTCAATCTTCAGACAACCAATTACACTGCAGAGCTCACCAGCTATAAATCATTCAAGATGTTCGTGCCCTTGTTTGTCAAGAACTCTTCAAGGATGCATTTCTGACCTTAAATCCAGCACCAAAAACATCCTACGAGAACGCTAAGGAGCTATTCCTCAACAATACTTATTAGTACCCACAGTACAGAATGATGAGGGATCTAAAATACATGACAGATACATAGCCAGGAGGAGACAAATCCCAGATGGATACAAAAACTTGTCCTTTGGATAGGAGCACGTACAATGAGGGATCTGCATGCCAATCCTTTACATCATTTCAACGTTCAAATCAAACAAATCGCTTCTATGTCTCAGCGTGATTGTTGTAGGACAAGAAACAATGATGAACCACAACAGCACACGAGTCTAAACTCATAAGTTCCCCAAAATTGCATATCAAAACATCTAAAGAGTTGTGTTGTGGTTTTTTAGACGTAACTTACGATCGCTAAAGTTGTTCTGGATAGTGCAAAAAACAAAAAGGTGCTGCTCTGACCATAAAAAACACAACTGCTGTAATTATAAGGTCAGCCACTAATATGAAGATGAGAGCTGATTTATTAACTAGCCCAATGATGCTAAGCTTGTGATGCTTGTACAACAACTGCTCTTTATCTCTATTTCAACTTAGACAGGATTTCCTCAGAAGGAACCTCCAATGTAGCTCCAGCATGTTCCTTCTCAGGTTTTACAACTGTGACACCAAATATTAGCCAATTGTCAGACTTCTAAATGTCAGTAAATCAACAAGACAACTTAACATGATAAAAAATATAGTGGAAATAATATTGTTCGCATCAATGATAGGTAAGTTTCAAGAAAATACCTAGGTAAACATACCAGAGATCTATTCATAAGGATTGAAATCGTATATTATATTAATGAAGTCACAAGCAAAGCAGCAATATGGCCAGTGAAGCCAATATACTGTCTGGAAATACCATTGCACAGCACAGCTCTGATGGTGGGCATGATATATAGGGACCACTACTGTACTGATAAAAGCCTAAAACCAAAAGGAGGCCAAGGAATAAATCATCCTAACAACAGATCCCTTTTATAATCGCCATGGAAATTTTACTGTTCAGCATTGAAGCTTCAAAGTCAATTTAGGACAGCAATGCATAATTTTGGGAATCTGACACACTTCACCGTCACACTGTAATCAACAGTATAGATGATATTATGGAGTGCCAGTGTGCCACTGTCGTGTGTTTCGCTCAAGGGTGGTCAGAAGAATGGAGGCAGTACCGCAGTAGTTGTGGTCGACGCGGGGGCGGGGGCGGAGGGGGGGGGGGGACGAAGGTGAGTAGGCCCTCATCACCCTAGCACTGTTGTGTGAGAGAGAGAGAGAGATTCTTTGTTTGCTTGATTGCAAATAACAAATCCAAAGTCCTTTTATAGGAAGGCATGCCAAACAAAGGATCCTAAGCTCAATAGAAATAGATTGATCACTTGCTAAAGTAACTAAAGGGTTACTGGAGGAGAGAGAGAAGGAGAGTCATTCATAACTCTAGGCCCAGATCTCCTGATCGCACACATCTGCCTAGTGGCGCCTCTTGGCCGTGCGCTGCCTGCACCTCGGTCGCCTTGGTCTGTCTACTATAAGTGTGGTTCCACATGACAGACATCCTTTTGTTACAAAACTAAGATAAAATGACTTCTTGAACAAAAGGCATGTGGTTTGGTTGTACATGCTATGCTATACTCCCTCCATTCCCTTTTGATCACCGTATAACGTTGCTGCACCGAGACCAAGAAACCAAATCAACTCCGCATGCACATCATTTATAGCTAATTCTCCCTAATCAGCATGCAGCTCAACGGATTTATTCTGCATGCATCTCAACGCATGGGACTTCAAAAGACTCTGCATGTACATGCATAGCATGCGAGGCATTTACTACAACCTGAGAAAACGCTAGTACCTAGCTTATACGCTGATCAATTTGGAATATTTGAAATTTGGTTAGGCGCTGATCAAAAGGGAATGGAGGTAGTATTAATTATCAAAAAACATCAATTAATCTGGACCAAACGATATAAATCATAAATACAGATGGATTTAGGAATAAAATTTTGGTTAAAGGGGATCTAGGGTGAAGTTTCGTACTATTGTTTTGGTCTCATTAATGGCAGTTTGTTTAAAAGTGAGGCCTGTATTCGCAGCCAAAACTTGTTGAGGATAGGAAAATATATTGAGTAATGTTGATCTTGAGAAACTATATCTTAAAAAGCCCTTGTTATTAGAACTGAATAACATGGCTGTCTCAAGGGAATAACATGGGTTTATTCATGCACCCATCATGTGAACAAATACGATATTAGAACTGAGGCAACACTATAGTCTTCAGCTTCAAACTAAATGTCTCTCCGAAAAAAGGTACTTCATAACACTTGGCAATTGCCATAAAATTCATTGCTTATTCAACCTATCAAAATTTTTAAGATTACTCTTCTAAAAAACATGGCTGTATACCAGATTTCAGTATTTAACTGCCCAAGAGGCCCGCAAATAAGAGCAAAAAATATGCAATATGAGAATGATCCATGACAAAACACGTCAACAATTTCAACAAAACATTGGAAAGCATGCTGTAGAAATGATTTATCTGTACACTCTCCACTAACAGCAGCTGCTTATACGGCAGTTCTAGGGCAAGCATCACTTTAGATTTTTAGCTTGCTCATGCGCTGCCATGTACATGCAAAGCACACTTGTTATCCCACCACATCAGCTCTTTTCATGGCACTCTGGCGAGCTTTCATGGCACTATGCTCATATATGGTTTCAGTTAAGGCGATTCGGGTCAGACAAGTTGGAGTGTGGGATGGCGAAGACATAACAAAAAAGAGTTGTTGGGAGATAACTTAAGGATTTTCAAAAGGCATAGTATAATATATAACTAAATAAATGAATTTCTTAAATATGTTGTTGGTGGCAACTGACAAATCCATTCTTCAGGGTAATTAATCAAACCAAATCTTAGGTGTAGAAGCAGGGTGAACCACGACACAGAGGTTTTTCCCCCATCATTTATTTACTTTTGCCAGGTAGCATAAGTTAAATCTATTACAAAAGCATCGTCAGGTCCATTATCGGTTGTTGTGTCTTCAGTTCTACCCACCAAGGCCCAACAGCACAACTGTGGAATTGAAACTAAATCCCATAATGTACCCAGGGTGCAAAATAAGGTCATCACAAAATATGTTGCGTTAGTTTATTTAGCATTACATTTGTCATGCTGAATTCATAGCTAGACAAGAAACATCAAACCTGTTAGTTGGCAAGGGCAGGCCTAATCCACTCAGTCAACCACAACATGAAGACACTCGATAAAATTCATTGGTACAAACTACATCTAGTACACACCCCCAAAAAAAAAAAAGACATTTGGGTTCATAAAGAAATAGTTGCACCAGCCACAAACCAAAAAAAAAAAAGAGTGAAATATGACTATCAATTTGTAATTATAATACCTTTAGCAATTTCCTCTTCCAGTTTGTATTCAGGAATTGTTACATGTGAAATGTAAAGTGGTGAATTATTTAAAAAGAAACAAATGTAATATGCTTTATGTAATTAAGCTGTTGCTTTAGTGACCTTCTGGCGGCAAAGCTACCCCAAGTTTTATCTGTTGTGAAACTTTCAATTTGTAATAGTCGATATGCATTTATGTGGCACCCATTTGTTCAACAGGGAACAAGCTATAACTGAAGTGAGCATCCTAGGTCTAGTTTCCAACTCTCCTCCTTGCATCTACCTCAATCTCAAGCTTAGGCAAATGCAAAGCTTCTAAGATGGATACGCAATGAAAAATGCCTCGAAACCCTGAGAGATCCCAAGCGGAAAGAAAGGGTAGAGAGGTGAATGGAAAGGGGGGGAAGTACCGAAGGATCCGGAGGGGGCGCGCTGGGCCTGGACGATCATGTGGGTGATGAAGTGCGCGGCCTCGCGGGCGTCGGAGAGGGCGCGGGCGGCCTCGTCGGAGCCCGGCGCGAGGCCCCGGTGCTCCTCGAAGCGGCGCCGGATCTCCACGGCGGACTCCGCCAGCATCAGCCTGTCGCCGGCGAACGTCCGCCGCGCCGCCCGCAGCACCGCCCTGTACGCCGCCAGGCCCTCCGCCGCCGCCGCCGCCATTTCCCAGAGGTGAAGAAGTGTGTGTGCGTGTTACGCCGACTTAAAAAAAAAGAAAAAAAAAACAGATTAAAAAGGTTTTCAAGACAGAGAAACCTAGTAGCTTCCAGATCAAGGAAGAGAATACAGCGCAGATTCGAAAGGAAGAAGAGGATGTGCTCACCGGAGGGCGCCGGCGGCCGCTGCTCCCTCGCTCGCAGCCGCAGGTGATGGAGATCGGCGGCGCGGCGGCGGCACGCTGGAGAGGGGACGGATGGATGGGTGTCGATCGATCGATCGATCGACTGGGCCACCAGCGAAAGGAGGACTCAAGAGGCCCATTGAGATTTTCATGCTGTTAGAAGCCCATTAAGGCTGAGTTGGACCAGTAGCACTTAGTTTGTATTAATTATTATTATTACAAACTTAATTCTTATATTTGATTTGTTTAATAAAATTCTACATACAAATATTATTTTAACCAGATGCACCATTTAGCGTTTTGGAAAGCCTGCTCATAATGAATGAGAAAGTTGCTGTTCTAACAAGCTAAAACTAACTCAGCCTAAGTCCACTCCGACGGTAATAAACCGGAGAAAACTACCCATCGGACTTCCGATTTCTCAAAATATATCGGATGGTTAAAATGTTGTAATTGACCAACAAGTGAAACATTAACTTATAGATGGTGAAACAGAAAAAACAACAGCTGAAACATTTAAAAATTTTATGAAACACGACGAAGATACACGTTGAAACATGTTGCTATCACTTATGAAACAATGCGAGTTAACAGATTGAAACACATGTTTTTCTTTCATCAAAATATCTTGTTATAAAGATTTAATTACAACGAATACAACGGTGTGATCGAATCATAAATTGGATAAGTAGTTTAGAAGAAAAATTATTTTGAAGACCGCTAAAATGCATGCAAGCAAGCAAGCATTGATGGAGTAGAGAGATGTGAGCATAGTGGCAATTATTTTCGAGAACTTTGTGAAATATAGTAAAATCATGCGCTAAAACATATCGATATAACGTATGAAACATAAAGTATTAATGGTTTGAAACTTATGTTTTTCTTTAATCAGAATATAATCATGTGATATCGTGTTATAACAATTTAATTCCAACAAATACAATGGTGTAATCAGATTTTAGATCGGATAAGTATTTTAGGAAAAAAAATTTGGTTGGAATGAATAGCTAAGACAATTGAGTTAGCAGTTAGTTGATTGCAGATAGAAGCACCCGAGAAACTTGTCATATCAGTCGACGGATTCGAAGCTTTGTAGACAGCGTGGGAGGCGTCGGCGTGGTGTCCGATTTTTCTGTCTTGGTCGGACGGTCGATTACAAGCATTCTCGTAATAAAGGAGACCTAAGCAAATTACATGATACGATACCTCCGTTATTTCATAGGTGGCGTTGCTAATTTCCGGTACAATGTCTAATCATTCATCTTATTACAAAATCAGTGTAGATATGAAATACTTCCTCCGTTTCTAAATATTTGACGCTGTTGACTTTTTAAACATGTTTGACCGTTCATCTTATTCAAAAAATTTAAGTAATTATTAATTATTTTCCTATCATTCGATTCATTGTTAAATATATTTTTATGTATACATATAGTTTTGCATATTTCACAAAAGTTGTTGAATATGACTTACGATCAAACATATGCTAAAAAATCAACGGTGTCAAATATTTAGAAACAGAGGGAGTATAATTCATATTTAAAGTTTTTTTAATGGTAAAATTTGTCATAACAAAATAAATAGTATTTATATAAATTTTTTGAACATGATAAATGATCAAACATCATCTAAAAAGTCAACAATATCATCTATTAAAAACCAGAGTGTTAACGACGAAATTTGGTAAGCCCAAAGTCAGCATCGGCTTCAGAGTTATAGAATCAGCTGATGGGGGTCGTCAAATCGCTAGCAACCGTGTTCTCGATGGAGTCGGATCAACTAAAGGGAATTTATCCGGAAGAGTCCGGGTTCAAGAAGGATGCGACATGGCAGTTTATCTATTAATTAGGAATAATTTGTTAGTTTCCTTTTATCTTTACGAAAGTGTGTTTAGTATCCGATAAGGACTTTATGTTTTTCTTTTATGTTTAGGAAAGTTTCTTTCTTGTCCGACAAGGACTTGTATCAACCCATGGGTATAAATATGTACACATGGGGTCTATGTAATTTATCTTCACGATCAATACAATTCGGCGCATCGCCACCTTTTACCTTTTCTACTTTATTTTATCGTCCGGCGGGACCTGGCACCTGACGCGGGGCTGCATCGGTGTTCGAACTCCGGCTAAGGGGTAAGTCCAATGTTCCGCCGCCCCAGGCAATTGTATCGTTTACGTCGGCGTCGTTCAAGGTTGCATTAGTACATTCGACCTCTTGGATTGCTCTGGTTTGGATGATATATTTGCCTACCTATTTATCATATGTCTCTGTTAATCTAGTCCTAGCATATCAATTTAGCTCTATCGGCTGCTTCTCGTTTTAGGGTTTCTGCCGGTATCGGCTAAATCGCGTTGCTAGATTATATTAGCTTAGACATCTACCACCCTGAAAACTCAGTCAACGGCTTGATTGTCTAGATATTATGTTTCTTTTCATATTTAGTGCTGCATCAGTTAAGTTTGATCTACTAAGTTATGCTTAGAACCATAATCTCTATCCTGCTTCTTGATTGCCAATAAGGGTTTCATCGGAGTTTCAGCCGGTGATCTAATCTCTCGTTTGATAAAAAAAAGTCAGATTTAGCCATCAACGCTTGCATCTAAGCTATAGTAACTAGATCATGTGCTCGAACTCTCCAGCTATCGTAATATATATTAGTAGTAGTAGAAAAAATAAGCATGTCGAAGCCGATTGGGGCACTCTCTAGTTAACCTGTGCATACTATAATTTTACTCTCCATTTCAAATATGATAACTTCTAGCGTGAAATTTTTGTTTTAGAACATAGCAACTTCTTAACACGCTCTCTACTATTTCATTGAGAGGAGAGAAAAAAATACCATTCTTCTTGGGTGGTTTAGGTGAAACAAAGCGGGTTCACAGATATTTACATCAGGGACCTCGTCTTAAGCGTTGGGGAGGCTATCCAGGAAGAAATTTTAAGTTTTTGAAACAACGTATATATTTAACTTTTACTTATATGTGATCCCTAACTCCCGTTAACGTCCTCCAAGCTTGATTTGGTAGAAAACATCATCGGCGCTGAAATCTTCATTTTTGATTTTTCCTAATTTGTTGGATATCCCTTTCCACCAAACGTTGATTACACCGATAATTATATGTCATGTTAAGGTGGAGGTTATTTGTCCATGTTGCAATTGTTGCATACATCTTTGTAGCTTAAGTGTAGTTTTTTTTAGAGGAGTAATGGCATCATTAGTTCAGGGGAGATAGGGGAGATTGAGACTCGTTTTCCGCGTGCACGCTTTCAAACTACTAAACGGTGCGTTTTTTGTAAAAAATTTTCTATAGGAAAGTTGCTTTAGAAAATCATATTAATCTATTTTTGAAATTTAAAATAGTTAATACTCAAATAATTATACGCTAATGGCTCACCTCATTTTGCGTATCTTCTCAATTTTCTCTTTAAGTGTAGTTGAAGATGAGGCATGTGGTCGTTTCCTCATGATGATCGCGAACATGTAGGTAACTTTGTGTGGCCATACGTTAATAATTGAATGGTGTTCTAGGTTGTCAGCGGTTAACCTACCGGCTAATTTGAACCAACCATAACATCTTTCATTTAATTTATTTACGTATTTTCTCATCTCAACCGATCTTAAGAAATTGTATGCAATTTCATCCCTCTCTTTAGTTCCCATGAAAAACTCAGTATAATTTTGAGGAATAAATCAAAGATGTTAGTATAATAAGATTTTCTTTAATTTGGTATAATATTGTTTAACTTTAACATACGGATAGATAGATTTTGCTCTCGATAAGGTTTGCTCGGCTCTGTTGGTGTCCCACGGTGTGATACGTCTTCATTTCTTTTTCCTTATTTATATCTGGGTGTGCCATTTACCGTTTCATCAAGTTGCTCATCGCTTGTTCTTTCTTTTTTTCTCCATCTGATCTGGTGCTCTACCATTACGTGCAGATGTCGGTTTGTTTGTTAGTTGGAACTTACCGCTCCCTGTGCTTCTCTTTGATTGGCTGATGCAGTGGCCGGCTTAGTAAATGAGGATGAGTTACCACCTTCGTGTGATGTCGCAAATAGTAGTACCAACGGAGTATCAATCTTGCTCAATTCTTCCACTGGTCGCCGTTTCAGGCTGCCGTCGGAAAGCAAAATGCTTTGGCGTATCAGCCAAACTTGGCATATTCATTTCAGCCAAAGAATTTCCATTGATTGGCGTATTACTTGATGCAGGGTCTTATGTGGCTTAATGGTTATAGCTCTCAATTGATAGTAGCATTCACATATGATGGGTTTAGGGATTAGCAAAAAAAAAATCTCAGTTGATGTAAGTTGTGGAAGTAAATTACTATCATAATTAATGATTAATTAGTAGTTTTAGACGGTCCTTGTAGGTCGTAGGCATAAATAAGCTCACAAACCATGACAAATAAGTGAGTTAAATAGGCACATAAGAACACAAGAGCATTAACCACTAATTTGCAACAATATATATTTCGTAAGCCATATAATCTCTTAGTTGCTGCATGTAGTCTTCATCCTCCTCAGGGTTGGGTTCCTCATCATCATCCTATGGTGAGTGAACATACATCTCATCAAACTCCTTGTCGTTGATGTCTGGATCGTCGTACACCGTATCCAACACAAAATTATGTAGGGCAAAACATGCTATAATTATTTTTGTTTGCCACTTCGTGTTATATGAGGGTATGCCTCTTAAAATCTTCCACTTGGTTTTCAAAGCATGTAGATAATTAAAATTCTCTCGCAAGAGTTCCGGATCACAACCACAAATATCCAACACATGGTACCATTCACCCCTATATGGAGCCATATATCGTGGAGCCAAGGCATATCCAATATCAACCAAGTAGTACTTATCTGCACAACAAGACATATATTTAAGAAACTCAGCCAATTGTAACTGTATTAAAAAAAACACATGCACATACTGTGAGGTGGGTGAGGAAACAAATCAGATTTGTCTCCCCTCACGATGTGGTTGAAGACAGCCATGTCATGGCATCTTCCCTTCATCCCAGTGGCAACAAAAGTGAAGCGCATGTCGAAGTCACATACGACCATTACGTTTTGACTAGTGTATCCATGCCTACACATGTAGGTCATGCGCTCCTCTTGTGGAATGATGACTGGGATATGGGTTCCATCAATAGCTCCAATGCAATTGATGAACTGTGGGGAAAACCCAGATTGCAACAACCTTCCATGCACACCACGAAAAGCAGGATCATGCGGTTGGATGATATCATTGGAAAATTGGAGCATCACTTTCAAAATATCCCTAAATTTTCGATGCACGGTGTCTGGTGACCTTTGAAAACGCTTGCAAATCTGGCTTTGTGATTGTGTGGTTCCACATGTCCAGAGGAACATCCCTAAAACCTCCTTCGAACTCACTTCCCGTATTGAGCACAAGCCATATCGCTTCAATGTAGAGTGCATAGTATCAAAGGCCTGAGGCGTCATTCTAAAGTTCCGTTAACAATCTGAGGGTTTAGAAAGTTTAAGCAATATCCATTGCAAACCAGTCAGCTCATGGAATGGATATGTCTGGACTTCACCAACTCAATGACGATGCTTTCGTTGGTCTTGCTCAATCAGTTGGCATGCCAACTTAGCACCCTCCAACACAAGTCTCCAATAATATTCATTGTCATCATAGTCAGAAGAGTCATTGTCTTCTGAACTTGAGGTTGACACTCTAAGCAATAGTATGATCAATGCATTAGTTTATATAATAACATAGTTATTACAGGTACCGAAAAATACATATCGTAATACATAATAAAGCATCGACCATATGTCTAGAAATAATGCAGGTGGGTACAACACATGATCACATTAACACATGTTTCACTGCACACGGTTCTGCCAAGTCCCATCAATCCACACGTCGCTCATGGGAAGTCTATGTCATCTGGAATGTCTCTCTCCTAACTGGGCAGCGCAACAATTCGGCGGCCTTAAGATATGGCTCTGAAGTCCTATCGAGACCATCCTTTGCCAAGACCTCAAGACAATGGTCAACTTCCTCCTGGGTACGACGCCTTTTTATGAAGCTCGAGGACTCACTCCTCTCTGCTAGTCCTTCGGATATGCGTTGCAGCTGATACTTGGCAAACGTTTTATTCCCTTTCCTCTTTGGTGGGCTATCGACCACTTGTTCTTTTCCAGCCCAGCAACAAGCAGATCCATGAACATTTTCGTGCGACATGCCTATAGGTGCGTTCTTTATTCCATGGTTATCATCGTTGTTGTCTGCATCACCTGGACACATCATGTGTCCATTGTCCTCCAAATCTTCTCCAAATAGCAGAATGAGTTCCTCTTCATGCTGTAATGGATTATCATGAAACGTCTTCATGTCTTTCCCATGCAACTGCACAAATTGATGGGAAAATTGTTACATACATACCATTGGAGAAAAATGTGCCAAAGGAAAAATATGAAAGAAAAAAGACACTTGAATTAACAAATTTAAAACAACAATTTAAATTTCATATTGGTGTTGATCCATTTTGTATGCAAGGAAAAATATGAAAGACACTTGAGTTAAACAATTTAAAACAACAATTTAAATTTCATACTATTGTTGATCCATTTTGTATGCAAGGAAAAATATGAAAGACACTTGAGTTAACAAATTTAAAACAACAATTTAAATTTCACACTGATGTTGATCTATTTTATATGCAAGGAAAAATATGAAAGACACTTAAGTTAACAATTTTAAAACAACAATTTAAATTTCATACTGCTAAGTTAACAATTTTAAAACAATAATTTAAGATTCATACTGCTGTTGATCCATTTTATATTCAAGGAAAGGAATGAGCTATTTGTATTGTTCACTGCAAACTATCCCTTCCATTGTTTTCCACCAAGAGGAGCAGTTTATTATCGTTCCCGTGGTACTGTCATACCCTGCACCCGTCTCACTCTTCAACTTCTTACATAAGTCGAAATTTCTTTTTAGGTTTGGTGAAGTTGCTTTGCCATCAATCTTTCATTTGTGATTTGTGCAAAATCTCTTTTTATATTTGCCCACCCTTGTTGATTCATATATTGACCCTCAATGTTCATATGAGCCTTTTCATGAAGGCATAGGTCGAGGAATGCCTTGGTCATTCGTCGAGTCCAATTGGCGGGGTCGTGTCTCATCTGCATGGACTGAAGTAAGTGGAAAGGCAGCATGTGCAGTGGGTTGTCTACTCTCAATTATGCATAGTACATATCGAATTATTGGGTTAATGTATTAGTTAAGCGACCACATCATTTCTTTCAAATGAAAGTAGTGAATACATAAATAATATGTGTTCACACATACCTGCCTTGCAGTGTTGCAAACGAGCAACTGTGAAGTGCAAAGCATACCGCCGTCGGTCTATCCTAGAGCACGATGAGGAAGATGATGTTAGAGATGTGTGCGGGCGTTATTTTTATTTTGTAGTACCTATTTGACATGTAATTCATCATGTTGAGCGTGAGAAGTACTAGAAAGAAAATAATCATTCGACAAATCATGCATGTCATTTTCTTTCTTTTCCATCCTGATCAAGAAGTAATATAATCAGATTAAGATGTCTCAAAAGGCATGCAATAACTTAACTTATGCATCATCTCTTGGAACTATCTCAATTTGTTGTATGTGGCCTTCCAGTAGCTTCTCATCATCGTCTCCAAAGATTATGTAGATTTTGCCATTTGCACAGTTGAATTGTTAGTTGTGCTAATTGTACTCCTTCCATTCTAAAATATAAAACTATGTATGTTGCATTGTAGCTGTGGCCACTAATTGTACTCCCTCCATTCCAAAATATAAGGTACAACCACCACAAACGCAAAGACCGAGAAATAATTATTGGCTGTGCCTTATATTTTGGGATGGAGGAGTAGTACTTAATTCATTTAGAAATCATCCTTTCCATTATATTTATATGCTGTCATTACTCATGTCATCTACTCTTGAAGCAAAAGGGTGGTTGCTTCACTCCACATACGTACATAATCAGTACGCTATACACAAGAATAATGTTTTCAATTCGCCTCATTTGTAGAGCCATGTTAGATCAGATGCATATTATGATTATCATTAATTACTCGTACATTCATGCTAATGATCATTATTAATTCCTAATACATTCATGCTAATGATTTGAAGTATTCTGCGTCACAGCCTGAATTTTCGTTTCAGGATTTATAAATTATTCAATAAATTATTAATAGAATTTATATTAAATGTTCATTAATTTACAAGTGAAGTTAAATGTGGAAAATAAAATTTCCTAAATATAAAGCATGGTTGGATTTAATATTTATTAAATTCTCCATGATTAATTATACTCTCTGGAATTTTCTTAGATTTTTCAGAGCTCGATTATTAATTTTAATAATATAAAGAATATTTCAGTAATTATTCACATATTAAATTAATCATTAAATGAGCTGGTTTCAATTTTGTTAAATACTTAGAGTGTCCAAGTATGTTCAAGATTTTTCTTGGAATTATTTGAGCATTATAAATATTTTAAACAATTGAAAGATCATTTCAGTGATTAATTTAATTGGGAAAAGTAATTAAAATTCCCTTTTCCTTTTCGGGCCGAAACAGGAAAAGTTCACCTTTAGTCCTCGGCCCATCCTTCCTTCCTCTCTCTGGTCGGCCTTTTCTTCCCAAAGTCTAGCTTGTGTCCCTCCTTCAATCGGGCTAAGGAAAAGGAAGCCAAGCCAAAAGTCTGTTTTGCCTCTCTGCGCCACTTGTCATCTTCCAGCTCAGGCAGAGCCGAGCCAGCCGTGCCGTGTCCTGTTGCCGCCGCATCCTCCTTCCAAATCCGGCCTCCTCGTTGCTCCTCTTTCCAAATTAGTTGCGGGAATGGAATCCTCTCAATCTCCTCTTCCTTTTCCCCAAGAAATCCCCAAAAGTTTCTATGGAAATCCTTTCCAATTTCGCGGATCAATCTTTCCTTTTTCCGGCGAGGATACTAAACTTTGCCGGAGTTTCTCCCATCGATTTGGGCCCGGAACCGAGCTCCCATGCCTATATAAAGGACCCTCTCGTCGTCCTCTACCTATCCCCTCAAGTACCATCTTCCGCCGTCGCCGGAAACGCTCTCCCCGCGCTCGCCTTCTCTCTCCACCTCCGGCTGCCGCTCCAGCCGCCTCTAGCAGCCGCCTACGCCGTCGCCCTCCTGCGCCGCCACCTCCATCGGCTCCGCAATGTCGAGCTCTACCCCGTCCACCGGTTCCCCTCCGCCAAGTCTCGCTGGAAGTCGCTGTCACCGTGAAGGCCGAGTTCGCCGCCTCGGTTTGATCTCCGGCCGAGCCTCCTCACTGTTGCGGTCGTCACCGGTTCACCCCGAGGCCGTCGTCGGCATCGCAGCGCCAAGCCAAAGGCCGTCCACCCCTCTGTTGCCGCCGCTCGTCGCCTCGGTCATCTCCGCTCTGTGCCGTCGCTACCTCCGGCATCACAGCGTCAAGGTGAAGCCCGGCCACCGGTTTTCCTCCGCTGAAGGTCACCGAAACGCCGCCGCCGTCGCTGACCCGTACCTCGCCGTCGTCCCGATCTCGTCGCCGGCCATCTCCTTTGCCGTTCATCGCTGCGTAAGTGCTGGTGAGCATCGCCGTTGCCTCCTCTTCCTCCCGGTGCCCTCCGTTTGCATTACTGTGCCGTGGTTCGCCGGCAACCGCCGCTCTTATGTCGTTCACCGGTGTAGTTTACCCATAGGGTCTTAATCCAATCTAATCTAATCCGTTGTTTGTCTAGCGTCGTCGTCGTCTCCGTGTGTTACCGCCGGATCGTCATCGTCGACCCTCCCTCTCCGATCGCTTTGATTCGGTGAGACTTCTATCCGTTCTCTTTTTTCAGTGGCATATTATTTCTTTTTAATATATGTCATCTACCAAATATAATCTAATCTTTTTTGGAGGTTGTTTTAATCTTTTGTCTCAGTTATAAATCATTTGTAAATTGTTTAATTAATTTGGAATAGTCTTTTCTTTAATAGGTGTAATTGGATTTTATTCTTGTAAAATTAAGTGGTTTAAGTCTCTAAATTAATCTAAAATCATGATCTAGATGTTTGTTTATTTTTATGTACTGTTGATTTGGTTTTTATTAGTCTTTTTCTTTATTTTGCGTGTTAGCTTGTCGTTTCCGTCATTGTGAAGGTTCGTGAGTGCGTTGGAAGTGGTTCAGAAGACTAATTGAAGACCGATTATTGCAAGGCAAGTCACACAGATCCCAAACACAATTCGTTTGAGCATGTTGATCCTATATTTAAATTCTCTATTTATTTCAACTGTGCATTTATTTTCGAATGTCACCGGGTGGTGTGAATTATTCCTTTGTTATGGCCAATTTGCATTGATTACTCTATTCCTTGATACCTTGGGTTATTATAATTTGACTAGTTGAGCTTTATATATTGGTTCAACTAGATGTTAGACATAATTGCTTAGCCATGCTTAGAAACATTAGCACACAATTGGGATAACTAATGTGTCACTATGATGGATATTTAATTGTAACTCACGATGGTCAATCATGATTGGTTAATTAATTAATTTGCCAACTAAAACTTGATAATGGTGGGTTGTGAGCACATGGTTTTGATGGTCGTGCTCATGACAATTAAGGACTGGTTCACGAGTTTCGGTTGTGAAACATTAACCGTGCCAACCACAAGCCAGCATGGGCAACGGCTTTACCTTTTGTATAGCATGGTTCATTGCGGGGCACCAGACTGAGAAGTGGCGGAGATAAGCCCACGGAGGTCGCTGGGGAGTCCATGCCTTGTTTATAGAGGGGGTGATTATGATCTAGGAACGGTGTGCTGTGGTGGATTGTGTTGTGCGAGGGGTACTGTCACAGCTCCTTTCCGAGGTACCGTGGTGGTATTGAGGCGCATGGTGACATGTTGTGGGGTTGTGTCTTGTGGGTACAGTGGTACATCTCTGGCCAGAGTAAAACTATTCGAATAGCCGTGCCCGCGGTTATGGGCGGGTCTAACAATGTCTTTCGTGATTAGTCCCACACTACTCATTAATAATAATGTGGTAATTGATGGTAATTAATTTAGCTCCTGGATTGGAATGATACATTCCTGGTTTGGAGATAGATCTGTACAGCCGGGTATGGTTGTTCAGAATGGTTGGGCCTGTGCAGCACGGGTGTGTTATTCAATGTTGATTAATATTAATGATTAATTACTCTACTGTTTTACAATTCTTAAATGTTTGCTAAATGCTGCTTTCGCAAATGAACCCTATATTATGCCATCCTTTGGTATCCTTGTGCACTTGCATATTTGCTGTGTGGCTTGCGGAGTATGTCATATGCTCACCTTGCAATAATCAATCAACCTCGGTTGAAGAAAAAGGATCCAGAAGGAGAAGACATTTGGCTTATACCCCAGTTGAGCTGTCTGTGGGAGTGGAGCTGAAGCCATTGCTAGACCGTAATTCCGTTGTTATTTTCTTTTCTTTTGTAAGTATGTAACGTTATTATTATGATGGATTTGTATATTAAATTATCAGTTTATGTACCTCGGCTGATTACTGGATGAGGATTTTATGCACAAATTAGTTCGGAAATTACTAGTGAATTTCTGGGCGTGACATTCTGCATGTTGTATTAAATTACTCATCATTTTTATTTTTCAAGAGTTGATAAAGGAGTATGTCGTGGCACAACGGTTGAGTCGCGAGGGGAGCTTATCAATGGGTTAAATGCCAAAGTTGCAGCCGTCCTCATGAAGATTGCAAAGATCCGGACACTGAGCCACGGGTGTTAAAACCGCAAAGCTTAGGAAAGAGCTTCAGTCTTATTATATGGTTACAGATAGTGTCGTGAAGCCTAAAGATAAAACAACTTTCTATCGATGAGCTTTCCTACTACCAGCAAGATGTGAAGGATAAGGGAGGTATTCTAGTGCCAGATCCTTATGTATTATTTGCTGGGGAACTCTACGCTGCTATCTGATCATTAGAATTAAAGTAGTATAAACTTCCAAATACTGTCATATACTTTGATATTTTTGCTTGATGAAACTACATATGAATGTTTTGTAAGGCAAGTATGTGGTGCTAATGAACCATGTTAGAAACTGACAATGAAGTTCCTTGAATGGTGATGAATGTTATTGGTATTTCTTATGTTTACAGATAAAATCTGTAAGTGCACGGATATACCGCTGTAACACTTCAGCCGGAAGTATTCCAACGTATGAAATAATTTTCACTGGGAGTGTGTGTTTAGCTCTTCTTTATGTTCACAAGATAAATGTAGGCCAAAGGGTAGAGAGGATCTTCTAATGTGGTACAGTGTCGCTTAGAAAGCTTAACTTTAATTTTATCGTTATGCTTCAGGCACTGGCTTGCTCACTACTACCAAAATGCGCTCTACTCCGTACCCGGACATGGAGGACTACAATGATCTCGAGGACTGTCACCACCTCTACACCAACCTCTAACGTACTGTGCGATACGAAGCAAACATTAGTAATTAACTATCTAGACACCATGTCTATGCAATTAATTACTACTCTAGCGTTAGCTAAACATTAAAGTAATCACTATTTCTTAATGAACAATAGTGAACAATGATCCAGCTAGCTAAATAGGAACTAAGAAGTATACCACACAGATAAATCTCAAATTACTTGATTAAAATATTCTCAACTAGAGCAAAGCAATTGCTAAGGTACAAAAGAAATAATATTCTCAACTAGAGTAAAACAATTGCTAAGGTACAAAAGAAGTAGAGAGATACTAACATAAAAATTCTATAACTCCTCCAACTCTTTCTTCCTCTCTCTCTCTTATTCTAAGTATAAATAAAAGAATACAAAGAGCCTCTTATAATTCAGCTCACATCTTGGTGTGTTGTGAATGAGGGAAGAGAGGGTTAATTATAGGCCAAGAGACGTCTTGGGAGTATGGAGATCCTAAGCATCTAAAGAGCATCTTCACTTTTGAGCTGCCAAGTATCCCTCTATGGCGGTTTATTCCGGTAGAAACAATCACAATCGCCTTGGATAGTCGGTAACTACCGACCTGTGAAAATCGAGGGCTAGATGGGCTGTTCCTGGGTCGGCCGACCCCTGGTTGGCCCTTTTGGCCCTTAGTTTTCTCCTGGGCCCTAGCAGGTAGGTCCTCTTTAGTATTTTTGTGGAGTTGGCCTATTTAATTACGAGAATGCTTTATCTCGGTCGTGCGGGGGAGGGGAAAAAAATCGGTCGCTGCCCCTTCCCCCATGACGTGCGCACCAGTCCCTCTGGCCCCCACCACATGTCCCCTGTCCCCACCTGCCACTTATCCACACATCCAACTCCATTGCAACAAATCGCCCACATATTTTGGAAACCCTCTATTAAGGGAATTTGATTTATTTTTTGTTCCACCAAAAATGTTTCACCTAGTATACTCATAATGTTTCACTATGTATAGATCTAATGTTGCAGTGAACTGAAATATTCCATCGCAACAAAAAACCTACATATTCTGGAAACCCCATATTAAGGGAATTCGTTTTATTTTTTGTTCCACCGAAAAATGTTTCACCTAGTGTACTTATAATATTTCACTATGTATGGATCAAATGTTACGATGAACTGAAATATTCTTTCGCTATTTGCTGAAACATTGTTTTTATATAAGGTGAAACAACACCTGATTTAAACGAGTGAAACATTTTCGATCTAATTAGTTAAACAATTCCGATATGCATGGTGGAACATCGTGCGACATTTAAAAATAATTCAATAATAAGCTAAAAAGAATTTTTCGTCGGAATATATCCATGTGTGGTCTTGTTTTAAAGATTTAATTGCAACGAATTTAATGGTGCAATCGAATCATGATTTGAATAAGTAATTTAAGAGAAAAATCAGTTTAAAGTAGTTTTGCACGTAAATCGGCATGACGTCAGCGCCCGATTTTTCTCCAAGGCTGTGTTTAGTTCACACAAAAATTGGAAGTTTGGTTGAAATTGGAACGATGTGATGAAAAAGTTGGAAGTTTGTGTGTGTAGGAAAGTTTTCATATAATGGAAAAATTGGAAGTTTGAAGAATTATTTTGGAACTAAACACGGCGCAAACCGATCGGGCGCCGACCCGTAGACTCGTCCATTTAATTATGATCTTGTTGGGCTTGTTGGCTCAAAATTCCATAAACTTGGATATGGAAGTAATATTTCCGTCCCTCATGTATAGTTCATCTCAACTTTGGTAGTTTATCACCTGCATACAAATATACACCAACACTAGTGGAATTTGTTAGAAATAAACTTTACCACTATGTTGGATGTTTTATATTTTCAAATTTATGCAGGTATTGACGGCGTAAATTTCGTATTTAACAGCCATCAACAAACGTGTTCAATCCTCTGAAGTACTTATGTATGGTAGATTGTGGGGGGCACGATAGCCGGGTGCCTCATAGTAGGCCTTTTGGGCCGCACCGCACAGGGTGGGCAAAGTGCCCCAAGCCCGTGTGGCTAATTTGTATTTGAGGAAAGCATAATTAGATAAGGGAATAAATTTTGTCCCTAGTAATTAGATGGCAGGTACCCGGATTATAAGGGCTACCTTACCATCTGACCGCCGACCGCCCTAGCTCTATATGAGGGGTGCCAACATAAACCCTAAGGGGTTAGGACTCTTGCATTTTTTTTCTCCACATACGTGCCGTCGGCTACTCCATTGCTGATCCAATACATGTCAACAGGACGTATGGTATTACCTCTCGACAAGGGTCTAAACCAGTATAAACCATCTGTGTCACCATCTCTCTTTGATCGTGTACACCCCATAAATATATTGCCGATCCAATAAATCGATAGTTGGCGCGCCAGGTAGGGAACGCTCGATCGTTCTTCTTCAAGGAGGAGATGGCGTTCCAGGGAGTCACTTTCGCAAAGGCCACCACTTTCCCCACCTCCACCCTTTTTGTGCTTCAAGTTGGTCGCCAATAGCTCCGGCCAGCTTGAGCCGGTGAGTCCCGACGTCACCAGATGCGTTCAAGCACTACGCTTCCGCGCCGATACCGAGTTCCGCTTCGGATATCTCGACTTCATCACCAACAAGGCCGGCGTCCTCAAGCTCGCATCTCCTTCAGCTACACCACCGGCCATGGCCTCTCCAGTGCCGATCGGCATCCCCAACTTCGCCGCCCTCACCATTACAATTGCCGTACTACCAGTGACAAAAGAACGGTAAAAGAAAAGCCAAACCAAGAATGTATCTAACCAAATGTTAACTCAAAAAGTTGATAAGGCACCACACAACAACGCCGTTTCAAAATGCACCACACAACAACGCCGCTTCAAAATGTCGGTCATATTTGTGACATGGCAGAGAGAACACGGAAATGTAAAACCTGAACAATCGATAATTATTCAATGGCGTACAGCCAAGTGCAAAGAAGTATAACATTCACAAGGCACTTATAGTTTTAATTTGCCTTTCAAGGGTTTTTACAGTTGAGCGAGGACATCTACAACAACCGCTTAGAATTTCAACTCTAAGGTATTTTTCAGTAGCAACCACAGATCTAATCATCTTTCAAGCTAAACATATCCCTCTGTTTCTTTATAAAAAAAGAAAGGTGAACATATCTGTACAAAAATTCGTTGGCACCAGTTTAACAACTGGAAGCAAATGTGAAATGATTACTGCAGCAAAATTAACCGGCCCGTTTCAATATGAACTCCATGCCGCTCAAGGTTGACATCAATAGTAAACAGAGATCTGTGAGTTAACCTGATGGTTCATGACTGCATGCATGTGTTCATAACTAAAATGCAGCAATATTATCTACTACTTCCTAAGTATTTAAAATCATAGACCAAGAAATCACGCTGCTCATCATTTCCCCAAAAAACCTGTGCCGTGATATACCTGCAAAAAAAAAAAAAAAATCTTAGTAGAGAGTAGTACTCCAAGCATAGACCAAAGTTCAATCACTTATCAGATACCACAGTAAAAATGAACATGCATCTCAAGTTCTTAACAAATCAATATATAGAAGCTCATAGATGAGTTGATCTTCATCTTAAAAATATATAAACAAACTGATTGTGATAGTCCAAAATGAATTGCAAAGAGTTTTAAAAGTAGCATCGAGTTTCCTGCACCAAGTCACAATAGTTCTACCAAAAAAAATATATATGTATTGAGGAAAGATGGGCAATCTATACATATTTCATCATTAGGGAGCAATTTCAGCTCCTATACAATGTACTCTTTGCTCTATTATTTTACTAAGTGTTGAAACACCATGTAATAAAGGAAATTTATCCATAAAAGAACAAAAGGCTTACCTTCCATACAAGCCCTAAGTAGCCTAATGAAAACAATGATAGTACACATAAAAGCAATCAGAATAAACATAATAAAGTTTCTGAATAATAATTCCACTGTATTTTTCTTTAAAAAAATGATGCTTTCTCATGTCATCACATATTCCAAGCATTGAGCATAAATATGTTTTAAATAACCAAAGTCTTATATGTGAAAGCAATACCGCTAAATTGTTCACTAAAAATACTTCTTGATACCATTTTTTTTTCTGTAAATATAACCAAAGGTTGATATGTGAAAGCAACACTGCTAAATTGGTCACTAGAAAAGTACTTCATGAGACAGCCTTCTATAAATTCTACAAAAAGAAAACATCAAAGTAACATATCTAAGACCGTAGAGCATCAAAGGCATCAAACTAAATGGAACCAAGGGAGTACCTGCAAAGGAAGAGTGAAACTCTTCTACTAACAAAAGAAGAGGCCAAACCATTTATGCTACAGAAAGGCTCCGCAGTTTGTCACAGTGAGGTGTAGGGTAGTCCTTGGCCCATTGGCGCCTTTGGAGTTCCACATGACAGAATCTTCCCAGCATGCTCTTGTAGTCTTTAAAAACATACTGCTCAAGATTATCTCTAGAAGAACTTCCTCGTGGAAACTGCTGGTCGAATTCTTGTTTGCTGACAAAGTACTCCACCCCATGCTTTTCAGTGACTTTTGATATAGAAAAGTAGCTTGTCCTTTTAAGGGAATACTCAGGATGCCTTGCTGGAATGAAAGCAAACAAGATGAAAAACAAAACCCCTGCAAGGTGCACCAACATTGTTAAATTTATGCCTGACCCACCCTGAATCGGATGTTCCCGTCTCTGTTGTTGCTGTTGCCTCACTGTTCCTCTTGCTCTGTAGGCATTGCGAGACTGGAACATATTATCATGGGTCCCATAAAAGAACGACCTGAATATCTCATCTGGATCTAAATCTTCTTCATAACCATAGAAGCTACTTCTTGCTTGCCTCTGTCGCCTTGTAGTTCTCTGCCTCATGACATTGGAATACTGATAATTAAACTCATGGTCCTCAATGGCACCTGTTTGATCATAAGTTCTCCTTGACTGATCATTGCTTAGGCACTTGAAAGCCTTGCTGACCAACTTAAATGCATCCTCTGCCCCAGGAGCCTTGTTCTTGTCAGGATGAACTTTCAGTGACAACTTCCTGTAGGCTTTCCTTATCTCTTCTACAGAGCAACTTCTCTCCACTCCAAGAATTGCATAATAATCCTTGTTCTTTGTGATGTTCCGAACCACTCTAACATTTTCCTCAGTGTAACCCTTATCAACATTAGAAGGACCAACAGATTCTTTACGCAAATTTTGGCTTTCACCAACTTCACCACTTCTAGCCCTGTATTGGCGTGCAGCACCATTCAGGGTATCATACTTCTTGGGTGTGCCCAGCATATCATCAATCGGAAGGCTGGGGTCCAATCTTTGGGCAATTCGAAGGAATTTTTCTGCTCGCTGTCTATCTCCAGATGCAAGTGCAGTTTCTGCAAGTTTGACAGACCTCAAGGCCTCATCTTTGTTTCCATCCATGCCCTTAGTCAGCCTTTTTACAACTGGATCATATATAGGTAGGACACCCAAATTGATAAACTTTTGAACAAGGACAGCAATCTCTTCACCTATGAAGCAGATATCATTCAAAATCAATCGAAATTGGACTTGATGCCATAATACAAATAGCCGAGTAACTCTAATTCGATAGCATCTTGTACTTGCAGTGACACAAAAATGGTATCTAATCAGAAGGTAGATCAACCCGAGAAATTAGGGTGTATAAACAAGTGGTATAACTAAGAGTACAAAAACTAAACCAACAAACCTGGAATCTCTGGTAAAGCAGAAAAATAGCCAAAACTTTGTGAACAAAAGATAAGATTGCCACAATGCATAGCATGGAACTACCAGAGTACAACAGAATGCTTTGGTTGGATAAACCAACTGAGCATGGTCAACACAAGTGGCAAAACCATGCCAAACAAGTATGACTTTTAGCTAAGAAATATATTTACACTCCATTTCCACATAAACCACATCAACTTGGATATTTTGCTTATTTCACTAGGTAAAACTACTACGATGGACACAGTTGCGCTAGCACTTAAAATGCCTACACCTGCAAGAAATATCACATTTGGAGGAAAGCATTAAAGAATTAAGCATCATAAAGGCATTCAATTCTGAATTGCTGAGAAAGAACTTAATAGGTCTTAAAGAAACCAACAACCACTTGGATCAATGAGCACAAGACCAGCTTCCCTAGGCATAACCCCCCAATGTAATAAAGAAAAAAGTTTGTGCTACCATCATCCAGGCAGTACAAAGTAGTGCCAGAGTAGCCGTTTCACCCAAATGAATTCATCCCAAAGAAAATTACTCGTTTGCTATGAAGTTGAGGGCAGATCACATTTGCCACAAAGTTCATTGGCATGTAAAAATCCGACATAATTCAGTGGGAATCAACTCATTTGCCACATGCCATGTGAAATGTCAAATTTTCCCTCATCTTCTTCCCTTCCTCATCTTCGTTATGTGTTAATCTCTCTCTCCTCTACTGCCGGCAACCGCTGCTCCCCATCTTCATCTAGCACCTAGCTCCCTCTGCTGGCGCACCGCACACGCTTTCCTCTACCTCCAGCAGCCGGCACACGCTTTCCTCTACCTCCGGCTGCCGCACACACTATCCTCTCCTTCCAGCCACCACCGCACCCCAGCTCAGTTTGTCAGCAAACACACCCAAGCTCCAGTCTCCACCAACTGACAGCTGAAGCTAGTGGCACGCGATAGCGATCAGATCTATGGAACACTACACATGCTTGTGGCCGGAGCTGAGCTAAGAGGAACAAGATTGGGGCAAATTTGACATCACCTGTGGGCAAAGGAGTGGACAAAACTATTGAGGAATTTTTACAGGCCAACGATTTCATTCATTGCAAATGTGATCATGCCACATCAACCCCGTCGCGAAGGAACAACCGATTTTTCTCCTATCGCAACAACATGAACCATCGAACAAGACAGACAGGCTCCACGTGTACTGAAATACCCCGAATCGTCAGCCAGCAGCAACCAGGAACACGATGGGCTCCTAACGGCGGGATCCTCGCAAAAACCCTAGGTTAGGGCGCGCCGCCTCGTGACCAAGCAAGAAACGATAATTCCCCCCAAGTCGCGGCGAGGGAAAGCCAACTAACTAATCGAAGATCCGGAGCGGGCTCTGAGCCCATCTACGGCGAGTAAACTTACCCCGGGTCGGAGAGATATCCCCGGCACGGCTAGTCGGCGACGGGGAGACGAGGAGCGCCGCCGGCGCCGCCGTAGCGGGGAGAGAAAGAGGAGAACCGGAGAAGGGAGAGAACTGCGCGGTGGCACTTTTCCGCGGACGCCCTCGGATTTTCTCTTTATTTACGAGGTAGGCCCCGCCCATCGAGCCGAGACGAAGACGAGTGCGTGCGTGCGTGCTGGCCGCGTGGGACACTGTGCTGTGGGGCCCACTCGGAGCCTCCCCTGCTGTTTGCCGCTGAGGGTGGGGCCACGCAGCCAGCGCGAATCGTAAAGCACGCGGACCCCGTCTCCTTTTCATACATATCCTCCTCTCGCCCTCGCCCCGCTCGCTTCCGAAGCTTCTGGAGCCCTCCTCCTCCTCCGCCGCCGCCGCCTCGCCGCCGGCGCAGAGTCGCAGGTGAGCTCCGTACTCCGCTCCCCCTCCCCGAACCAAGCCGACGCCGCTGCTGGAATCGTAGTACTCCTGCGCGAGTTCTAGCGTGCTCTCTCTCTCTCTCTCTCCCGTCCCGTGCCGCTGCGTCCTCGTGCTTAGTTCTCTCGGTTGAGCGAGTGCGCGGGATTGGATTTTTGCTCTGTTTTTCTTATTGGCTTCTGGATTTGGTAGCCCGCGATCATATCTCCTAGGTTTTTTTTTTCTTCGGTTGAGCGGGGCAGCAGTTGGATTCGTGGTCGTCAGGGTTTCTGAGAGCTGGAGATGGCAGTGCTATGCTTCGCATGTTTTGCTTGTTGAAAATAGTTTTGTTTGCGTGTTAGCGCCACGTGGCTTGACGCTACGGCCATTATCGGATTTGTGCGTGCTAGTTTAGCTGACTTGATGTTGTCTTGGCAGGAACGATGAGCCGACGCAACAGCCGCACCATCTACGTTGGCAATCTCCCCGGCGACATCCGCGAGAGGGAAGTGGAGGATCTCTTCTATAAGGTGAGCCCTGATTAAATTAGGCAAGCATGGTCAGTGCAAAAAAAAAAAAATGTTTTGGTGTTATGGGTGTTGTTGGGGGCAATACTTCTTTCTTTGCTTTATTGAACTGAAAAGGGTACTTATCAAATTATGGAGTTATATATTTGCTATGTTGAGCCCTATGGTTCTCTGTTGTGTGGTTGGAGCATTTGTTCAATGCGAATTGCACCAGAGTCTGCCTTACCTTTTATGACCGAGCTGGCACCTCTTATGTGGTGATACGGAAGGATGTTGCCGGTGGAAGTTAGAACAGTGGCATCACATATTTGCTAGATTTTCTGAGATATTTACTTTTTTTATAATTGAATATTCATTTATATAGAGTTTAATCTTTTCCATTACTTTTGCGTCTGCAGTATGGACGTATTGTTGATATTGACTTGAAAATTCCTCCAAGGCCGCCTGGTTATGCTTTTGTTGAGGTACGGTTTAAGTATGTTATGATGATTACTTTTTATAAGCATATTTTCTATCTAGATTTTTGTATACTATAAACTACCATTTTATTTATCCTAACCTTGTTGTTATTTGAGGAATTTCTTTTCCTTTTTTTTTTTGGGGGGGGGGGGGTGGGGGGTGTCTGTGAGCAAATTTAGCGCATGAAAACCGACCACAAACATTTGCTTTATCAAAATCTAACCCAAATTGGTTGTCTATATTTTGGTCAACATGGTGCACAATGAACTGTCGCCTAAGGAAACTGGACCTTTATTAATTCTTTTCGTTTGGTCAAAAGTTGCGAAGTTTGATAAGATAAACTTCGGCTTGGCGTGAAATAAAACAATCCCTGGATAACAAATTTTAGAGGTTCCATTAGAATGATGTGCTGTGAACCCAGGAGTGTTTTGAGCTTTGAATAGGATGTAGTGAGGAGGCTCAGGAGGGGAATCAGACTGCTTTCATTCTAGCCCCTGAATGGACTTCTTCCCAATCATGTCAAGAGGCTCTAAGGCCGGCAAGTAGATGCAAGATGATGATTAAATTTCTTGATTTATAATGAAGCTTTCTATGGCAGCTTATATTTCAGGCATCTCTTAGCAAACCATGCAATTATTAGTTTAGAGCTGTAACGAAGGAATATACTATTCCAACAACTTACCCCTAACGGACTCCTCAACTGGCCTGCCTGCTATGAAAATGAGTAACTACATCTATATACCTTGCTCAGGGAAAGGAATAGGCATATTTCTAAAAAGGATAAGCTGGCAAACACAGGTTTATAAAACAGGAGTTAGATATGGGTTGTGTGATTTGAACGACCAAGTAATGGATACAAGACATAGACCCCCTACAGGTGCAAACATTATTGTTCTCATGCTTTGCCTTGCTACTACTGCTATTCTTTCTATAGCACATATTTTTATATATTTTGAATATATCATTTTTGTTATTTTAGGAAAGCAGAATGGGTAGTCCTTGGCAGAAACACACACACACACAATCTGGTTTAAGGATATCTCACTTTTGTTATATTGGACCTGTTGTTCTCGTTGGCAACTATGATGACTAAAGACAGTGCATAGGATGGCAAGGGGCAACTTAAGGATTATTAGAGAGGCAAGAGAATGGGAACACCCAAATTTGTTGCTTTAAGCTCACGAGGAATTCGGGGGGTAGGGGGAGGAGGAGGAAATGGAGACAGACCAAAAATGTAGGGGATCAATGAATCTTTCCATGTAGTATAAAGACAACAGGTCAGACAAACTTGGTTTAGAGGAAACTTAACAACTAGCCTCGAATTCAGTTTTGCCAAGTGTTGCTGAGCTATCTGAAGATATGTTTTGTCAAAATTAATTGTGCGCAATCTGATTGTACAGATAGAACCTTAGAGGTTAAGAACACTCGACACTAACAAAAAGTGGTTCCTTTTGCAGTTTGAGGACCCCCGTGATGCTCAAGATGCAATTTATGGCCGTGATGGATATGACTTTGATGGCCACAGGTTGCGGGTAAGTGGATCTTGCATGATATCCGTTATATTTCTTGCGAGAATACCAGGTGGTGAAGAGGATATGTTATTATTATTATTGTTGTTTTTTGTTGCGACAGCAAAGAGGATAGTTTTGTTCTTTGTCATAATGTTTATCTTATACCTCTATTTAGGTGGAGTTAGCTCATGGTGGCACTGGCAGAGGCCCTTCTTTTGATCGATCAAGTAGCTATAGCAGTGCTGGGCGCCGTGGTGCCGCTAGACGTACTGATTACCGTGGTACGTACTTCTGAACTCAAGTTTTACAAACTTGATTGGATACATCAGTTTTCTTATTTGCTCGATTCATGGAATGTGCAGTTATGGTTACTGGATTACCTTCGTCAGCATCATGGCAAGATCTCAAGGTATGGGTGCAGATGAACTCCCATACAATTATTCACACTTCATGAATCTTGAGTTTTACTTCCATTTTTCAGGATCATATGAGGCGAGCTGGTGATGTCTGTTTCTCTGATGTTTACCGTGAGGGTGGAGGTTAGTACTGAACACCTCTGTGCTCTTCTGTTGCTGATATTAATTTTGGTATGAATTGGGCAGTAGTTTGTTTTGATAGTACAACAACCATTTAAGCTGTATTATCTTTGCCATTCATGTTTCAGTAGTTCTTAATACTGAAATTTCATATGTTTCAGCAACTATTGGAATTGTTGATTATACCAACTATGAGGATATGAAACAAGCGGTAAGTTTGAATTTGTTCTATGCATTTTACTTTTCAGAATGGAGTTTGTGTACACTGCCATGTGCCATCTGGAAATTCATGTTATGGTTGGTTCCTTTAATAATAGAAAAAGGGCACTTTGTGATATGCCAGACACCTACTTTCTTCCCAATCATGCATGTGCTTCTGTTCCTGTGAAGATACACCTGACAAGCAGTTTTTTGTTACCTTACAGATAAGAAAGCTTGATGACTCAGAGTTCCGTAATGCATTTTCACGGGCATATATCAGGGTATGTCATACTGGAAATGTTTTCTGCACTTCATTTAACCTAATCTCAAGTTGAAGATTTACGTACTCATGGACATATGCTGTTACAGGTGAGGGAGTATGATTCTACTAAGCGCAGCCGGTCTTGCTCCAGAGATAGAAGCCACAGCTGCTCTATCTCCAGAAGCAGAAGCCGCAGCCGGTCGATCTCCAGAAGCAGAAGCCGCAGTTATAGCAGAAGCAGGAGTCCAAGGTATGGTTCGAATCTCATAATGCTCAAATGAGTTTGTTATGGTAACAACAACATGAACATTATTACAACGTGCTGTTTTTTTCTTCCAGATCTAGGTCTGCTTCTCGGTCTCACTCACCTGTGAAAGAAAGGTATGCACAGTTCCATCTTGATTGAATTTCTCAAAGTTAAGAAACTGAGTAGCTTTGGCATGTGTTATCTTCATATTGGCTATTGAAAAACTGCACGTGATTTTTTAAGAAATTGACCCCCTCTAATGTTGATTATTGAAATTTGATTATGTAATTAGCCTGTGTTATCCCATATCTCCCTCAAATTATTGCAAGAAAGGAAATGCCGTTAACTTAAATGAGTTTACTGCTGTTCTCTGCCTCCAGATCTAGGCCAGCTTCTCGGTCTCGCTCACCTGTGAAGGAAAGGTATGCATAGTTCCATTTCGATTTTGAATTCACAGCATATTAAATAGTACATGGAATGCTTTCGATTCATTGCGATGGTGTGATACTGAGATTCTCGGATTAATACTATATGTTACAAAGTTAAGAAACTAAGTAGCATTTCCATGCATTATCTTCAATTTGCCAAAAAAAGAAACTACATTGATTTTCTAAGAACCCCGCTCCAATGTTGTACATTCAAATTTGATTATGTGATTAGCCTGTGTGATCGCATATCTCTCTCTAATAATTAGACATGGAATATTGTAAATGAAATAGGGCCGGCTCTTTATATTCTCATATAATTTGTCATTTCCTTTCTGGTCTGTACTTTAAATGTTATGCTTTCGAGGTGCATTTTTTCTTCTGGACATGCACTTTGAGTTTCCACTCTCTGATGATTAAACATGCAGAAAACTGGATAGCTGTCATTTGTTGTTGAAAATTTGCTCTTGTCTTTCCTAGATTTGGGACATGCAGCGATCTGGGTTGCGTTGGTAGGATATTGGATGCGTTGAGAACCAAAGGATGGTTTGGAACGTTGGATAGTTCTGCTGGCTAGTGACATACTGTATGACAAGTGGACAACCAGCGATAGGAGCAAGATAGGGCTGGCTCTAAACATATATGGTCTTATGGAGTGCATTTCGTGGTATAATCGAAGTACTATTGACTTGCGCATTTCTATTCTCAAATGTAAACCTCGGCCTTGCACCCTTATTCTCAAACATAAACCTCACGTTAATGTTGAAGTTTATTTCTAAATTACACTTTCTGATTAAATAAATGTGTTTAGCGATTAGCTCTTTAACCAATTTGTGATCTACTGTGGCTTCATCTTCATTTGGAAGACTTGTGATTTCCTCTTTCTCAAAAAAAAAAAAAGTTGTATATATTTACTTGTAAGGTCTGTCATAGTTTTTCAAAAGATGACATGTTAAAAAGGTGGTCCCTTTACCTATGTTCATCCAAAACACTTCTCCACATGTTTACTGTTTATTGCTCTCAATCTCATGTGCATTGATGTTACCATATTCTCACATATTTTGATCAAACTGTTGTAATAGAGCATTACTGAGTAACAATTTCTTGGTTTTTGGAACATTTTGCAGATCACCATCAAGATCCCCATCCCCTGCTACTTCTGTAAGTTTTCCAAACAAGTATCTTATATTCTATAATTTGTTCCATATAGTAACCATTGTCTCGTGCAGCCTCCTCGTGAAAAGTCGGCAAGCAAGAGCCCTGTCAAGAGCAGAAGTTTATCCCGATCCCAGTCTCCTGTCCGTGACATTAACCAAAAACTCTGTATTTTTATGAGCCTTTAATATGCTTGAAGTTCCATATTGATATGGTCACTGCTTCCTTTCAGGTGAAATCTGAGTGAAGATGTATGCACTTGAAGCCTGCCAGAAACTATTTCATGATTTGTGGAGCTGAGTTTCGGAAGGCAGTAGATTGTGGATTATGGTTTATCTGTTTTCTGCATTACCATTGTTGTTACTTTTCAGAAGAGAAAGCCGTGTTATTCCACTGTTGCTTGGTCATGTCGTAATATCTGTCAGAAAGATTGCTTTACATGCTTAGCGTTTTACTTGCATCACCAATCTATCTCAGACCTCGTAGCACATCGTGCTCGAACTTCATGCTATACAGCACTATGAACTCTGCAATATTCTAAGTTCAACTATCTGTAGTAACTGCAGGAAGCCTTTGCGCTTCAGTTATTGTCTTTTACTCTAGACTTTTAGAGCTTGTGGTTGTGTACTTGTATGCACCTGTTATGTTGTATTTCTACAGAGTGGTTTTCCTCGCTTAATTGTTGACATGTTTTGTTGTTCGGTGTACTTGTGCGACCACTGATGCGTGATATGGTCTTGCTGACATGGCTTGGCTTGGATTGGCTTGACCTACCCTAGTATTGTTGGTTTTGTTTCGTTCAATCCGTGATGACTTTCGACTTTATCCCGGTTGTCTTGATTGGGGGTTGTCATCCAGGGAGAAGACGCTATGCACAGCTGACTCATTCCCATCTCGGGTGTGTTTGGTGCCTGCAATGGACTTTACCTCTTCGGGGCATTTGCAAATTTGTCAACGGTTTTTTCAATATTGCAAGGATGCCACTCGAATGACAGTTCTAGTGGTATTTTTGTAATTTTCTAGTGGCAGTTTTGCAATAACGATTTAAACTAGTGGTAAATTTGCAATTGCCTCTACCTCTTTTGTTGTAAAGTCTATTTTTAACCGCCAAACTTTCACTTTAGTTCAATTTTATTTGAAAAATAAAACTCACCCTAGCCTTTCATGACCAGGTGAGTTCTAACCTAAGTGATTTTCGTCATGCGATTTTTTTTTTCATACCTAAAACCACCATCAAGATCAGAGTCGGATGAAGCTGCCTGGTTTTGGAACTGAAAACAATCGGTTTATTTAGTTTAGGGCGAAAGATAGACTTGGTAAAGGTTCAAGGGTTAAAAATGGACTTCAACCTTTTCTTTTTTCTTCGACTGTTTATGTTTGGAATGCATTGTGAAATCTATTTAAATCTTGTTCTTAAATTTCTGTTGCTAGAATTGTTTCAGCCTCACCTAGCTATTATATTATAGACATGGATTTCGTTTACTTTGAAAGATAGAGATGGGATTTTATGTAAGACGGTCCCTTTTGTTTAATATCATAATAAATTCGGATGGGGATAACTAGCTATATCATAGACAAGAATTTTCGTTTGGTATCAATATGAATTCGAATATGAATAAGTCCATTTGATGCCCAAATCCTTTACTTTGTCCAAAACTCAATCTTTCAATATAGTGCATTTAACACTTTAAACTTTCAATATAGTGCATTTGACCCCTCAATCTCTTTCACTTTGTTTTCATCTATGTGATGCCGATGTGATGGTCTAGCCAGCATAGAAATCATAGGTCATATGTGTTATTCTCTCGTCCCTTTAGTACTTACCTCTTCTCGCTTCATCCACTGTAGACCATGAAGGCAACATCACATAGTGAATGGTAGCTTGCAATGGCTTTCTCGATAGTAGAGGCTTCAACTGTAGGATCGCACAATATCAAACAAACCTATCAGAAGGGGGGTGAATGGTAGGGAAAACCAAACCTAAAAAAAATTTAGCGGAAATAAAAGTTACCCTCAAACGAAGTAGACGTTGAAGCTCTGTCGCCACCAGGTCAAACCGCCCACCAACTGCCGGTCAGACCGTCGAAGCCTCACCGGTCAGACCGCCGCTATCCCATCGGTCAGGCTGCACGCACACCTGTGGTTAGACCGTCGGGACCTAGAAATACCGGTAGATGACAAACTCGAAGATGTAGATTAGAACTATCGACTTTATTACATCAACTAGTGTTTACAAAGTGCACCAACAACACTCCTTACCAAAAATCTCGAACTAAACTCGAAACCCTAAATTTCTCTCTCAACTCATGTCTCTCTAAAACCGATACCGAGAAGCCTCACCCTCCCTCTCTATTTACACATGAGGTAGGCTGTGCAAAACCCACGAATCTAAACACAATTTAGGACTCCTAACCCACGTAGGAAACCCTCTCTTGCAAGTATCCAACCCATCTCTTTCCTTACCTCAATCAATCTTACCAAATTCGGACTCCCTTCCAAATTCGACTCCTCTTTCCATACGTACACAATCCCTCTTGTATACCATATGAATTTTTTCATCACCACGTGCATTGTATTCTAGCCTTTAGTATCCCGCATGATCTCTTGATGCCTGGACATCAACTTCTCCCAAGTCGACTCCGATCTATCACCGGCAACACTCTCCCGAGGCCTCAAGCAACACCTGTACATGCAACAACCAAGAAACTATATTCCGAGCACAAGTTCGTCCCAACTTGACTCACATTAGTATAACAACAGTATCCATACGCATAGAAATCATCTAGAATCCAAATCCCTAAAGGAAACATCCAAATCTAACAAGACAACCCGAACCGACAAAGATTAAGATACTGCCGGTCAGATCGTCGGGTCGGCCGGTCTGACCGCCGCAACACCTACGGTCTGACCAGCGGCACTTAGTCGGTCTGACCGCCAAGGTCAACCGAAAACACCCACTTCACAAAATCAACCATCTTATAAAATCATAAAATCTCCAAAATAACAATAGCAAACCACCAATATTTTTCATCACAAAATCTAAATCAACTTTTCATTTTACATCAACAACAACGCCATATTGGGACCATGATCATCCCCTTATCGCCGCCGCCATGAGGACAACATTAGGGCAGCGTCAGTGCTAAATCTGGAATGTGGATCTCCGGCTGATTGGAAAGGGTGGTACTTTGGCATCATTGATTAGTCGGCTATCATCCTCTGGGTTCTAGAAAATGCTGAGATTGCCGCCGTTGCTCTATCAGCTGGGTCAGCAAACCGCGGCAGGAGTTGGAATATGGGTGCTGTCGGTACAGTGGGAGTGGCAGCATGGTTGCAACTGGTCCTGCAGCTGTTGCTGGCTTGACTGCCGCTGCAGTAGGGGCTGCTGTTGCTGGTGGGTTAACAGCATAAAAGGGTGTGGCAAGGGTGGACTAACTGCTGCTGATCATTTAGGAGAAGATTTCTACAAATGGGGTGTTTTAGATCCAGGGGTGTAAAGTTTTGGTGTGTTACATCGGGTATTATATACGGTATCGCATGGGGTATTATGGCACTAATTAAGAAAAACTAATTACAGAATCCGTCAGTAAATAACAGCGAGACGAATTTATTAAGCCTAATTAATCTGTATTAGCAAATGTTTACTGTAGCTCCACATTATCAAATCATGGAGAAATTAGGCTTAAAAATTCATCTCGGCAAATTAGTCACAATCTGTACAATTAGTTATTTTTTATCCTATATTTAATTACTTCATGCCAAGTGTTGAAATGTTTGATGAAACAGGCCAAAGTTCTGCTTCAGCAAGAACCTTTCAAATCAACCAGAGTATGCAGTTTTACTCTATCATGAATTATTATGCATATTTAGCAGTGTTTGTTTTTCCTTTTTGTTAAATGTCGATCATTTATAGAGTTCAGTCAGTCTCAAATTATTTGGTATATATTCTACCCTGAACCACTGTTCTGCTGTGTGGCTACACCGAAGTTTGGCTATCCTAATTACAATATATGCTGCCAACTTGGCATGATTAAACACTTCCTGTGATTTCTTAGCTGCAACTTATTGTTGCTAATAATAGTTTGGATATCTGTCTTCTTCGCCTCAGTTAATATTTGCATGATGATCTAGAATCCTACCGCTGGTCTCCTTTTGTCCCCATTACACTGGACACTTCCATGCTTACTGTACTACTGTTGCTACGAAGTACAGGTTAAGGAATGTCCCAGTGACTGAGCCTGATAAGCCAATTATTAAGAACTTCATTACTCAGACTGGTGTTGTTAAAGGACTTCAGCAGTAGTGCAAAGGAGGGGATTGGCTTGATTATATTTCAGCACTCCCTCTCTCGGACTTGGGACTTTCGTTTATGTCACTTGATGAGGTTATTGTGTCTCCCTGATCCAATTCTTACTAATGAGAAATCATGTCCCCTACATTATCAAAGATAAAACACTGGTGGAGAAGTGCCTTTTAGTCCCGGTTCGTAAGCCCCCCCTTAGGCCCTGTTTGGGGAGGAGTTAAGATTCCTGAGAATCTGTTGGTTGGTAGCCAGCTTCTGAGAATCTGGAGAAGCTGGATTTTCAGCTTCTGGGTTTTAGTTCATTTTCTAGATTCTACAACTACAGATGAATCTGGGGTGACAATCTGGACTGTTTGGGGGAGCTGGAGATTCTGGGAAGAGAACTGCAGGCAGCTGCTAGAAACCTCCCCCAACAGGCCCTTAGTCCCGGGTTTAAAAACCAGAACTACCAATCCGGGATCTTTAGTCCCGGGTGTGAAAAAACCGAGATCTTTAGTCCCAGTTGTTGTTATCAACTGGGAACCTAAAAGAGAGGGTAGCGGCAAGTCCAGCTGGTCCTTTTTTTTTTCTTTTTTATTTTCTCCCGAATCGAGTGGTGATGCATATCGTCAAATCAAACCCAAACCACATCACCAATCCACAGCCCGATTCACAGATTCATCCACAAATACATCACAAATTCATTCCACATATCCATTCACATATTCACTCCTAACATCACAAATATATTCACAATATTGATCACAGGTTCATGACAACATCGAGTCACATACTTATTCACAACATCACAGATTCATTCACAATATCGATTCACTAGATTAATTCACAATCAAAAAATCCAAACCACAAATTATTAAAAAAATAAAAAAAACTCAAAAAAATCATCTCACCAGCGGCCCTCCCATCCGTCGCCGGCCAGCCAACCATCCCGCCGCTCCTCTCCGGCCGGATCTGGGGGAGGGGAGGGCGAGGCTGCCGACCGCGCCGGGCCGCCGCCGGCCGGCCTCCATCCCGTTGGCCCGCGCTCGGCCGCCAACCACGCCGCGCCGGCCTCACATCCCGCCGTCGCCAGCCCCCCAGTCCGCGCCCGGCCCTCCATCCCGCCACCGCGCCTCTGGTTCCGCAGCCGCCGGCTGCCTCCTGCAAGGGGAGGAGGGGGGAGGGGAGGAGGAGAGGGGGTGAGAGAAGAGCAAGGGGAGGATGGAAGGAGAAGGATGGATAGGATGGAGAAGAAAAGGAGATAAGGATGAAGATGGAGAGAGAGAGGCTGCGCATGCACAGGATGGAGAGAGAGAGGCGCGGGCTAGTGCGTGCATGCGTGCGCAGTGACGTTTTGTTAATACCAATCAGGACTAAAGATCCTCTAGGCCCTGACAAACTCTGACACAATCCTAACCGGGACTAAAAATCATCTTTCACATAGTCCCGGTGCACTCTTTAGTCCCGGTTTATAAAGGAACCGGGGACTATTGTAAAATTTGGTCGATCGACCAAAGATCGTTTCTCCAGTAATGAAAGTTACTTTATCTCAAGCTGAAATGTACTTTTTTTTTTCACTTCATTTTGCAATAGATTGGTAATTGAACAATTTTGTGGCTTTCTTCAGGTTATCACTGTTAACAATGGTGATCTAATCTTGGAAGCTTTTAAGTGCATGAAGGACAACAAAATTGGTGGTGTGCCTGTAGTAGAAGGTCCCAACAGAAATTTTGTTGGCCAGTGTGAGCATAAGGGATGTTCGCTTTTTTGTTACTTAGGCCTGACGTGTTTTCGAATTTCAGGTATCAAACCATCCGACTATTTGTTAACGCGCGAGTCATTTTTCAAATTTTGCATTTCCATGTTCCTAATGATAATCTTCCATACAGATACAGGCAACTTACTGTCATGGAGTTCATGAAGACCATAGGCTCCACCGTTCCTGATTCAGGGAAGCCACCTCTCACCTCTTCACCCTGACGCTTCTCTTGGCAGCGTGATTGACAGCATTGCATCAAGAATAACCCACCGGATATACGTCGTGGACGGTGACTTCGAGGTTGTTGGTGTCGTGACACTGCGAGCGCGAGACGTGATCTCTTGCTTATCTATGAGCCTCCTGGTTACTGTGACGACTATTTGGCATCAGCCATGGATAAGCTTGAGGACAAAGGTGCAGGTTCTGTGGACACAAGTTGAGCCATTTTCTGTATCGCCAACACCAAAATAACAGACTGAATTAGGGAGCAGTAGCAACTCTGATGTATTCAGGTTTAGTTTGTGGTGTTCCTGCAGTGAAAGTGTGTAGAACAAGAGTGATGCTGTTACTCCAAATGTAGTTTGCTTTGTGTTACTAAATTACTATATAGGGAAAAGTTAATATACCCTCGGTAAAAGTTCATGGCAAATTTTGCTACAGGACATCACGACTTCGTGGTTTTAGCTTCAGGACACCGCACGAAATCACTTTTGGGGGAAACCACTCTCAAAATATGGTTATTTGCCAGCGGACACCACGCCTGTTAAAATAATAATTTTGAGTTGAAGAGGAGAAAGAAATCGCGTGAAATATCAAAAATACCCTTGGACCCACATGTTATCCTCCCCCTCACCGACAGGGAGCCAAAGTTCCTCTCTCCCTCGAGCTGCCGGCCGAGGAGGCCATGTCCGCGTCGTCGACATTTGCAACCGCGGCAGCAGCCGGCAGCGGCGGTAGCACAGGAGCGGCAGCAGCTAGCCGGCAGCGGCGGTAGCAGCAGCAGCGACAGTAGCAGCAGTAAACAGTAGCCGCTGCAGCAGCAGCTAGCCGGCAGTGGCGGCAGTAGCAGCGGCAGCGGCAGCAGCAGCATGCTCCACGCAATATTCAACGGGATTTACACGGATTGGTTAGAGTTCGCCGGAAAATAGAAGATGAAATCCGCTTCGAATCCACGCAATATTCAACGGGATTTGCTCTGATTCTTGAGGGGAATGAAAAAGGAGGATAAGGGGAAGAAATCCCCTCAATCAATGTTTGAAACGAGCAACGGGATCGGCTGAATTTGGAAGGGGAGGCGGCAGTGTGGCGCACGGGCATGAGAGCTGGAGGTTGAAGATTTACAGTAGGGCGAGGGAGGGAAATTAGACTTTAGATGTGCAGGGGCAATTTGGTCCGATCGCGTCAAAATGTGGGCCCGCTCAAGCCTAGTCAGCACGAATACACTAAACAAATGGGCGTGGTGTCCTCTGGCAAATAGCCATGTTTTGGGAGTGTCTTCCCCAAAACTCACTTCGTGAGGTGTCCTGTAGCTAATTCCACAAAATCGCGATGTCCTGTAGCAAATTTGCCAAAGTTCATCTAACACCTCATACTTGGAAGTCGGATAACCAACTCTATCAACTTCATAGTACTGTTCGTATAACCGCTAAAAGTAATTTTTATCTAATTATTTTATTCGGTTTTATCTAATTTTACATGTACAATAGATGAATTTAGTGACGTGACACTCCCACTATCCGAAAATAACTCTATTTTTTAGTCTTGGGTGTTCAAACTAAGGTCGAGAGAAAAGACCAAAGTCTCCTTATCAACATAAAAATAGCATTCCATTCTGATGAATGGATGGATAGATAAAGGACATTGAAGGAATAAAACTTAAAATAGTATTGATGAGTAGATAGATAGGTAAAGGTATTGAAGGAATAAAACTTATAACAGGATAAAAGGGAACTTATTTTTTATCAAAAAAATAGTATTACGAGTGTTTTAGAATAAAAGGTATAAAAGAAATAAGATTTATAATAGGCTGGAAATGAACTTATTTTAGAATAAACTGTTCATGTTAGAAATAAAGTTATCTTTGGACCGAGGAATAAATATATTCAAGATATATGTCAAATTCTCCCTTAGACTCTTTTTTACAACCAATAACTGAGGATCGATACAATGACAATAATCGAGGATCAAGGATTAATGAAGTGAAAATTTATCATCTTTGTTAACCAAAACCTTATTAAGTATCTGTATACGGAAATCAGCATGTCCAAAACAACCTCAGAAGTTATATGAACAATATTATATAGTAAGTTGAAGCGTTTAGGTTAGGGTGTTAGATATGCTTGTATCCAAAGTTATATTTGTATGACGTTAGAACAAACTGACATTGCGTGCCTTCCTCGGATTGAGATCCATTGACTTACTTCCTTCCAACTTAAGTCACTGACATGTGGATCTACTCTGTCAGTGACCTACATCAGAATTAAGTAGAGGATCCTCTTATGTCTTCCTTTTACCCGGAGGGATCACTAATTTGTTTTGGGGTGAATCGCTTGTAAGGTCATTCAACTTATACTTCAGGTTCTATTTGGTCCCTGATATTTTATATTATTTAAAAAGTCTTTAAAGTTTATCAGGTAACTTAATATAATCCGCATACCCGCTAAAAAGATAACACGGAATGCCACACCATCCTTGCCTTGCATACATGGTTAAAATCGATATTTTGATTTTATCCTTACCTATGCCAATTTAAGAAAAAGAGAAATAAAGAGAAAAGGAGAGAAAAAGGACAAATACAAATGTAGTAAAGACACAAAGATACAATAATCATTATGTTTTGCCGTTTCCTTTCTTCTTTCTTATTTCGTACATTCTTCAATGCGGTTAGGTAAGGAGAGCACTCCACGCGTCCACATCCGACGCCTGGAAGGGTGTTTCCTCTCCCAACGCATTAAGGCTTTATGCATTGTGCATAAACTCTACAGAAGGGTATCAACGTCATTTTAACAGTCATGCGCTCGGTTTACGATGATGTCCTGATGGTTTACGCAAACAACTCCAACCAGCATCAGTACCCAGATATCCTGCCGGATGATATGGTCACCACCGTCGCCGGAGAAGATAGACATTGCACATGGTTTACATTAATATAGTTATGGTTTACGCTAATAGAGAAGGACCATGCGCAACGTAAACCATGCGGTGGGAGAGGATATGGTCACCGCCGTCGCCGGATAAGATAGACGTTGCGCATGGTTTACATTAATATAGTTATAGTTTACGCTAATAGAGAAGGACATGCCATGGCCGCTGCTTTATTTAGCGTTTATAGAGGTAGAACACAAGGTAAGTTATATATGTAGTTTAGATGAACTTTCGTACAAGATCCGGATAAGTGAATGGTTATTCGTTTACATAAATTCCTACATGGTTACGCAAAATCTTATTGCGAGTTACATAGCCACAGCAGATCCGGACTAAATGAATGGATTAAGTTCTGTTAATAATAATGTTATGTTGTGGGCCAGCCCCATAACCAGGGTTCGTAAAAATTGTATTTTTAAAAATAAAGACTGAAAAAGACACTGCAATTCATAGCGGATGGCCCAACAGAAGTACATGAAAATAGCCCACCTGCGTTGTACTATTTTACTACTAAACCCTTACGTTTTCATAATTATGCTCAAGTTTTTACATCTGTATTCCATTTAGCACCTTAATATTTTTAGAATTTATTAACTACTGTTAGATATTTTATTTGATACCCATAGATTGAAAGGTAATTATGTTTGAATCTCTCAAAGGTAATTGCGTAAATCGTCATGTGGTTACTCACTTACTCTCATAGGATCTACCACAACTACTATTCATCCTCCTTGGAACATTTAAAAATTGGATTACGCCAAGCAGGACGACAGGCAGGGAATCAGCCCATACACCAAAAAAGATGGATTATATGTCGAGGACGACAAGGGTTACGCCAAGCAGGGAATCAACCCATACACTACCAGCTGCTGTCTACGCCAACAAGATGAGAGTTACGCTGCAAAAGGTTCAAATTCCAAGGCTTGTACGTGCACGCGGGCATCGCGAGGTGCCCTACATGGTACACACCCACGTGTGGATCTCGCGCGTAAACACATCCATGCTACGCTCGAAAGGTTAATGTACACGCACGAAGGATGAGTTTACGTCCACGATCTACGGGCATGCGTGAACCATATGTAGGCAACTCGCGATCCCCCGTGTACGCACCACCAATTACACATACGTGGGGAAACCACATCCATCCTACGCTCACAGTGTCGCTGTACGCGAGACGCGACGTACGTGCCTGAGGCGTCGCAACACTCTGTTGTCGCTAATCGAAGGACTTGCAACTATGCAATGAGTAGTATACTAGATATACGATGAAGAACACTGGGATGCGAAAGAAAAAAACTCTTAAGCAACATCTAACGATAACATCTCCAATACTTAACATGGAGATACAAAAGAAAAAGAAGTCTGAAGCAACATCTAATTATAACAACTCCAACACTTGACCCCTCCCCCAGCCCAGCCAGCCGGCACCCATAAGCCCATTAGACCCAGCGTGCAAGCCAGGCCTAAGAGGTAGGGAAAGAGGCCGCGAGGAGTACGCAGTTGCGCACATATGTACGGTACGACTAAGGGCCGGCGCGTCGATTTGACGTAAACCGTGCACGGTTTACGCGTACGCAGGCATCGAGAGGTGCTCTACATGTGGGGCAGGCGCGAACCATATGTAGGCAACTCGCGATCCCCCACTCCCCCACTCCCCTGACCATCCATGCTATGGTCGATTGCTCGAAAGGTTAATTTACACGCACAAAGGATTAGCTTACGTCCACGATCCACGGGCAGGAGTGAACCATATGTAGGCAACTCGTAATATGATCCCCCGCGTACACCATTTATGCTCTAAAGGTTCACCGTCAAAAATTCCCCATTTACGGTCAAAAGGTGTACGCATACAGGTGAATGGGTTACGCACCACCAATTACACCTACGTGGGGAAACCACATCCATCGTACACTCACGGTGTCGTTGCACGCGAGACGCACGTACGTGCCTGAGGCGTCGCAGCACTCCGTTGTCACTAATCGAAGGACTTGCAACTATGCAATGAGTATACTAGATATATGACGAAGAACACTGAGATGCGAAGAAAAAAACTCTGAAGCTACATTAACGATAACAACTCCAACACTTGACATGGAGATCCACACGAGGACACGGTTTACATGTACGTGGATGATCGCGAGATCAGGTGCCCAACATGGTTCACGCCCACGTGTGGATCTCGAACATAAACACATCCATGCTACGCTCGAAAAGGCTAATTTACGCGCACGAAGGAGGAGTTTACGTCCACGATCCATGAGCAGGCGTGAACCATATGTAGACAATTCGTGATCCCCCGCATACGCGTAAACCTTCATGCACGTCTCGCGCGTACAACAACACTGTGCCTGAGGTGTGTGCATTACGCCCAAGTCGGGATTTCGGACGTAAACACGTACATAGAGCGTACCGCCTACAACACGGTTTACACGTATGTGATGGCTGATATGCTATTTCGTGAGTCGTGCGCGCTCTACGCGTACCCGGAGATCGCTAGGTGCCTACAAGTTTCATCACCCCTGCCCGTGCCTACAATGTTTTAACACAACTCGCAAACCACTGTACGCTAGGCGTTCATGACATATGTGGATGGTTTACCCACACGATGGGATTGCGCACATAAACAGGCACGTCGAACGTATGAGTAGAATCGATGTGTTTACGTCCAGAATCCGAGGACGGTGGTGGCCCGAGGAGAAGACCTTGATAAAATTATAAATTATATATATCACATTTTTAATATTTTGGATAATAATAAGGGGCTAACAATAAAATCGATGATGTGTTTGGCTCGTAATAGTTCAAATATAAAGGACTATTATATAAAACAAGCCAAAATGGGCTTCATAATGGACTGCCATTGGAATTTACTCCTATCATTATTCACTACACCGTTGAGAGGATTACCTGCTAAATTTAGGTGGGCCTGGCCTACCATAAAATTTTTTTCGTTCTCACAGCGTATACTAGAGGAGTGATATATATATATACATACATACATACATATATAGATATATATACATACATACATACATACATACATATATATATATATGTATATGTATATGTATGTATGTATGTATGTATGTATAAAACTGTGCAAGTGTAAGTACGTGCGCAGCGTGCTAGTGATGCCATCCCCGGTTGCTCAGTTCACAGATGTAGGATCTGTTTTGTTCTTTGCCAATATCAAATTTTGGGCAATAGCAAGAAGTAGTGGTTACCATTTTTTTTTTGGTAAATATGTACTTTGTCGACTAATTCTTTATCCATCAATTGAGGCTCAAGTAATTTATTGATTATTCCAATGATTAATGTTCTAGTGCAATTTTTTTATATAATATGGTTCAGTGTAACCCTTCATGAAGTATAAATAAACCACTTAAAAAAATAAAACACCCAATAAAAAGAGAATCTCTTGTATCATAGCAGAATAAAAAACAGGACATGCACAAACAAAACAGAGCCAAAGGGAAAGTGCAACAGCTCATATATTGTACTAATAATAGTGCTTAATATCCATAACAGGATATGGCACATAAAGTAGTACCATGGATATATATGCGTATAATGTTGTTAGATCAAATCTTAGAAGGAAACAACCTGAATAAAATATATCTCTATCCTCTGGCCGGCCACTGCATGCGCTAATCATCCTCAGCCCATGCAAAACCAACGCCAAACCCCACTTCATGTGACCAATCAGCACGTATAAATGAGATAGAATCCAAATTCATCTCGGTCACCTCCCTTAACGCTAGCACAGACCTGGCTCCTGGTTATGCTTTTTTTCAGATCAACACCAGAAGGCTTTGACTGCAATGAAAAATACAAGAATCCATATCATGTCTTCATGTTGTCAAGCTATTCACTCTGCATCCTTGCTGTTGTCCATCCAAAACCATGCATCCATCAAGCAACAGCAGACCAAAGAACACAATGATCTCACACACCACACACACAGATATATATATAGCTGACTCTTGCGCAAACCACTCAACACTTTTCTAAATAAATTGGCTTGCATAAATAGACTAACTAAAAGCCAAATTAGATACAAACAAGCTGCTCAGTTGATTCTTAACACTTAAAAAGTGTTAACCAAATTAGATACAAACAAGCTGCTCAGTTGATTCTTAACACTTAAAAGTGTTAAGAATCAACTGAGCAGCTTGTTTGTATCTAATTTGGCTTTTAGTTAGTCTATTTATGCAAGCCAAATTATTTAGAGAAGTGTTGAGTGTATAACATCTTTTTTCAGAAAAAATATAAAAAAAGAATTTGAAACCTATTTAATTACTACCAAAACCTACCACCATACCCACAAATGCATGATCAAAATGCGCCTATAATCTGGTGAATGGAGGTATAGGTGCCAACGACGGTGACGCACACTCCGATGACCAGTATCCCAATGATCATCGTCCTCTCGAAGCAGCCAACTCCTCCTCGGGACATGTAGATATTGAGGTAGCTCAGGCACGGGAACAGCACGGCAACGGTGATGTTTAGCGAGGACCCGATGAACAACATGAGGTAGCCGAAGAAGGGCAATGTGCATGCCAGCACCACTGTGCTGATGACGACGGCTATGCTGGTGAGCACCCTGGTCAACCAGTTGTTCTCAACATCCGTCGTCGCTGACAACTTCTCCTCTATCGCCATTGTGACTAGCTGGATCACGAGCGCATAGTTCGCCAGCAGGGTGATCAATGTCGTCAGGATGGCAATCCTGGGTAGTGTTTGGTTGCAAGGATGGGATGGGATGAACCCACTTTTAGGGGTGTTTGGTTGAGAGGTGAGTGGGACGGGATGGTCCCTGGAGAGGAATATTCCTCTCAGATCCGTGATAAAAACGATCCGCCAAAATCGGCCAGACCAATCCATCCCACTTCGACGGAGCCCACGGCGTCAGCTCCCGCTCGGCTCCGCTGTAGCACCGCCGCCTCATCCGCGTCGACCTCCGCCTCCGCGACCGGCCGTCACCTCGTCCCCCGACCGCCTCCGAGACCGACCGCCGCCGCTCATCGTCAGCTCCGCCGCGGCACCACCACGGCCGCCCGTCCCTCCCCCGGCGCCCGCTTCGTCCTCCTCCGCCTGCTCCCTCCACTTCCATGACCGTCGCCGCCTCGTCCGCGTCCGCCTCCGTGACCAGCCGTCGCCTTATCCGTGACCAGCCGTCATTGCTCATCTGCGCCTCGTCGCCTCCGGGACCGGTCGCCGCTCGTCCGCGCCTCGCCTCGCCTCGCCTCCACGACCGGCCGCCGCCTGTCTACGACCGACCGTCGTCGCTCGTCCGCATCTGCCTCCGCGACCGGCCGTCGCCTTGTCGCGACCGGCCGCCGTTGCTCGTCCGCGCCTCGTCGCCTCCGGGACTGGCCGCCGCTCGTCTACGCCTCGCCTCGCCTCGCCTCCACGACCGGTCGCCGCCTCGTCCGCGACCGCTCTCCGCGGTCGACCGCCGTCGCTCGTCCGCGCCTCGCCTCGCCTCCATGACCAGTCGCCGCCTCGTCCGCGACCGACTGCCGCCACTCGTCCGCGCCTCGCCTCCCCTCGCCTTCGCGACCGGCCGCCGCCTCGTCTGCGACCGGGCCGCCGCCGCTCGTCCGCGCCCGCCTCCGCCTCTCCTCCGCTCGCGCCGACGAGCTCCTCCGTCCCCATTCTCACCACTTGCTCCAACCTAGCCGCTAGGAGCAGACGGACCTAACAGTCCGTGAAACATTGTCCATCCCATCCCATCTCAATCCTTTCTACCAAACAAAATACTATAACCATCCTATACCACAAACCAAAACACACAACTGGAACCATCCCATCCTAAAAAACTGGGATAGGTCTAACCCATCCCACATGGTCCCCAAACCAAACACACACCCCTGGTGTACAGCTTCCCCGTGGGTAAGTTCTGTGTCACCTGCGACTGCACATCCTCACCATAGATCAGATATCCCAACACTGCTGTCACTGCGCAATTTAGGCTACACAACACCGAAGAGATCAACAAAACCAACACATTAATTGGAGAGTAATAGAACATTATTGGAGTATTGATCCATTATCATCATCATCATGGTTTCATAAACCAAATTATGATAATTGGAACTGATAATCCATGATCAATTATCATTGGTTGCCAAATCCCTCTAAGTGAAAGGTAAAACTTAAAAATGCAACATCATTGAGCAACATCATCTGAAGATATGGACAATTGAATGCAACGGTTGATACAATATCTGTCATTAGATCATTGATAAGTATCAGTAAAAGAATGGTGAAAGGTCCAAGATTGTTCGAGAAACTTCCATGAGTTAATGGAGTAATAGTCAATGTCCTACCACTTTTGCATCTTATCCCTAAAAATTCTCATACCTATTGGTTGAGTCTAAACTTAGTACAAGAATATATACAACACAATAGATCTCTATTTTAACTTGGCAGTGAAAGTTTATGATGCAACACATCTTCCAAATTTAGATATGTTGCCTTTTAATTTATCTAAAATTGTATTGGACTACACATAAAATTACTTAAAAACAAATTTTGTAAACTCTGTATTCAAATGGCTAATATAATTCTTTCATTTTAAGTGCTAGACACATCTTCTAACTTTAGGTTTAACATACAAACTAAATAACATTAGGCGGCTCATGATTAGCTTTATATTTAAGCTACATTGCTTTTACATGGGTGTATGAACGGTAACTAAATATAGTTGAGAGGCGACCCCAATCGCCTCCAGTCACCAGTTTATTCCGCTGGAGTGATAGGTTGTACTGTAGCACAGTACACCTTCACGTCACCGCACACGTTAAACTGGTCGAAAGGCCAACCCAACATTATCCTAAATTTACGTCATTATGCAAAAAAAAATATTAATGCTAAATTGTGAATATTGCATTTGCCATTAATTTCATATTGCACTCACCATTCTATATCAGTGTAAATTAACATTACGAAATTGATAACTAGTACAACATTTTTTTTAGGGATGGTACAACTTATTTTAATAAATCATTTTAATGTTGATTTCATTTGATCCTAATTCTTACTTTTAATTGGATGGTCAAAATAAACTTATTAGCTTAACTTTTATCTGCATGATGTATATACACCTGCTATATGATGGGAGCGCCAACAAAATATATGAGGGGCATGCAATGATGAGTATGATGAGAACGTAGCAACTATGATGATTAAGAGGTGTGCGAGTATAGTGTGCATGATTAGTGATGTATGAGTTCTAAAAATAATTATGAGTGTGCGCGTCTTCCATGCATACATGTAATAAAAAAACAATATGTTTGTATTCTTACTAAACCTGTTGCTAATTTAATTCCACCATTTACTATTCAATTTTCATTAACCATAATTCTAAATTTACATTGTTAGTTGTTATCATAAATTTTAGCAAACTTACTATCAAGTTCAACACATAAATACATTTTAAAAAGTGTACCTTAGGAAAATCCTTCTTGGACTTCATCGAGGAGTACACGGTCGGGAAGATGCCATGGCCGACAAAGCAAACGAAGTAGAGGCTAAGGGCGGTGGGCAACCCGCTCAGAATCAAGAGGTTGTTGCCCGCCATGTGGAAGCCCTTGTTGGCCACGCCGGCCCAGACCAGCGATGCCGTCAACGCCACCGACGAGACGAGCCCGATTTTCAAGACGTAGGTGAGCATGCTGAGGTTCTTGAGTCACGTCGTCGGGAGGATGACGGAGGCCGTCGTGAGCACGAACAGCTGCTTCCCGTGCACCTGGTACCCTAGGATCTCCACCACCGTGCCGGGGAGGAGCTTATCGAGGTTGTCGCCCTTGAGGATGAGGAAGCTGATGGCGATGAGGTAGAGCTCGGCGTACATGATGAGGCCGATGGCCGTCCGGCCATAGCCGCCGAAGGCGAGGTGGTCAATGTCTGGGTAGCTCCGTACACAGCGGTCGGCGCGCATGCAGCGGTCAATAAGGCTGCTGGTGTAGAAGCAGATGGCGCCGACCATGGCGAAGAGCGCCAGGCTGAGCCACCCACCCTGCAATAGTGCGTACGGCATAACCAGAAATCACATTGCTAAAGTTGAGGCAGCTCCTCCCCGAAGGAAGCGCCGGTGATGCAGAACGAGCCGCCGTCGGTAGGGAAGAATTGCTGCTCCATGTCGGTAGGGAGGAGGAGCTGCTGCTCCATGTCACAAACCAGATCTTCTCGTGTTTGCTATGGAGGAGAGCCTCGTCGATAGGGCTCTTATCCGCCACCATAATCCCTGTGTCTGTGTGTGCACCTGTTAAACCAAAAATCACCCGATAGATTTTTAAATCAAAATCACTTAGATTTTTAATACTTACTGAAATAGCATGTATAACTTATCATACGTATCATAACACATAATTCATTATTAAAGATAACCTTATAGTTAAAAATAAAGTGCAACTTACACTCAGTGAAAAATAGAAAAAAAATACAAATCTAATAGAAATTACATTGTAATTTACAATGAGTGGAAATGTAGTTATTACAAATTATACTCTTAAAAGTACTATATTTACACTGTAATTTTTTTTCCTCAACTTACCTCCTCTCTCTCTCATCATTACCAGGCTTTCATCCCCTGTACGCTTTTGGGCAAAGTGAAGTTGACAGGAATCAGTACACTAGACGATTAAAAACAACTTTAAAATATTTAATTAGTGAGAGACAAAGATAATCAGCCGTATGCATGGATGTACAATACCAGGTAGTCCAGCACTCGCGAGCTAAGAGTTTCGTGGGAGCGCTGACACAAAGAGGTCACGGATCTAAAGGTTAGATTAACGGCTGAAAAATCGACAAATCTTAACGGAAAAATTTGTCGAGGTATTTTTAGCTTAATCGATTATTAGTTGAGAGTTGAGATGAGATCTAATTTAGAATGGGCAGAATATGTGAGATTAGTTATATGTTGAGATATCTTGACTCGATAATTCATGAGCGTAACTAACTGGGACACCAGATCAAGCTCTAACTCCTCTGTGCTCATTTGCACTTCGTGGACTCGTACAATTGGTAATAAATTCGCTTTTTCTTCTCCTATTTTGTGTCCATGGTTCACCATTATGTCCACAACCGGTTGCAAAGTAAATTGCATTGTAAAAAAAACTAAATTAACTTATGTAATTTAGAGACTTACCTATGTAATCTTAGAGCTTACATTATAAATACACTAAAATTATACTAAAATTATATATGTAATTTTAAGACTTACAATGTAAAAGTACATGTTGATTACTTTTTAATGAAAAATATTGCGGAATAAATATAGATGCTCTCAATTAATAATCACTCTAACACGCGGGTAGCATACTGCTGGACTGATAGAACAAACAAAATAGTAATCTATCTATTATTCCTGTTCTGCCGGCTGCCTATTGGTCCAGGTGGCACGATGCTTTTCTGACGCATGTACGACGCTGCCTATACACCCGGCCTATACACAGTTGCGCATGGCTCATGGCATCATGGGCCAAGTGCCATGCATGATTGAATGGACTAGGTAGGCCCACGTGTGAAGAGAGAAAAGAAAAGGAAAAAGATTGGTCTATCACTGCACGCATTGATTTGGTTGCTTCTGTTTACACTGTAATTTTGACAAATTAATTATTGTATAAAAACTTTAAAAATAAACCATGTCAAAAACTAATTTAAAAATAGACCGTGACCTTAGCGCCAACCCTAATGACACTTAAACTAAAGGCAAAATTTGCTACAGAACACCGAAAAATTGCGCTCTTTACTGTGAGACATCCAAAGATCATGAATCTTTTCGTGGACACTATAAAAAGTGGTAATTAGCTGTTGGACATTCCTCCTATTATTTATTATTTTCAGTTAAAATGGAGAAAGAAAGAGTTGAGTAAGTACCAAAATACCCCTGCTCTCTCTTATTTTCTTTTCCCTTCTTTCTTCCTCGCGCTTGCTACTGCCAAGCAGAGGTGCGACACGCGCGGCCAACGCAGCCGGCCCGAGCCGAGAGGTGTGACGTCCGCGGCCAACGCGGTCGGCCCGAGCTGGGACGGCTCGGCCACGGCGGGGCGGCGGCGCATCGCCGGGTTCACCGCCGACGGTGACGATGCACCTGAAGCTGCCGAGGAGCTCGTTGATGGCGAGCACGATGTTGTTGCCATCATTCGCCATCACGACCAATTTCCGGCAATCCATTACATCCTAAATTTTTCCCGTACCCATAGAGGCACTGCACCCAATCAATTTTAAAAATTAGACGAAGATGCCTTGCCAGTCCAAACTCCATTGGGCTGCCGTCAAGCTCATCACGGGCACACAACCCCGACGTTGCTTTGTCCTGCAATCGTTGGAAATCGACTTCCCAAAGTTCCCAGACACCCCGTCGTACTACTGCTTGGTCAAATTGAAGCTGCGCTATATTTCCCCTTTGCAACCCGGTCTCCCGCACCGACACCCTAACTGTGCGGCTCTCTCGTGGCGCCGCTGACGGGTGGCCAAGCTCCAGGCCTACCTCCTCCAACCAGCTGCCGCATGCTCTGCCCCAGCCAGCAACTGCACATGCTCTCCATTGCCGCTGATGCGCACACGCATGAGAGAGAAGGTAGCAGCAGGAAGAAGAACATGAACAGAGAAAGCTAGAGATGTGTGATTGACAAGTGGGCCCATGGGTAAACTTGTCTTTAATAAATGTTTCTCTCTCCATTTTCTCTAGATATAATAAAATAATACCGTGGGTGTCCAGCAGCTAATTACCATATTTTTACAGTGTCATCTAACAAAAACGTATTTCTTTCAGTGTCCTCCAGCAAAAAGCACAATCTTTGGATATCCTGTAGCAAAATTTGCCTAAACTAAAACATCTCAGCACCACCCGACGTGGTACAAATTAGCTATGTAAAAAGAATTCAGCGTCACTATACATTACGCTGACCTCTTAATAGGTTTAAAATATCATACGTTGAAATCCTGAGTAGTGTTTAACTTTGTCCGTTTTATCAAAAAAGTGCCTATAAGTAATAAAAATAGACAAAACAATTTTAAAATTAAGTAGTGAATTTAAATTATACAAGTAATTTTCAATTATTAAATAAATAAACCAAGATTAGTATTGCTATGTCTTAAACACATGGTAAAGGTTAACATATATATTTTAGAAAAGTGCTCTCACGAATTGTGCGTATCGTTGGGTATTCTTGCAGAACACTGTTAATCCTAGAATGAATTCATATTGGTATATGTATTTCTTCCTAAAAATAGGAAAGGAACGTGCATTTTTTTTCAAGAAAATATATATGTTCAAAGTGTTCAAATACAAAACATGCAATTTCATTAAAAAAATTACTTATTAACCCAATAAAACATAGCTAGCATACGTTACCACTCTTTCTGCAACCTTTTACAAACACAAAAGTAAGAAAAAATATTTAAGAGTTTTGTGGACATGAGACTGTCTATATTATGACAGCCAGTTGAATTTTGGGTAGTATCAGCCGAATTTTGGATGGTGGGATCCTTCCCAATCTAACACGTGTTAAAAATCCTAACGCCGCCCAAATCTCCAACCACAGGTTGACGTGTGTCACGAAGTTCTATTTTGAGCAGTTAATTAATGGGTCTGTCAATGTCAATATCAGTTCAATAAAAATCTGTTGCTCAACTAAAAGGGCACGCCAGCTCTGTTGCTCAAATAAAAGGGCACGTCAACTATTCTTAGGTTACGCGGTTCTGCTATACATTACTTCTTCTGCTACACATCATACATCCTTTTCGTTCAAGTTGACCAGCTTTATATATAAAAGAACATAGTAAAACTTTTGACATGAAATAAATATTATTTAAAAATATATAAAATGATGGATTTAACAAAAATATACGTTTTATCAAACTTAAAAAAGTTGGCTTAACCCAAAACGTCCAAACAACTTTAAGTTCGACCAAATATAGAATAATATAGTAATATTTTCAGAACCAATTTGTTGTTGTAAATATCACTATGTTTTTTATAAGCTTTGACAAACTTGAAAAGGTTTAAAACAAGGACAAACCCAAAATGACTGAAAACACAGAGGGAGTAGTACTTACCGAATAATTATAGTTTTATTGCTTTTCACTGTCTATCAGCCATTAAGTCCATTAAGTAAAAATTAAATTTTTTCTATTAATTTCCTACTGTACAGTCCTCTTCAGTGCACACATCGCAATTATCTTCACCCGCACGTGCTTCCAATCTCAAATCTCAAAATTGTAATAAAATAAGAGAAGGGCAAAACAAAAGGAAATTAACCTCAGGCAAGAGATACGTATGGAGGTAGAGTCACAATGAAGGAAATGAAAGAAATTAGGTTGTTAACCAATTTTTTCTTATGGAAACATAATTTTTAAATAAAGCATGTTTCTCTAAATTTTACAATGAAACAAGCGATGGGCAGATTAAGAAAAAAACTAGTGTTCCTAGTCAGTGACGGTCTAGCGGATTCAGCATGGGTGGCCTCGCTCAAACCCCTCCTACCTAGTTGTATCACCATGGAGAGCAAGGAGAGTGGGAGAGAAAAGGAAGAGTAGAGTGGGCTAGAGAAAGGAGGCACAGATCCCCCTCTAATTCAAAGCTAGATCATACAAAACACATGGTCCTAACCTACATATATATACGGCATTAAAATTTACAGACAAAACACAGAGTATGGTGAATGGAGACAAATAACAAAAAGGCATATAAAACGAGCATACTGGTAGGGTTAGGAGAAGGTGCACACGTGCAGGGAGGAGGCGTCGTCGGACATAAGAAAGAAGATATATGCGCCTTTCGTTTTGTTATTATATGTTGAGTTCCGTTCCGAACTTCTATCAGCCAGGTACTTGGAATTGGAACTTAAAAATTGCTAGTTGTTTTCATTGGATTACTCTATATATACCAAAAAAATTAGTAAGGCTTCCGTGAGTTTTTTCGTCCGTCGTTTTTTCGCTGTTTCTTCCTTTTTTTATCCGTATTTCTTTTTTTTCCCGTCCGGCCTTTTTTCGCTTTTTATTTCTTTTTTTCCGTGTGTCCCTTTTTTTCCGCCATTTTCCCTTTTTTTTATCCACTTTTTTTTTCCGACGTCGCTTCTTCGGTTTTTTTTCCATCTTCTTTTTGTCTTTTTTTTTCTTTTTTTTGCATGTTTTTCCTTCTTCCAGTTTTTTCATCTACTTTTTCCATCTCTTATTTTTTTGTCACTTTTTTTGGCAAGCGGTGAGGATTCGGTTTCTAATCTACTTGGTTTTTTTCCATTGACAGGATTTAATCTCAAGCTATTGCCCTGGCCAAACTCTAGCGCCACCGCCACAGTGATTTGCCTCCCGTGCATTCCCTACTCTAATTGATTGCAAAAATTGATTCCCCACACTCCCTCATTTTTTTGATTTCCTCTTACGATTCGGCTTTACATCACCAGATTTAATCTCGATTTAACAGTCGTCGTTCCTCATAATTTCCCCTTTCAATTTGGATTTAATTCACTAGATTTAATCTTCGTCAACCGGTGATCTTCCCTAGTCGTTTTTATCCTGAAGTTTGTGGATTCGCACGTGTGCAGGGAGGACGCACCGTCGGACGGAAGAAAGAAGATTTATACGCCTTTCCGTTTTGTTATTATATGTTGAGTTCCGTTCCGAACTTCTATCAGTCAGGTACTTGGAACTTAAAATTGGTAGTGTTTTCGTTGGATTACTCTATATACCTAATAAAAAAAATTTGTAAGGATTCTGTGAGTTTTTTCGTCCGTCGTTTTTTTCGCTCTTTCTTCCTTTTTTTCCCTTATTTCTTTTTTTCTGTACGGCCTTTTTTCGCTTTTTTTCTTTTTTTTTTTTCCGTCCATCCCTTTTTTCCGTCGTTTTCCCATTTTTCTTCCATCCACTTTTTTTCAACATCGTTTCTTCGGTTTTTTTCCGTTCGCTTTTGTTCCGTCTCCATTTTTTTCAGTCAGGATTTTTGGCACGCGGTGTGGATTTGGTTTTTAATCCACTTGGTTTTTTCTTGTCGCCAGGATTTAATCTCAAGCTGTTGCCCTAGTCAAACCCTAGCACTGCCGCCACATTGATCTGCTTCCCGTGCATTTCCTTCTCTAATTGATTGCAAAAATGTATTCCCCACTACTCCCTCATCATTGATTTCCTCTTACAATTTGGCTTTACTTCACTAGGTTTAATCTCCATTTAACATTCGTCGTTTCCCTATAACTTCCCCTTTCAATTTGGATTTAATTCACTAGATTTAATCTTCGTTAGCTGGTGATCTTCCCCTAGTTGTTTTTATCCTGATTTTTTGGATTCGCTCCGATTTGGGAAAAACTGAAAGAAGAGATTACTGATGTTTATGTTGTTGTATCACTAAAAAAAACGTTCTTGACCCGTTGCAACACACGGGTATTTTTTTCTAGTCCCATCCAAATTAGAGGAGCAGAGGAAATTACGAAAAAACAAGTATAGAAGGATATAGCAGAACATGCAGGGTAAACTGGCCTAATAACAACAATAGGAAAAAAGAGAAGAAATTATAGGGCGCAGCTAATTTCTCACCTCTCCCACCAATTTGTAGATCAATGGCGGCCGCGGCGCGCGCACCGCTACACCGCCGCCGCACGCCCGGGTGAGAATACCGGTGGAGACGCGGCGTGACAACGATGATGCGGCGAGTTGTGGTCGAGAGCTCTCACCAGACGGGGTTATGGAAGAAGGTTTTAAAGAAAATTGCGGGAGAGGATTAGATCTATATATGGAAGAAGGTTTAAATAAAAAAGAAAGGAAGGTAGGTAGGACGTGTGGGGGAGAGTAAACACCGTTGGACGGAAGAAGATGATATTACGCCTTTCGTTTGTTATTATATGTTGAGTTCCGTTCTGAACTTCTATCAGTCAAATACTTGGAACTTAAAATTTGGTAGTTATTTTCGTCGAATTACTCTATATACCTAATAAAAAAATTGTAAGGATTCCGTGAGTTTTTTCGTCCATCTTTTTCGCTCTTCTTCCTTTTTTTTCCCTTATTTCTTTTTTTTCTTTTTTTTGAGGTTTTCCCTTTTTTTTTCGTCCACTTTTTTTTCGACGTCGTTTCTTCGGTTTTTTTTCGTCCTTTTTTCTTTTTTTTTTGCAATTTTTTTTCCGTTTTAAAGTTCTTTTCATCTGCTTTTTTCCCGTCTCTATTGTTTTAGTCACATTTTTTGGCACGCGGTGAGGATTCGGTCTTTAATCCACTTGGTTTTTTTTTTCGTCGCCAGGATTTTAATCTCCAGCTGTTGCCCTGGCCAAACCCTAGCGCCGCCACCACATTGACTACCTCCCGTGCGTTTCCTACTCTCTAATTGATTCCCAACTACTCCCTCATCATTTGATTTCCTATTACAATTCGGCTTTACTTCCACTAGATTTAATCTCCATTTGTCGTTTCCCCATAATTTCCCCTTTCAATTCGGATTTAATTCACTAGGTTTAATCTCGTCAGGCCGGCAATCTTCCCCTAGTTGTTTTTATCCCGAGTTTTATGGATTCGCTCCAATTTGGGAAAACTTGAAAGAAGATATACTGATGATGTTTCTGCTGTTGTATCACTAAAGAACGTCTTACCCATTGCAACGTACGGGCATTTTTTCTAGTCCCATCCAAATTAGAGGAGCAAGGAAATTGCGAAAAAACAAGTATAGAAGGGATATAGCAGAACATGCAAGGTAACTAGCCTAATAACAAAATAGGGAAAAAAAGAAGAAATTATAGGAAAGTAGCTAATTTCTCACCTCTCTCACTGATTTGTAGAGCAATGGCGGCCGCGGCGCGCGCACCGCTTACACCGCCGCCGCACGCCCGGAGAGATATACGGTGGAGACGCGCGTGACAACGATGACGCGGCGAGCTGTGGTCGAGAGCTCTCACCAGCCGGGGTTATGGAAGAAGGTTAAAAGAAAATAGCGGGAGAGGATTAGATCTATATATGGAAGAAAGTTAAAAGAAAAACAAAGGAATGGTAGGGTTAGGAGAAGGCGCGCGAGTGCGGGGAGGAGGCGCCGTCGGACGGAAGAAAGAGGATATATACGCCTTTCGTTTTGTTATTATATGTTGACTTCTGTTCTGAACTTCTATCAGTCAGGTATTTGGAACTTAAAAAATTGATAGTTGTTTTCGTCGGATCACTCTATATACCTAATAAAAAATTTGTAAGGCTTCCATGAGTTTTTTCGTCGGTCATTCTTTTCATTGTTTCTTCCTTTCTTCCGTTATTTCTTTTTTTTTCGTCCGGCCTTTTTTTCGATTTTTTTTTCTTTCTTTTTTTCCGTCCCTCCCTTTTTTCCGCCGTTTTCCCTTTTTTTCTGGTCCACTTTTTTTTCGACGTAGTTTCTTCGGTTTTTTTCCATCCTCTTTTTTGCATGTTTTTTTCCTTTTTCCCGGTTTTTTTCATCCGCTTTTTTTTCTGTCCCTATTTTTTTAGTCACATTTTTTTAGCACACTGTGAGGATTCGGTTTTTAATCCACTTGGTTTTTTTTCCTTCGCCGGATTTAATCTCAGGTGTTTCCCTGGCCAAACCCTAGCGCTGCCGCTACATTGTTCGCCCTCCCGTGCGTTTTCCTACTCTAATTGATTGCAAAAAGTGATTCTCCCACTACTCCCCTCATCATTTGATTCCTCTTACAATTCGGCTTTACTTCACCAGATTTAATCTCCATTTAACAGTCGTCGTTTCCCCATAATTTCCCTTTCAATTCGGATTTAATTCACTAGATTAATCTTCCTCAGCCGATGATCTCCCTAGTCGTTGAGGGAGATCTGTCTTCCCCGTGATCTCTAGCGGCTTTCCGTGAGCCAAGAGGAGGGATCGTAGTAGGATGAGCATTATCAACTCAATTCTGCTCATGTCCCTTCTTTCTCCGTCTTGATGCCAGATATTTTAAGGCGGTGTTTTTGCTGATTGGGGGCTGTTACATACTCTCTTCGTCCCAAAAGAAAATCAAACCCTACGGATGTGTCCAGATTCATCTCTAGGCGTTTGATTTTTTTTTCCGTGTGTCCCGATTCCTCCCTAAGGGTTTGATTTTTTTTTACATGTTGTCCAGCTTCATTTCATAGGGTTTGATTCTTTTTTCGGACGGAGGGAATAAGTGAATAACAATTTCTCTGAAGATAATTTGAACGGGTTTTGATTAATTAAGGTGGGTCCAATCGGGAATGCTTAATGGGCGGGGTGGACGCCTCCCCCGTCCCGACCAGAGCTATCACATCCGCCCGCTCCCTCCTCTTACTTAACTCCCTCTCCTCCCTTCTCTTCATACTACAGTAAACCACAAAAAAATTTAAAAAAAACAAAAAGTTAGAAAAATTTATGTATAGAAATACTATGTATAAAAATTGAATTCAATTCAAATTTTGAATCGGGTTGTAAACTTTGACTTATAAAACGTTGGGTCTATAATACTTTAGGTGTATAAACTTTAGATGTATAGAAATACTATATATAAAAAATATTTGAATTTGAATATAATTCAATTCAAATTGAATCGGGTATATAAACTTTAGGTCTATAAACGTTATGTCTATAACTTTAGGTGTATAAAACTTTAGATGTATAGAAATACTATATATGAAAAAATATTTGAATTCAAATTCAAATTTGAATCAGATATATATTCAAATTCAAATTTGAACTCGGATATATAAACTTTAGGTGTATAAACTTTAGATGTATAGAAATACTATATATAAACAAAATATTTGAATTCAAATTCAAATTTGAATCGGGTATATAAACTTTTGACTTATAAAACTTTTGATCTCTAAACTTTAGGTGTGTAAACTTGAGGTATATAACTTTAGGTGTATAAATTTACTAAAATAGAAAGTAATAAGGTGCCAAAAAAGGAAACCAAGTGGAGGGAGGGAGGGGGAGGGGGGTAGCGAATCTGATCGCTACCCCTATTGGCAGGGTGATCGATCGCCATTAGGGCTGCCCGGGTCCAATGCCCTATTTTAGAATTGGGCGATGTATTTAAGATAAGCATAGTAATTCAGGGGATCAAATGGGCTCACCCATTGTAATATTGGAAATATTTGCCACGAGAAAGCCCATAGCTGTCTAGCCGATTGCTTGCACCATTAGTGTGCATCTCGTTACTACTAGTTGGGTTTGCTTGTTTCAACTATAATTTACATTTCAGAGCTAATTTTGAAGTTTATAACTTAATTTTAGAATAACTGTAAGTGTTTCTTTTGATCTCTTTCATCAATGACCGTGATGTTCGGACTGATAAGAGTAAAAGTGTAAAAGTCTTAAACAGACCCCTTTAGATACCAGAAATGGCAAAACACATGAATAGAAAAAAACACCAATACTTTTTTTAAAACTGTATAACGTGCAGTAGTATCGATCGAGACGAAATAACACACTTACACATTTTCAATGATGATCTAATGCTGTATGTTTTCTTGATTGGTAATATATAATAAGACAGAAAAATATGCTAGTTGCTTTTGTCTCAAACTGTCTGTTTGGAACAACATATTTGGGCATTTGGCTAAGATATGAGATAAAATTTAGCCGAATGCCGTGATGGACCGAGGATCGAGGCGTCACACTTGTCATCTTTCGGTAATACAGTAGGAGTTTGGGCCAGAATAGTAATTTGTGGCTGACGTGTGGGCCACAGCTTAGCTGAAATGGTATTGGGGCTTAACAATTTTTGCCAGCAACTTGGAGTAGCTTAACCTTAATTTGTCTATATTAATTACACTACGTTTCAGTACTCTGCATGGTTTACATATCCCAGATACAGAAATCTGCATGTTCCAACTTCTTTTACCCCAGTCGTGTAGGCTTGATTACTCCACCATCTGCGTACAGAACACTGCCGTTTCCAGAACCAATTGAAGCCATGACACCAATGCAACAGTAACTCACTCTGCAGTATCATGGGTTATTCTCCCCATGAGCCACAGCCGTATAAAGTGAGCTAGATGAATCATGATATATCGCAGCAAGCAAAATACAGAAAGACAAGGCCAAATAGCATAGCAGGTACATGCTCCAGACATCCATTCAATCACCATTACGGATGAAAACAGATTGAAATGACAGTTTTCTCCGTCCAATTATGTTCTACCCTTAAAGGTTTATTAGGAAAGTAACTATGAATTAACCCAGTCACTTCTATATTCATCTGCCGGATGCAATATATTCCTCTGAACCTTTGATACTGAAGAGATAAAAAAGATATCCTCAAATTAGGCCTGAAAAGTGAGCTACTGGTAGAATGGTAGAGTGCAAGATCAAGCTCAAGTTTCATTATCTCATCATATATCCCAAAACTACTCCTGAAAAACAACACTGCAAGGGTAGATGATATCAACAGTAATGTGGCAAATGCTCCATCTAATGACAATCACGATTATGCCTCCATCAGTAACTACGAGTCTTCGTCTCTAATCACAAGCGCAGAAAGCCTAACTGAGGGTCTTCGTATCTAATCACGTCGCATAAAAACATCCTGCAACATGCAACATGAATAACAATCATCAGAAATTCAGAACAGATTTCATTAAAAAAAAATTCAGAACAGATGATCAGTTGCAAGTAAAGCAATCGGCGCACCTCGATCCACGCAACGGAGTGACCAATGATCAGCCCGTAGACCCATCAGGCCGTAGCAAGCCGCGTCCAGGAACTGCCGCCGCCGCCGCCGCCTCTTCCGCCGCGCACGGCGGCGAGGTAGATGACGTAGAGCCCCAGCAGCGCCACGGCCATGATGGCGGCTCGCCCCATGTTCTCCTCGCTCCTGGTGTACCGGGACGGGATGCGCGCGGCGGCCTCGTCGTCGTCGTCGGCGCACGCCGTCATCGCCAACCCCAGGATCGGCCCCATGAGCAGCGCGCCGGCCAGGGCGATGGCGCACAGGGCCACCTCGCCCTTGCTCTCGCACATGGGGAAGATCTCGGCGGCGAACACGGCCACCATCGCGACGGCGGCGATGATGCAGAACCACTGCGGTGCGGGAGACGAAGCCACATCAGAGACTACGAATCCGGCGAGAAAAAAAAGAACCTGAGGAAATCAACACGGCCTTACCCTAATCGCGAGGAGCCATGGGGGCGTCGGGTTGCGCGCGGCTGCGAACGGCCGACCTTCCTCCGAGCAAGCAGCACCGGAGATCGGCCGCCGCCGCCGGAGTATTCCCCATGCCGCCGCGGCGAGGGGAGGGATCGAGAGCGCGTCGGCGGCGGGGGGTGTGCGGCGAAATCGGAGGGGGGCGTGGCTGTTTCGGATTTGTTGGTGAGAAAGGCCCAATTTGTAACATTAGTTGGGCCAGAACAGTATTACGTGCAGGAAAAAGTCCACTTTGGGTCCCTTAAAAGTAGGTCGAATCTAATTCGTATCCCTCAACCACAAAACCAGATAAGACGACTCCCCAATTATTGAAACTAGTGCAATTTGACTCCCTTAGTGGTTTTGAAGTATGGTTTTACTGACGTGGCGATGTTGATCTGGTCTTCATCCCACGTGGCGCTTAGGTGGCATTACAGCCTGTTTTAGTTGGGCCGTAACGGTGACATGGCTTACGTGCAGGCCCTTTTATATGGGCCAAATTGGTAGTTGGGCTGACGTGTGGGCCTTTATTTGGGCTAGATCTAAGGGAACAATGAGCTCAAACTAATGTGCCTAATTTTTTTATTTGCCGTGCGTAGAACGGACGGAAACCACCTTTATTATTTTCGTTTTCATTTTTTTTGAATCGGAATTGGAGTCGGAAGCCCGGATACGAAAATAAAATCGAATATTATCGAAACTGAAACTGGAGCGAAAACGAACCGGCGCGAATACGGTAACGAAAATTTATCGGAATACAAAAACCCTTAAACTGATAAATCCAATTCTCAAGTCTCAACGGTCAACAATTCATCATAAAACACAATCATATAAGTCCAATTGTTAGGTCTCAACAGTACATCATAAAACACAATCTATGAAATAAATTATTTATATTTAAGAGAGTAATGCTGTTGATAAATCCCAATATAGGAAAAAAATATTATTATGTAACCTCACATTTGCATAACAAATATTTTTAAAAAATAACAGCCAAACACCATGGTATTCACTATTCAGTGCTTAAAAAAAGAATCCAGGGTATTTCAGTCACAAAATTTCCAGAAATTCCGAGAAAATTTCCGGAAATTTTCCGAACGATTCCGAGTTCCGACGAAAACCTACCTTTATCATTTTCGATTTCCGTTCCAGAAAATATTTCCGAATTTGTTTCCGTTTTTTGAAAAATTCCGAAAAGAATTCCAACCAAATATATTCCGTTTTCGAAAATAGGTCCGGAATCCGGAAAGTTTTCGTACCGTTTTCACCCCTATTAGGGAACTGAGCAATGAATTGAAACATTTGGATCGCTGTACAATATAATTTATAATTGAAAAAGTTAATGAAAATTGTTTCTTGGTTTTGGGTCTTTTTGTGCAGAGCCGATCCAAAATCAATGAATTTGGTTTATTCCAGTGAATTAAAGACGAAATGAAATCAAGAGAAAAATCATGAGAGAGGAGGGGGAATTGATTTTTTGCAATCAATTGGAGGAGAAACACATGGGAAGATAGATCAAATGGCGGCGGCCCTAGGGTTTGGTCTGGCTGCAGAGTACAACAGATCGGATGAGATAAAAATTCAACTACTGAAAAAATAGAAACCGGATGAAAAAAAAACACGAAAAAACCAAATCTGGCAAAAAAAAAAACAGCGACAAAAAAAAAGATACGACCAAAAGGTATACCATAAGCTTTACTTATTTTTTTTAATTATTATTATTAGGTATAGATATAGATAGATAGATATATAACATTTGTTTTGTTATTACAAATTATAGATTCCGCCAGGAAACTGCAAGATGAATTTATTAAGCCTAATTAATCCGTCATTAGCAAATGTTTACTGTAGCACCACATTGTTAAATCATGGTGCAGTTAGGCTTAAAAGATCCGTCTCGCAATTTCTTAGCGAACTGTGTAATTGGTTTTTTTATCTACATTTAATACTCTATATATCAAACATTTGATGTGACAAGCGTATAAAATTTTGTTTGGAAACTGAACGAGCCCTTAGTATATACTAAGTCGCAAAAAAAAGAACTTTCCATATAGGCCGCCATCAAGGGGGCGAGTGGACCAATTCCACCATATACACACATGTCCGTAGCACTGGACTTCGGTAGCTAAGAAAGCAATTCGATTGAGTGTGCTTAGATGAGGCTAGCCCAAATGTCCCTGTCACAAGCAATTGCTCTTCATGTTAGCTTACCTCTAAAGTCTGAACCACCTTCCATTTGCATGCCAAAAGAAAGAGGGCACTGTCGTTGGTTCGTATGCCTGATTTGATTGTGTGGCTCTTAATGCTCATAGTCATAATTAAGTTGTAAGCAGATTGTTTGAACGAGTCTCGTCTTCTGCTTGAATACGTGTTCTAGAAATATGTGATCATAACCAAAATTTTATTTCTAGAACTTAATGTTGACTTCTGTTTCATTGCGGTATATTTTTCAATATTAACTTACCGCTAATAACATAGACATAAAATTTTACATGTAAACTATTTTCATTACTTCATTTTTTTTAGTTCATGAGCTAGAGTCGAAGTTACACCTATGTGAAGTTGGCTAAAATATTTTGAGTTCTCAAAGAATATGGCTATGTATGGCTAAAATAGTGGCACTCAATTGTAGTATTGAATCAAATTGTTACTTATAAGCAGGGACGGATCCAGTATGGCCTTAGAGGGAGGGGGGTCGAGCCCTTCTACCCTGTTGGATCTCTATGGAGAGAAGGAGATAGTGTAGGAGGAAAGAGGAAGAGGAAGAAGAGCAGGGGGCTGGAAAAGGAAGAAGAAAATGAGCCCATCGAAGTTCACTCATCCGCCCTTGCTCATAAGCTGTGGTGTTTGGGCTACGCCATCACTTTGGTACGTCGTCACTAATCACATCCAAAATAAGTGTATAGTGTATCACATTTATGTGCTTGTTTGTGGATTTTTCAGATGAAATCAAGCAAATCTTGTGTAGAACATCACCAAATATATAATTATTTTTCTTATAATTTGCTAGGACTCGGAGCGCCGCGTGATTTTTTTGGGGTCAGTGACGCGTGCTAGATTCGTCGCACGTGGTTAGTATACCATCCTAACTCTTGTGTTGCTTCAAAGTAGACGATCAGAAAATACAATATCGAATCGCTAATGGCAATAACGGATGAGCGAACCAAGGCGGTTGGAGGCAAATTTCGTTTTTTAAGTAGTAAAGATAATTTAATTTTTCATATGATTGATGGGAATACTCTCCATATTTTGATTGCATAGTTGGACGGTTTCAACAAATATTTTCTCCTCAATGGCAAAAGCATGGGTAATACATAATATAAACAATACAGTACAAGAATTTCTTTTCTTTTAAGAAATAGAAATACAATACAAACACATGCGCTCACAATGCGCGTACATTCACCCCTATGAACACATATGCATACCCTACCCCATGAGCACTTCCGAAAGAATGGGCCAGCATATCTTGAGATTGATAAAGTCATCACAAGCGCTCACAGCACACACACTCACCTCTATGAACGCACACACGCATACCCTACCCCTATGAACACCTCAGAAAGAATGGGTCAACATATATTGAGATTGACGAAATCACCACAAGCGCTCACCCTTATGAAGACACACATGCATACTCTACCCCCTATGAGCACCTCTGCAAGACTGGGTCAGCATATCTTAAAATTGACGGGTCACCATAGGTGCCTCACTATCGACGGGTGCATCGCCTACCACTGAAAAATAAATAGCCGTAAATGGGAGCATCCGTGTCAAATCTAGAACTTGAACCCGAGTGGGCTGGTTCTACCACAAGGAACCTAACGGTTGAGCTATGCTCACTTCGTAGTACAACAATTTCGAAAACAAAATATTTAACACGGTTAGGTTTAATGTAAAATATGATATTGCAGAGTAGACAGGATTATGGTTCTATTATGTATAGTGAAATAGACCAATATGTGACAAGGATATCATGGAAGCATTGTGCATGTGAATGGTGCAAATAGCATCCATGTTCTATTTATAACTTCTACTCCCTCTGTCCAAAAATATAAGTGATTTTGGATAGATGAGACATATTGTACTACTACAAATCTGAACAGACTCCTGTATAGATTTGTAGTACTACGATGTGTTCCATTCATCAAGCATCCTTTATATTTTGGGACAGAGGGAGTATATAGTTACAACTTACTACGTTTTAATTTAAGCTCAACATGTGAACATGATGTCTCATTATCTATTAAAAAAATTATCTCAAAGCTCAGGCAAACTTGTCAGATCACCTATAAATTATTACATTCTATAGCTCAACATGTAAGTATGTCAAAGTATCATTCCAAAATATTTGAACATATAATCATCCATTATTTTTATAATATTTAATATACTTTTATCCATAAAGTTCACAACAAAGTGTGGGCCATCATCTAGTTTATCATTTATTTATTATATTCTCGAGCTCAATATGCAAACATGTTAAATTACTATTCCACATCATTTTGAAATATTTCAGCATATGAGCATCCATCATTCTAAAGTATTTAAAACACATTTATCCATGTTTTCGCAGCAAAATATGGGGTATAATATATTTTATACTGTGCTCCCTCTATCCAGGAATTTAACATACTGTTTCGGGAGCAAGTTGAAAGTTAGAGCGGAATGGCGTAATGGAGTAACATAACTCACTCTTTGGGTATTCTTTCGATGCCTATTCCACAGACAAACGCTCACTTTCCAATCATCCAATATGCTGATGATACTCTGATAATCTTGAAAGCTGATAAGAAAGAACTGTTTTGTCTCAAAGCCTTGCTGAACACCTACACTCTCTGCACTGGTTTAATAATAAATTCTACAAATCTTGTATGATCCCTATCAACAGTGATAGCCAAAAGTTGAAAATACTGGCTGGAACCTTTGGATGCACCATAGGGGCCCTACCTTTCACATACCTGGGCCTCCCAATGGTTACTACCAAACAAAAAAAATCATTGATTTTGCCCCACTCATTGATAGAATTGAAAGGAGACTCCCATCAACCATAGTTTTTTTGAACCATGGTCAAAAATTAACAATGGTTAACTCAGTCTTATCATCACTTCCAACATACTACATGTGCACCCTACATCTCCCAAAGAAAGTGATCCAGCACATTGACAGAGCAAGGAGACATTATCTATGGAGAAAAAGCAATGCTCTAAAAACTAAAACTCATTCCTTGGCTGCATGGGATCTAGTTTACAAACCTAAGAAAAAATGGGACTTGGAATCATCAATCTGAAACTTCAGAACACGGCTCTGCTAATCAATCATCTAGACAAGTTTTACAACAAAAAGACCTGTCGTGGGTACACTTGATATGGAATAAATACTATTCTCACTCTACCATACCCTCACATGCACATAAAGAAAAATGCTCATTCTGGTGGAAAGACATTTTCAGGCAAATCCCCCTGTTCAGAGCAATCACATTTGTACATATTGGCTCAGGAGAAACCACTCTTTTCTGGAAAGACAAATGGAACAATTCTTGTCTACATAATGAGTTCTCCATTTTATTCTCATATGCAAAAAATGAAGACATATCAGTTCAAACAGAATTTGTACATACCATTATCAGATCAAGCAATGTAGCAGTGGCACATCCTAGAGAATAATCTTCTAAACATTGACCTCACCAATGAACCTGATAAATGGAAATACCTATGGAACTCTGATCAATACCAATCAAAAAAGGTCTATAACATGTTCTTTGGACACATCACAGCAAACAAAGCATTGATATTGATATGGCATAGCAAATGTACTATGAAATTAAAAGTGTTCCTTTGGCTGATGTTACTGGACAGTCTCAACACAAGAGAAATGTTGCAAAAGAAAATTTTCAACATTCAGAGTAGTGATAGGTGTGTTATGTGTCATACTACGCTCAATGAAGACATGTTTCATTTATCTTATCCTGCCTTTTCGCACAACAATGCTGGCAACACATTGGAATTCAATGGAATCTAACAGGAGAATTTATGAATATGATCACTGTCATGGTTACGGATATGGCATACCTTCTATCCTACGACTTATGGAATATACAGATATGGCATACCTTCGTATGTATGATACATCTTCATATACGATAAGGAATTCGATAAGAGATTGTGGAAATAATCCTCATGGGCAAGTGAATAGCAGCGTCCTACTTGGAGAGGATTAGGATTGCGCTATATCGTGCTAGGTTCGGTATCTTCGAGTTTTACTTAGAGATCAAGGTAACTCACGGTATAAATACACACCCAGGGGGGGTCCTATAGCATCTAATCATAGCGCCAACGCCACCATCATAGCCTACAATCTGGAGGACGTGAAGCCTACTCGCCGGGAGATCTCATCAAAACCATCTCGACAAGGGTCTCGCTGGTAATCTCGGGATCGACTGTTCTCTATTGTAATCCGTGGTTTTCCATATCAATCTCATATAAAATGGATTAGAGCTATTACCTTACAAGGGGCCTGAACCAGTATAATCTTTGTCTTCTTGTTTGCTTGATGTCGTATCGTGTAGATCCTCGTACCAACATACCCCAATACCCTATACATCCGGTCTGCAGGTATCCCACGTCAACAATCACAACTACCTATAACAATTTCCATCACACACTCTTCATTGAAGTGCTTGCAATTGGAGCTTGGCACATTTGGAGCAGAAGAAATGATTACATCTTCAACAATATTCCAGTCAGTTTTGATAGATGGAAGGACATCTTCAAGACTGAATTCGCCTTGCATATGCACAGGGCAAAAGAAGTAGACAAACCCCTGTGGCAATCATGGATAGATAGCATTGTGTAATTTCTTTTCATTTTCTTTTTCTTTCTTTCTGTGTCTTTTCTTTCGCCCTGTACATAAACCCATATTGTTATTATTTAATATAGCACAATAGGAGACTCTCCTATTGTTTCATGTCAAAAAAAAAGTAATGGAGTAAGGGAGAATGTGAGGGTAGTTTGATCCAATTATACTTATAATACCATACTAATACATATGGCATGTCTTTTATTCCTCTCCTAAAAGAATCCAAGCTGGCTATCATTGTGGAGGCATACAACTACAGGAATTCAAGTCTGCTACAGTGTTGCTATTTATATTCCATGGTAACTTTTACCTAAGAAATTACTTAAAAATAAAGTGAATTGCATATCGGGCTGTTTTTATTTTGAAAGTTTTACTTTGGACCACCTTAATTCTTTCACTTTGGACTATCTAATTTTACATTTGTTATATTTCGAACAAACCAAAATACCTTCCCTAGACATGTCAGGTCTCTACTCTAGCAAAGGGTATAGTCTATGCATGTATAAGAGGTTGGCCATTTATTAATAATGGTGTAGTACATAAATATATATGTAACTATTCTATGAGTGGATTACTAAATGACGTGTCAAATGTGTTTTTACCTAGAAAAGTGGGTGGTAATGCACCATTCGTTCTAAAATACTACTGTATTCGATATACCTAGTTTCGTCCAGATTTGTAATAGTAGGTGGTGATATCTAATACAATACTATGGATCTCATCAGCCAAAATTTGAATTTTTAACCTTAAATTTGAAGCTGATTATGAGTTTTTTTTCAAGTTTATTTTTCAGCCTTTGCTTTTAGGTCGCTAAGAACACGTATATAAAAGTTTTATTCACAAATTATTTTTCATTTGTAAATATGTCGTTTTTCTTATTCGCGTATGTTGATATAATTTAGTGCTACCACTATGCTTGTAGAGCTTATTTTGGAGTAAAGTGCAATGCCAGTCCCTAAACTTGTTCGCTCATGTCATCCAGATCCCTAAACTCTAAAAATACATTTTTAGATTCTTAAACTTGTTAAAGTGTATCATTCCGGTCCTAAATTTTTATGTTCCTTATGAGATCCTACAGGGCGCTCAAGTGACATGCTACATGGGTGTTGACTCATTTTATTTATCATTTTCTCCATTTTTTATGTTCTTCCTTTCTTTTGATGTGGAAAAAAGAGGAAAAAAAGAATAAAATGTAGTGGAGGAAAAAAAGAAAATTTGGATCCGAAATGTTCATGTGTCATGTTATTTTAATGTCCACGTGGCACGATACGTAAGCAAGCGGTCGCGGTAATTTGGAGTTGGAATAATGCACTTTACCATGTTATATATTTTAACATGTTAAATAACATAGATGAATAAATTTAGTTACATGTGTTGCATTTACTCCTTATTATTTTTATTTTAGTGAATACTCTTGATAGTTATATTTCATCTTGGCACACAGACTAAAGATAAGTAATTCTACTTATCATCTATTTAAACATACTACTAGTCATTTCTCGTAAACAAACGATTCATTAATATTTACATTTCTCGATGCGCATGTAGCTAATCTGAGAAAGTTATTAAGATGAAAATATACCTATTAAAAATAAAATTTTTAGATTTGGAAATATAAATATTAAAAATAGATGGAGGGAGTATTTAGAACGGCGCAACAGTGACCCGCTTCCCTCATCATTTGCAGGCACTAGTGATTAGCGCCACACGCACGAACTCCATCCACACGTTCTCTTCCCCCAACAAATAATAAACAATCCATGGACAGAATGCATCCTCCCCCCCAACATTACATCGCCTCCACAAAAAAATATCCAACCACCTTTTCCATTTCCTCCCCCCTCTCTTCTCCACCGCGATCCAAACGACCAAACCCAAACCCAAACCAATTTCATTTTTATGCACCCCAAAAATAAAATAAAATAAAAATAAAAAAGCTTCGTCGCGCCGGGAAAGTTGGAGAACGAACGCCATGAGCGCCGACGAGGACGCGGCGTCGCGGGGCGGCGGCGGCGGAGGCGGGAAGAGGAAGGCGGTGGCGGAGGGGGGCTCGTCGCCGTCGCCGCTGTCGGTGCTGGCGGACGACGTGCTGCTGCAGATCCTGGGGAGGCTGGAGGGGGACCCGCGGGACTGGGCGAGGGCGTCGTGCGCGTCGCCGCGGCTCGCCGCGCTGCTCAGGGCGGCGTGCCTCCCGCCGCGGCTGACGCGGGCGCTCCCCGCCGAGCTGCTCCCGCCGCCGTCCCCCGACGGCGCGCCCAGGGCGTGGGCCGCGCTCCACAAGCTCTCCGTCTGCTGCCCAGGCCTCCTCCGCGCCGGCGTCCTCCTCGAGCCCTCCGATGACTTCGGCCTCGAGCTCGACATCGGCCCCGACCTCTCCGTCCCCGCCCCCTCCCCTTCCTCCTCCTCCTCCCTCGACCACGCCTCCACCGCTACCTCCGCCCCCGGCCCACCCCCCGACTCCTCCTCCGCCTCCGCCGCCGCCGCCGCCACCACGTGGTCGCTCTACGACGATCTCTACCTCGACGCCGCCTACGACTGCTCCCCCTCCGAGGCGGCGCAGATCTCAAACACGGCTGCGACCCCCGCCCCCGCCGCGGCGGCGGAGGAAGGGGAGGACGCCGCGGCGCGGCGAGGGGTGGCGTCGGGGAGCAGGAGGCGGGCGCGGCGGTGGCTGGGGACGGTGGCGGCGCACCTGGCGTCCGGGTCGTGGACGCTGAGCAGGGAGCAAGGGAACAAGCTGCTGGCGAGCAGGTTCCGCGGCGACCGCCTCTACATCTGCGACTGGCCCGGGTGCGTCCACGCCGAGGAGCGCCGCAAGTACATGGTGTTCCGCGGCGTGTTCCACGACTTCCCGAGGTCGCAGGTGCGCCGCGCGCTCCGGGACACCCGCCGCCCCACCGTCGCCGTCGACTGCGCCTTCTGCGGCTGCACCGAGGCCTGGGACCTCTACGCCGCCTTCTGCCTCCGCAGCTTCTACGGCTACCACGACGACGGCGAGCCCGTCGTCCGCGCCTACGTCTGCGAGAACGGGCACGTCGCCGGCGCCTGGACCGAGCGCCCCCTCTACTCCTGACTGCGACACCCACACCCATGGTTCGGTATGCCCACTCTACTGCTTTTGCTCTCATGGATGCCCGCCATGGCAGCCATTGCCAAGAATGCCAAGCAAACCTTTACTTGTGCTTGTGATAATTACTTCATGTGTATATACTACTAGCAATCTGGGTATCAGATCATCACCTCTGGAGATTATGCAGGGGTGATGTGATATCCATCTCTTTGTCTTGTTAGAGATGATGCTTAAGCTAGCGTAATAACGCGATTACCGCGCTTCCGTCCAGTGAATTCGCAGCGCCATTCGGCGCGATTGATTAAGAGTGTAACTTCTGATGATTTGCACAAGAACACAGTTATGATGCAGGTTGATGTTGTATTTGATATTAGGCAGTGACTCAGTTACGCTCTCTGCTTGCTGATGAGCTGGGGATTCAGAACTTGCATCAACTGTTCTTGCTTGCTGCTGATTTGCAGTAGACCTGATTGTTGTACATGCACTGCAACCTCCTTCAGCTTTATTATCTTCATGAAGTAGAATTTGTAAAGTTCTTGCTCTCTAGCCTTAGTTCAGATACAGCCTGAAAATGCTTTGCTTTGCCTTTTCCTGATTGGATTTAAACTTACCATCGATATAGTTGATATACCTAATCTTTGGCTATCAGAGGCAACTAACCTCACTCATACTGTCATACACACTGTCAATCATGCATGCCTCTCCTTTCTGAATATTGTAGTAGTAACTTGCAGCCTGCAAAAAGGGCTTAATTTATTATGATATTATCAATGGCAACTTGGCAATGACAGCCACTTGTTGCTCTTTTTTCCCCCCTAAACTAATGGGTAATGGCAGTGGAACTGTGGAAGTATTACCTGATATAGAAAGAGGGAGTGTGTAACATACAATTTTTTTGGATAGCCCGTGTGTACTTTGTAGCATGGTATAAGATTAGTTAATGAGATAGTTTATGGCTGTTGATTCTCCTGCCTTTTCGGGACTGATTCACTGCCGGCTACTTGCCTGCCTACTGCATGGAGCGTTGGAGCTGATGATGCTGCAAAATGGCGACGCAGAGGCATTTGTTTTATGGACGGCGTTGGCGTGGCAGCCGCTCGGTCACCATCTGACGGACAGATATACTGATCATGTTGGTTCTTGTATAAGCCCATATTGTATGGGTATGACAAATTGGAGTACCTTTCTGTCATTCTGTGTGCAGTATCCAGGGGCGGACCGGGGTCCGGGGGCCGGGGCTAGAGTCCCATGGAAGTTTTGGGAGGAAGTATAACGTACGAGTATGAAGCAACGACGTTTCGGTTTGCTTAACTCCGGGGAATTATAATTCGTTTTCGCAGATGATTTAGGTGAAAGAGATCACGGTCAATGAATCTCTAAAGAAAATTTACATGGAACTGTTGTAGGTTTTGGCCCTGTTTGGATCTGAGGGCTAATAATTAGCCCTTCAAAATCTTGTTATTTAGAAGTATTAAACGTAGATTACTAACAAAAACTCATTCCATAATCCCTAGGCTAATTTAGATACGAATCTAATGAGCCTAATTAATCCATGTTTTACTAAGTGATGCTACAGTAATCATCCGCTAATTATGGATTAATATACCTTCTTAGATTTGTCATGCGAATTAGTTTAGGGGTTATGAAATGAGTTTTGTCAGTAATCTACGTTAAATATTTCTAAATAATATGATTTCGGAGGGCTAAACAGGGTCTTTCTAATGGGGAGAAATTTTCTGCTGTCAAGAGAGGGTGGGACAGGGCTGTCTGGGTAACGGTGCTTCTATGAGTGACTTTGGTGACAAATGGTCTGGATTTTTTATGTTTTGGCCCCTTTTAAGAACTTATTTTATAAATAGATCATTAGAAAACTTATTCCAGAAATGGATCATTTTATAGGTACGAATGACCCTAGCGCCAAAGTATAATAACGTTGGGCATTGGCGCCGTACGTCCCCCTCACACCCGAGAGGCCGAGACATAGAGGGGGTCAGTGCCAAACATACTGGCGTTGATGACTTGTTTGTAAAATACTTTTTGAAAAGAGTCAAAATGTAAATATTTTTTTATCACAAATAGGCCTGATATCAATATCTTTGGTGTTGAGGACCTATTTATAAGAAAAATATTTAGATTTTAACTCTTTTTGAATTTTCTTTATAAATGGGTGTTAACGACCAAATTTGGTAAACCATGAACCAGGTTCAACATCGGAATCAAAGTGGATTCGGTGAAGAATTGTATTCGAAGAACAGAGTATGCATCGACTGTGAGGGCATTGGCTGAAGACCGCGTCGGCTAAGATGAATCGGACAGAAGATAGCCGATACAATCGATGTAGCCGATTTCATTGGGATGGTTATAAAATCGTTTCCGGGATCAATCAACGTGCTACATAAGGATTGCCACGATGGAGATAAGCTCTCAATAGGCAATTGTATCTATTAATTAGGGTGTTTAGAATAGTTTTCCGACAAGAGTTTGTTGTAAAAACTCTTTCGTATCTTAGAAGTTTGTTAGAGATAGGAGTCATGTCCGGCAAGGACCAATCGTGTATCTCGGGTATAAATATGACCCGATGCCATGTAATTTGAGAACGACAGTTCAATAACACTTTCGACGCATTTCCACCCTTTTCTACTTTCATTGTTTCGACGAGTTCTTGCTTTCGGGTTGAGCTGCATCGATTTTGATCTTCAACGAGAGGTAAACTTGTCATGGCGGCTTGCGTTCTCGGGATTAGTGCTTCCATCATTATGATACTCTAATCTTTATTATGTAAATCGTCGAGTTATCATATATGCTTCATAATCTTTATTAGTTTCACAATCTAACCTGCGATCGGCTAGTATCTATCACTAGAAAGTAGTCGATAGAGTTAGATATTGTTGTTAATTTTGATTATATAGCATATCTACCATCTCATAGAGGTTTTCATCATCTAGTTTAGATCTTGTATTTATTTTTATGTTTAATGCTGCATCGGTTGAGTTCGATCTATTTAGTAATATTTATAACTGCAATATCTAGCTTGTTTTATGATCATCAATGGAGATAGTATCGGAGTTTCAGCCGATCTTACCTGATTTAGTTATTTTATATCTTATATGCTTGCTTGATATGCTAAATCTGCCCTTTATATTAATATCTTATTGCATTAAAGTATATTAAGCGTTTTGTTTGATATATTTTGTTTGTTTTGATATCTTAATATGAAGTGGTATCGGAGTATTAGCCGATACATACTAGATCTATTTGATCGGCTATGCTATAAATATATGTATAATCATTATCTTAGAATATCTTTAAACATAAGTGATTTATACTGTCTAGATTTGCTGTTCGATCTATCCCAATCACTTAGTTTAAATATATTTCGAGACAAGGATTATATATCGTTGATATCTACGGCCGATCGAGTAGATTTAGTTTTACATTCCTTTATTCTTCATTACAGATCTAATGCTAGTAACATCGACTTAATGAATGACGATATGTCAACGGCTCCTAGCCGATTGGCTATCGTCTATGGATTTAACCTCGGTTTTCTTGTCTTTCCTTCTTGTTGATTGCATGATCAAATCAACTGGCACGCCTTCAAACCTAAGAGCAAGATTTAGGACCTGCACTGGAGTTAAGCAGATCTCTCAGACCAGTGTGTGTTTTTCGCATCAACAATAGGCCCTCGGCGCCAAAGAGTTTAGCACCGGCCCCTTTCATATCAGCGACTTAGCTATCACAAGGGCTAGGATGTGCGCCGAGACATTGAATCTTGGAGCCAATAACCCTGAACCCGAGAAAAAGGGTCTACTCCTAAAATAAGTTTTTTCAAGGGTATATGTTCAAATAAGTTTTCAAAATGTAAAAATTCCAAGATGAATGGTGGGTGAAATTTTTAGCTTTCCTAAGACACGGAAAACGGGGAACCTCCTTCACACACTGGTCCCTCTTCGCCTCCATTTTTTGTGGCTCTCTGGCAACCGGCTATGGGGAGGGGGTAAGTGTGGGCATTCGGTCAGACTAAAAATTTTGATCTCGGTCTTCAGTTTTCGGTCTTTTGGTCACTTCAATCATTGAAAAATGAAGACCGAATTTCAACAGAAAAATGCTAGGACCGGCGAATTCGATCTTGGCCCTGACCGAAATTCAACAACCATTTCATATATGCAAATAAATCATATAATTTTTCAATACAGAAATCATAAAAAAAAATTCTAAGCACGTCTCAATAAAGACTTATTGGGATGCATGCCTATAAGGAGTAGGCATATGAAAATTAGAGTTTAATCCTATTGGACATTTTTAATTCGGTCTTTTTATTTTTGGGTTAACCGAGGAGACTAACCGAACGGATCAAACAAAATTCAGTGTTTCACTGTTTAGAACCTGATTTCTCGGTCTCAGTCTTTTCGCCTTTTTGGTTTAATCTTTTTCTGCCCATCCCTATAAGGGGGTCTGATTCTACTCCCTCACCAATAGGCTAGGCTTCCTTCAATCCAAATATTTCCTTGGGCTATTCGTTGGAAAAAAGGTGGGTTATTGGGCATGATTAATTAAGTATTAATTATTGTAAAACTTAAAAAATATATTTTTGAAAAAACTTCTAGGTAAAATAGTTTACAGTTAGGGAAGTGCGGGACATTTAACTCCTTGCCACTTTTAAGATGTGGTAATTAATTATTTGCCACTCGCTGTCTATAACATGTGGGTCCTCATGTGTCTATAACATATGGGTCCAGTTGTAAATAATTTAGCACCACTCGTAAGAGTGACAAATAATTAATTATTTCGGGAAGTGTGCTCACGTTACACCAGGCTTACTTTTCCCATACCGTGCAAACGAACGGAGCCACATGGCGTTGCCTCAAAGTAAGCCATGTGGCGTTGCCTCAGAGAACTTGGGTACTAGTTTCGGTGTCCATCTCCTTCTCGTGGTAGTGATGGAGTGTCCATCTTCCTTAATCCTTCTTACGATGGTGATTGATTTAATCCACTCTAGTAGTGGTCGGTTAGTCACTACTATAGAAGATGTTTTTCCCTATGGTCAAAACCTATTTTCCGTGCGGATAGGCCATCCATATGTTTGAAAGTATCTGAGAAAATCGTTATTTTTATGTGCGGGTGCGCATGCGAAAAATCTGATTTTCGCGTGCAGGTGATTATGTCGTCCGCACTGCACGCAAAAAAGATATTTGAAAAAAAAATCCTTAAGAACCTAGCTAGGCGTGGTCCATTGGCCACCGCCGCTCGTCGTCATCGTCATCGTCATCGTCGCCTCCTTTGCCGGGCACCTTCTGCTGCCACCATAGGACCGGCGCAGGGGATGGCTCCGCCGCTGCTATTGTCGCCCCTCGCCTCCTCCATCGAGCTCTAGACCCGCCCTTCTTGAGCCCGGAGGGAGCCACTCCCGCTCGCTGTCGGCGCGCTCGAGCCCGCCAACACTGCTCCTACCTGCCACCACTACTCTTGAGCCTACCACCGCGGCTCAGGAGAGGAGGATAAGAACGAGGGAGAGGATGTGGGAGCAGTGGAGAGGATGGAGTGGATAAGAATGGAGAGGATAAGGAGACAGAATGAGAGGGGAGTGGATAAGAATGAGGGAGTGGGTAGAATTTTTAAGGTGGAGGGAGGTAGGCTGGACTTTTCACAGGTGGACCTCTTAATAGGCCCGAATGAGAAAATAGGTGTCCACTTGCAGAAATGTATTTCCGTATATGGGTCTTTTAAGGAGCTGTATGCGAAAACACAAGTTGATTTTTGCAGGTGCGATCAGTTATAGTCCGTCTGTAATCTATAGGTATCCTCATATAGAAAAATCGTTTATATAGAAGTGGGTGTTCTATATGTGTAATCTGCTTTGCAATAATTTTGACCCTAGTTTCTAACATCTCCTCATTGGGAAAATCGGTATGTCTCGGATTAGCCCATTGCATTTTACAAGGGTTTGTTTGTAATATTGTATGTTCCTAAGGACCCTTTTGTAATTCTATAGTATAAAAAAAATAAATAGCAATGCACATAATTCTCTAGTATAGATATTTTGGGTGGAACATTCCCATGGTGGAATTTTTAAAAAAATAATATAATTTTCATTTTGTTCTTTTATTAAAATTAATATATTCTAAGTGGCCATAATTAGTTTTCTTAATTTTTTTATGGTTCTTGTTTAGAGTTCAATATTTTTCGTGGAACATCTACAAGGGCGTAACAGCCTTTTAGTTGCAAACTTGATGGTCATTGATCAACAACATTAGACGGTGATAAAAAAATAGAAATACACACTAAGGAAGATGGTCAAAGAGAGAACTGCAAACTTTCAGTGGCAAAAGTGATAATACATTTATAATGAGTGGCAAAAGGAAACAAATCCCTTTCTGTTTTTAGAAGAGGAGCCATCAAATTTCTAGCCATTGGATGTCAAATCCACCGTCTCTAATCCTTGCAAAATGATATATATATATATATATATATATATATATATATATATATATATATATATATATATATATAATATCCGTCTCTCTCCTTCCCGAACCCTATCAGCCTCCACCTCCCACCTCATAGCCGCCATCGCCGACCGTGGCCCTTCACCTTGCTGCTTACCAACATTGGTCTAATGGCAGGAAGCTCCCATCGGCCTCCCTTTGCCACTTCCCACCACCCTTATGTTCCCCTTCCAACCACATGTTTTCTATTGGTGGAGCTCTTTATTTTCTTTGGGGAAATTGGTTTAGCTATGCTATTCTTCCCCGTCTTTAATGGTTATCTCCATTGATTTGTTGTCACCTCTAACCAATTGGCATCTCTCGCCTAGCTAGTCTCCAACCAAACTCATTGCCTATTCATCACACATGGATTTCGTTGGCAGAAACTCCTCTCCGACTTCTCTCTAAATCATCATTATCACTCCAATCTCTCTTTAGATCTAGAACCTACCACCCTCAACTCCCATGCTGAACCTAACCTAAGTCCAAATGTCAATAGAAGAAGATGAAGGCAGCACGGAGCAGATGGTGATAACTCGAGTAGGGATCTCCACACGAATCAAAGGTCAGAAAATTGCATCTTTTTTGGGTTATTTTCATCTAGGATATCCTATAGAATCCATATGCATTCTATAAGGATATCCTAGATGAGCACACTTAATATTCCGTATCTAAATTAATCTGCGATGGACAAACAAGAAATACACATTGCTTTTATAAGAAATCAAGGGAAGAAACATAATTAATCACTCATCAACATAATTTGTTAGTTCTAGTTGGATTACTAATATGCATTTTATTTATTTATTTTGCAAAAAAATGCGGTACACATGATTTCATCTTGACATATATAAACCCTATTTGCTAGTGTAAGTTTGATGTGACCATTTGCTTCATCATTCCCGCATATAAAAGTGCATTCATCCAGCATACATTTGAAAACAGAATAACACATATAGTAGATTGATATGTAGAATCATACCATTATATATGTTGCTGCTTGTATTATCTAATGAGGACCAAGGTAATAGGAAAGAGATTAAGAGAGACGTTAAGTTGGAGGAACTTGAACTCATTATTGGATTGTATCGGTACTATCTATGTCTATTGTTCCCGTAACTGCCATAGTTGGAGTAGGAGCAAACTAAAACAAAATTGGGCAAAAGCTTAGCAAAGAGATAATTGTTAAGTCAAAAATGGGAAATTCATAAAAGTGACAACAAGCAAGTTGCCATGTTTAATACTGTTTATTTTAATTGGCTATGTGCAATCATGTTGAATTCAATTTTATCTGACCCAAGCCACCTATCCTAGGACTTACATACTCTTTAATTTTAGTGTGTGGGTCATGTGGGATGGTCCCTCTAATTTTACAACTTTAGTTTGAATGAGGACATGTGTAACATAACTGACAAAATCATCAAATGCTTATCCCCCTCCATCTATTTAGCTATTTCTCATTCTCATTCTTCTCTCCATCTATTTCTCTCTCCCTATCTTTGGGACTCCTTTATAACTCAGTTTGAACGGAAATGTGTGTAATGGAAAATGGCATCTTACCAAATACCCTTTCCATCTATTTCACATTCTCTCTCCCTTCCCTGTTCTCTCCATCTATTTCTCATTCTCTCTCCCTCTTATTGTATTGAATTGCATTGTGTTGTGTTGTATTGCATTACTTCATTGCATTGTATTGTATTGATACTATGTCTAATAATCTCATCGGCAGAGTAGGAGCAAAACAAACTTAAATAGTGCACAAACTCAGTGAAGATACAAATTACTGATGGTTCTTTTGTGAAGATGTTAACGCACTACTAGAAAATCGTAACTTTGTTCTATCGAAGGTTGTTAAGTCAAAAATACAAAATATGTAGGAAATTATAACAGGGACAATGTGTTATATGTTGGCATCATAATGGCTTTAATTGGCTACGTATAATCATGTTGAATTCAATTTTCAGCTACCTATTATTGGACTTTCTGGTATGTTCTTGGTAGCTTATATACTATGGACTAGGCACACTTCCGAAAATCCTAAATTTTATGATTTCCAAGAAAAAAAATATCCATCAATCTTTCTTAGAAAAACCTTTTTAAAACAACTTATCAACTTCGTAATGTTTAACTCATTTTTTGTGCCCTTGAATAATTGTTATGAACTAATTTCATCTATGTTAGAATAGTGTGTCTAATTTTAATCTTGAAATTTATATTCTTTCCTCTCACTAGGTTTCTGTGCTAAGTATAAGTTGTTTTGGAACTTCCATACACTTTTTCATCTTTATCATGTTGTTGTGTATGTGCCAATAAGTGATACCCCTCTCATAAAAGAATGACCTTGTTTTCCAACGTAATATAAACGAAAGAAAAAATCGTTACAAGTCCACACTATTTTATATTTAAAATTATATGGTGTAATATGCTCGTATCTAGAGGAGACTATAAAATGATTTCTTTCATCTCTATCTAAAAACAAATATTAGTATCTTACAATAGTACACTTCCACAATCCCATATTATAAGGGACTAAACCAATTTTCTTAAAAAGAATGGAGGAAATAGTAGAAGAACAATAATGTACAAAAGGTGATAGATGAAACAATAAAGTAGTAAAAAATTGATAGGTGGGAAAATAAACTAACAATAAAATGGATATGTAGATAATAAAGTGTTGTCTCATGATAAAAAAAATATATTATGGAACAAGGAGTATTCCTTTTCTCTTCTAACACAAACAAACATGGTAAAACTTTGTTTTTATAGAAAAATCATTAACATTTTTAGATAATCATTAACATGTGGTGGCGATTACAATTACACTAGCCCACTGACATGTTCACATTGGATAAAATCAAGATCCACACCCTATTTTTAGTTTTTTTTTTTACTATAGGAAAGACTTTAACTGTGACACACATAAAAGGAGTTCCAAAGCTTTATCTCTGATGTTCTGATCTCTCTCCCTCAGATGCCCTTTCACAACTTTATTTTGAAACATGTAAACTGAAATCGCAAAAAACACACACACACACACAAATCTCTCTCCCTCTATTTGACTGTGAAAAGTATTTCTCATTTTTCTCTCTCCAAACTCTCTCTCTCTCTCTTGTTCCCATCTGCCGGAGGCCGGAGTGAGGGAGCAGCCGGCGAGGAGGGAGGCCGGCGTTGGCCACCGGCGTGGACGACCCCGCCCAAGACGACGCCACCTACGACGACGACGAGGACGACTTTCCCGTGTGCGGTGTGCGGATTGGCCGAGGCGGTGGGGTTGGAGGGGAGGGGAGGGGGTGACGCGCGCGGCTGGTGCGGTGCGGTGCGGCGCGGTGCTTCCCCCCGCCATCTCCGGTTGGATCGGATCGAAGGTACGCCTCATTCTCTTCCTCCGTTCCGCTCGGATGATCCGCCGCGTGGCGTAGATTGGGGGGCAAGGGATTAATCGGGGGTCGGTCTGTTTATTTTTCCCTCGGATTAATCGGTCCAACTTTTTTTTTTTGTTACTGATTTATTTGATGCGTTGTTTGTGTGGCACTAATGGCGGATTGTGTTTTTGAATGAAGTTTTGTGATCTAGCTTTGTGTTGATTAGACTTTGAGGAGGAGGAGGAGAGGGGGAGGTTTTGGGTTTTTCTCCTTCCCCGGCAATGGCAGCGGCTGCGGGGATGGGTGGCAACGGCAATGACGCGGATGACAAGGCACGTGATGTCACGGATCAGTCCAAGGCTCTTGGTGGGAACAGCTGCGAGGACCGCGCGCTCCCCTCCGCTCTGCGTGTCACTGTCAGTGGTGATCCGGTGGGGACGTTTGGCTCTTTTCGGAACATGGCCGATGATAATGTTCACCTTCGGCCTGATGAAGGTGATGATGATCATGGTGACAGCACGGAGTGCTCGAGCTCGTTTGGGCCCTCCTGCTCCGTGGCGTCCGATGACGACGACGACGACACGGAGTCGGAGATGGATGGCGTGGAGGTGGATTCGCCGTTTCTTGGTCCGACCCGTACCGGTGCGGATCGCGCTAGCTCTGCACCAAGGATGGTCAGGTGAGCATCATCTCTTCATTAGGTCCTTGCAGACCGTTGATTCTTGAAATCGTGGTTAGCATGGTGTTGTAGTGTTGTTCGAACGGAATTAAAAGAGAACATTTACATCTTGTGTTCCTTTTCGCTTTTGATAAATGCTATGTGTGTGTTGTAGCTTGTAATCAGATTAATTTTGTTTCAGACGGAGACAGGTGACAGCCGAGTGGAGAAAGATTGTTGGGCCAATAATGTGGCGATGCCAATGGTTGGAGTTGCATATGAAGAATCTCTTATCACAGGTAGCAAAGTATGACAGGGAACTTGCTATTATCAATCATGAAAAAGATCTGCAGTTGGAGATGGTTAAAGCAGATGGTCCTAAATCAGAACCGGGAAAACTATATTCCCAAAGTCATGAGAGAATTATCATGAAGAGAAGAAAAAGGAAAAGAGATGAAGACACTGTAGATACCTCATTGTACATGAAGAGGCACCCCGCACTGTCTTATTATGGTTTGACATCCTGTCCTTGTTTTATAGGGCTAGAGAAAATTGTTGTCTTGAATGAGTATCATATTTTGCATGGGGTTCATGTTTATACTTGACTGTAATGAAGACTCTTGATCTTTGGCAGAAAACAAAAACAGTGGAGTTCAAACAGATGGTCCCTTGGTTAATGGTGGTTTCGACAGTTCAGGTAAGTTACATGGTTGTGCCTGTGTGCTCAAGATTATTTTCTGTAGTTTAGAAGCAGAAAGTATAATTTTTGTTGCAGTCACTCTTCAATCTGAAATGCAAGTGGTTGTTAGAGCATTAATGTACATGCTTTTGCCCCTTTTTTTTTGTCAGTGGTCGGATTATCGCACTGTGCATTGTTTGGGGATCTAAATTCAGTATGCCTGTACTGTTAAACTTTCAGTTTTTCTAAAGCACACGTTTAGCCTGTTCCTCGAACTTGCGTGCAAGCTGCATACCTGCAAAAATTGGTTGGGTAAAATTATTTCTGTATACAGTATCTACTGAGCAGCCATCGAACTTGATATCAGACTGAGTTTCTGTCACATTTAGTTTGTTCTCTGTTAGTTTATCTTTTATGGTACTTTTCTATCTTTTGGGGATTGATTGTGCACGATGTTACATTAATGAAGCTGAAATGCAGGAAATGTATTTTTTGAACTTTTTTATATATTTTAATGTGGAATTGTTCCTCTTAGTAGTTGCTAATCCTCTCTATTTGTCGCTCTTCACGCAGTTGTTGAGGACATCGAAAGCACTGCTGATGCGTTAGTTGAGAATGACAGGGTATTTGAACAATATTCTTTAAGAGAGATTCTTCTTACAGTTGATGATGTCCAGTCCCGAATTCTTAGTCTTCAGGGTCGCCTCAGCAATGCTCACAGCAAATACAAGAAGTTGTCTCAATGCTTAGACCGTAAACAGGTTAAGGTGCCTCAAAAGATTCAGAAGGTTCAGAATCAGATGACCTGTTGTAAGAAGGATGGAAGACGTTCTCATCAGAAAACAAAGTGTATGCATACTTTGCTTCAGAAGGATGACTTAGATAGATCACTTGCTGTGGTTCCACCTGTATTTGGTAGGTCCACTGACTGTGTGTTGGAATGTATGAAGAAAAATGATGCACAAGAAGATGCAGTACAATCAGATCCAAATGGAATCACAATTGAGATGTTCTGTGGTAAAGATAATTTCCTAACCAATGCCCATGTAGGGGAGTTATACAAAGAAGTAAGTTTAGCTATAGCATCTTATTATTCTCTATTTTGATCACACGATATTTTAGAACTAATGTATGAAGAACACTTTGACCAGTAGCTGGTTCCTAATAAAAAGGAACATAGGATATACCAACTCTTTGGCCATCCAATAGATTTGTGTAACGTCATGGTGTTTCCTGCTTTGCGATATAGTCACAAGGCGATAGTGTGATATGCGATATACATGTGCCTGATACCATCATTTGTAATGATTTGCTGATCTTTCATAGATCTGACATTGCCTCGCAATCGTAATGATTCCTATTTTTATACTGAATTATTTATCAAAGCTAAATAGTGTACTCCCTAAACTGTTGTAAGAAATAGGGAACTCCTGCCATATGTTGGATCAACATATTTGCAAAAACCTTTTCATTTGATGGTTTGGTTATCTTTGCAGAGCGCTGATGATGTCCTCATAGATAATCAAGCAGCCAAAGAAGAAGGTTATCAGCTATTTGAGAAGGTCAAGCCAGAGGAGCATTCAGAGCTGGTTATGCCTCCTTCCAAATTACAAAAAGTAAGTGCAGACATAGTGGACTATGAACAAGTTCAAGAAACAGCTCCAGTTGCAAAGCAAATCATCTCTGGATACAAGCGTGGACAGAAACCAAATAAGAAACATGGGCTTCCTGTGCTTGTGAAGAAAATTAAAACTGAGAAAGATCCCGGCAATATGAAGAATGAAAAGCCTGTTTTGGTGGCTGTGGATCCCCGGAGGAGCACACGAGTTCGAAAACCCAAAACTTACTGAAGCTATTGGTTTCCAGCCGTCCTGGTATCTGGTTGCTACTTAACCAGTGGATTTTTGTCGTGCTGTCCGAATATGTTGCTACATTGAGCCAGATGTTATATAGTTAGTTATGTAAGTAATCATAGCAATAGGAAAGTGAAATGTGAAGTGGCATGTCTCGCTCAGGGAGCAAGAACCCTTTATTTCTTATTGGAGGTTACAGATAGCAGCCATAGTTGCCTTCTGAGTTAACAAGTTTTTTTTGTTTATTTGCTGCAAGACTTGTAGACATAGCAGCAACATCTTAGATAACATCATTCTAAGAAATTGACAGCTAGTAGGATTTTTTTACTAAAATCATATGCTCTGCTCTTTCTGAAAATAGCATGTTTTTAGATGATACTTTTCTTAGTGTGTTTTTTTTTTTTGGGGGGGGCGGGGGGGGGGGGGGGTGGGTATGACGCTGAAAAGATATTAAGGTTGGTTCTAGAGTTGAGGTGCATTTTCTGGGATGCATTTTGGCAGAACTGGATGTCTGAATGACTGGATGCGTTTGTCTTGTACTAGAATACCCAGGACATACCTGGTGCTCTAGTATTTTATCAGACCTGTAGTTCTGTTGTTTTTATTTTTTAAAAAAAACTTAGGTGATTTTGGTTATGTTCCTGACAAAGTTTGTACAAGCTGATTCATTAGAAGATTTTCCCGATTGACAGTCAAGTCGAGTAATTAAGTTGGCGACCTGACTCGCGTCGCGTGATATGTTGCCTATGTTCCCGTTGATTTTGCGTTTACTTTTGCATCCGATCCTACGCTTGATATATCGTTTGAAGCAAATTAATTGGCACTCAATTGCTAATTACGAGTGACCAACAAACGTCTCATCTCTTCTCTCCTTTTTCGTCGAAAATCCTAGGTGACATCCAGGGTCGAAAGTCTACCATGAGGAGCAGCCATTGAATCATCCTTTTGAACAACAATCAAAATCAGAAGATGTTGGAGAAGCATGATCATCCATGAAAGTGCGCAAACAGAGAAATGCTGTAGAAAGTAGGGACTCCAGTGGATAATTGAGTTCCAAATCTAAACCACTGCCTAATCTGGTTGTCAACACCACTGGATAATGTACAATAAAATCTAAGCATAACCACTAAATGGTTTAGTACTTATCCACTGGATAATAGTTAAGTATACTACTTAGCAATGAAGAACTTACTACTAAATTAAGTTGTTCTTCATTACTGTCCAGATACTAACATTAGTATGCTTAGATGGGTCATCATTAAGTACTTATTACTGTCCAGATACTAGTAATGAAGAACAACTTCTAAGTACTTAATGACATTTACTTAAGGTTTAGCTGAGCTGGATTTGTTGAAAACCAAACCCTTATTGTTAACACTAACTAATCCGGTGAGTAAAATACATGAATTTGCTTAAGCTAACCCCAACAACTTGGCAACAAAAAGCCTAACTCGGCAGTCAGTGATAATGCTTTTTGCCATGGGAAAAACTCTTCCCAGCAACAGCCGGTGAAATTGCCAAATTACTAGTAAACCACTTGGCAGTCAGACTCAGTACAGTAGCTCTGAGCTCTGTGAAATTGAAGGAGACATCCACTAAACAAAGACAGAGACAGAGACTCGATTTCATGTTTAATAGCTGAAGCTCCACCAGCTAGAATAGGATCACGTCTCTTCTTTTCCTCATATCGTGCAGTAGAGTGACGAGCGCATCAAAACAACACAAATGAAATGGTACTTACGTAACAGCAGTATTAACCCGTTAAGGAAAGAGAAAGAGGAATGTATCCATTTCTATTTATCCATTCTCATAGAAAGTACTAAAAATATTTTTGAATGTATGGAGCAGGCGTATGAGTTGATATCTTCAAGAGTCAAATCCTTTTCTTGCCCCCATAAAAAAGAAGAGAGAGAGCTGTAAGAGCGGTAAAAGCAAGCTCGGTGGCCCGATTCACTACATGTTGATGTATCCTTTTGAAAGAAAAGTAAATTCGCTATGCTATAAGGTACCAATTCATCAAGGTATAAAACCACATCTACAGTGGGAGTCCCTATCTACTTTCGATTCTCTTCTTACTGGCTTTGCCAATACATCATACTGATTTGACGCTTCCTTACGCTTTCTTTCAAGCATTGCTTCCAGGACAATGGAGAGTATTCCAAGATAAAGAACCAGAACTGAGGTTGACACCACTGAAAGATAAAAGAATGGTTGATAGATGGATTTTCGCACCATCCCTAAACCGAAATACAGACAGACCAAAAAAGACGCAAATAAATACTCCACCACCAGCCTACCTACTAGCATGTATTAAGCGAATAGCTTGTATGGTAGTTGTTAAAGAAAAGATGTATGTAGTCCCGGAAGAGAAGCAATTGTCGTACGACCTGTAAGCGTAACTTTTGACTTCCTTGCCGTTTGTGAATTGAGTCAATCGAGTTACGTTTGAAAAATAAATGGAATTCTGGAGTGGACCGAATATCCATGGCAGAACCCCACACTGGTCAAAAATAAAAGTCAATCTCTCTAAAAAAATAAGCACTTCAACAAATCAGGGCCCTTTATTATACAACTCCTATGCGTAATTGATAGCTTTTTGGTATTCTCCATACATAATATATATACTACTCTACTAGGTACGAAATAACAGGAAAGATAGAAATAGTGACTTTGGCTTCAAATAGAGAGCAGCTTAAAGAGAACTCGCACTGGAGGACTGCTCTGATAAAATAACTGAACACTGGCTAGGAACTGGGCTGCACTAAGTCCGGACTTTTTGGGCTTCTTCATGAATCTAGTTTTCAGGTAAGGTCAGATCATATCTTATTGAACCTACAAATGAAATGGGCCTTTCATCATAATTGCCGTTCTCATGGAAAAAAATATATTGTAAACATATGTTATGAAAACCTAGATAATACCGTTGGATAAAAATAGATGTCTGAGTTCATGTCACCAAAAGTAAAAATTTTACTTCCATTTAAAATTTTACTTATGGTTAAATATGTGAATAAAATTTTTACCCTTGATGATATAACCAAATCTTATACATCCATTTTTAGATCTAACCATGATTTCTAGATTTACACCACATATGTGATTTGCGCTACATATTTTCCCTCCTTCCAAGATCTCAAAGCTACATGAGGATAAAAGAGACTCAATTGGTCTTCAGCTAGTCTAGAAAAACTGGCCCCAAATTTACAGGAAACCCGTGACTACAATATACAGTTTAGAACGAATGGGTAAAATAAAACGATTTCCATCAGGTCACCGGCAATCCCAGGCCAAGTTGACTAGAGCTATTGCAGGTTTACCTTACTTGCATCTCATCATACAAGAGAATAGTTACAGGCTTTCAGTCAATAGAAACCAAGTCCAAAAGGAAACACTCCAAGAGAAGATAACAGTAGCCTGAGTTCAAAAATCAAAAGCACCACTGTACTCCCATACAAAGCTTCACCGGTGCAGTAATATAGTAGACATTGCACACCATAGATAACAGCTACTACAAGCAATTCAGTACTACAAAAGAATAAACAGGAAACAGAACAGAACAAGATCCAAATACACAGATACATCTCGGCAATCCCATAGGCATATAGACCATATGGCAGCAGCCAGCGAAATTTAACCACACAAGAAGAAGAAGAAGCTCAGATCGATCAGTCAACACCACCGGTTCCTCTCATTCATGACCAAACAGCTGTGTGAGACTCTGGAGGTCTGCGATGCAGGGGGCGAAGGAACGGCACTGCCAGAGGACAAGAGAGCGATTTAACTGGTAGCCGAAAGAAGTATTTAGACGAACAATAATGGATGGAAATGATCTTGCATAAATTTATATTTTCATAATGCATTGATGGAACCATTACCTTTCTGTTCCTTTGTTGTTATGAATCTGAAGCATAATTCATTCAATACGCTTCTAACGAATATGCGCAATCTTGGGGCAGCTTTCCCCATCGGGTGCTCTACAGCTCTCCTTCAGCAGTGGACAGCCCCATATGTATATGCGCTGAAGGGAGGATGGGAGATCTGGCAAAGATGATATATTGGGGCATTCCACTATGGATATGCGCTGAAGGGAGGATGGTAGATCTGGCAAAGATGATATATTGGGGTAATAAAAGATGTCAAGTTCCTCCAGTCTGGAGAGGCATTTTAGATTTCCCTGCAGCGAACTCATTTGACAGTCACGTAATGTCAGATGATTGACAGATGAGGAATTTCTAGTTTCTTCGAATGAAACGGATGGCTCCTTGCAGCTTTCAAGGGTGAGAGACGCTGGAACTGTGAAACCTTCAGCCGAGATCATGTTGTTCAGCACAGCAGAACTGCTGACACGCAGTGAATCCTGGACACGAAACTGTGACACACACTCAGCAGTAAGCTTCGGGATATCTATCAATTGCACGCTGTGAAGTTGAAGGGAAGACAGGCCTTCAAGCACATATAAATCTGGCAAATGATAAAGTGTGAATTCTTTCAGGGAGCTAAGATCACCAACAAACAATGACACAGAGCTTCTGCAGTCATGTATGAAAATATCTTTCAGATGCAGCCAGTGGCCACAGAACAAGTCGGGTGCAAGCACACAACATCTTATTGCGAGTCTCTTAAGGGCCGCTGGCATAAATTCTGCACTGTGTGCCAACTCTAAAGCAGGGCAAGAGTTCAAACTTAAATTCGAAAGGGAAGTAGCAGCTCACAAACCCCCCAACGATCCGAGAAACAAGCAGGCCTTAATGTTCAAACAATAAAGCTTTGTCAGATTTTTCAGGACCTCTTCTGACGGAAGAGCAGTTAAAGTCATGATCTTCGATAAGGACAAAATTCTCAGTGAAGCTAGGCCACCAAGGCAAACTGATAGAGCTGCATCTGTAATTGTGCATGATTTAAGGGAGAGTTCACCAAGTCCTGATGGTGGGACCAATGGTAGCCCAATCCTCCTTGCAGAAATGAGTCTCATCCTCTTGTCGTGGCAACACATCCATGCCTTGATGACATCCTTGGTCATCACTACTTCATCTTTTCTTTCTAGAGCACTTTCAATGGTTTGAAGATTTTTTGATATATCAGAATCCATCAATGCTGCCAACTGCTTCATAGATGAATGATCCGATGACAGTGCATCTGAAAATGGGCCCATCACCCCAACCAAAGCAAATTGTGCAACCAGTTTCTCTGTCCTAGTGATATGCTCACTATGATCATGATACTCCAGTTCATCATTGGTAACGAACAGAAGCAGTGGGCACCTGCGAATTGACAACGTTGTGAGATCTGCCGGAAGATATGATAGTTCCTTCATATTCGGGAGATTCTTAAGGCTCAATTCACGGCAACGCCTAAAGAGCTTGGTATTGGATGGTAGCCTTTCTAAAGCGCTGCAGTTATAAAGAGCAAAGGATTCTAGATTCTCGAGCTGGGAATCCTCGAGTAACCAGCTTGGATAGGTAGTGGATTTGTAACCACTAATTGAAAATTGCTCCAACTGTGGTGGTGGCACGAGGCCTTCAAGGATCTCAATATGTAAACTATTCTCTGGATTCATGTTATTTGCATCGTTCCACTCAAGCGTCAATCCTTTAAGACGACTTTTCTGATACAGCTTCGACTCTTAACGCTTCATTCTTGCCAATCACATTCTCAAGATTTCTGAGCAATAAATACCCACCAATTTCGTTCATGTTCCTGAGTTGTCGCAACTCATGTCCCTTCTGTTTTAGGACATGAAAATTTTCAATATGTTGAAGCAAAGTTAGCTGGCCTATGTCAGGAATCCGTGACAGCTCCAATCCAGCAAAGATCATTCCAAGATGTCGTAACTTACATAAATTGCAGAGTTTGTCAGGTAACCTCGAATATGGACACAAATAAAGTAACTCTAAATGGTAAAGATCACATAATGATTTTGGTAGTTCAGAAAGCAGCGTCTTCATGATGTTCAAATACCGAAGATGCTTTAGCTGACCGATTGATTCTGGAAACTTTCTAGTGTTGTAAAACGACAAATAAAGTACTCGCAACTTCTTCAGATTCAATACTACCTGCTCGAAAAGATTGCTCCCAACATCCACTAGTGGGTCAATGCAGATAAGAGTGCACAAATGTTGTAGCTTGCAGACACTTAGCTTATGATGTATAATACTCTCAACACGAACAGATAAATGCCGAACAGTGCATGGTATTTCTTTCAACTTGTCATCTTCTAATCTAAAGCAGTCTTCTCTAGACAATGACTCTGCCAAATCATGAAGGTGGTCATGCATAACGTACCTTGTACTAGCATATGTTTCAGAAAATGGTTGGAAAAAAGACCAGGAGACCATCTCTTTGAAGTAATCCATGCCGGTATTTTCCATTGTTTTATTCATATCGCATCCATCAATAAATCCCTCTGCAACCCAAAGGTGAACCAACTCGTCAATTATGTATTTGTAACCTTTTGGAAATAAGCTGCAATACAGAAAGCATCTCTGAAGGCGTGGATCTAATTTCTGATAACTCCACAACAGAGCTCTCCTAGGTTCGCCTAAATTGCCAATCTTTATAGTGAGAGCACCTTTCCAATCTTCGATATTCATCGTCCTTCTCAAGTGGGAACCTACAACTTTCGCTGCCAAAGGAGATCTTCCAAGCCTTTCAGCAATCTTCTCTGCAAGCTCTTCCAGCCTGCCACGCAACTTGAGGTCTTGAGTTGTGGCTCCAGAGAAAGCATGGTGTTTGAAAAGTGCCTGGAACTCAGTATCTTTCATATTTTCCAAATCAATGACATCTTCAGAGAAAAGAGCATGTGGAAGTGTCTTAGATCGAGAAGTTACCAAAACTTTGGTCGCCCCCTTATGAGAAGATAGTATGGGAGCAAGTAGCAGGTCCCATTCCTGCGCATCCTGGGATTTATTGAACCAAATGTCGTTTTTCTGCAGTATTTCCGTTAGTTTGTACTGGAGAACGTCCAGATTGTCAACACGTGGACACTCCCCTTTTGCTGCAGACTCGATGATCTCCCTTGTATGGCGATCAACATCAAGTTTGCGTGAGATGCAAACCCACATCGTGACGTCAAAATGTTCTTGTATCCTCTTGTCATTGTAAACATACTGAGCCAAGGTGGATTTTCCCATGCCTCCAGGTCCAACAATGGCAACAACGAAGCGGCTGGCCTCAGCACAAGTCTTGTGTTGGGTAAGAAGATCGACAATGCGATCGCGGTCCGCGTCGCGACCAAACACCTTAGGTGGTGGGGTTGATGTCGCCGGAGTAACCACCACTGTCTCCGTATGCCCAGTGCAGCCCCCCTCTGCACTTGTACCAGCCGGTAAGCCAATCATTTCACGGAACTCTCTTGCTTTCGCTAGGATGGCCTTGAGCTCCTTCAGCTGGCGTACAAGCTTTATGTTCTTTGGTCGCAGATTGGACAGGCTACTCGATGCCGCGCGCATAGGTTTCTTCAATATGGAACCAATGGAGGAGGCATGCTCTGGATCTGGATCCTCCCCTCTGTTCTTCGCCTTGTGCTTGAGGATGTTGTACTCGTGCTCATCCAGCAGGTCCTCGGCATTGTACAAGGCTTCTTTGAGCTCCTGTATCCATTTGTCCAGCTTGGCCCTGTGGTTGCCCTTCTCAGCTGCTTCAATCAGCAGCTCCAACTGCGGCATTATGCTGGTCTCCAGTTCACGGAGCTCACTCGCCATGTCCACACCAAGGTGTGTTCAAGCGTCAGTGAGGAGCTTGTTCAGGATCGGCGATGCTGCCAATCGTAAGCTAGCCAACGCCGCTTCCGCCATCGGACTGAATTTGTTGTCTCAGTGTTCTCTCTATTTGTAATTTTGGTAGGTACAAAAATCAGATATTGGATGTAGAGATGGTGAAATGGTGGGAAACTAAGAACTAGGAAGATCTAAACAAGCAACGATGTGAACAAGGTGAAAGATAAAGCTTGGATGACTTCTTGTTTTTTGGTTGGGAATTGCTACGAACAAAATACAGGAACAGTACAACAACAAATGGATTTTTCCTAATGGAAACTACTGTTTTCGTAGGGGAAAATAGGAAGAAAACTCTGACGAGTAGGTTTTTTTATTGTTTCTTTTTTCTTCTGAAATGCAAGTGAAAGACAGGTGTTTGTAGAGGACAAAACCACCGGCGTTGGATGAATAACCTACAATCATCGAGAAACAACAACAAAGAAAAAACGAATCAGTGAACGGCACCGGAGACAGATCAAGTATTTGTTGTAGAATAAGATGACATGAACTAATAGTAAACAAGAACAGCAAAGCAAGATCGGGAAGCTTTACCCTGTCGCACAGATGAAGTGAAGGAGGAGGAGGACGGAAGCAGCTTGGCTGGAACCAGCGAGCGCCGAGGGGATTGCGAGGTTGCTGCAGTGGATAAGTGGTGTGTGGCAAGAGGAATTAGGATAGGATTCACTGGACTAATCGACAGCGTCCAAAGATCAATAATTTCCGCAAAAGATACATGAAAGGAACTTATATACCTAAAAGGAACAAACGTTGCACACAGCAATGTCGCTAATCTCGGGACCCGCAATATTCTCTAGTGATGTACATGTTCATCATCGATAATCTCAGTTACTTTCGCAGCAAAATTCAGAAGGGCGTAAAATACTGTAACCAGGCTGCGCATACCTGTTTATTACCTGTCGGCCTTGACAATGGCGGCAGGTTGCGCGGCTCCGGCTGCTCGCTGTGTGCTGCTGCTGCCGCGGCCGCCGTCTTCGTGGGAGAAGCCCACCCCCGCGATGGTCACCGGGGCAGCGAGCCGCCGCCGCCATTGTGGAGGTCGCCGCTAGCCGGACCCGGTCGAGGATGCCGCCGGCGGCAGGGTCAGGTCGAGGCCAGCCGGCGCTGAATGGATTCGCTGGAGAAGCCAGCCGTCGTTGCCGCCGCTCTTGGACTATCGGAACTTCCGCTGGGATGGGGAGTGGCCGGAGAAGTAGCCGGCGGCGGCGGCGTCGGTGGAAGAGAAGGCTGGATGACACCGTTATTAATTCCTCCGGGACGTGGACGGCTGGGATGCGTGAGCGTCAAGGGCAAACTGCTGACAATCGAGCTACATGTCATCTCTACATTTTTTTATGGAGTGTTTTCTTTTTCTTTTTCGCGGGGCTTTTCTATGGAGCGTTGATGGGTTAATCGCCGTTTCACTACTAATAAATTTGTTATGTCAATACTCACGCGCGTTGCTGCGGGACTTAGTTCACATAAATTTGTTAGATAAAAAGTATAATCTCGAGAAGAAACAGATAGCTTTCTTGGAGAAATTTTTTTAGCAGCCCTATCAAAAATTTGTAGATAATTTAGATAGCACATGTCAATTGAATAAGCGTTTAGCTATAAAGCTCTTTTATACGAATTGACGGGCTGGATACATGTAGATGTGTGTGGAGATGGGCCAATGTATTCATGTGGGCTACATTTGGCACTGATGAGGCCAAGAGACTCACCCGGTCGGTGACTAATGGATTGGGCTCTATGCTGCATTCCATCCAACGTCTGATAAGTAATCTAATACATTCATCCAACGGTTCAGATGATATCGTGGAAGCACGAGGTTTAAGCTTTTGGCCTTAACTTTATAGAAAGAAGGGATAACTTCAATGGCATGTAAATTAGCAGCAGTACGAGCTAAGTGTTTTACACTTACTACTTTTGTCCACGAAATACCTACTATAGTACTATCATGTCATTTTATAGACAATAAAAATAATTAGAAGATAGCCCACGCATTCGCGCGGGCATGCGTATTAGTTTGTTTTAAAAATAGTTATAACGAAACAAATTGAAATTAAAGTAAGGAATTTTCTATTTTTAGTTGAGTGTTTGTTATATCTCTTTTTTCTAAACAAATCTTGACAATCTTTTATTGGTAATAAATGTAATTTTTACTACCCTGGTAGCCCTATCTTTAATTGCTCACAATGGGTGGTGCTCATCTCACGCGAAGAGGATGGGGTTCTGGTGCTTGTTGGCGAAGGTGGAGGGGCAGCCGGGGTGTGGCTCGATGCAGTGAACCCGGAGGTGGCCACGGTGAGTCGAAGCTTTGCTTGGTTCCAGGTGGAATTTTACTATTGTTCTCTTGGGAAGTCAAAGTTACTGCATGTTTGTGAGCTTGACAACGATGACCCAAATTATATATCGTCAGCCGTATTTCACTCGTGGAGTAGCAAGCCTTTTGATCTGCAAAACATGTCTGTCTGGCTCACCCATGTATCAACGAGACCGATGCTAATAAGGTCGGAGCTAAGGTGTCAGCAAAGCATGACGTGTGGCAATGATGACATGAGCCTCGTTGATTTGTGCTTTGACGCGGGCTAGGTTGCTATCGTAACCCTGGTGTTCCTTGGCGAAGTCGGAGTAGCCCAGTCATGTGGTATGATGACGATAACGTCACGTCTCTGCCAATGTGTGGGGGTCTTGTTTTTTTTTAGCCTTTTACTTTTCCATATGAACGGCATTTACCAAATGTTGGGCTTGGCTATCCCGTTTTTGTCATCATGGTAGCTTAGATTAATTAGAGTGCTGTTGTAAGTGTGGTTTTTTTATAGTCTTTCGTAATTAACAGTGTATTATAAGATTTAATTCAGTTTTTTTATAAATGTGGCCCCTTCTTTATATTAAACATCCACAACGGTTGGACCGTTCGGGGAAAAAAAATTTCTGCTATTTTTTGTTTTTGTTTATACATAGCGAGTACTAGGAAACAGTAGTAGCACTGGCCCAACTTGACGGCCCAACGAATCGTTGCTGGCCGATATAGAGCAGGCTCGCACCGGGAGATGGAAAATGGATCATACAGTAACACCCACTAAACCCTAGCTACAGAAGAAGAGGGATTTTTCTTTTTCTTCCTCTTGTTGAAGATCGCCGCCGCCTCCCTCACCACCGCCACAAACTTCCTTCTCCCGCCGCCGCCGCCGCCCACCGCGACGCCATGGCGCTCTACCGCCGTCTCCTCCTCCTCCGCCGCCTCTCCACCCTCCACCCGCACCCCTCCCTCTCCTCCTCCTCCACTGCCGCCGCCTCCGTCTCCGCCACGCACCACCTCCTCCCTCCCCCCGCGCCGCTCGCACCCCACGCCCGTGGCTTCGCCTTCTCCTCCGCCGAGGAGGCCGCGGCCGAGCGGCGGAGGCGCAAGCGGAGGCTCCGCATCGAGCCGCCGCTCCACGCGCTCCGCCGCGACCCTTCCGCCCCGCCCCCGCCGCGCGACCCCAACGCGCCGCGCCTCCCGGACACCACCTCCGCGCTCGTCGGGCCCCGGCTCAGCCTCCACAACCGCGTCCAGTCCCTCATCCGATCCGGCGACCTCGACGGCGCCTCCGTCGCCGCCCGCGCCGCGGTCACCTCCCGCGTCCGCCCCACCGTCTTCACCTGCAACGCCGTGGCGGCGTCCATGGTCCGCGCGGGCCGCCACGACGACGCCGTCTCCCTCTTCGACTTCTTCTTCCGCCGATCCAACATCGTCCCCAACGTCGTCTCCTACAACACCCTCATCCTCGCCCACTGCGAGGCCGCCCGCGTCGACTCCGCGCTGCAGGTGTACCGCGAGATGCTCGACAAGGCCCCCTTCTCGCCCTCCGCCGTCTCCTACCGCCACCTCACCAAGGGCCTCGTCGCCGTGGGCCGCATCCAGGATGCCCTCGATCTCCTGCGCGAGATGCTCAACCGCGGCCAGGGCGCCGACTCCCTCGTATACAATAATCTCATCGCCGGTTACATCGAGGAAGATAACTGGGACAAGGCATTCGAGCTCTTTGAGGAGCTCCAGGGGAGGTGCTTGGTCTACGATGGCGTTGTGCACACCTCCTTCATGGAGGGGTACTGGAAGAAGGGAATGGACAAGGAGGCCATGGAGAATTACCAGTCGTTATTGGACAAGAAGTTCAGGATGACCCCCGCCACCTGCAACGTGTTGCTCGAGACGCTCTTCAAGCATGATAAGGACAAGGAGGCGAATGACCTCTGGGAGACCATGATCGACAACCACACCCCCGCCGAGCTTCATTGGCATCAACAGCGAGTCCTACAATGTCATGGTCAATCAGTGCTTCAAGAAGTGCAAATTCCATGAGGCAATTGAGGTGTTCCACCGGCAGCCCAGGAAGAACGTCCAGATGGACGTTGGCTGCTTCAACAACATCATCGGGAAGCTTTGTGAGAATGGAATGCTTGAAGAGGCAGAGAAGCTTTTTGAGGAAATGGAAACCAAGTCAGTTCTTCCAGACGTGTACACCTACACTTACCTGGTTGATTCATGCTTCAAGGTGGGTCGTGTGGATGATACAATTCAGTATTTCTATAAGATGGCAGACGGAAGGGAGCATGGGCCGAAGTTCAATATTGGTTTCTTCAATCGGATGTTTGAAGGGCTTACAGAAGCTGGCCGGATGGATGATGCCTTGAAGGTCTATGGAAGGATGCCTGACAAGGAGATCAAGCCAAACACAACCACCTTTGAGACCCTGGTTAATGCATTGTGTAAGGAAGGGGACTTGGATAAAGCACGGGAGTTGGTGAGTGACATGGCAAAAGGCGGTGTCACTCCTCCTCCTGAGTTCCGGGATTCTGTTATTGACATTTTCAAGAACGCTGGCCGGCAGGAAGAGATTGAAAAAGCTTTTGAAGAGAAACCAGTGCCATTGCCTCCTCAGCCAAGGCCAGAGTATCGCCCTCGCAATTCACCTCAGGGGCTGCCAGGATTTGCATCCAATCAGACACGGGGTAGCTACATGCCTCACCAAGGCCAACCGACATATGGTTCTCAACCACTTCATCCTGGCGTTGGTGGATCCCAAGCGATACAGCCTCAGGGGATGCCTTTGAGACCTCAGCAACCTGTGTTTGGAGGCCCTCAAGTTGATAAATCAGAGTTTGGTGGCCGCCCGTTGCAGCATGGACCTAGTGCCCCTGATCCACGACAACCTGGAGTTGTCTCCATGACTCAACCTCCAAATATCAGTACTCCCAATACATGGCAGCATTCTGGAGTTCATGCAACTCAAGGAACACACCATGGGATGGGTTCTCATCCATGGCAACAATCAGTTGGCATTGGTCAAGTGCAACAAACTGATTATAGCTCGGGTCCACCGATGCAGCCTGGTTTTGGCCGCCCTCAACCACCACAACCAATGCATAGTGCTCCTCAGACTCAGCAGCCTGGGTATGGCACATCTCATCCATGGCATACAGGGTTCAATGCTCCACAAGTGCAACAGCCTAGTTATGGTGGACCTCAGTCATCGCAACATGCTGTTGGCTCCACTCAGCCACCGCAGGCACAGTTTGGTGCTCCTCAAGCACCACCACCGTCACCTGGTTTTCGCTATCAGAACAGACCAGAGTATGGTCAAGCAGTAGATCAGCATAATCGTTTTGGGTCTCCCCAGGGTGAGCCAAGATTTCACACACAGCCTCAACAGCAGGGATTTGATGCTCAGGCTCCTGGAAATCATGCTCTGCAAGGTCAGAACAGTTTTAACGCTCGTCTAGGACAAGTAGGGTTTGGAAATCAAGGGGCACCGCCTGAATATGGGGCTTCCCCAAGCCAACCCTCACATGGTGCTGCCTGGAACCAAAGAGGCTATGGATTGTCTGAAGATCAAGAAGATGTAAATCAGCAAGTGGTGCCTCATGCTTATGCACGTGTAAGATGAAGGATATCTCCATGATGCATACTCAATAAGAGCAACTCAGGTGAACTCAGTTGCACACACATCATATTTTAATAGTATCAGTTCAGCATATTTATTAATCATTGGCTTTGCTCTGTTCATACTCAACTGAAAAGTAAAGAAGTAAGAATATATAGCCTTTAAAAGAAGCTCAATTTATTACTGTCACATGTGGTCAATATAACAACTAAGATGGTTAAAGTCTTGTGTGATGCTTCAAGACAAGCATGTATGCTTCTAATAAGTTTTGAGTTGCTTCTGTTCATTTGTTTGGTGATCCTAATTACATACTCCCTCCGTCCCAAAATATAGAAACCTAGTACTGGATTAGACCTACTAGGTTCTGTCTAATCCAATAGGTTGCTATATTTTGGGACGGAGGGAGTAGTCATTTATGGAGTTCATACTACTGTAGAGCCACTTCATGTTGCATCAGTTTTGCTCCTTTACACTCGTTACAGGGCCATCGAAATGTCTCAAACTCTTCTACTACTAGAGCATATTAAATCTTGCTGAGTTTTGCTGGGGCATAACATGGCTAACTACTGCTATATGTTTGAAATGCAGGTTCCTCAAGCATCAGCTAGTTCAATAGCATTTGGTTTGGGACTATTTTTCGGAAATGAAATCTTTTGTACTAGGGAAAAATATTGAGTTAGTCATTCAACTATGTTAACACTGATTTTACGTTTGTGATGGTTTAGTCACCAATCGGTCAACTCAGTAATCGTATTGCTAGAATATTTTGTGCTTGTCAACTTTGACCTTTTTCCTCTCTCTATTTTCCTGAAAGAAAGGCCATGCTGGTATGCTTGTATGTATTTCTCACGTGTGGGATTCTTTTTTTGTTGCTTGGATTAGTTATGCTCTCTATTTACTCAATGCTCCAGTAAACTTCAATGGTATGCAAAAAGATACATTTCCTTTTGTCATTAATGACTTCTTACTCTTACATGTGGAATTCTTACTGAATCTTGCCAACCTTTTTGTAACTGTTCCACACACACAAAAACCGCACCCCTGAAACTAATACAAGCAAATACATGCTGCGTCCTTCCATTTATTTCTGAGTACTGACCATGGATAGTCAGAATCAGCAGTTGATATCATACTATGTACAGATGAAAATGCAACTATTTCTTTATGCTTCAGGTTTAGTGATGATCTGTGCCTGAATGCCTCTGCTCTTATGTTGTAACTGAATTCCATTGCTCTTAATATATTTCAGGATTGAGTGAATATATGTACTGATGAAAATGTATTACTTATGCTTGAAATCCTTTGCCTCTTATGCTTTACAATGGAAATTTTAGTGATTTTTTGGGGGTAATTGTGGATGCATTTATGAAAAAGAGAAACATTTAGGCTGTGTTCGGCAAAAGGAGTTGGGAACCCACTCCCCTCTTTTTCCATGCGCACGCTTTTCAAACTGTTAAACGGTGTATTTTTTGAAAAAAAAATTTCTATACGGAAGTTGCTTAAAAAAATTATATTGATCCATTTTTCGAAAAAAGCTAATACTTAATTAATCACGTGCTAATGGACCGCTCCGTTTTCTGTGCGGGAGAGATTAGTTCCCATCCCTTGCTACCGAACACAGCCTTAGAATATGGATTCAGATAACATCTGAATTGTGCACATATTGGGTAACATCTAAGTTCTGATTTTGTTACTTTAAAATATTGCCATTTCCTTTCTGAATTACTGATGGAAATGCAACTACTTTGTTTTCTTCACGTTTGCAGACATCCCTCTTCGTTTTTCAGTGTAAGTGAAACTACAAATGGGAAATCACAGGAAACACCAGGTTTTGCTTTTCATCATAGCCAGTGCCTGTATTTAAATATTCCCTGAATATTCTCTACTGTAGCTGAAATGCCATGATTATTAAGAAGTTTGCACTTGCCTGCAATTATTGTTTGGCAATTCCAGTACAAGGCATTGCTTATCTATTCTCCTCTGTAAGTATTTGCACTGTTGGAAGTTAGTTAAGATTGGATTTGTTACAACGGTGATTTGCTGTACAGCCTTGTGAATTGCTGCTTCCAGATTCGATCCAAATTTCGGTATGAAATGGGCAAATGGCCTATTCATATGTTCTCTTCATGATCTGTCATGGCTAAATTTTACTGTAGAAATAGAAAAGAAGCTTACTTTTCATTTCAACTGTACAGTTTATTTCAGTATGAAAAGGCATGTGCATATGTTCTCTTCCTTATCTGCATGACTGGATTCATCATAGAAATATAGAAGATGAAGTGAAGTAGAAAACAAGCTTACTTTTCATTTCAACTGTGCTGTTTATATATTAGCTGGGTTTGTGAATTTCTGCTTCTTTTGCCTTGTGTATAATGTTCAATCAACATAGCATATAGTTGTCATATGTTTGCTTGTTTGGTTCTTGATATCTTGCCCTCTTGATTTCCCTCTCCCTCTCCCTCTCAGAGATTTGGACTGAAGAATCTGCAGTTTCAAATATTTGGTCTGTTTCACTCGAGCTCTAGCCACTTTCTGCTCTACTTCTCTTGTTGTTTACGCAAAATTTTGAAAGGCAAGTTTCTTTCTAGCTGGAAACTTGTGATTGCTTTAAATTTATCACCATTACCATGCTAGGATTTTATTTACCCTTCAGGTTTTACTGCATTTCCTTGCCATTTTGTTTTGCCTTCAAGTTTACTGTGTATATTGATAGGTACTTCTCCAGTATTTGCTTGTAAGCTCTGATTTGTTTAATATTTCTTCAGCATTCATTTATGGAGTTTTACAGTCAGGATTTTGTATAAACCGAATGCTTGTGTCAAATTTTAGCCAATAAGCTTTTCTCGTGAGCCAGAATGTGTCAGTTTATTGTAGATATGATCTTATTGCACATTAATTATTGTATCCTGTACAAAGAATGCTGATTTTCTTTGTCGGGACCGTACATATTTTTAAGGCTGCGGCTTCATTTATTTTTTATTTCATCCTTGAGTTTCGAAAATATTTAGTTACAAGAGTACGGTGAGTTGGGAATCTGGTCTTGTTTTGAATAATTAATGTGTGATTTGATTTAGTTAGGCACTTATAATCTCGGTGTAGTTCGATTGGAATGTCAATTTGACTGATTAGATTTACCTGAATTATTTGTCTGTATAACATTAAATGCATTATACATGTCAAGTTTGAAATTTGTTGCTTCCGTGGCTCCAATGTTCTGTTTTTCCAACTCAAGGATTATCATTTTGGCGAGGTGAGGCTGGCGTAGACCGTGCCGAGTGGAGGCCTGGATGCTGTATGGTTGTTGCAATATAATGCCGGCCATGCGCACTAGACGAGGCAGGCAATCCCGGAAAAACCATGTTCCATTTTATTCCACAAATATTTCGATGTTCCTATTGCTGATATGTGAAAACTGTAACGATGAGACACAATATTGTTTGTGCTATAGTAAAGTTTTCTGTTGTAACTTGCGACGGGCTTTCAATAAATTATTTTTTAACATTATTTTACCCCGTGAGATATAAAGGTGATGCAGATTTATTTTCCAATTACAATGTACTCATATCTTGAAATGTAAGGCATAATTATTTTTTTTCATCGTATTTCATAATATAAAGGTGTGCATGTATACATAAATTAACTAAGCAAATATAAGTCTTATCTAGGTGATCTAACCAATGAGACAAGGTAATTAAATTCTTTGTTTGGGGTGGTTGTCTTAGGCTCCCATTGTTTCGCTTCTACTGTTTTTAAGCTAAAATTTGAATTTTGAAACTTAATTTTGGAGTTGATTTTGTGTTTTTTTATCGTAGTTGATTTTGTGAAAACTGTAACGATGAGACACAATATTGTTTGTGCTATAGTAAAGTTTTCTGTTGTAACTTGCGACGGGCTTTCAATAAATTATTTTTTAACATTATTTTACCCCGTGAGATATAAAGGTGATGCAGATTTATTTTCCAATTACAATGTACTCATATCTTGAAATGAAAGGCATAATTATTTTTTTCATCGTATTTCATAATATAAAGGTGTGCATGTAAACATAAATTAACTAAGCAAATATAAGTCCTCTCATCAAACCCCACCATCAATTACTTGCATGTATCTAGGTGATCTAACCAATGAGACAAGGTAATTAAATTCTTTGTCTTTGTATTTGGGGTGGTTGTCTTAGGCTCCTATTGTTTCGCTTCTACTGTTTTTAAGCTAAAATTTGAATTTTGAAACTTAATTTTGGAGTTGATTTTGTGTTTTTTCATCGTAGTTTATTTTACGACCTTTGCTTTTAAATCACTATAGATATGTATATAAAAGTTTTATCTAAATTATGTTTTGGTTGCTAATAAGCCGTGATGTTTTTCTTACAAAAAAGCGAACCGAACCGATGGAAGCCTTGTATTTAGCATGAAGAAAGTATATATATGGAACTGTCTAGAAAAGTCGCTATCGGGCATCCGATCAAATAGGTGTATGGACGAAAATGGATTGAAAAATGAAAAGGCAATATTCACGAATACGTTGATTACGTAGCAAGTCGAGTACCAGAGACGGGCAGACACACTGATAAGAAGCCAAAAAAGGACAGGACAACAACCAGGCCAGCACGAATCGCCTGGCGAGTATCCTGTGGCTCTCAATTCGACTGATGAGATCGACAAGATCTGTCCACGCAAAATTCAACGAAAAAGCTTTTGTAACATTGGATGGTTCATACTGGGTTGTACTCCCTTTAAACGTTGGCCTCTTGTTAGTCGATGCAGTCGGATCGAGACGCATGCAGCTGAGAACAAAAAACATTTGATCGAGTAAAAGATAAGAAAATTTTCATCTTTTTGGTTGCCGGATCATCCTATTGACTGACCAAAACGACACGATCGAGGCTAGTGAATTGTTAGAGAGGAAGGAAAGATTGAAAGCAAAAGGAGAAAACAAAGAAGCAAAAAGAAGCAGTTGCTGCTGTGTGGCTGTGCATCTGGAGAGGACGCAATGGAGACCAGGCGTCCTCTGCATCCGCTGCTCCTCTTCTCCTCGCCATGGCTGCTGCTGCTGCTGCTTCTTGTTGTTCAAGGGGTGAGCTCGCTGCAGTTCACGCGGGTGGATTTCCCCGACGGATTCATGTTTGGAGCCGGGACTGCGGCTTTCCAGGTATCCTGATCTGAGTTGTGTCAGCTTGATCTTTTCCTGCTATTACTGGTTGCTCTGCTCCTACCTGCAGATTCAGTTCAGAGCATGAATTGAATTTTGCATTTGTGAATTATGGTTTGGTTTTGGATTTTGCAGTATGAGGGTGCAGCTGCAGAGGATGGGAGGACACCAAGCATCTGGGACACCTACGCACACTCATGTACTGTACTCCCTCTCTTCCTCTCAACTTGGATTGGCTTGATTCCTAATTGCTTCCTAATTAACTAATACTTGTTGCAACAAGAGGAGACCATTTTTTTGGCACTCAATAGTAATGGTTGTTTTGCTATGCTAGTTTGGAGTCCACTGGGTTCAGCTGAGAGAAAGGGGAAATGCCAAATTTCTTTCTTTGAAAGCTCAAATAAGTTTGTTTTTTTTTGTGTTCAGATAATGGATAAACCGGTCGTTATGTCAAAGGCACACAAAGGCCAAAGGAGCATTATTGCTGAGTTTGTTTGAGATAGCTGTACATGATAAACTATAGCGCCCTTTTAACCTCTACACTTATAAGTTGGCGGGAAAAAGAATGTGTTTTCAAACATAGGGTTTGTTCTTGTTCTTTATACCAGTCTGTGCCAATTTGACCTGTGATCTGCTGCATCAGGGAGGAATCCGGGAGGAGAAACAGGTGATGTGGCATGTGATGGCTATCACAAGTACAAGGTATGGTGTTTGGATTAGCGATAAAACCATCAAATATCAGATTAATCAGCCATGATCTTGCATTGTTCTGAGAAATTTTCTTTTCATCTCTGTTAATTCATTGCGGGCTGATCTATGTAGGAAGATGTCATGCTAATGAGTGAAACAGGCCTGGAGGCTTATAGGTTCACCATTTCTTGGTCGAGGCTCATTCCGAGTAGGACAATTACATATCACCTACATATTGATATTTATCAATTTATCATTAGTGAAGATGTTTTCTTCTCCACACATGCATGATGCATGTTCTGATTGGATGTAGAGGCTGGGTTTATCCCATTTTCTAGAAAAAATACATGATGCATGTTCTGATTTTAAGTTTGGATCAAACTAGGTGGGAGAGGAGCAGTTAATCCAAAAGGCTTGCAGTTTTACAACAGTATGATAAATGAGCTAGTAAAAGCAGGTAAGTATATATCTTGATTATCCTGTCATTTTGACCTATCCCAATTCTGAAAAAACTAATTGTATTCATTAATGCACATCACTCTTAATTTTGCATTAGTTGTTACTCACCAAATATCTTCTTAACAACAATAATGCATGACTGGTGACCTCTGAGTCTGAGATTAGGCTTTCTGATCCTGATTCATGAATAGGTATTCAGATTCATGCTGTTCTGTACCATATAGATCTTCCACAGAGCCTTCAAGACGAGTACGGTGGATGGGTTAGCCCCAAAGTTGTGTAAGCATTAAGCAGTAATTTCCCTTCACGCCATGCTGATATATAATTATGATCATCAAGAATGCCAAGAACCATTTACAAAAGTTGATCCTCATAAGCTTTGGTTTCCCTGCATTTGTGTTTCAGGGATGACTTCGCAGCATACGCTGATGTGTGCTTCCGCGAGTTCGGTGACAGAGTCGCGCATTGGACAACTTCCATTGAGCCAAATGTCATGGCTCAATCTGGCTATGACGATGGGTATCTCCCGCCAAATCGTTGCTCGTATCCGTTTGGCAGAAGCAACTGCACACTTGGAAATTCCACGGTTGAGCCATACTTGTTTATACACCACACCCTGCTAGCTCATGCTTCAGCTGTTAGACTTTACAGGGAGAAGTACCAAGTGAGTGTGCATTATCATTAGCAATTTTCTTCTTCTGAATATTTTCTTGAAAGGCCCTGTATACTGTATATTCTTAATTATTCTTATGAAGTCAAGAAAATGATTTTTTTTTCGAACACGTAGGAGATCTGCGTACCATTCCATTAAGCAAGAAATAAAGCAAGAAAAATGAATTTTATTTCTCTGTTTTTGGTTTCATTGTTTCAGGCTGCACAGAAGGGCGTTGTCGGCATGAACATATACTCCATGTGGTTCTACCCACTCACAGAGTCAGCTGAAGATATTGCTGCCACTGAAAGAGTAAAGGATTTCATGTATGGATGGTATGTCATGTTATATCATATTTCTGAAGTATTTACTATAGCAAGAGTGAAACAAATACTTCTTCCGTCCCATAAAAAACCCAATCCTAGGTTTGAATCTGGACATGTCTAGATTCAAATCTAGGATTGGGTTTTTTATGGGACGGAGAGAGTTGGTTCCTAGGCTCCTAGCTTTGGTTGTAAGCTTGTTATACCAGCCACTACAGCGAACTCTGCTGTCCATGCTTTGAGTTTTTCTTTTGAAAACATAGGTTCCTACTACACTCTGAATCCTGACACAACTAAATGCAACCAAATTGCAGGATCTTGCATCCTTTGGTGTTCGGAGATTACCCAGAGACCATTAAGAAGGCCGCCGGTTCCCGTCTTCCATTATTCTCTAACTACGAATCTGAGCTGGTTACTAATGCTTTCGACTTCATTGGGTTGAATCATTATACCTCAAATTATGTGAGCGACAATAGTAATGCAGTGAAGGCGCCGCTACAGGACGTCACTGACGATATTTCTTCTTTGTTCTGGGGTAGGAAATTTCATACTGATATGCTTTTTATTATTCATATTTTCTTAAAATTTTATGAAGCTCACTCATTTTATTCATGTGTGCTTTCTTTTTGGCAGCCAGCAGGAATAGCACACCTACTCGAGAGGTGGTAAACGACAACACTGTCTCTGAACTGAAACTATTGAACTTTTCATAACATCTGCAGACTGTAAAATGATTTTGCTTGTAACTCTTGAGGCAGTTTCTACCAGGGACCTCATTAGATCCTCGGGGGCTAGAGCTCGCGCTTGAATACCTTCAGGAAAAGTATGGAAATTTGCTGTTTTATATCCAGGAAAATGGTCAGTAGTCCTACTTGTAGCACTCAATTAGTCTCCAATGTGAACTTTAAGGATCTCTTTTTACAAAAGTAAATAAATATATAAATAAGAGTTCTGAAATATAACTTCCAACTCACATTCTGTCATCAATTTTACTTGGCATTGTATCAGGTAGTGGATCAAATGCAACCCTGGATGATGTGGGGAGGATTGACTGCTTGACACAATACATTGCAGCCACGCTGCGATCCATCAGGTTCTTAAGAGTTTTCTACTGAAAATCACAAGATCAAACTCTTGGATCTTATTGGTTTGAATGAGTGACTGACCAATCGATCGATCGATCGCAGGAATGGCGCAAACGTGAAGGGATACTGCGTGTGGTCATTCATGGATCAGTACGAGATGTTTGGCGATTACAAGGCGCATTTCGGCATTGTTGCCGTCGATTTTGGCAGCAAAGAACTGACAAGGCAGCCCAGGCGCTCTGCTAGATGGTACTCGGACTTCTTGAAGAACAATGCTGTCATCAAGGTGGATGATGGTTCTGTCTCCACAGCCTTTCATGCTCAGCTTTGAGTGATGGCTGGCTGCTACCACTCTGAACACCATCTTGTACGCTCTCCTGCAAGAACAATTCTGTTTTAGTGGCATCATCATGTATCTACCAATTTTCAGAGTTGGAAGTCGTCAATAGGTACTTTGGCAAAATTATTCACAAAACCTGAGATTGAGGCCATTCGCGTGGTTTCGGGGTGTGCACTCTGGTGTATACCCTTTCTCGATAGCTAAGTGTCGACAAAAATTTTCTTGTAACAGTTTATTCCCTCTCTCTTAATACCATTGGGATGGCCTTTCTTTGGTCATCCCGGTAAAAAAAGATATTGAAGCCATTGTATGATAGTATCACAAAACTATGGATTTAACACTTTCTTTTTTTTGCAAAATTAAAGATTAATTGTGCAGGCTCCATCCTTACATTTTTATCTTGATGGAACTTCTAAAATATATAAGATGCACTTTGATAAGAGTAAATAATTAATCCTCTTAATTCTCTCCGATCCCTTCCTCCTGAGGACTAACCAAACAAGCCTACATGAGAATGACACATCAGCCATCGTATACGATCAATCCCATTTTTTTAAAAAAACAGATGTATCCTGATAATTTTCATGTTATAGAATTGTTTTTTCTTGCAAGAACGGATCGGTTTTGGGCTTTTAACTTTCTACTTTGACTCAACCAACAACCACCTATGTGCCTCTTCCCTGTTGGGGCAAGTGTGCCGGAATCAGCAGAGTGACAGCTGCATTTCATCAGCAACAAAAGAGACCACCGAGTATTGGTACTATATTTTTTTTGGAGGAATTTTTTGGCATCAATTCCCTGCAGGAAAAAAGAAAAAAAAAAGGGAAGAGTACACTGATTCTTCAGAAAAACAACAATTTAGTTGGGGTCTTGCTTGTGGAGCTTTCAGTACTTTATATGTAATGTTCTTGCCCAGTTAATTTCATAGTATCATGCGTGTTTGCCCATTAGTACTGGGTGTAAAAATCTGAGCAAGAAAAAAAAACATTCGAGTACACAATTTAAATTTTGTTTGTCTATTTTTTTATCATCCGAACAATAAGAAATCGGCACTACTACGGCCCCGTTATTTTCTCCAACAAAAATTAGATAAAATTTTAGATACTCATAGCACGTTTTTCAAAGTGCTAAACGGTGCGTTACATGTAAAAATTTTCTATATGAAAGTTGCTATAAAATATCAAATTAATATAATTTTTAAGTTTGTAATAATTAAAACTCAATTGATCATACGTTAATACCACCTCATTTTGCATAAAACGTTTAATCTTCGTATTTATCTTCTATCCTTATCTGTTTTGTCATCATCCCGTTGGCTGGGTTTTCTCCTCGCGGAGCACGCGACTAATAACGAATTAATTACAGAAAGAGAACCCTAATATGTCTCAGAAAGATACTAATCATTACCATTTCTTAAGCTAAATGGATAGAAATTCAACCACTGTTTCTATATACACGGAAAAATACGTAGTAGAAACCACACACGTAGTTAAAACTTAAAAATTATTATTGGATTTAAAAATGGACGCTTGAAATTTATCTACATCATCAAGAGTAAATATTTTTTTTTTAAAATTTTTACTTATAGTTGAATTTGCGAGTAAACTATTTACTCTTGCTGATGTGGATAAATCTAAAGCGTCCGTTTTTTATCCAACAATCAGTAATTTGTTTGCATCACATATTTCTCCAATATACACGGCCAAAATGAAAGATGATAATCATAAATGGAAAGAGTGGAAAGAGAAGACTGAGGAAGAAGAAGAAGAAGCATTTGAGGCTATGTGGATTTCAATTTTGAACAATTGGACCTCTTGGGCTCGAAACGTGTGCCCCTAAGGGAGCTTGGATAATTAGCATCACTTCGTTGTCTATGGATCTGGATCTATGATTATATTAATAATATTTGGATAAATTAGTTTGCTTCTATTTTAGATGAAATTTAGGCCATCCTCAACCCTTCATACCATCTAGCGTCAAATAAATCTAATATAAAAAGCTTTAAATCAAACGTGAATCTAAGATCGGATGCTGTGCCAAATAATGCCGTAGTTTTCTCCCTGCGGCTCCGAGTTTCCGACGGCGGGCAAAGCCAGGAACCCATCAGCTGAGCTCCTGAAATTTCTTGAAAAAGACCATCTATCCCTGTGTGAAGACGTCCCAACCAAACACATCTGAGAGTAAAACAAAATTGTGTCTTTTTCTATTGCCCGATTCGATCTGCCTGCCAAGTGTGATCGTCCCGTTGACCCAAATTTTCGTTCTCCTCACCGAGTATAGTACTTACCCCGATCGATCTTGGAGATTTAGAAGAGGAAGACGACGACCAAGAACAACTAGAAGTCAAGAACGCAATGGAGAGGCGTCCTCTGCATCTGCATCTCCTCCTCCTCTTCTTCTCGGCATGGCTGCTGCTGCTGCTGCAAGGTGTAAGCTCGCTACAGTTCAGGCGAGACGACTTCCCCGATGGCTTCGCGTTCGGAGCCGGGACTGCGGCTTACCAGGTAATACGTGTATGTATGTATAGTAGAGGATGATTCTGAATTTCTCTGAATTTCCTGCCCTGATTCTGGATTTCAATGGAGCGTCTTGCTCTTGCTACTAGCCACCTGTTGTTTGCTTCCTGCCTGATTCAGAGCACGTACGAGCGAGGACAGGGTTTGACATGCGTTTCTGAATACTTGGTTTTGGTTTTGGGTTTTGCAGTATGAGGGCGCAGCGGCTGAGGATGGGAGGACACCGAGCATCTGGGACACCTACACACATTCAGGTCTCTCTCTTTCTCTATCTCTGAATTTGTGTTGGAACTTGGATAATTTTCAGCACACTGATAATGCTGCGTTGCTATGCTAGTTTTATTTCTCCGTCGTATAATCAGGGTTAGCAATCTCGAAATTGTGATTTCTACCGGGGGTGGCCGAAAGAACTGAAATCTCTCAAATTTTTGGTGCTTTTTTTGCCGAAATTTTTTAATACTTTGATGAATTTTGAATGAATTTGAATAAAATTTGACCAAATTCTCAAAAGATTAGAAAAAACTAAAAATCTCGGGCGAGATATGTGCTTGCCGGTGGGGGCCGAAATTACCGAAATTTCGGAAATTTCCAAAATTGCAATCACTTAGATTGCAGTTCACGGGATTCGGTGCAGAGAGGGGCAAACACTTTGACTACAATGTGAAATCCATTTCTTTAGGGATGCAAGTGGACAAGCCTACTACCCGCAAAAAACATGCTTGCTTGTTCATTTCTTACATAATAGTATAAATTTTAGAAGAAAAAATGAATAAGAAGTGAGATAAGGGGGCACAAAAAATCCCGCTTGCCTACTCCGTTTGCATCCCTACATTTCTTTTCTGGATAGCTCAACTACGTTTTGCTTTTTTTACAGAGATGTACATGATAAATTATGACAAGTTATGTTATGCTACACATAAGAATGCAGAAAATGTGTTTTTTTTTTTAAAAAAATCATGGTTTGTTTTTTATTTATCCATGTTAAGTTACGTCCATTATTAAAAAAAGAAAGAATATGAATTTGACATGTAATCTGCTGCATCAGGTAGGCATCCAGAAGATGGAACAGGTGACGTAGCTTCTGATGGCTATCATAAGTACAAGGTATTGTTTTTGGATTTGAGATAACAAGAACAAACGTCAGTTTGATCGGCTATTTTTTTTAATGCTATGAGAATTTTCATTTCAGTTTTGACCTCAGTTCATTGTGGGGCTTTTGTAGGAAGATGTCAAACTAATGACTGAGATTGGCCTAGAGGCTTATCGGTTCACAATTTCTTGGTCAAGACTTATCCCTAGTATGACAATTACATATCATTATCAATCTCCCATTCATAATACCGGATCATTAGTGACAATGTCATCTTCACAGTTCACACATAATTCTTTGTTAGCTTCCCCACCCAAGTTTTGATTTTCTATTTTCTTTTTGGACAAAGGTGGGAGAGGAGCGGTTAATCCAAAAGGGTTGCAGTTTTACAACAATATGATAAATGAACTAGTGAAAGCAGGTAACTGTACTTTCCCAATTCTGAAAGAAAAGGTGCATTCTTTAATAATCAGCTATTAACAAAAATTCAGGAGAGATGATCTTAACAAAAATGATGACTAGCACCTCTGAGATTAGCCCTTTTTTTTTCTCCCAATTCATGAAGGTATTCAGATACAAGTTGCCCTATATCATAGTGACCTCCCTCAGAGCCTTCAAGACGAGTATGGTGGGTGGATTAACCCCAAAGTTGTGTAAGCACTAAGCAGTAATTTCCTTTCATGCCATTCTGATAAGATTACCAAGAATGACAAGAATCATTAGAAATTTTTATCCTCGCATGCTTTACCTTCCCTGCATATGTCTTTCAGTGATGACTTCACAGCATATGCTGACGTGTGCTTCCGAGAGTTTGGCGACAGAGTTGCGCATTGGACAACTGTACTTGAGCCAAATGTCATGGCTCAAGGTTGCTATGACACTGGGATTCTTCCTCCTAACCATTGCTCATATCCATTTGGCAGCAATTGTACAGGTGGAAATTCCACGGTTGAGCCATACTTGTTTATACACCATAACCTGCTAGCTCATGCTTCAGCTGTTAGACTTTACAGGGAGAAGTACCAAGTGAGTGTGCATTATCATTTGAAAGTTTTGTTCTCTTTCTTGTTTTTATGGAGCCAAGAAAATGAATTTTGTTGCTATGGTTTTTTTTTTCACTGGTTTAGGTTGCACAGAAGGGCATTATCGGCATAAACATGTACTCCTTGTGGTTCTACCCACTCACAGATTCAGCTGAAGATATTGGTGCCACTGAAAGAGCAAAACAGTTCATCTATGGCTGGTATGTCATGTTGAATCGTATTTCTCATTGCGTCACATTAAAAAGAACAAAAATAACCTCTATACTCTGCAAAAGGAAAAAATGCAAGAAAAATATTTTGACAAATTAATTTCGTTGGTGGGTTGTTATCAGGTCTGACCTTATTTCTGGGGTACATAGTATCAAGGTGTTTCTGTCATTTGAAATATTTTAGAGCTGAGATGAAAGGATATCCAATCAATTATCTTTTGTGGTGCACTGATGCAATGTTTTTTTGGTTTGGCACCAAATAAGCATCATTTAAGGAAAAAAAACTATATTTAATCACTTTACCAGCAACCTACAAACTATATATACTCCTCCCTTATCTAAAAAAGTTTACTTTAGCTGTAAACTTTCAAGTTAATTCTTTGTTTACAGCAAAAGGATGTTATGTTAAGAGTAAAAGGATGATAGAGTCCGATGAATGTAAAGTAAAATAGGAAAAAGAAAAAAAAAGACAATGCTACTCTCCATATTCATTTTCTTCTAGTTTTTTTTTAATGAGATTACATCCAGATTTTCGGTTGCAAGTTTGTAACTGACCATTGCAGACAACCACTGTTACTTCATCCTTGATTTTCTTTTCAAAACAGCGGTGAATCCTCATCGTTGACTCTGAATCTTGACATGACAAAATCTGACCAAATTTGCAGGATCTTGCATCCTTTGGTGTTTGGAGATTACCCAGAGACCATTAAGAAGGTTGTCGGTTCCCGCCTTCCGTTCTTCTCTAACCATGAATCTGAGCTGGTTACTAACGCTTTTGACTTCATTGGATTAAATCACTATAGCTCAGTTTACACGAGCAATAATAATAACGTAGTAAAGGCACCTTTACAAGACTTGACTGCCGACATTGCTACTTTGTTCAGAGGTTCAAAATTCGTACAGATTTGCTTTTATTGTGTTTTTTTTAAAAAAGTTTATGAAGTTTATTTATTTTATGTATGCATGTTTTTTTTGGCAGCCACCAAGAATGACACACCTACTCCAGAGGTGATCACCGATAGTATTGTCTCTGCTGAAAACTACTAAACTTACGGTAACATCCATAGACTGTAAAAATGGTTTTGCTTGTTGCTCAGTTTCTACCAGGAAACACAGTAGATCCTCAAGGGCTGGAGAAGGCACTTGAATATATTCGAGAAAACTATGGAAATTTGACGATTTATATTCAGGAAAATGGTCAGTAGTCCTTCAATAATCTGTATGGCATAATCTCAATTGTCAAATTTAATGTCCAGAAATATTACTTCTAGCTCTAATTCTGTCATTAATTTCACCTGGCATTGCATCAGGCAGTGGAGCACCAGACGGAACCCTGGATGATGTGGAGAGGATCAACTATTTGCAAAAATACATAGCAGCCACACTGAAAGCCATCAGGTGCTTAAGAATTATGTTCCACTGATTCTACTCTATCTCTAGTAGAATATTTCCATAAACTCTTTTTTGGTGCAAATCTGAAACTATAATCACAAGATGCCACTCATAGATCTTACTAGTGAACGACTAACTGATTGATCGTCGCAGGAATGGTGCGAATGTGAAGGGATACTCCATGTGGTCATTCATAGATATTTACGAGTTATTTGGTGGGTATAACAGTTGGCATTATGGACTTGTTGCTGTCGATTTCGGCAGCACAGAACGGAGAAGGCAGCCGAGACGCTCTGCTAGCTGGTACTCAGACTTCTTGAAGAACAATGCTCCCATCAGGGTGGAGGATGGCTCCTTTCTCTCTGCAGCCTCTCATGCTCAACTCTGAATGATGTCAATCTGTTGAGAATATGGGTGCCAGGCACCTGCACGGCCTGCATATCTAGCTAAGTCGGATCCATGTATTATGTAATAGAGTAGGACTCTATCACAATGTTACCTTGTGTTCTATGGTAGGGCCTAGAGTCTCGGTTGAATATAACCATGTAATATGTTGGTGTAAATATGTGATGTTCCTAGGGCCTATTTGTAAAATGTTCAGAGAATAGAAGGAGGAAGGGGTGTGTAGGGGAACATACCCTAAGAAAAATCCCCAAATCAAACAGTATGGTATCAGAGCCAAGAAACCCTAGCTCACCAGTGATCTTTCTCCGATTCGATTTGTTGATGTGAAGGGCCCGTGAGCTGCGCCATCGTGCTGGGCTGGCTGAGCGGGGGTGGGGGCGCGATTCACCGCGCCCCACTCACGTAGGCAGGAGCATGCAAAAGTGGTGGCGGAGCAGGCGAACGAGGCAGGCGCGGGGTGAGGCAGGCGTGGGCCACGCTAGGCTGGAGCAGAGGAGGCGTCGGGTCCACAGGAGGCACTGTGTGCTCACGCCTGGACCGCGCAGAGGAGGCGGCAGGTCCACATAGGCACGCAGTGGCTGCGTGGGCTGGCGCAGAGGAGGCGTGCACGGAGCGGTACATGCTCGAACACGGAGTCACGCATGCCGCACGCGCGTGAGAGAAGCGGAGGAGGGGATCCGAGCTGGTGGTGAAGGGAAGAGGAGGAAAGCTTCTGAGTAGGAAAATCGATCCGTAGTAGGGCTAAGGTTAGGAGTAGAGATAGCTGAAAGTGTTGTGGTGAAGGGAAGGGGATTGAAGCCTAGTCCTCCTTGTACCCTATGACTGTGGCGAAGAAGAAGCTAGGGAAAAAATGTCTTCAGAAGCTAGAAAGGAGGTTGTGGATACTTCCTCGCTTATTACTAAAGGTGATATGAAAGGTTTGCTAGAGGATTTGCTGAAGATGGGCATGATAGGTCCGAGGAATGTATCAGGAGGGTTCGAATTGAAGCTAAAATTGATGCCAAATGAGTTGAGGTTGGAAGGGAGCAGAAATTATTTGAGTTGGTGCAGGAGAGCTCAACATTGTGAATCACTTTTTGCAGGAGAGTTGTGAAGAGCCCTCTGATAAGGAGAGCCAAGCGTGGAGGACGTGGAATACAACAAATTCCACTGTGGTATCTTGGTTGATGACCTCGATGGCTCCTTCCATTGGTAGGATGATAGAAACTATTCATAATGCAACAATAGTATGGAAGACATTGAGCAACATGTATTCAGGAGAGGGAAATGTAATGATGATGGTTGAGGCTCAGAACAAAGTAGAGAATTTGAAGCAAGAGGGGAGAACAGTCCAAGAGTACGCTAGTGAGTTGCAACAGTTATAGGCAGATCTTGATCACTATGATCCCCTACAGTTGAAACATGGGGATGACATATATTGTGATCGGAAATAAATGGATGTAGAGGCGAAGAGTCATTCATTTCTTGGAGGGGCTGAACAAGGAGTTTGAGGATAGAAGAACAATTATGTTCCACCAAGCTATATTGCCACCATGGAAGAGGCTATTTCAGCAATGGTGTAGGAGGAGATGAGGTTGAGGCGGTGTTGATGTGGAAACATAGTGGCCTGGGAGATCTGCTTAACTCCAGTGCAGGTCCAAGGCTAGCCTCGAGTGTGTCAAGGATGTGCCAGCTGATTTGATCCTGCGATCAACAAGAAAGACAAAAGCAGAGTATAGCTGATAGCCGATCAGCCGATCGGCCGATAGCGTATCGTTGGTGGTCTGTTAACGACCAAATTTGGTAATCTAAGGATCGGATGTGAAGGAGGAATTGAGACGGAGTTCGAGATAGAGATTGTCCCGGAAACAGGGAGGATCGGCTGAAGTCCGAATCGGCTACGACTAAGATCGGTAGAGTTCGAGTCGGACAGGGTTAACCGATTGAGCTGAATCCGATAATATGACATGGCATATGTTGTCGGGTTAGGTTGACGTGCTTCATGATGATTGCCACGCATGAATAGAGTCCTGAGAAGGCAATTGTATCTATTAATTAGGATATTTTTATGTAATTTCCTTAGAGATATGTTTGGGCAAAAGTCTGCCGCAAAGATTTATGGTATCTTAGAGTTTGTTAGAGATAAGAGTCGTGTCCGATATGGACATATTTTGTAATTTTCGGGTATAAATAGACCCGAACCCCATGTAATCAAACTAACACACGTTCAATATAATCTCGACGCATCGCCACCCGTTTACTTTTGTTTTGTTTCGACGAGTTCTTGCTTTCAGGTTGAGCTGCATTGGTTTCGATCCTCAACAAGAGGTAAAACTTGTTATGGCGGCTTGCGTTCTCGGGATTAGTGCTTCCATCTTTACGATACTCTAATCTTGTTTATGTAATTCGTCGAGTTATCATATATCTTATATAATCTCTGGCAATATCGCTATCTAACCTATAATCGGCTAACATCTGTCAGTAGAAGACAGCCGATTAGGTTAAATATTGATGTTGACTTAGATTATATAGGATATCCACCACTCTATGAAACATCCGACGACTTCATTGTTTAGATATTGTCCTTCTTTTCATACTTATAGCTGCATCAGTTGAGTTTGATCTTATGAGTCGTGATTAGAATCTTAATCTCTAGCCTGTCTTTGGTTGCCGATTAGGGTAGTATCAGGGTTTCAGCCGATCTTACCTGATTTAGCTTTATATTTTATGTGCTTAACTGACATGCTAGATCTGCCCTTTATGTTAAGATCTTGTTGCATTTTAATATATTAGGCTTTTTGTTTGGTATATTCTATTTGCTTTAATATCTTAATATAGAGTGGTATCGGAGTATTAGCCGATACATGTTAGATTTATCTGATCGGCTATGCTATGAACATATATAATCTCATTATTAGTATATATTTCGATCTAAGTGATTTATACTGTCACGGCATGGCGACCGATCTATCCCAATCACTTGATTTAAGTATATATCGATATAAGGATTATATATTGTTAATATCTACAGCTGATCGAGTAGATTTAATTCTTTCTTACTTCTTAATGACTGCCGATCGATGCATATGTGACATCGGCTTAAAGATAAATGATATGTCATCGGCACCTAGCCAATCGGCTATCGTTTATGGATTTAACCGCGGTTTCTTTGTCTTTATTTCTTGTTGAATCAAATCAACTGGCATGCTCACACACCTAAAGGCAAGCTTTTGGACCTGCACTGGAGTTAGGCAGATCTCCCAGGCCTCGTGTTTTTACATCAACATGGTCTCAACCAATATAGTTGGACCAAATTGGCTATGGACTGGATATATCAGTGAATATTAAACCCTAAATATGCCTCATCGACTGTAATACTGTCTATCAGATTTGACAATGAAGTTTAAGACAATATTATCAAAGTAGCCGATGGAACAATATTTAGAGTAAGAAAGATAATATACTAGCTAATACTCTAGTACAGATCTATATAGGCAAATCAATCTATAGTAATATATCAAATAGAGGTCAATAGTCAATATTGATAGCCTAGCCAATATGACCTGAACTTGATATATTACAATTAGGTGATCTGTCTATATAAATGGCAAATATACATGAAACAAATAAAGAAGCATGTATATTAGGTAAGATCGGCTGAAACTCAGATGCTACCCCTCTTAACAATCAAGAAGCTGGCTAGAGATCATGGTTCTAAACACGACTTAGTAGGTCGAATGCACTGATGCAGCACTAAGTATAAAAAGAAACATGATATCTAGACAATTAAGCCGTTGACTGAATTTTCAGGGTGGTGGATGGCTAAGCTAATCTAATCTAGCAAGACGATTTAGCCGATACCGGCAGAAACCCTAAAGCGAGAAGCGGCCGATAAAGCTAAATCGATATGCTAAGATTAGATTAACAGAGACATATGATAGCAATGGTCATGATATAAGGACTAAGATATCTAAAACGAATAATAGCCCCGATAGCACAGGCCATCGAGACGGGTTATTTCTTGCGAAGCGAACTCGTTGAAAAGTAAGAACGAAAAGGGTGGCGATGCGCCGAAGTTGTATTGGATTGTCTCTCGTATTACAATGCTAGGGGGTTCATATTTATACCCCAAGTACAAAATTAGTCTATTATAGACACGACTCAAACCTTTCTAAAGACATACGCCGGTCCTTACCAAATCTCTAACAAACCGACATAACTAACCTAATTAATAGATACAATTGCCTTACATGAACTCTATCTCTGATTGGCAATGATGGTTATCTTGATCTAGGCCCATGCCGAGCCCAAGTTATAGCGGATCGGCCACTTGCCATATCGGCCAAGTCAAGTCTTTGTCCAGTTTTAAGCTGATATGGTACTCAGCCGATGCGTAGTCCGACTTGGAGATCAACTCGATTTCACACCAAAATCCGCTTCGATCTTCTTCCTTCTCCTCCGAATCTGATGCAAAATTCCGCTGTTAACAGACTGATGAGAGGTATAAATCCTATAAGATCAGCATACACTGCAGCTAATAATAGAAAATGCTACAGCTGTGGGCAAGTGGGTCATGTGAGTTGCCCCACTCCCCAGAACATTGGTGGTAGGGGCTCAATTCGAGGAGGGCACGGTGGATTTGGTGGAACTCATGGTGGATTTGGAGGAGACCGTGGTGGCTTTGGGGGAAATCGTGGTGGTAGAGGATAGGGGTGGGCAAAAAAAAAACCAAACCGAAAAACCGAACCGAACTAACCGAAACCGAAAAATTCGGTCACAAATTCGGTCATTAGTTGTAACTAACCGAATTTTATACGGTTTTTTCGGTCATCTCCCTCGGTTAACCGAACTAACCGAACTGACCGAATCAATATGAAGGCCCAATACAACCCAATAGCCCATTAGCGAGAAAACCCTAATCCCCCGTCCCCACCTCTCCTTCCCACTCCTGTCTTCCCCACGCCCCCACCTGCGCCGCGCTCGCGCCTGCTTCTCTCCGCTTTCTCCGCTTTCTCCTCACATCGCGCATCTCCGCTTTCTTCTCCTCGCGCCGTGCCACAGCCGCTACCTTCTCCTTGCGGTGTGTCGCCGCCTTCTCCTCCTCGCGCTGTGCCACCGCCTTTTCCTGCTGAATCGCTGCCGATCTGCACATCCTCGACTCCGACGAACCCTCAACTCATGGTGGCGCCACCTCCTTTCCGACAGGTGTTGTGGAGGTCACTCATAGCTCCCAGATCCAGCGCCGCATCCCGTCATCAAGGTCCTCGTGCCGCCGGCGAAGCCCACCTCCACGTGTTGCTCGCGTCCCTTCAACTCCTCTTCGGTTAGCATGCACTTTTGTGGGGTTTTTTTTTCTATCTAAAATTGTGGATGGTCTGTGTTTTTTTCATCTCAAGAATCTCGGTCGTGACCGAGACCGAGACCGAAAAAACCGAGACTAAATTGTCCGGTCTTCAATTTTGTCGAAGACCGATCGGTCTTGAGTTTCTGATGACCGAAATTTCATCCAGGACCGAAGACCAAGACCGAATTGCTCGGTCAGACAGAATGCCCCCCTAGTAGAGGAGGTGATCGTGGAGATCGTGGTAGGGCAGAGGTGCTCCTCAAGCCAATGCAGCTATGGAGGATGGTAAAGCTATTACCCTAACTGGTGAATAGGTGACAGTGAGAGGAATGGCAGAAGAACAAGACCAATGAGAGCTCCAACACCACCACTCACTTTGGTAACTTCGCCAACTACGCCCAAGTGGGCGAAAGTACTCAGGCATAGGCACCTGCATCTACATATAGACATCATATAGATTGGATCATAGACTCATGAGCATCAAAGCATGTCACAGGATTGCATAATACTTTCACATCATACACCCCTTATGTTAACTCTGAAACTATCCAAATCGCTAATGGTACATCCAAACCTATTCATAGTATAGGGTCGGTGGAGTGCACATCATCAATGAACTTATCTTCTGTTCTACATGTTCCTTCCTTTCTAGTTAACCTTCTCTCAGTTAGCTCGACTATTGACCAACTCAAGTACATTGTTGTATTTGATGAGAACTCTTGTCTTTTCCAAAAGAAGGGGACTGGGAGGAGGATTGGGACTGGAGTCAGGCATGATGGGTTGTGGTACATTAATCATGAGAAGCTAGGACTAGCTGCGGTGGTAGGAGATGTTGAGAAGGAGATCAGTTTGCTTCAATGTCAGTTAGGACATCCATCTTTTGAGATTTTGAGTAAGTTGTATACAGACCTTTTTAGTAGAGTGGATAAGCATAGACTGGTGAGTGATGCTTGTGAGCTTGGCAAACATATTCGCTCTACATATGTTGGAATTGGTCTTTGTAACTGTGAGCCATTCATATTAATACATTTTGATGCTTGGGGACCATGCCCAGTTACTTCTGTGAGTGGTTTCAATTGGTTTGTCACCTTTATTGATTGTCACACTCGTATGACTTGGATTTATATGCTTAAGCCAGGGCTAGATATCAAGCCAGCTCGGCTCGCTCGTTATCCTAACGAGCTAAAAGGCTAGCTCGGCTCGGCTCGTTTGAAAGCTCGAGCTATCTTGTTTAGCTAGCGAGCTATACGCTGCCCTCCTGCTAGTGTGCATGTTCGTGGCGTTGGAGTTGCAGATCAAGCAAATATAATGGAGCAAAAGGATTTGGATTTTAGATGCACGCACACACCTTGTCTACACATATACAGCAGAAGTGGTTGCCGACCAAGTCAACAAAGCTAGTCGATTTGTAGATCCTCACCCACACCCGTCGTGCGGAGGCCGATGACGGCGAGGACGCCAGGCTTGTGGTCCTCAAGATTGTACTCCTTGATTCAAAACTTGGAGTCTTGGAGGCGGTGGATACAGTTGCTCCATGACCGAGCGAAGCGAGCCGAGCGACGGCTGACGAAGGCGATCGAGACGACGAGGCAAAGGTGGAGTGGGATGGCTAGCACTCGGCAGCAGGCTGGGGACCTAGAGCGGCGCCGCGAGTGCGTGGGTTTGCCGGCGGTGGACGGGATTGGGAGAGTTTTTTTTCTTTTATTTTTTACGGAAGAGGATTGAGAGAGTTCAGTATTGACTTGGATGGTCACTGGTCTAGGGTTGCTTGGTTAGTGTTGGACGGAGATGGGCTGTGGGCTTTTTGCATCTTTTTCTTGGTGGATTTTATTGCGTTACTAGGCTTGTTGGGCCAGGTGGGCTACACTGTGCTGAGCTCGTTTGGCTCGCGAGTTGCTCGCGAGCCAGCTCGAGCTGGCTCGTTATAGATAACGAGCTGAAACCTTAGCTCGGCTCGTTAACAAATCCAAATGAGCCGAGCCGAGTCGAGCCGAGCCTGACACAAGCCGAGCGAGCTAACGAGTCACGAGCTTTTCGTCCAGTCCTAGCTTAAGCACAAGAGTGAGGTCCTTCGTTGCTTCCAGGACTTCCATAAATTAGTGACAAACTCAATTTGATGCAAAAGTTAAGATTATTCGGACTGATAATGGAACAGAATATATCAATAATGAATTTGTGTCATATGTCTCAGATGAGTGGATTATTCACCAGACTATTTGTCTTGGCACCCCTCCTCAAAATGGTGTAGCTGAGAGAAAGAATCGACATATGCTAGAAATGGCTCTCTAATGTTCCAGATGAATGTGCCGAAGTATTTATAGAGTAAGGCTGTGATGACAGCTGTCGTCTAGAATACTTGGTATGCAGTCCCCTCTCGAACTTTATTGGGTAAGCGAGAGTTCAAGGTCCTTCAAAGGTGTTTGGTTGTGTATGCTTTGTGCGAGATCATCAACCCTCTATTGGCAAGTTGGATTCTCATGCAGTAAAATGTGTATTTGTTGGCTATGCTTCGAGTCAGAAGGAGTATAAATCTTGGGATCCCATTGGGAGAAGACTGTTTGTGAGTATGGATGTGACATTTCATGAGTTTGAGCCCTATTATAAAAGTAAAGGAAATCTTGACCAATTTCTTAAGGAATTCTCGACTGTCATGTAGGTTGATAGTCGAGAGGGGGAGATAGAGAGAGGTGACACACATGAAGAAAATGTTGGTGACAAGAATGGAGAGGCAGTGGTGGTTGGATCAATACCATGCTCTATTGATGATGCGAGTAAAGAAGTAGTGCAAGTTATTGAAGCTACACAAGACAAGGATAGAGAAATTGTTCTTCATGAGGAGGATGGAGAAGTGGTTGTTGGGACAATTCCATGTCCTATGGAATGAGCCAAAAGGGTGAAACAAAAGGATGTGCTAGTTTACCAAAGGAGGCGGTTCGATAGTCAGGGGGAGAAAAGAAAAAAATTAGTGCAAGATCATGTTGAAGAGTTACCACACCCAGAGTGCCCAGTCGCAGAATCCTCCCAGAGCCTCTCTCCTCTAGCCTCCTTGGCTCCTCTTGAGACAATTGGTAATATTTCTCCAACTCTTGAACAAGTAGAATTACCTCTTGCATAACGTAGAGAGACTAGATCCAATGTTGGTAGACCTCCTATACGTGGTTTTGAGCATCATAGTTCTATGCATGACATTGCAAACTATATCTCATATTCCCATGTTTCACCAACATACAAAACATTCATTGTATCATTACATACAGTGCCCATACCGAAGGATTGGAAGTGTGCAAAGCATGATCCAAGGTGGAAAGATGCAATGAAAGAAAAATTGAATGCCCATGTGAAGAATAAGACTTGGGAACTTGTAAGATTTCCACCAGAAAAAAAGGCAGTCAGATGTAAGTGGGTCTTTACAGTGAAGCAAACTCTTGAAGGGAAGTTGGATAGGTATAAATCAAGATTAGTCGCAAAAGGCTATAGTCAAACATATGGAATTGACTATGATGAGACATTTGCACCGTTGGTAAAAATGAGCACAGTGAGAGCTTTGGTATCTTGTGCGGTAAACTTTAGGTGGCCCCTTCATCAGCTTGATGTGAAAAATGCATTTCTTCATGGTGATTTACAAGAGGAGGTCTATATGGAGATTCCTCCAGGATTTGGGAATAGTTAGACAGTTGGAAAGGTATGTAAACTCAAGAAATCCTTGTATGGGTTGAAGCAGTCTCCACGCACATGGTTTGATAGGTTCAGGCATACGGTGTGTGGTATGGGGTATTCTCAATGTAATGGAGATCACACAGTCTTCTATAAACATAGGGGAGCACACATCACCATCTTAGCTGTGTATGTTGATGATATAGTGATCACTGGTGATGATGAACAAGAAATCAGGTGCCTGAAGGAAAGGCTGGGAAAGACATTTGAGTTGAAGGACCTTGGTCTCCTTCGCTACTTCCTTGGGATTGAGATTGCTCGTTCATCAAAGGGGATTGTTCTCTCTCAGTGTAAGTATGTTTTGGACCTATTGACAGATACAGAAATGCTTGGGTGTCGTCCAAGTACTTCGCCTATTGATAGGAATCACCAATTGTGTTCTCAATCAGGTGATCCTGTTGATAAGGAAGCTTACCAAAGATTGGTGGGACGTTTGATCTATCTTTGTCATATAAGACATGATATCTCCTATGCGGTTAGTGTTGTGAGTAGGTATATGCATGATTCTCAAACTGGTCACTTGGATGTTGTTCATAGGATTCTTAGATATCTGAAAGGGACTCTTGGAAAGGGGTTGTGGTTCAGGAAGAATGGACACCTAAACATGGAAGGATATTGTGATGCTGATTGGGCGAGTAGTATGGATGATAGAAGGTCTACATCAAAGTATTGTGTGTTTGTTGGTGGTAATCTTGTTTCTTAGCAAAGCAAGAAGCAAGCAGTGATGGCTCAGTCTACCGCAGAAGTAGAATACAGAGTAATGGCTTTGGGCTTGAGTAAGATGCTGTGGATGAGGAGTTTGTTGTTTGAACTCCAAGTGTTAAGAAGTGATACTATGATGCTTCATTGTGACAATAAATCAGCCATCAACATTGCAAACAACCCAGTTCAACATGATCGCATTAAGCATGTGGAGATTGATAGGTACTTCATTAAAGAGAATATTGATAGTGGGGTGCTTAGGCTAGAGTATATTAAGTCATGTGAACAACTAGCTGATTGTCTAACTAAAGGTTAGATCTGTGCTCTACCCCTTTTATTATTGCAGATTTTCAGAATCGATACACTCCCAAGTCCCAAACCATATGTACTATATGCTATTCTCCCAGTGATATGATGATGTATTTTCCGTGTTCAGTTGGGAAGTTGTAAGGTGTACTACTCTGCAATGTGCAAACTACTGGGAGTTCTTTGCTGCTATATTTTTTCAGTGTAGAGTGCTGTAGGTACAAAATACCGTTAATGATAAATAACACATAAAATGGATGATTGGTTATTGGCTACTCCGTATGATAATTTTCCACCACGTGTTTACCTTACCTGGGGAGGAGGGGTTACCATATAGTTTCATGCCCAGGGTTTAGCTTACCTGGTGAGGAGGGGTTACCATTCCCTAGCGATAAGCCTAGTAAGCGTGCAGTTACCACCGTGAATAGGGGGAAAACCGGACATAATTTATAAAATATTTATATTTTTGTTTACATTTTTTAAAAACTTGGTAGGGTTATTGGACACTTACCATTACCTTACCCCAGTGGTAAGCTTGGTTACCGTGGTAATTGGTGGTAAGGAAACCCTGCTCATGACTAACAAATCATGGACTGTCAGTGTTGGAGAGAATTTTCTCAAGCTTTCATGTGGAAAATGGACAAATACGATACCATATGTACCTCCATCAGGAGTCTTCAAGATGAATATGGTGTGTGGATGTCACGCCCGGATTTCTATCCAAAACTCCAAACGCTTACATGTGTGTAAACCCTCGTCCAGGAATTAGCCGAGGCACATAATAACAAATTGATAATAGAGTGCAATTATTACTCTAATTAATAAGCAAATATAAAGTCATTACAGAGGTAGATAGTTCCTCTCAAACAATAAAGATCTAAGCAGCGGAAAATAAAATAAATAGCACATGCGACTTCATCCCACAAGCAGCTTGACCAGGGCTACGCCTAATCCTCCACACCTTCAGCATCACTGTAGAACTCCTCCTCTGATGAATGATTGCAAGGTGAGTATATGACATACTCAACAAGCCACGCAGCAAATATGCAAATGCAAGGGATAACAAAGGATGGCCTAATATAGTCTCATTTGCATAAATAGCATTTAATAAATACTTCAGAATTTAGAAAAACAGTAAAGTATCTAATTAAACAATATTAATCCAACGCTATAAAACATACCCGTTGCATAGGCCCAACCATTCTGAACAACCATTCCCGGCTGCACAGTTCTATCTCCAAACCAGGAATATACCATTCCAAACCAGGAGCTAATCATGTTATTACCAATTACAGCATCATTTAACATAGTGAGAGGTGTGAGACTAATCACGAAAGACATTGTTATATCCGCCCATAACCGTGGGCACGGCTATTCGAATAGTTTTACTCTGGCCAAAGGTGTACCACTATACCCACAAGACACAACCTCAACATCATGTCAATCATGCGTCGCGATACTTAACAAGTACCCGAATAGGGATTGTGACAATACCCTTCGCATAACACAATTCAAAACAGTGCACCATTCCTGGATCATAATCGCTCCCTTATAAAACAAGGCATGGACTCCCAGTGACCCCCGTGGGCTTATCTCTGCCACTTCTCAGTCTGGTGCCCTACAATGAACCATACTATACAAAAGGTAAAGCCGTTGCCCATGCTGGCTTGTGGTTGGCACGGTTAATGTTTCACAACCAAAAATCGTGAACTGGTCCTTAATTGTCATGAGCACGACCATCAAAACCATGTGCTCACAACCCACCATTATCAAGTTTTAGTTGGCAAATTAACCAATCACGATTGACCATCGTGAGCTACCATTAAATATCCATCATTAAGTAATAGTGAAACATTAGTTATCCCAATCATGTGCTAATGTTTCTAAGCATGTCTAAGCAATTATGTCTAACATCTAGCCGAACCAATATATAAGGCTCAACTAGTCAAATTATAATATCCCAAGGTATCAAGGAATAGAGTAATCAATGCAAATTGGCCATAACAAAGGAATAAGTTCACACCACCCGATGACATTCGAAAATAAATGCACTGTTGAAATAAATAGAGAATTTAAATATAGGATCAACATGCTCAAAGGAATTGTGTTTGGGATCTATGTGACTTGCCTTGCAGGACTTGGAACTTTTCAAAATCTTCTCCGACAAACTCAGACTCTCCGGGGACGTCGGAATCTAAGCATAAAAGAGCAAAATCACCAAAACAGTACATAAACAATCATAAACAGCACATGTAGATATTTTTAAATGTAGATCTCAATTTTAGAAAAATTTAGAGACTTGAACCAACTAAATCCGAGCTAAGATGAATTAGTTATGAATTTTTAAAGATTAAACTGGATTAAATCATTTATATAGATTTTAATTGGATTATGACGCAATAAAGAATTATTTTTGAAAAGGAAAAAGGATTTATTGTGTCAGCGGCTCGGGTTCACGGTGGACCGGTGCTACGGAACAAACGGCCGAGATCTAATCTAACCAAAACGAACGGCCGAGATCTAACCGATCTAACGCGGTCTACGGCTGACGAGGCGCTGACGTCGACGATGACGTCATCGCCGGCGGCGGCTCGGCACCTCGTGTTCGCCGGCGAACGACGGCGCGGCGGCGCAAACGAAGGGCACCAACGGGTAGAGGGCGACGCGGCAAACTCACCGAGGGCACGGACGACGACGGACGTCAACGGATGGCGACGGCGACGAGGTCGAAGCGGCGGTGGTCTTCAGGTCGACGGCGATGGCGGCACTCCGGCGATCTGCGGCGGAAACGGAGGACGGGACGAGGACGGCGATGACTTGGCAAACCCGACGGCGACCTTCCCGAGCGACGACGACGACCGAAGCGATGGCGGCGCACAGCTGGACAAGCGGCGGCGATGGCGGCGCAAAGGCTAACGCGGAGGCGACGCTACAAGTGACGGCGGGCTAAGGCGAGGGTGGCGGCGGACGGAGGAGGTCTCGAGGGTCCTTTTAAAGGGGCTAGGGGGCGACGGCTAGGGCCACGGCGGCCGACGGCGGCAATGGAAGGTCTAGGGTTAGGAGGGAAAAACCGAAACCGAATCGAGCTCCAATCCGTCGGTTTCCAAACGAAATTAGCCAAAGTTTCTAAAATAGAAAAGGAAGAGGAGATCCCGAGGATCATTTCCCCTTTATCGATTTGACCGGATCGGGAAAGATGCGATGGAATTTTGGAAGGGGGCGGCGGTGGCTTGCGGCGGCTAGGGCGCGGCTGCGGCGGGAGGTTGACGATGACCCTGACAGGTGGGCTCCACCTATCAGCGGGAGAGAGGAGAAAGGGCGGGTGGCTCGGCTCGGTGGGCTGGCTTGGGCCGGGCGCGCTCAGGCCGAGAGAGAGAAAGACTTGGGCCGACTTTCGGCCCAAAGCCAAAAGAGAGATTTTAAAACCTTTTTCTTTTTAAATTATTCATGAAATGCAATTCCATTTATTAAAAATACTTCCTTGGCTCAAATAAATCCCAGAAAAATCTAGGAACTATAGAATCAAGAGAAGTATTTAATAAAATTTTATCTAGTCCACTTTTATATTGGAATTTATTATTTAAAATTAGATCTTCTCTTTAAGGCTTTTAAAATAATTTCTAATAATTCTAATTAAACAATAATTTAAAAATTCGAGATTTTTAGGGTGTTACAGTGGATTAATCCCAAAGTTGTGTAAGCACTAAGCAGTAATTTCCCTTCTTGCAAAACCGATCAGATTATGAAGAACTGACAAGAATCATTAAAAGAAAATATTGTTACAAAATGTCCACTGTCACATCTGTTGACGAAGCAGATAATCTTGAGCATTAATACATTTTTTATCTGATGCATGTTAGTTTGCATGTAATTTTGTGTTAGACCGTGCATGTAGGCAAGACTGGAAATTGTCCGGAGTACCTGAATTCAGTTGAGCATTTATCGCTATTTTATTTTCTGTTGCTGACCGGATCAGGAGCTAAGATCGTGGGATTGCGTGTTTGTTATGATCCTAAAAACTCGGTCTTTAGACGCATGTAACATACTCTTAGAGAGGAGAATAAATAGAAGAGAAAACTCCAGAAAAGCTGCGCAAGTTAAAGCAGCACAAACACTCTGTTTCACTCTGTTTTTTTTCTCTTATTTCAGTTTCGTCAGTGTACCGTTGCTGTCCGACAGCTGTCAGACTTTGCTGATTTCTTCCACATATTGTGTGAGTGAGGGTGTGTTTAGTTCCTGAAAAAATTTAAAAGTTTAAGGAAAGTTAAAAGTTTAAAAAAAAAGTTGGAAGTTTATATGTGTAGAAAAGTTTTGGATGTGATGGAAAGTTGGAAGTTTGGGATAGTTGGCGGTGAACTAAACGGCCTGAATGATTTTGCTAACAACATCTGCACCTGATCACAATATCTCATTCATGGATCTTACTAGAGAATGATTGACCAACCGGTATAGCAGGAATGGAGTCAGTGTGGATCAGTACGAGATGTTTGGTGGTTACGAGGCACATTTTGGCCTTGTCGCCGTGGATTTTGGTAGCAAAGTACTGAGAAGGCAGCCCATCCGATCTTTTTTTGTTTTTAATAATGGAATATATTTCAGCCTTTGCTCAAAAGCTACAGTCAATTATTACAAAGTTCACACAAAAATAAACTCACACAAGCAAACTAATAAAAACCAAGCAAGATAAAGACCCCACAACTACTGAATTCTATTGGAGAATCTCCACCCGAAGTTGGCAAAGAGCTACATGATCGTCGACTAAGTTTACGACACGCATTTTTTATTAGCTTGATATGATCCTCATGCCTTTGTAGTTGAGCCTATTCCTAGAGCTAATATGTTGCCCTGAAAAAAACTGCAAATAAGATTTCGAAGGAGATCTATCAAAAAACCATTTTATTTCTACTAAGCCAGAGAGCCCAACATAAAGCGAAAGCTTCAACAAGAATAAGTTCCTTAATCTTTTTATTAACACCCACAATCCAATTCCCAAACATATGAGATATACTATGAGGGTATAATCCAAATGCGAATTGTATAGATCTCCAAAGAAATCTGGCAAAATGGCAATCCAGGAAAAGATGGTAAATCGATTCATTTTTCATTAAAAAACAACATCTCAGACTACCATTCATATTCCTCCTAGTTAAATTGTCTTTTGTTAAAACAATCCCTTAAGGAGATACCACATAAAAATCTTAATCTTAAGAGGCATCTTAAGTTTCCAAATAAACTTATTTCTCTTGATATACCCATTATTAATTAGAGCCAAATACATAGATCGAACTGAAAATTTACCACTTTGATGAAGATTCCATCTAAATATATCATCCTCCTCTGTTAAGTTAACATGCACAATTGAAGTGCACAAATTGTGCCATCTAATTAAGTTCTGACCAACTAATGCTCTCCTAAAAGAGACATTAAGCGGAACAGTACTCATAACACTTGCAGCTGAGGAGTTTTTCCTTCTAACTATGGAATATAATGATGGGTATTTGTCCTTTAAAGATGAATTACCTAATCACTTATCCTCCCAGAATCTAACTTGTTCGCTATTGTTAATAAACCAGGAACCCATATTTAGAAAAGAATTTTTAACTTTCATCAATCCTGACCAAAAATGGGAATTCCCTTGTTTCCTTCCAACCTGAGTTATAGATTTAGTACCAAGATATTTTCTTTTCGAAAGATCCTGCCACACATCTTGTCATTTATTAATTTAAACTGCCACTTACTTAGTAAACACTGGTTTTGGATTTCTAAATTATGAACACCAAGTCCCCCTTGATCTTTAGGCTGGCAAATAATATCCCATCTTATCAATCTATATTTCTTTTTATGTTCATTGTCTTGCCAAAAGAAACGGGATCTATAATAATCATTTTTTTTGAAAAACCCCTTTAGGAATCTCAAAAAATGAAATCATAAACACTTGATAACACAGAGTTAATCAAAACCAGTCTCCCACCTACAGACATATGCTTACCCTTCCAACTACTAAGTATTTTCTCAATTCTTTGTTCAATTGTTAACTAATCTTTATTACTAAGCTTTCTAAAATGCATAGGAATGCCAAGATATCTAACAGGAATATCTCCTAGTTTGCACCCAAAAATATTTGAATATTGCTCATGACATTCCTTTGCTTGGCCAAAGCAAAATAATTCACTCTTGTGAAAATTTATCTTCAGGCCAGATAATTTTTCAAAAGTAGTTAAAATCAATTTCATATTTTTAGCTTTCTGTAAATCATGCTCTAAAAAAATGATAGTATCATCAGCATATTGTAAGATAGATAAACCATCATCGACCAGATGTGGGACCACTCCAGAAATTTGACCATCATCTTTTGCTCTCTTTATTAATATAGCTAGCATATCAACAACTATATTAAAAAGAATTGGAGATAACGGGTCCCCTTGCCTTAAACCCTTATATGTTTGGAAATTTGATCCCACTTGGTCATTCACTTTAATGCCAATATGTTCACCTTGGATATAAGATGCAATCCAATCACGCCATTTTTGTGAGAAACCCTTCATTCTCAAAGTTTGTTGAACAAAAGACCATTTTACTTTATCATAGGCTTTCTCAAAATCAATCTTAAAAATTACACCACTCTTTTTTTTGGTGCAATTCATGTATCGTTTCATGAAGAATAACAACACCCTCCATAATATTCCTCCCAAGTATGAATGCCGTCTGTGTAGGACATAACCTTTTGAGCCACTCCAGAAATTCTATTTGTAGCAACATTAGTAAAAATTTTGAAACTGATATTAAGTAAACAAATAGGCCTATACTGTTGAATTTTCAAAGCCTCTTTGCACTTGGGCAGTAAAATAATAGTACCAAAGTTAAGAGAGTAAAGAGGTAAATTACCACTATGAAAATCATTAAATAAATCAATCAAATCAGGCTTAATAACATTCCAGAAAACCTGATAGAATTTAGCTAGAAATCCATCCGGACCCGGAGCTTTATTATGTTCCATTTCAAAAATCGCATGTTTAATTTCCTCCTCAGAAAAATCTTGTAGTAAAGCATTATTTTCTAATTGAGAAACCTAGGGAATATCACTTATTCGACTTTCATCTAACGTTAAGGAAGAAGCTTCAGGAGGGCCAAAAAGACCTTTGTAATAAGTGGTGATATGCGCCTTTAAATTCGCATCACCATTAATTACTCGATCACCATCCTGTAACTGATAAATCCTTGTTTTCCTATGCTTACCATTTGCTACCAAATGAAAATATTTAGTATTCGAGTCCCCTTCCAAAATATCTTCAGTCTTAGCTCGCTGATACCATTTAATTTCCTCTTCTCTTAGCAAACAGGATAACCTATTCCTCAAATAAAGTCTAGAATCAAGCTCTTCTTGAGTTAACAAAGTTGATTCTGCCTTTTTATCAAGAGAATCAAGTTTTCTAACAAAACCTTCCTCTCTTTCTTATAAAGGCCACTAGTCTGTTTGGCCCAACCTCTTAAAAATTGTCTTAATCTACGAATCTTAGCCTGCCAACGCTCTAAAGGAGTATTACCATCAACAACACTTAATCAAATTTCCTTAATCATATCCACAAAACCATCTCTTAACAGCCAGCCTAACTCAAACTTAAAATTTTGATGGCTATTGGAAGTAGATAAAGAATTTGTGTTTAGGAGTAAAGGAGTATGGTAAGAGATATCTCTATTAAGAGCAAACACCGTGCACAACGGAAATTTTTGTTCCCACTCCGTTGACATTAACACTCTATCTAACTTCTCATAAGTTGGTAGTGCTAGATTGTTGGCCCATGTAAAATTCCTTCCATACATTAAAAGTTCTCTAAGATTAAGACCATCTATAATAGCATTGAATAGAAATGGCCATCTATTATCAAAATTGTCATTATTCTTTTCCACAGGGCTACGTAAAATATTAAAATCACCACCAATAATAATTGGTAAGGTTTCATGACTGCACATATGAACTAATTCAGAAAGAAATTGTTCCTTGAATTCATTTTGTACAGGCCCATACACCAAGACTAAAGCCCATTTAAACTTATCAATCTTATTACAAAGATGAAACTTAATATAAAAATCACCCTCATCAATTAAGCCAATATCAAAAGTATGTAAATTAATACTCCCTCCATTCCAAATTGATCTACATATTTCATAGGTACACCAAGACCAAGAAAAGCTAATAACTCTCTTATACTATATTTACTCTAGCAACAAACTCAATGCATGCACCATCTCCACTATTTCATAGCCAATAGCAAATCAAGATATTGCATGTGGATTATAAATACTTGTGTGCATGGATGCATGCATCAATACCCATTTACTCCAATGCACAAATAACGAATAGACTTAATGAATGAACACAAATATGTAGATCATTTAGGAATAACCTAAAAAAAACTATATGTAGATCAATTTGGAATGGAGGGAATACCTAATAACATACCACCTGAGGCCCCTTAGGAGGTTTACAGTGCCACAAAAAATCTTTACCAGTACAAAGATTTTTAAGGGCAGAATTTGTAAAATCTCTCTTAATGGTCTCTGATAAAGCAATAAAATCTAGCTGGTGTTCTTTAGTATGGTCAGAAATAAACTTATGTTTTTTTGTCCTTGAACCCATCACAATTCCAAAAAAACTCCTTTCATTAAAACAACTTTTATTTTATTTTTTACACCTATTTTTTTTTACCATTTTTCTTTTTTTAAGAGAATATAGTACGGAATCTGAGGTGGTATGACAATTACAATCATAATCACCACCCCTGTCCATCACCTCCTCCATAATATCACTACAAAGTTTTTTCAAAATTGAATTATCCTCCAACTGGTCATCAAACAAATCATTTTCAGAAGAAACAGTAGAAAAATGTTTATCTTTGAAATCTAGGTAGTCACTTAACCTAGATTCTTCTAAACTCCTTATATCCTTAATAGGATTTACAATATCATTATCATTATCAACATTTATAATGCCAATATTAAAAAGAGAAGACGAGATTTCATTATCAGACAATTGTAAAAAGGAATCATTAAAATGCAAATTAACTTTAACATTCTGATTCACCATATTTCTCCCATCTTTAATCATTTCTGCCCTCTGTAAAGTGAGCTGGTCACTATCATTTGCCCTTCTCTTACTCTGTCTAGTTGGGGATATAATTGCCTCAGGAACAGCTGCCAACTTTTCAGCTTGGGATTTTCCTGATTCCATCAGATCAGATTCCTCCACTAGCCGATCTGCTAGATGGTGCTCAGACTTCCTAAAGAACAATGCTATCATCAAGGTGGAAGATGGTTCTGTCTCCACAGCCTCTCATGCTCAGCTTTGGGTGATGGCTGCTGTTCCTACGTTCTCCTGCAATGAACAATATATTCTCAGAGTTGGAAGATGTCGTAGGTGCTATGGCAAAATTATCATAAAACACAGATTGAAGCTGTTGTATGATATAACTACATATTTAACTTCAATTGTCCATATTTGACAATTCTTAAATATTGAGGAATGAAATTGGGGATTGAATTTTCGAATGATTGGCTTGGCTCGGAGAAACGTAATACAACGGGAAAAGAGTAAAATGCCCTTGAGTTACTAACACGAGTATCCTTAAAAAAGTTTATCATAAAACTTTTTCCTTGTCACTGATCGGCGACACAGGATCGCCCATCTGGTCATTCTCCGTGAGACAGTACTTGTGTCCAGGGTTTGAAATTTCGAAATTGGATTTTATGCCGGGGGTTATCGAAATTACCGAAATTTTGGAAATTTCAAGCCGAAATTATTTGAAAATTTGACTAAATTTAAATGAATTTGAATAAAATTTGATCAAATTCACAAAAAATTGCAAAAGATCTAAAATTTCGAACCGAAATTCCAATCCCTGCTTATGTCTCCATGGTGAAAATATTCCAAAAAGGTGAAGGAGCCGCACCACCACCACTGTGAATGAAAGCGCTTTGGAAAGTTTATAGTTTACGTACATGTTTTATGTTTTCAAAAACGGAAACAAATTTGGATTTTTTTTCTCAAAAACAAAAACGAATAAAATTAGGCTACATTCTTGGAAGGAATCGTTTGGAAACTTTTCGAAAACGATTTTGGAAAACTTTCTGGAAATGAATTTGATTTTTTTCTTAGAATTGGAAATGAATCATATACAACTAATTTAGTTTCAGCCTTCTCTACTCTATATGTTTATATTTGTATCGAGTATATTGAGGTGGTTAGTTAAGTGGAGATATTTTTTTATATATAGTTTGGTGCTTTAGATATGTTTTTCTTTTGGTTAATAACTATTTTTATTAGGCCATGCCATAAAACTGTTATAGATGAATATAGTATAGTTTTGCTGGAAAGTGAAGTGTACGACCACTTACTTGCATTAATATTAATTGACACAAATTAGAAATACCGATTTATTGTTTTAGAAAAGAAAAGACTACATCTCTTTAATTCGCGATCTCATTTGACTGTAAACTATAATATTAGTTTCTTCGAAGCTTTCAATTATTAAGAAAAAAGAAAGACATTGAAGTAGACAATTATAAAATTACAGCTGTCCATTTTATTGCCCGATTCGATCTGCCTACCCAAATCGGCACTACGTCTTTATCTGTCATCATCCCAGTTGACTTAATTACCAGTTTTCTCCTCGCGAAGCACGCGACCAATATTAATGAATTAATGACAGAAAGAGAACCCTGATCAGTTCTTAAATATAAATCCAACCCCCATATCCACCTGTAGACCATAAATGATACACGCAACCAAATAAAAGATACTCCATAAATGGAAAGAGAGACTGATCGACGAAGGAGGAGAAGAAGAAGCATCATCTGCGCATCCGGAGAGAACGCGATCGATGGAGATCAGGCGCCCTCTGCATCTTCTGCTCGTCTTCCTCTCCTCGCCATGGCTGCTGCTGCTGCTGCTGCAAGGCGTGAGCTCGCTGCAGTTCACGCGGGACGACTTCCCTTACGACTTCGCGTTTGGAGCCGGGACTTCGGCTTACCAGGTATACGTGTATGTGTAGAAGAGATGATTCTGAATTTTCTCTGAATTTCCTGCCTGTTTCTGAATTACAAAGGGCAGGCCTGACATGCATGCATGTGTATGTTTAATTTGGTTGGTTTTGGATTTGCAGTACGAGGGGGCAGCTGCTGAGGATGGGAGGACCCCAAGCATCTGGGACACCTACACACATTCAGGTATGGCTTATGAGCACTCGCAATAATCTCTCTCTGATTTTTTTTTTTGAACGAAACTCTCTCTGAATTTGGATTATTGAAAGAATTCTCTGGGTTTCGATTGGTCTACTGCCAATTTGCTTCCTAAGTCCTAACCAACGTTAGCTTATTAATTTCTTCCATTGTCTAAAAGATTGGTATGCTAGTTTAGAGTTCACATGACTCGGCCGATCGAGAGAAAGGAGAAACTTTTAGCTACTTTGAATACAACGTAAAATCGATCCATTTCTTTTTCAGATAGCTCAACATTTTTTTTAGATAGAAGTACATGATAAATTGTTTAAGTGAGTTTCGTTAATGCTGAAAATAAGTAGGCAGGATAATGTGTTTTACCTTTGTCAATTTGACTTGTCAAGTTACTTCCATTATTAAAAGAAAAAAGTCAATTTGACACGTGGCCTGCTGCATCAGGGAGGCATCCAGAAGATGAAACAGGTGATGTGGCCTCTGATGGCTACCATAAGTACAAGGTATGGTTTGATAAAAAAGAACATACTCCCTCCGTTCCATAAAAAATCAATCTAGTATCGGATGTGACATATTCTAGTACTATAAATCTAGACGGAGGCATGCCCAGATTCGTAGTACTGGGATGTGTCACATCTAGTACTAGGTTGATTTTTTATGGGGCAAGGAGTATGTTAGTTGGATCAGCTATGGATTTTAAAAATTCTAAGAGATCTCTTTACGTTTGTAACCTTTGTTCATTCCGGATTTTTCTAGGAAGATGTCAAGCTAATGAGTGAGATAGGCCTAGAGGCTTATAGGTTCACCATTTCTTGGTCAAGGCTCATTCCTAGTATGGCAACTACATATCAAGTTTCTATTCTCCATACCGTATCATCAGTGACGATGTGTTATCTTCCTCACCACATGTTCTAATTTTAAGTTTGGACAATCCAGGTGGAAGAGGAGCGGTTAATCTAAAGGGGTTGCAATTTTACAACAGTATGATAAATGAGCTAGTGAAAGCAGGCAAGTATACCTTGATTCCATCAAATATAATGAGGATATAAATTGGGGATTGAACTGCTTATGCATTGTGTTAGTATGTACGAGGGAGATTGAGAGAGATTTGACGCAGCTCAAGCGCAGTGCTGGCTGGATTTGATTAAATAGCTGTTTGAATAAATACTGGAAATTACATATACTTGCTATAAAAATCTTACTCAAGGAGGATAGATGAAGGGAGAGTTTGGTCCCTCATCCATTAGCCCTAGCTGTTGAAACCCCCTTCATTCACCTCGTCGCTGCCAAAGGGAGCCATTGTTCCCCAAATGATGAGGAAGGAAGGTGTCGGAGCCACCCAAAACCATAGAAGCCATAGGAGACATTCGAGCAAGGGCGGCAGGAGAAGCGACGTATCATGGTGGGACGGTGTGTGCAATTGGCATGTGGCGGATGAGTCGAATCGTTAAGTCGCCAAACACAGAGACTAGACCTGAAATCCTAGTATATCTGTCTACGTAATCCTTTGGTCATAATGTCGGTGAATTGGTGTGATGAGGGAACGTGGGGAACATGAACATGACCAATGGCCACCTTTTCACTAACGAAGCGAATGCCGATCTCAATATGCTTTGTATGCTCGTGCTGAACCAGATTAGTGGAGAGGTAGATGGTGTTCACATTATCACAGAAGACAGCGGTGACAGAGGAGAGAAGAGCATGTAGCTCACAAAGCAACCGACGAAGCCAACAACATTCGGTGATGGCGGTAGGCAATAGCTCGATATTTGGCCTTGGCACTAGAGCAGGAGACAATGGCCTACCTAGTCAGTGTCGGTGTAGTCAATGAGCGACATTGTTGTAGTAGCATGAAGAACCAAGTCATGGCCAAGTATCCCTATGACATATCGTAGGATGCGCTTGATCAAGGCAAAGGTGGGAATATCATGGAGCATGCATACGAAGACACACCTACTAGATGGCATAGGCGAGGTCAGGCCGAGTTAGAGTGAGGTACTAATTAAAGTGCCCTAGTAAGGCAGTAGTACTCAGTAGTACTAATTAAAGTGCCCTAGTAAGGCAGTAGTACCATGTCAAATATTAGCGATAGAAGTTTGGGATTGAACTGCATATGCATTTTACTAGGCCTAATGGACATATACTGAGTACAATCGATGGGAAAAGACTCAAATACCCACGCATACCCTTAACAGATTCTCCTATCAATTTTAACCTATCTTCAATTGCACGTATACTTGCCCTCTGAAAATGAAAGGTAGTCTCAAAATGAAACTAATGTGCATTCACTAATGTACACTTGCGTAATCACCCATAACAGAGTCATCAATTTTAATAAAAAATGATGAATGGTAAGTAACATATGATGAGATCAGCCTTTCTGTTTCTAATTCATGAACAGGTATTCAGATACATGTTGTCATGTATCACATGGACCTTCCTCAAAGTCTTCAAGATGAGTATGGTGGGTGGATTAGCCCCAAAATTGTGTAAGCACTGAGCAATAATTTCATAATCATGAATATAGGAGTCATCAGAAAGTTAATCCTCTTGCCTTTGTGTTGTAGAGATGACTTCACAGCATATGCTGATGTGTGCTTCCGCGAGTTCGGTGACAGAGTTGCGTATTGGACAACTGTACTTGAACCAAATGCAATGGCTCAAGCTGGCTATGACATGGGGATTCTGCCGCCTAACCGTTGCTCATATCCATTTGGCAGCAATTGTACAGCTGGAAATTCCAGTGTTGAGCCATACTTGTTTATACACCATAACCTGCTAGCTCATGCTTCAGCTGTTAGACTTTACAGGGAGAAGTACAAGGTGGGTATGCATTACAATCTGAACTTTTCTGCTTCTTCTGAATATCTTTTGAAAATTTCTATATGTTCTAAATTATCTTTTGAAACTGAATTTAACTGTTTCAGGTTGCACAGAAGGGCATTATTGGCATAAATATATACTCCATGTGGTTCTACCCATTCACAGATTCAGCTGAAGATATTGGTGCCACTGAAAGGGCAAAGAAGTTCATTTATGGCTGGTATTGTCATGTTATATATATAATATCTCTTAGTGTATTACCATATGCATACTCCTCACTTTAATTACTGTTCCTATAACATTTCAAGTTCAAGTTAAGTATTGGTTAATAGTGGAAATATGAGGAAAATCTGGCAAACGATAATTAGAATGGGGGAAATACATGCTACTCTCTGGAACAAAGTTATCTCTTGTGTTCCCTCTAGATTTGGTTGTAAGTTGTTACCAGGCACTTCAGTGAACTCTACAGTTATTGCATCTTACTTCACTCCTCAGTTTACCCTACCTTTGAACTTTCATGTTCATGTTAATTATTTGTTCATAGTAGAAATATGGGGAAAGTCTGACAAAACGATAACTAGAAAGGGGGGGAAACACATGCTGCACTCTAGTACAATGCTAGTGTTCCTTGTAGATTTGGTTGTAAGCTTGTTAACAGTCACTTCAGTGAATTCTACTGTTATTGCATCCTTAATTTTCATAGTTGATCTGAATTACACAACAAAATGTAACCAAATTTGCAGGATCTTGCATCCTTTGGTGTTCGGAGATTACCCAGATACCATGAAGAAGGCCGCTGGTTCCCGCCTTCCGATCTTCTCTAACCATGAATCTGAGATGGTTACTAATTCGTTCGACTTCATTGGATTGAATCATTACTCCTCAGTTTACACGAGCAATAACAATAACGTAGTAAAGGCACCGTTACAGGACTTGACTGCTGACGTTGCTACTTTGTTCAGAGGTTGAAAATTCATATGGATATGCTTTTATTGTGCATATATTTTAAAAGTATATAAAGTTCACTCATTTTGTGTGTGTGTGTGTGTGTGTTTGCAGTTACCAAGAATGACACACCTACTCCAGTGGTGATAACCGATATTACTATCTTTGCTGAAAACTACTGAACTTATCATAACTTCTGCAGATTGTAAAATGGTTTTGCTTGTTGCTCTTGAAACAGTTTGTACCAGGAACCATAGTAGATCCTCGGGGGCTAGAGCATGCACTTAAATATATTCGGGAAAAGTATGGAAATTTGCCGTTTTATATCCAGGAAAATGGTCAGTTCAATTCCTTCAATTATGTAGCACTCGCAGAGTCTCTGGTGTTAACTTTAAGGTTCAGAAAAATATGATTTATAGCTCATATTCTGTCACTAATTTCACTTGGCATTGCATCAGGCAGTGGATCATCAAGTGAAACCCTGGATGATGTGGAGAGGATTAACTACTTAGCAAAATACATCGCAGCCACACTGAAAGCCATCAGGTGTTTAAGCCTTGTGTTTCACTAACTGATCTACTCTTTCTCTAGTAGAATATTTCCATATACTCTAAGTACACATCTCTACCTAATCATAAGATTTCACTCGTGGATCTTAATACTGAATGACTCACCGATGGATCGATCGATTGATTGTAGGAGTGGTGCCAATGTGAAGGGGTACTCCATGTGGTCATTTGTTGATCTCTACGAGCTCTTTGGTGGTTACTCCACTTGGCATTTTGGCCTTGTTGCTGTCGATTTCGACAGCGAACAACGGAGAAGGCAGCCAAGACGCTCTGCAAGCTGGTATTCAGAGTTCCTGAAGAACAATTCAGTCATCAGGGTGGAGGAGGATGGTTTTGTCTCTGCAGCCTCTCATGCTCAGCTCTGAGTGCTGCCACTCAGAAACCATCCTATTCTCCTGCATTCCAGTGATATGATGATGTATTAGAGTTCAGAGATGGAAATTGTAAAGGTGTACTACGTCTGCAAAGTGCAAACTACTCAGAGTTTATGCTGATATTATCTTCAGTTTAGAATTGTACACACAAAGTTTCAAAAGATTTTTCAAAATTTTCAGTAGAAAGCTTTTAAATTTGAGTTGAAAGCATTGAAAGTTGAATTGAAAGCATCGAATTTTCATTGATTTTTGTTTTTTGAATTTTTGAGTTCAAAGTTTAAATTTTTAGATAGAAAGTTCACTGATTTTTTTTTCAAATTTCAATCAACACTTTCCATTTGAGAAAAGAAACGCGAGTGGACGAGCTGGAACATGTGGCCCTAGCGAAGCTGTTCGTCCCCTGAAATCTATTATATTATTAAAACAACTTTGAAAAGAGTCACCACGTTCACTGTCAGAGCTAGAAATTCCCACATTAATCGGAGAAAAAGAAAAAAAAGAAAATGAGAGTCCAAGTAGAAGTACAATTTAAAAATAGCTGAAATTCGGAATTAAAATTAAGCAATATTAAAAGAAGTTTCCATATAAGAACCCAATACGAAATTAATCAAAATTTAAAATAAAAATAAAATAAAATCCAAAATTAGAAAAGGAAAGGAGAGTCCAAGTAGAAATACAATTTTAAAAAAGCTGAAATTCGGAATTAAAAATAAGCAATATTGAAAGAAGTTTCCATATAAGAACCTAATACGAGATTAATCAAAATTCAAAATAAAAATAAAATAAAATCCAAAATTAGAAAAGAAAATGAGAGTCCAAGTATGGAATAAAATTTAAAAATAGCTGAAATTCGGAATTAAAAATAAGGAATATTAAAAGAAGAGTCTATATAAGAACCCTATACGAGATTAATTAAAATTTGGAATAAAAATAAATAAATACGAAATTAGCAAAAGAAAATAAAAAAGAGTTCAAGTAGGAATACAATTTAAAATTAGCTGAAATTCGGAATTAAAAATAAGCAATATTGAAAGAAGAATCCATATAAGAACCCAATACGAGATTAATTAAAATTTAGAATAAAAAATAAAATAATATCCAAAATTAGAAAAACTAAAAGAGAGTTCAAGTAGGAATACAATTTTGAAACAACTGAAATTAAAAATAAAAATAAAAACATTAAAAGAACACAATACGGTGTTAACTAAAAGTTTTTTAAAAAATTCTGAAATTAGAAATAGAAAAATAAGATTTCAATTATCGAGCGACTTCTTCAATATGGCACTGCTCCGAAAAGTACTAAGCTACTATGAATCATATTTTATTAATGTTACACAGCTCTTACACATATTTTTCACTCCCTCATGACTTCAGGAACCGAATGAAGTTTTCAGACTAAAGGTCGCCGCCAACCTAATCAACACTACTCTAAATATAGTGCTTGCTGTCCACGACGACATCAGTCATCTACATTCAGAAAATTCGTCCACATCTCAAGTTACAATGAAGCTTCGAAGCCAATTAGTGACATCTTTGAAACATTGTATTTCCATCTAAGTGTATCTATCTAAACTTTTCTATTATGCAACACTGTTTTTCCATCTAGGTTATTTCCAATCAATTATCAACCATGTATTCAAAACTACTATCTCTATTTTCCAAGCTCCGGTCCATTGCAACATTTCTTTCAAACTGAAAGGAAGACAAGTGCTGGATGTTACCTTCCTAGGCTTAGCTTTTTCCATCTGCGCGAAAGGAAATACACCTGCGCGAAGACAAACTAAAAGGAAAGGCCCGCATCACCTTAACCTTCGCTGGGCCTCAACTCTTCGCGGTGTAGCACATCGATCTTCCTGTTCTTCTCCACGACACCCGCAGCACCTCATGCAGCCGCATCTCCCCACTGGTGCTTTGTTCAGAACACCAGACCCATCCTTCCCTCCTCCTATCGCCTCCATTGCTCCAAGGGGAGCACGAGCGGATGGAGGTGCGTTGGTTCCAGATCTAAGCACCATCCCTCCATCCCCTGCACCGGCGGGAGCAACGGCACGCTGCACGCGCCGATCGACCGGACCCATCCCTCCATCCCCTGCACTGGTTCCAGAGGGGAAAATCCCTATGCGTGCGCCAACAAATTGTAGAGAAAGGAAACAGAACAAATCAGGGAGAAAGGAAACAGATGGCTCGGTGCGAGAGAAAGGAAAGAGATGGCTCGATCTGATCCCGGCGGAAATCAGAGACCCCTTCTCCCTCGCTACGCGAAATTACGATTTTACCCCCCCCCCCCACCAGCGGTACCGCTTCAAGCTGCGCGTGCGGTACCACGCGGTACCATCCAATCTCAGCCGTCCGATGAAGGCAGATCGACAGTCAAGGTTTGGTACCGCCCCCTCTCAAGGACAGTAAAAATTCTCTATTTTTAAAGGTTAATAAACTTCACTCGTTTTCCTTATGTGTTTCTTTTTTTGGCAGTCACCAAGAATGACACACCTAGTACAGAGGTGATGGCCTACTGTCTCTGCTAAGAACTATTGAACTTAATGAAACATCCACAGTATATGTAAAAATGGTTTTGCTTGTTGCTCTTGAAACAGCTTTCACCAGGAACCACAGTAGATCCGCAGGGGCTAGAGCATGCACTTGAATATATTCGAGAAAACTATGGAAACTTGCCACTATATATCCAGGAAAATGGTCGGTAGTCCTTCAATAATCCGTAACACTCTCATAGTCTCCATTTCCATTGTTAACTTGAAAGTTCAGAAATATTACTTCTAGCTCACATTCTGTCATTCATATCTATTTTTTTCGATAATGGAAGCTTTTCTGTCATTAATATCTATTTTGGTGGATATAACAATTGGCATTGGTGCTCCCTGATTTTTACTGCTTTCCTTCTCTTGTTATAAACTTTTTTGTGGGCTTGTGTGTTTTGGCTGTATGCATCCTAGTTATGCAGAAGCCGGGAGTTCTCTTAGTATGGTTCTATCAATTTGGTGTAATCGTCTGAGATTAATAAAAGCTTCCTTTATAAAAAAATAACAATTGGAATTGCATCAGGCAGTGGAACACTGGATGGAACCCTGGATGATGTGGAGAGGATTGACTGGTTGGCAAAATACATAGCAGCCACACTAAAAGCCATCAGGTGCATGAGAATTATGTTTTACTGATTCTACTCTCTCTAGTATAACATTTCCAATTTCCATACACACTTAGGTACAAATCTGCACCTAATCACAAGATTTCACTCATAGATCTTACTAAGTTACTAGTGAACGACTAATTGATCCATCTGATCGCAGGAATGGCGCGAATGTGAAGGGATATTCCGTTTGGTCATTCATGGATCTCTACGAGTTATTTGGTGGATATAACACTTGGCATTACGGACTTATTGCCGTCGATTTCGGCAGCGCAGAACGGAGAAGGCAGCCGAGGCGCTCTGCTAGCTGGTACTCAGACTTCCTGAAGAACAATGCTGTCATCAGGGTGGAGGATGGCTCCTCTCTCTCTGCAGCTGCTCATGCTCAACTCTGAGTGCTGCCTCTCCCAAGTCCCAAACCATATGTATTCTATTCTCCCAGTGATACGATGATGTATTTTTCAGTGTTCAGAGTTGGGAAGTTGTGAAGGTGTACTACTCTGCAATGTGCAAGCTACTGGGAGTTCTTGCTGCTATATTTCTTCAGTGCAGAGTGGTGTACAAAATTTCGTTAATGATAAATAACACATAAGAGGGATGATTGGTGATTGGCTTCTCTGTATGATAATTTGCCACAAATTTTGAAGTGTCCCAAAGTAAATTATGCCCAAAATAAAATACATCCTGATATTTTTTTTGTGTTGTAATTGTTTGTCCTGTACTGGAACGGATCTGATCGGTTTTTTCGCCGGGCTGGCGGGAACAGATCTGTTTTAGAATTTTAAGTTTCTGTTTTGACTTAAGATCTATGTGTATCTTCCTTGTTGCAGCAAGTGTGCCGGAATTCGCACAGTGAAAGCTGCACTTCATCCGCAGCATAAGGGACAACCGACTTTTGCTAGAATCTTATTGTGCACAACGCAAGTTCTGATATCAATTCCACCAACTCCCTGCAGAAAAGAGAGACACTACTTCAGAAAATAACAATCTAGTTGGGGTCTTGGGGGAGCTTCAGTAGTTTACGTGTACAATGTGTATTTGCTGATTAGTACTGAGTGTAAAATCTGAGCAAACAAATACAAGCCTTGTGTCTCCATGCATGAATATGTGTAGAAAAATAAAAACAACTCAAAAGAGGAGGGTACAGAAGATACAGATTGGGATTTGGGACACTACTGGACTGCTAAGAGCAAGTTTAATAGTATAGCTAACTACTGGCTACAAATCATCTATAGTCAATTTAGTAGTCAACTCATACAATAGTTACCTATAACATATACTACATAATTCATACTTGGTCTCACCTATTATACACACATATATCTTGAAGTCTATGCTGCAGCTGGCTATAAATCTGCAGTCTACTGATCTTCTCTTTCTTCTTTTATCTCCTCGAAATATGTTTATAGCTGATTTATAATCTGCTATTGTACCTGCTCTAAGCAAGCAAAGCCTCTCGATCAGATCGCAGGAATGGCGAGAATGTGAAGGGATACTCCGTGTGGTCATTCATGGATCTCTACAAGTTGTTTGGTGGGTATAACTCTGGGTATTATGGACTTGTTGCCGTCAATTTTAATAGTGCAGAACGGAGAATGCAGCCGAGACGCTCGGGTAGCTGGTACTCAGATTTCCCGAAGAACAATTGTAGGATCGAGATATCGACTAGAGGAGGGGTGAATAGACGATTTAAAATTAAATGACACCCAATCAAAACTAAACTAAGTTGTTAGGCTCGGTGAGGGACAAGTCTAACAAGTTATGTTTTGCAATTCTAGGGTGAAAGTGGCTTAAGTATATCACTAGAAAAGTAAATCACACTTCCTAAGTCTAGTTTAGTAATCCTAGCGTGATATGATCTCAAGTATGGCTCTAGGAATGTAAATTGCACAAATGTAATGCGACAAATAAAAGAGACAATGAGACAAGGAATTTTTCACCGAGGTTCGGAAACTCGCCGGTTTCCTACTCCCCGTTGAGGCGAGCCCAACTCCACCGCTCAACCACGAAGCCACCGCACGCCCCCTTCGTCAAGGGGTGGGCAAGGTGAGAACCGGCCCACGGAGAGGACTACCCAAGCCTCGATCACTCGGGGTAGTTCTTCCTTCACTTCAAAGGTGGTGAACTCCAAACCACTCACAACCGGCCCCGGGCCTCCTCCACAATCTTCTCAGAGAGGTCACCGGGCAACTCCTCCACAAGCGTTCTAGGAGGCGGCAACCTCCAAGAGTAACAAGCAATGACGCGGCTCGGAGATGATCAAGTGCCACACTAGCTCTACAATGAAGCAATGCACTTGACTCTTGGCTAAATCAACCCTCAACCACTACAATGGATGAACACTAAGCTCAAATGAGTGTGAGAGAGATGCAAGGGGTGTATGCAATTGAAGTGGGTGCCAAGAGAGTCCCCTTACTGCTAGTGGGGGAGTATTTATACTCCCACCAACCAAAACTAGTCGTTGGGGGCAAAATCCCCCAACTCTGTGTACTACCGGTCTGACCGGAGGAATGTGGCCGATCAGACCATGCTACTCTACAACGGCTAGTTTTATAGCCGTTCTAGCTCTGTTAGAGGGCCCCATCGGTCTGGCCGGTCAGACCGGCCTCGGCTCGGTCAGATCGCCCTCAGCTCGGTCTGACCGAATACGGCTCCAGCGGCTCTATATTGGCCATTCCAGAGCGCACCATCCCAGCCTCTAGGGGGCCAGTCAGACCGCCCAAGTGCCGCCGGTCAGACCGGCCGTGCACACCGGTCAGACCACCCTTTTAGGGCCGGTCAGAACGGCCAGGGCACGTCGGTCAGAACGCCACTATGTGGCCGGTCTGACCGCCCCTGGTCAGGCTGATCACAGTGAATAGAAAGTGTTATGAAATGTGAGCACAAAATCTAAATGCATAATGACCTAATATGGCAATTAAAATCATCTCTTTGCTAGGTCATTACCCCTCTTGATAGTACGGCAAAGTTAAAAATAAACTAGCAAATTTGATCGCCCTACATCTCGATCAATTTAAAATAAAAGCACTAGTTTACCGTCTTCTCTTCCTTTTGCTTTGCGCCGTCAATTTTAATCCATCGGTAGTCATCCATGCGCACACATATAATGTGAACCTAACTCAAAATATATAGCTCAAAGACAACGGTTAGCCCACAATTAGTGCTTGTCATTAATTACCAAAATTAACAACGGGGCCTAGATGCTTCAACAATGCTATCAACTGGGTGGAGGATGTCTCTTTCTCTCTGCAGCCTCTCATGCTCAACTTTGAGTCTGCAAACCATCCTATTATCCCAATGATGTATTTTCGATAGGTGTAATACTCTTCAAATTGAAAACTACTCAGAGTTCTTGGTGATGTTGTCTTCAATATAGAGTGGTATGCAATGTTTACTTTCAGAGCATTTAGCAGAAATCACATTGCGTCAGCATCCGCATGGACCATTGCAATGTTTTGCTTTAAAACAACCAGATTTCCCTTGCATGTAACAGTTCTGAGTCAGTTGTTTGATGCCCGGGGAAGGCCCCTGAGAGGACCAATCCTAGTCCACCCCCCCTCCCTCTGTCGGTACGCGTAGGTGTGCTCGTATGAAAAAATGTTGATTTTTGTAGACACCTATATGTAGGTGGACCACCCAACCACCTATGAAAACCGGTTTTGGCTGTCTGCAATAATCATTTTGTACTAGTGACATGTGTGGAATCTCATAAATTTAAAATTTTCCACACAATTTTATATTTGATTTTTAGGGTTTTACTATCACAATCCATTTTCTATGCTGCCTTTTAAACCACCAGATATAAAAGTTTACATATTAATTTTTTTTTACTTCAATTCATTTTCCTTTACGACTTACCGGTCGAAGTTCAACCGGTCAGATTCACCCTTTGTAGACTCATCTCTGGAACATACTACTACAAATTTGTGTCAATTAGTGCAGGAATCGAATTGGTTCCTACCAAAATCCTTTTAAATCTTGGGTGTAATGGGGCGGGCCTTTGAATGAATTCCTTAATGGAATGGAAACACAATAAATGATGAAACGATTTTGCGATTTTGCTAAACGTTTGTCGACAGATTTCTCGTGAGATATCACTCGAATTTTTGACGGTTCGATATGCTCTGAGATCTGTGCGTTTTCATGGGCCAGCTAACCCTTCGCACATGGGCCTGCAGATGATGGGTGAGGAAAATTAACATGCATGTATTACGGGCCAACGCTGTGATGTTAAAATTGAAAGATTTAAATTACAAATTTTCTATATATTTGTCGCTCGATTTTTTCCTTTGTATTTGACGTTTTTTCGACCGTATGATCTACGCCGCGATTTGTGCTGATTAGGGCGCAAGGTGGTGATGAGGCCGTGTGGGGCCCATGTTTTCGTGCGAATTTTTTGATTAGTGCGCCGTGTCCGGAACCGTTTTCTCACTGATTCCGCTGATCCTTCCTAGTCGATTTAGCTAAACATATGGTTTTTCATTTCGCTGATTAGTGCAAAAAAATTATAGGCCTATATAACTAAAATTACATTCATAATTTCAGTTGATACGATATGTAAGTGCACTGTAATTTTGGTAAAAATATTGTGTAAGTAAATGTATATTTGTTATTTCCTTTAAAATATAAAATTACAGTCCTATATAACTAAAATTACATTTGTAAGTTCAGTTGATATGACATGTAAGTGTATTGTAATTATATAGTTACACTGTAATTACACTAGTTACAGTGTAACTATAGTGTAATTATACTATAACTTTTGGTAGATGGGTTGGTGATTTTTTTTTTGCAATGTAAAGATCTAATAAATAAAATATATACAATATATATAATTAATATATGTTGATACATGTATAGACTCATCTAATCAAGTGATAAAATGAGCCTAATCCAACCTATCTAAAATCTGTGTGATTTGGACCCAAAAATCTGTCGCGTGATGGATAGCTAGTCCCATCATAAAAAGCATGGTTATTCCGTTATGGGGTTATTATTGGCTTGGGCCGGCCCATGTAGGGGCCCAACCTAGCCGAATAAAACCCCGTTGCTTCCCTCCCTTAAAGTCCCTAGTGTCGCCAGCCACAGTCTCTCCCCCCTCTCTGACGGCGCCGCCGCCCGACACGATAACCAACCGAAGCAAGCCTCTCCCGCCGCCGCCGCCGCCGCCGCCACCGTCGCCGCCGGGAAGGTACGTACCTTGCTTCCCCCCACCCTCTTCCTTCCCCAGGTCTCGGCCATCGTATTGGCGCTTGCGGGCTCGCTCGCTGCATGCCGATCAAGTGCGAGGCGAGCTGCGATCGAGCATGTCGATCGTTGTTTGTTTGTTTGTGTCATTGTGTGTTCATTCCTGTTCTGTTCTAGCTAGGACTAGAGCGCCTGCTCTTGCTGCTGCTGGTGGCGAAGTGAAATCTTGCGACGGCCGGCGGCGGGAGATGGCTGTTGCCGTTTGTAATGGTCTGTCAGCCGCCGCTCGCCGCCGCCATGGTATGTGGTATGGTATGGCATGTCGGATGGAGGCTGTAGGGCGGTGGGATTGAGATTTGATCGGCGGCGATCGAGTTCCGACTTCCCCAGTAGCTACTGCTTGTTCATCGATAGCGGCGGAGCCACCGCCACCTCCCCCGTTGGTTCGGCCGCGCCGCCGTCTCCTCCATCGATAGTCGTATTTACAGAAATTAGTCGACATCGAAAAATGCTACTACATTAATTGTTCGAGCTTAACGACGCCGCTGGCTCTACCATTGTTCTGATCCATGGAGATGTTACTACTTACTAGTATCCTTCCGGTTATAACTAGATATACTCCATATAATGGGAGGTTTTGGCAAAGCTAAGCTAGGTTCTTTATAGAAAAAAAATGGAAATGAAAAAAAAAAATCAGCTCTTTGTATTGCCGATTTGGTTTTGGTTGCGCGTTTCATATTCCGTGCTCTTTGTTGTGCCGCAGCTGCCTGGTTGAGATTGAATTGCAACCTTACGAAAAAAGAATGCGATATCTTTTGCCAGCTGCGCGCTGATCGATCGGCAAGCTTGGATTTCTTGGCTGCCCTGTGCGACTTGCATTGCATCCATGAGCCTGTTAATTTCATCGTTAAATTTCTCTTGGCATTATTCCTCCCATTATTCCACTTGTAGCTGTAGCTACTAGTTACTACCCTTGTAAACCTTGTTTGGTTAGACTAATATTAGGAACTCACCTCATATATATTTCTTTTCTTCTCCTGAATAGCATTGCTGTTACATTCAGAAGTTCAGTCTGCCAGCCCTTTCTGCTCGAAAATCCATTTTTGCCCAGTACTCCGTACCTTTTTTTTTTGGTTCAGATAGCCTCTATCCAAAAAGGGAAAAAGAGAAAAGAAAAGAAATCCATGGGCTTGTAAGGCGCGGCCCAACTAGGCCCATATGAGAGGCCCATTAGGGTTACTCAGTTGTATTGCGTGCGCCACCGCATGCGTCTCTCTTGGCTTGTTTTTGTTTTTTTTTTTTCCTCCTCCTTTTGCTGTGCTTTGGCTCGTGTTTACTCTTCTTTTTCTCGCCTCCCGCGAGCTTCTCCCTCCGCTGCTCAGCTGCGGCGGCCGCCGCCACCGCCGCCGCCGCCGCGAGCCCTCGCGTTTTGCACAGAGGCCAGCATTCGCCCTTGCCGCCGCTGGCTCTCTCCCTCTCCTGCTCCGCGCGCGGGAGCTTGCGATAGACGCCGACGCAGCCGCCGCCGCGGGGAGGAGCAGGAGTGTGTGGCCGTCGTGCTCGCCTTCACGGCGGCCGTCGCCGGAGGGAAGCGTCCGGTGTCTCTCCCACCAAGCGGCCACGGGGTTAGTTGCGAGGACTTGGTTCCAATGTTTTTTCGAATTCGATCGCTAGCTCGGCGGGAGATAATCCCCGCGTAGGCGTAGCTGCTCTCGTGGATCCGGTTAGTGATCCGTAGGTATCTAGACGGCAATGGCGCCACTGGGAACTGTGCGAATGTGGGTAGAGGCTCGAGTGGTGGAATACTAAGTGCTCGTGAGTAAATTTCTGGGAGGCGGTGAGCCTGTGGAAGCTTTGTGTTTCGACTGCTTGCTATTCCCTCCGTTTCACAATGTAAGTCATTCTAGCATTTCCCACGTTCATATTGATGTTAATGAATCTAGATAAATATATATGTCTAGGTTCATTAACATCAATATGAATGTGGAAAATACTAGAATGATTTACATTGTGAAACGGAGGAAGTAGAAAAAATCGAGGATTAAGTCTGGTGTAGAATAGCTTCATCTGAGAGATATATAGAGGGTTGATTTGTCTGAATTTTGAGCCATTTGCAATGTGGATAATTTAGAGGTGTACATGTTTTCTGGATTTTCGGTGTCTACATTTCAGTTTGTTTTTTATGCTGTTGCTAATTAGACCTTAGATGGTGTGAATTCACTTGCATCTACTTGTAGAGGCTGTTTCAGTTGCAGGTGTCCGTAGGTCCATCATTAGCGAGGTAACTTTGTGTCACAATATTATTTTTTTAACATAAGTGTCACAATGTTATTACGGGTGTTTCTTTTCTATGTGCTATTTTCCAATGTACAGTGAAGTGTGATGCGGATGAAGAAATTATGATTTTTTTTAATATTCCTTTATACTGCATACCTGTTGTGTGACTGTTCAGTTGGCTTTGAATAAAATTCTAGTTCAAATCGTTTGATTCGGATTGATATTTGAGGATGATGCTATCAGTTGGCCATATTCGAATTATTCAAAATATTGAACTACTGTGGTGATTGGTTGCCAAAGTTGATAACCTAGGTCCTTGTTGTTACATGATGCAAAGATAACCATGGTCGATTGCTTTCATGTCCACATATGTAGTTCAAAATTTATCTTTCCCACATGCTACATTCCCATGTATTTGAAATATTATTTATCACAAGTTTGGCTGACAATTTTTTCTCTTCTTAATTGTAGCAGTATAAATGGAAGTGGGTGCCAGCTCTATAATGGAGGATGCCAATGGAGTAGTCGATTTGGATGTTGACATTGTTGGCCTAGAAAGTGGTGCTGCTTGCAGCAAATTTGTTAAAACTGAAGATCCTGATGCTACAGAGTGTTCAAGTTCTTTTGGGGACACTCTGTCAGGGTCAGAAGATGATGCAAGACCTTCAGAGATTAGTGACATTGAGGTCGACTCACCATTCTGCCGCTATCCTGCTAATGGTGATGCTGCTGCTCTCATGGATGCAGCTGTTTCAGACAATTTGGATAGATTATTAAAGTAAGTAGATTGAGTAACTGATTACTTCCAGATCTTGCTTTTCCGCCTTCCTGTAAATCTGAAATCCATCCCTTGGGTAATCGGTTATCAGGGTAATCGGTTATCACCTAGCAATAGACTGTAACAGAAATAAATTCTGGCAACTGCAAATCTGTTATGCATGTAATTTTTTTCTTTTGCGGGCTGCTAATTACCCCTTATGCTAAAAGTGCATAACCATACTAACATAGAGTATTACTCTGTTTTATCTGCAAAGTTCAATCACCTCAGAAGACTAGTTCAAGGAGCAACCTGGCAGCCTGTCTTCTTTAGGCACCAAATCAATTTTTTTTTTATATTTTGGTTCTTGTAATACCTGATTAATTAGACAGTTTTACATATCGGTTCTTGTAATACATGATTTTACCGAAAATTTACTAACACTTAATCATGTAATACAATTAGCAAAAACTCTCAGGCGATTGAAATATACATAGATAATATTTAAGTCATCCAAACAAGTGCCGAAGATGATAAAACCACGGTAATAGCAAGGGCATCACTCGAGGAGTGCTTGCTCAGTCACTTGACTTATCGGGACAAAATAGATGAGAATGAGAATGGGTGAAAAAAGTGGGTGCGCTATGGGGTTCTCATTTAGTACTGGTTGTTGATGTTGTGTTCCAACCAGTTGGCCTGGGATTGCATTGCTTGCACGTGATATATTCCTGTGCTTAGGCCAGTCCCAACCCAAGACACTAGACATAGTTTCCATAAGCTCCACATCATCAAGAAACTAGTACTAGACTCTAATCTTTTAATGCAAACACCACTTTTCCATACTTAAATTTAATGCTACTTATCTTACATGATGTCTTGGATGTTGTGTAGAAACCATGTCTCATGCAAGCCCTGGTTTCTTTCTCTTTCCTCATTTACTCGCTTGCAACATCATCTTTCATTCTAGGTGACAGCTTATTTAATGCTATGGACACCATCCTAGTCATTGGGTTGGGAATGGCCTTAATAGTATAAGTCAAACAATTGTTAGTTTATGTACAGTTCATAAGGAAGGATCAAGAAGGCAAAGCACATCTAACAACATTCTGTCATCCATTACAGGAAGAAACGGGTAACTGATCACTGGCGAAAGTATATCAGCCCATTAATGTGGAGATGCCAATGGTTGGAGCTACGTATGAAGGATTTGCAATCTCAAGTATCGAGATATGACAGACAACTTGCAGTACTAAAACATGAGAAGGAGTTGCAGACAAAAATGATCGAGTTGGATTGCTCCTCATCGAGATCAGTACCCTTCTCTTCTCATTGCTGCAGGAAGACTATGAAGAGGAGGAGGAGAAAGAGAAACGAGGAGAAAATGAATGCTTCATCGTACATCTCAAATCACACTGTATTCTCTTATTATGGTAAGCATCGCCTTCTATTTACAAATAGAAAATTACAAACTGCCCTTGTGATATCAAGCTTATTGCAACCATGATGCAGAGAAAACGGAAGCAGATGCCTTTTCTATTGATGACGATGAGGACACAGGTAATACTGTTAGTTGTTTCATGATTTCAAACAAATATGATATTTCACGCATGCATAATGGAGATGGTGTTATTTTGGTTGTTCATGGATATTCACTCCCTTTTGTTAGAATTTGAATTCTCTTTTCTATTGTTCTTATTTATTAGCTGCATCATACATCAGAGGCATTAGAAACAAAATTTTCACTAACAGACAAGTCAAAAGTAATATATTTTTTGCTTACAACTATGATTCCGCCCTTGATATAATAAGTCAATCTGTAAAACTTTTGTTCTTATTATTTCATATAGAGTTTGATTTAACAAGAAATTTTCATATTGCCAATCAACGTGCTCTTTTTAGGAGTAGAAAGATTTTGTTTTTGCTAGACGTTTCAAACGAATTAACAAACCTTGTGTTGATTGTTCAGCAGATGAAAACACCACAGTTAACAATGAAACTGATTGGCTACTTGGAATTAAGAGAGGTGATGCTACTGTCGAGCAGATTCTTTTAAGCATTCAATCTGCTCAAGACAAAGTGCTTAGCCTGAGATCTAGTCTCAAGAAGACAATGGCCAAAAAGAGTAAGGGAGCAATCCTTAAAGTCAACACACACATGAACGGTGCACAGAGCTCAAGTTGCTCACCAGGAAAGGGTAAAGTGCTCGAAAGATCACCAAGGGACACGTCGGATTGTGATATGGATGATGCCGCCATGCCCGAGAGTGCTCTTTCAAGTTATGGAGAAGCTAATGATATGGATATTTTTGAAAGCACCATGAGCTTATTGTCGGCTGAAGTTCCACATCAGATGGGAGAATTTCACCAGGTAAGATTCTACACCTCATTTATCTCGCACCATGACAAACTTTAATCATGAATGCTATATCATATTTAAAGGAGCTTGAGTTTCAGCTTCTTCCACCTTTTAAAATATAAGCTCATTGTCTCAAAAAGTTTCTGTGTGGCTCACAATTTTGTCCCAAGCATTTTTGACAGGCCTAACAAATTATGCTAGATTTAGAAGTTTTTGATGTTCAAGTTGATTGATTATAATAGTGGTTGTCTACAATTTTTTCTGTATGCTAACAACATTTTATGTGTAACAAATTGTAGGGATGTGGAGTAGCAATTAAAAAAACAGAGCTAATCAAATACATCAAGTTATGCCATGTCTTCACATTCCTTTTATTTTGTGGCTTGCAGAGTTCTGAAGATGTACTGATTGACAATCAAGCAGCTGAGGAAGGGTATCAGAACTTTGAGGTGATCAGCCATCCATGCAAGCGCCTAAGGGTATCGGTCAAGAGAGAAAGCGGGGCGCACTCCGAGGATGAGAGTGTTGCCCCCACAGTCTCTGTGAAGAAAGAAGCTCAGGAAGAAGCCACAACCAGCTTCGGTCTCCAGGCAGCGTTTTTTAAGCCCGGCTACACAGGCAAGCGGAGGAGGAGGATGCCTAAAATTCAAAGACGAGGCGGTTCATCCGCCTCTCCTTTTTCGTCTTGGATTTCCTCTCGTATTCGTAAAAAGCGGCAATTCTAAGGGGGGACTAGCTACCTCAGACAATCGATCTTCCAGTTTAGCTTCTGATCTGAACTTTTAGTTAGATGAGATGATGACGGCAACTGCAGTTCTTTTCCCTTTCTCTTTGTACCTGATATATAACGATGACATAAGAGCAGTCTGGAAATGTGGCACGATGGCTTCATCAAGTGCTTGTAAGGCCAAGATCTTGCTCTTTCTTTTGCTGTTGTTGGTTATGCCCTGTGATCAGTTAACTAGATGGATACAGTGTAACTTGTGAGGACTTACTCAGATTCTTTTTGTTCCTACTTTCTCCTTTTATTTGGTGATTGGATTTGTATTCCTCCATCTACCTTGTTTTATTTATTACTTCCTCTAGTTTTAATTCATGATACCATCAACTTTTAAATATACGTGTATGGTCTTTATACGCATAAGGAACACGTACAAATAAGGTATGTTGTCCAGTATTCGAAGATACTTATAGGAATAGAGTGTGCTTGTGTGTGTTTCAAACAAAAAGTTCTAAATTCAATCCGCTTTGTTCTAAATCAAAAAGAAAAACATTGTCTCAATAATATTTGAGCCGAGGCACTCAACTAATTTCCTCCTAGTTAGAGACATAAGCTTATATATCCTGTCAAAAAAAAAAGAAGAAAAGAAATCCATAGATAGAGACGTAAACATATCGCCGCTCGACGATGCAAGAAGAGACTGCTAAACGGCCACATATGCGTACGTAAGTGTACGTATGTCGCATCCACACACCTTACCAAAAATCGATAGATATGAGACGAAATGGACAAGCTAGCAATTGGAGAGGACCACTTTGCTTTTGATCGATCGATATATCTGCATCGATCTGATAGTCGTGTTCTTTGTTTGTTTCCATGTGTGCATACGTCTGGCCATCGTTGCCTCTCATATGATCTATATCTCATTGCAAACATGTATGGTCATTAATTTTCCGATATCAAGTCGTTCTCGATCGATTGATCATCTCTGGTTATAGCAGATTTATAGGCGCATGCATTCATATATCCAATGGTCGATCTTCGCTTAAATTTTAATTAATTAGTAGAGAAATTGCTCAACTTGATATTAATTGTGTATGGTCCTCTAGAAGCAGCTGGCTTGCTCGATTGGATCTTCCAGCTAATCCCTTGCCTTTTCAATATTTTCTTCTCGGTGTTGATTGTTACTATTACTAAGATAATAGTACCTTGCACGTTGTTGCGTAAATATGTATAAATAAAAAGAAAAAATAAGAATTACACCCCCCAAATTATCGCGGTCGACTGAATTACCCTATGAACCCGAAAACCAGACATCGTTCACCCTGAATTTTCAATACCGGACGAATTACCCCCCTTGACCCAATCCGGTCAATCCTAAGTGGTTTTGTCCTACGTGGCGTACGCGTGGTAATCCGGTCAGCATTTTATTTTTTTTAAAATTGGTGGGACCCATATGTCATAACCTCTCTTCACACACTCTCTCACGGGCAGTACGCAGGGCAGGACCACAGGAGGTGGGCGGCAGCGCGAGATGGCACGGGCGGGGACGGGCGGTGGGCGGTCGGCACGGACGGCGGCATGCACGGCGGCGGTCGTGGCCGGAGCTGCGTCGGCAGCGAGGTCACCGAGCTGCGCGACGACTTGGCCGTCAGCGAGCGCCACCGCCCGTCCCTGCTCTGCGCACCGCCCGTGAGAGAGAGAGTGTGTGTGAAGAGAGAGAAGAGTGAAAGAGGGGATATGACATGTGGGCCCACCATTTTAAATAAATAAAATGCTGACTGGATTGCCACGCGTATGCCACGTAGGATAAAACCGCTCAGGATTGGATCGAGGGGGGTAATTCGTCCGATATTGAAAGTTCAGGGTGAACGATATCTGGTTTTCGGGTTTAGGGGGATAATTCGGTCGACCGCAATAGTCCAGGGGTGTAATTAGTTCTTTTTCCTAAATAAAATTGACATAAGCAAATTTGTGAGATAATATTATGACAGATTGGATATTTGTGTGTGTAAAATATAGTACAGCTTAAGTAAACGAAGAAATGAATAAATTTGAAAATTCAACTTATTTAAACTTAATTTATATGCATTCATATTTGCGATTGTGCACTTTTGTTTTAATAAGTTTAACTGGTTTAAATTTTTGGGATACAATCACATAGATTAAGTACTTACTCACAGATTCATTATTACATTGAAAAAGAAAGGTCAACATTTGAAGGTAAATGGTATCCAATGACTTGCATTTTAAAACATAAGTACTCCGTAGTATATATGGTGCTCCGAGTATAGTTGTTCTTTCACTAGGACAAGTGAAGTTGCATCGATGCAGAGAAGAGATGATCAAGAAACAAAGGCGCAATTTCGATGTCTTATTCATTTGCACGGCATGGGGTATCTGGCTGAAAAAAATGATAGAATCTTCAATGGGGGTGTATAGCACGGTCATGCAGGTGGTGGACTCCATCATCGTCACGTGCAAGGCTTTTGATGAAGCCCTAAGACCAGAGTGTTTAGATGATCCTTCGATGTATTTTGTTGCTAATTGCATTGCACTTCTTCAATATTCTTGTATCCTCCTCTTGATCCTTGGGATTTTTTGATCCTTGTAAACTGTGTGCTGTGAACTTTTGATCCTTTAATGAAATTGACAGAGCTCATACCCTTACCCCTCGACAAAAAAGTGAAGTTGCATCAACAATCTCATGACATCTCATGCATATAACATAGCAGTGAAGGTAATATAATTTTTCAAATAACTCATGCACGCCACACACCCACAAAGTGCGCCTCTCTTAATACATATTAGATGGATACCGACGTTGAAAACCATCATATCACTAAATTTGTATATTACAGAGGATATACTCGTGCGTATGTATCTATAGTATGTTAAGGCTGAGTTCTTTAGTTGAGGTTCCCAACTCATCTATCTCGTTTTTCACGTATACGTTTTTCAAACTGCTAAACGATGTGTTAGTTTTTAAAAGTTTTCCATACGAAAGTTACTATAAAAATCATATTAATCCATTTTTTAAATAGATAATACTGAATTAATTTTGTACTAATGAGTTGCTCCGTTTTTACGTACGTGAGGGATTAGTTCCCAGCAAGTGTCTAACAAAACCTAAAAGATGATGTTGGTGGTGGTTCTGCCACTCCCACCTACTTCATTTATAAAAAAAAAAAGTCCAATCCTGGATATGAACCTGAACACATGTGTGTTTGTGTCCACGTTCATATCCAGGATGCTTTTTTATGGGCGGAGAGAGTATTTGATAAGTAGGGGGCCACATCTATCTTTTGGACCCATCATTGTTAACCAACAATGCACTAGAGTGAGAAGCTCTATTTGCTTCATATACAACACACTGTTTATTCTATCATCGTTAATCAAACGTGAAAGATTTAGTTTTAATCAGCTCATCTAACATTGTTAGAGCCCACCATAATGCACGGGTATTTTGCTAGTAATTATAAAAATCAGAATTTGAACATCTTCAACCTTAAAAAATCCCTAAGTTGTCTGGCTGATAGTTTATTTTTAAAATCTATAGCTATAGAATATATATTGTTCGGAGAGCCGAAGATTGTGGGAAAATTGATAATGCTAAAAGCTACCCAACTAAGACCATAACTAATATCTCACGGTGATATATAGGAAGACAAAAATTTGCTCCAAATTAACAAGCTGCTCAAAAACTTGATATTCAATTTTCCGGGAAATTAAAACATACACTAGCCTTGCGTGCCGGCAAGTCTTGGATTAATACTCCCTCCGTTTCAAAATATTTTGACACCGTTGACTTTTTAGCACATGTTTAACCGTTCGTCTTATTAAAAAAATTATGAAATATGTAAAATTATATGTGTACATGAAAGTATATTTAACAATGATTCAAATGATATGAAAAGAATAAATAATTACTTAAATTTTTTGAATAAGACGAATGGTTAAACATGTGCTAAAAAGTCAACGGTGTCAAATATTTTGAAACGGAGGGAGTATCATGGACAACGATCGAGCAAGATCGACGACATGTTCGATAGTTCGACATGGACATGTTCGATGGTTCGACTGCAGGTCGCTTGAGATCTCCGTGCGTGCGTCATGTAGTTATCATGCATGGCATTTTCCTTCGTGTGACGGCAGCGATGGCGTAGCTGCTTTGTCTCTTTTCCCCTGTATTTCTCATGCGAGAGACTTCCATACTTCTCGCCAACTTCTTTTCACCACAAGAAAATTTTCTTGGATTATCCACTGTATGTACCTTCCAGTAGGAATAGCATTCGTTTAAAATGTTAGGCCATGTTTAGTTTAGGAGTGAAAAATTTTTGTGTGTCATATCAAATATACGGACATACATTTGAAGTATTAAATATAGTCTAATAACAAAATAAATTATAGATTTTCCTGTAAACCGTAAGACAAATTTATTAAGCCTAATTAATTCGTCATTAGCAAATATTTAATATAGCACCATATTGTCAAATCATGGCACAATTAGGCTTAAAAGATTCGTCTCGCAATTTACACGCAATCTGTGTAATTAATTTTTTTCTATATTTAATACTCCATGCATATGTCCAAACATTCAATGTGATAGGTTGAAAAGTTTTTGTTTGCGAACAAAACAAGGTGTTAGTAACGGTGGTGTCTATTTTCACATCATCGCTACCACTAATATCGGTAATTTGGAACCATGCCACAATTTATACTATTACACCAACTTTCAACATGTTCTTCCTCTAAATTCAAAATCACCTACTCTTACTACTTATTCAATAAAAAAAATCATAGTATTGTTTATACTAAATAAGTACTCCCTCCGTCTCAAAAAAGACAAACCCTAGGTTTCCGTGTCCAACGTTTAACTGTTTGTCTTATATAAAATTTTTTATAGTTAGTATTTTTATTGTTGTTAAATGATAAAACATGATTAATACTTTATGCGTGACTTGTCTTTTTATTTTTTTTATATTTTTTTTAAATAAGACGGACGGTCAAACGTTAGACACGGAAACCTAGGGTTTGTCTTTTTTTTTTGAACGGAGGGAGTACCTATTAATTGATTTTATCACCGTACGGGCTCCACTTGTTGAAATAAGAAGGTTCAGGTTTTGATATGGTCAAAGAAGCTACCTATACAGACCTAGCTAGCTTAGGTACAGTACAAGCTGGCCTGCATGCTGCCAAAATATGTGGGGAAGTTTTCTTGGTGAAGTGATCTTCTTAGAAATTTACTGAAAGCCTCTTAATCTTTGATGACACTAAATGAATTAGCTAAATGTACTGGAGTGGATTTTGCCTGTACCTCTCAAGTGAACATCCTCTCATTTTGAGCATGTCGTTTAAAAAGTTATAAATTTGTTTTAAAACAATTAGCAAGATTAATCAATATGCAGCATTATGGCTCTATAAACATGTAACTTTAAATTTAACTTTTACAAATAGAAAAAATATCAAATTTGATCATGAATATACTATTTATAGTTAAATTCTTGTTTAAACTTGTGTAGCTTGGATTTAAACTTGTATATTTATCGAGGGATATATTATTACTGATTAAACTTATCATTTTTTTAAAAAAAAAACATAATGACACTTCGAACGATATGAAAAAACAAGTGGATGCCCAACATATAGACTTCCTAAATGTACTGGGCTAAAAAAAGTATATTTTCCTCATCTATTTTTGTGGACGAAGAGAGCCAAGCTAGGGTGGATGCACCCACCACCTAGGCTCATCACCACACAATGAAATTTGAGTCCTATTTTAAGAATTAGAAATTTCATAGAAAACGCTTGAGGTAAGATTTGAATTTGAGTTCCTGAGATAAACACTTGACATATATCGGTAATTTGGCCAACAAGTTCGTAAGATAAACTAATTTGAGTTGATTATCAACACTGATTTTTCAATATTCGGAGTACGTGTATTTCGTCCATTTAATTAGTTTTTGATAAAACTCCACATGAAACACCTAACTTAAAATGTGGTATGTCAGAGATATCAAACATACATTAAACACCGCTCTTAATCAGGGGAATAAAACAGAAAAAAAAATATCTGGACGTGGGCCAGGTGGCTAGCTGCCTGCAGCCAGGTCCTCATATCATAGATGACGACGACTTCCTGTCCGAGGTCGTTTACTGGTTAGATATATCCATATATTTGCTGTTTAAATTAATATTCGTCCTAAACTGCATTTGAGGTCATAAATAATATTTATAAAGTACAATAGAAGGTCAGTCTCCAGCTAATCTGAGGCTTACTTAAGCCCTGTTTAATTCCAATTTTTTTTTCAAACTTTTAACTTTTCATCACATCAAATCTTTCATATACACGTAACTTTTCTTTCACATTGTATCAATTTCAAGCAAACTTTCAAATTTCAGTGTGAACTAAACACAACCTTAACCTTTGAGAGCTTAGCTATCTGCAGCTGCAACCAATTGGCATTTGCGTGGCAGCTCTCACCAGCGAGAAATACCGAAGATATACTATATACTCTCCGTCTAATTTTAAATGTAGTTATGGGTCTTGATATCTAACGTTTCACTGTTAGTGAAACTTTCGGATACTACAGTACATATAATTAAACTGTACTAGTAGAGACAACCAGAGAAACGAAGGAGAGGCTCTCTCACTCTACTACCTCACCATGGCCGCCTCCTCTTCTACCTCTACCTGCTCCAGCTTCTCTCTCCTCCTCCTCCTGCTCCTGGCCGCGGCGCCATGGCGGTCAGGCGAGGCGGCGGCGGCGGCGACGACGGCGGCGAGAGCTCTCAACTTCACGAGGCAGGATTTCCCCGGGGAGTTCGTCTTCGGCGCCGGCACGTCGGCGTACCAGGTTAATTAGCTATAGCTTAACATATCGAGGAATCACAAGCTTTTTAATTGGAAGAACCAGTTGATGCTTTGCTTATTTTCACATATATGCATGGTCTAATTACTGTGTATATGAATAGCTAGTACTAGACAAGTTAAAAGAAAAATTAAAAACCACTGGTGTTAATGGTTTCTTTTCCTTTTTTTTTTTTGGGTTTTTGTTACAGTATGAGGGGGCTACCGATGAAGATGGAAGGAGCCCAAGCATCTGGGACACTTTCACTCATGCAGGTGATGAATAATCGTTTCATTAATCACATATAGAATTCCTTCACACAATCATACTTAGTACTTGCAAAATAGGAGTATATACTACTACATACACACGTACATGCAGCTAGCTAGCCGACTCTAATTAAGTTAAGTAAAGTTTACATGTTTATTATTATTATTAGATGATTATTATTTTCTGATCTGATTTATTTGGCTGTTCATGCATGATGGGTTAATTAATTTGCAGGGAAGATGCCGGACAAGAGCACCGGCGACCTGGGCGCCGGCGGCTACCACAAATACAAGGTACGGACAGTTCTTTTTGAGGTTTTTTTTATGGTCGTAATTGTTCATTATAACACATATGGTTGGACGATATTGTAATGCCACGTGTTCATTTGTTCGTTCCTTTGGGATTGTTGAATTCTGGCGCCTATTTAATTACCTGTCCTTTTCCAGTTTCTAGCTAGCGGTTTTGATCGATGAATCGGAAACAACGTGCCTTTTTTTTTTCTCTCATCGGTCTTTTTTTTTTCAAAAATATAATGGCTCATATATACGTGATTCTCCTTTTCTTTTCAAGTGCAGAGTTTAATTTCCAGCTAGTTAAGTGTTGAAATTATTGTTCTTGTTATCAAAGAAAAAAGTATAATTTAATTAACTGTAGTTCAATTAATACTTCTGGCAAATGGCAATATCAACCTAAAACCATATATAATTAGGAATTAAGCTAGGTCGTAGTTTGAATCCAATTTTAAGTTGGATTAGAATGATAAAAAGGTCATGAGGATAGGAAAAGAAAAATCAAATATTTAATTGCTTTTTTTGCAATTTTCTCAACAGATATTTCAATGTTCCAAAGTTCCTTGAATTGTTTCTTGAATTTGTGGCCGGAAAATGATGCCAAGTTAATTGGAAGTATCTGAATTTTTCAGGAGGATGTCAAGTTGATGAGTGATACTAGTCTGGAGGCATACCGGTTCTCCATTTCTTGGTCTAGGCTTATTCCAAGTAAGAAAAATGTTTTACTAATCACAATTGACTTGGGGAACTTAATTATAATATCCTTGCAGAACATGTGTCCCTCTTGTTCATAAGTCCTAATCTCTTGATCCAATTTCTATGATCAACACAGGAGGAAGAGGACCCGTCAATCCGAAGGGGCTCGAGTACTACAATAGCCTGATAGATTCGCTAGTCGAACGGGGTAATTTCCATCATGATTTGTAGTTTTAATCTGAAATATGTAGGAATTTTTCTCCAATTTCACTCGCTGCAGTTATATCACAATAAAGAAAAATGAGAGAGGAATGAAATTTCCCCTTTTACTCCTTGAAGTATTCTCAAAGAAATTGTGTTTCCGATGTATATGATTGTTTCTCTACATATGTATCAACAACAAAAAATTTTAAATGTATGATGTTGTTAAATTTTGAAAATTGACCATCCGTCTTATTCAAAAATTTAGTACAAACATTAAAAAAAAGTCATGCTTAAAACACATTAATGATAAAACATGTTACAAATTAAATGATACTTATATAGCTTTTCTAAGTAAGAGGAATAGTCAAATATCAAGTTAAAATGTCAACAGTTAAATATAAAAGTGGAATTTGCTAGATTTAAGCCACCTAAAGTTTGTAAATTTTGAGTCACCTAATTAAAAATGCACAACCTAAAAACTGCAGGACTGTGAAATGTGCCATTTAAGTTCATTATATCCACAGTTTTGTTTATCTGTATTGTACAATTTTTCCCCCAATTTTCATGCTTAGGCTATAATAATTTATTGTTTAACCTTTTATTTAAAAAGAAGGGATTTTGTTTAAATAAGTAATAAGCAAGTGATGAAAACCATTGAATTGTTAATCTGTCATCCAAGTAAAATATTTTCAGTCACCTGAAATCTAGACATATTTTAAAATACTACAATCATCTGAATAATTTTCGTTCAAATTTTTAGAAATTTAAATACACCGGTATAGAAAATAGTGAAAGCTAATTGTGGTTGAACTGGAAATATTAACAAATCCAGCCTCAATGCAACATTGCAACACCAATAATTTCTGAATTTCCGATTGTTCTGCAGGGATTGAGATACATGTGACCCTCTACCACCTGGATTTCCCTCAAATTCTTGAAGATGAGTACCATGGCTGGCTCAGCCCAAGGGTCATGTAAGACACTTGATATCTCATCGCTGCTCCTCCTGAAAGAAACCATTCTTCTTCTTCAAGAAGCTGCCATCTGAAATTCCATCTGAAAATTTTTTGCAGTGAGGATTTCACGGCGTATGCAGACGTGTGCTTCAGGGAGTTCGGCGACAGGGTGAGGCACTGGACCACCATGGACGAGCCCAACGTGCTGTCCATCGCCGCCTACGACAGCGGCGCCTTCCCGCCGTGCCGCTGCTCGCCGCCGTTCGGGACCAACTGCACCGCCGGCGACTCCACTGTGGAGCCGTACGACGTCGCGCACAACTCCATCTTGGCTCATGCCTCCGTTACTAGGCTGTACAGGGACAAGTACCAGGTGAGTGAGTCAAGTACAGTAACAAGTTCCTATTTCGTTTGAATTTAGCCAAAAAAAAAGAAAAAAAGAATGGCTCAAATTCGGTGCAAATCTGGTTCAATTTCAATTTCTTGCTTTTGGAGAATTCTGAATTTGCATTCTGAAATTGTGAACGCTGAGTGAGTGAGCCCCATCCTGAACGCTTAGCTGAACTCTGTTCAGATTTTTTTTTTTTTCGCGAACGTGCAAAGGACTCTGTTCAGATTTCAGAACCGAAATATAGGTTGTTTGATCAATGGTCAGAAAGTCATAAATGGGCCGTACAGAATTGCAGATTGATCTCAACATGCATGGACATTTGCAGGCTACACAGAAGGGATTCGTTGGCATGAACATCTACAGCTTCTGGAACTACCCTTTCTCCTCCAGCTCTGCAGACATTGCAGCAACTCAGAGAGCCTTGGATTTCATGGTCGGTTGGTGAGTGATCCTTTTTTCCTTTTCCACTCCTTTTTCAAGATACTAAATCTGTTGGTTAATCTTATAGTAACAATTATGCATGCAATGAAATTATCAAATGAGATGAGATGATGAGGAGACCTATATATGCTTATTAATTCTTGCTTAGGATACTGGACCCCTTGGTTTATGGAGATTACCCTGAAATCATGAAGAAGAAGGCTGGTTCCAGGATTCCATCCTTCACCGAAGAACAATCTGAGCTGATCCGTGGGAGTGCTGATTTCATTGGAATAAATCATTACACGTCGGTGTACATCAGCGATGCATCGAATGGCAAAACGGTGGGCCCTCGAGACTACAGTGCTGATATGGCAGCAACCTTCAGAAGTAAGTTCAGTTTTGATGTGAAGAAATCAAGTTCATGCAATGTGGCAAATCCCCAGTATCACATTGATGATGAGACTCTAAAAAGGAAAAATAGAAGTGTTATACATGCTAGCTCTAGGAAGTTTGTAGTGAATGTAACACAATTTGATTACCAATTGTAATTTTGGTTTGATTTCCTGTGTTTCAGTTTCGAGGAACGATACACCGAGTGGTCAGGTATCTTAACCTTTTCCCCTACTTTCACTCAATTTGGGTATTTTGTATTTGAAATCAAACTAAATATCAGTTATTCAATGGAGAAAAATCCCATAAATGTTTTTTTCCCCTTCAGCAGAGGTACTAAACATTTTCATTTCAACTTTTGCCTTTTGGGTACAGTTTGTCCCTACCAGGCTCCCAAGAGATCCGAAGGGGCTGCAATGTATGCTCGAATACCTCAGAGACACATACCAGGGCATTCCTGTTTATATTCAAGAAAATGGCAAGTTTTCAAACCCAATATCTATCCATATATAGTCCAATGGTGTTCTTCATTATGTGATTATGCGCATTACAATATTTCAAAAGTACATGGTGCTTGCCTTGCAAATTTTGTGGAAGTTCTCTTGATTTGCAAGGAAAAATTTATGCATAATTTTTTTTAAAAGAATGTAAATTCCGTGGGAGCTGAAACAGTGAGTCTTTCACCTATTTTTCAAAAAAAGAAATTTCTATGTGTCATGTAAAACTGTAATGTCATTGACGTCTTTACCGATCTAATTTTTTGTTTGTTCATCTATTTACCATATTTTAGGTTTCGGGCATTTCGGTAAGGACGACGATTCACTCAATGACACAGATAGAGTGGACTACTTGAGTAGCTACATGGGAAGCACTCTAGCTGCACTAAGGCAAGTGCTGTTCCTTTCGGTTACATGATAAATATTGGTGACTTTGTCTGAACTTTTAACAAGAAATATGGATTTTTTTTTTGGTTCATATGATCATTGCAGGAATGGAGCCAATGTGAAGGGTTACTTTGTGTGGTCATTTCTTGATGTGTTTGAGCTGTTAGCAGGATACCATTCGCCATTCGGCCTGCATTATGTTGATTTTGAGGACCCCAATTTGCCAAGGCAGCCGAAGCTCTCTGCTCACTGGTACTCCAAGTTCTTGAGGGGTGAAATTGGGATAAACATCGAAAACACGATCAGTCCCGATGAACATGAACATGCTGATCAATGAGCTTGACGGCAGTGCATGATGTTCAGCTGTAGGGGATGAAGAAAACAGAACACTATTATAGTGTTTTTTACTACCTTTCTATTCTTCTTCTCTTTCTTTTGTGGTTGGAAGAAACATTTCTTTCATAGGATTCTTATATAATTAGTCATTACTCACAGTTAGGTGTTTACTGATGAGTTATATTCTCCTCATTTGTAGACAGTCATGTTCTTATTGTCATGGCTCATTACAGCTGAATAGAGAAAATCGGAAATTTGCCAGAGCTAGTAGAACGGTAGACGATGCATGGCTCACTGAAAGAGTCACTTAGGCCTGGACGGGGGTGGGGGTGGGGTAATTTCAAATTTAAGTAAATGCGAAAGCAAAGCTTTTTGAAAATTTTGAAAATAATAGAGTAAGCGCACAGCTCAAGAAATGTTAGATCTAGCTAATCACAAGAATGTAGAACAAACACAAAAAAAAAACTAGACTAGTAGCGACACAAACAAGCAAAGTTAGAGGAGGGAGAGAGGGATTTCACCGAGGTTTTTGCAAGATGAGGTGTTCCCGAATTTCAAATCCTTGAGGGGATTCTAGACTCCGTTGAGAAGCGCTCACAAAGAGCAGAATCTTTGCTAACCTTTTGCTCTAAAGGTTGCACAAAGCACTCCTTCCACTAGTGGTATCTCTTTCCTTTCAGAGGTGAGATCCAACATTCACAAACTTCTCCCTGTTGAAGTAATCCATGGCGCCATCGGCTACAGCCATCGACTATACTGCCATCGGCTGTCTACTGCTCTAGTTATCCACTAAACGCGTGGTTCCGGTTTTGCTGGGGATCATGGCGTGTGTATCGCTCCGACGCATGCTGCGTTCATGCGGGAGCTCTTTCCGTTTTTAGTGAGTGCGTGCGCTTCGTGTGTTCTCCGATCGTGGGATGGCGCGGTCTAGTCGGGAGGCATGGCGAAGTGGCGGGAGTTTAGGAACGCATGGCAACTGCTTCGGTCGTGGGATGGCGCGATCAAGTAGGAAGTTGTGGGCATGTAATTTACTAATTTACTATTTAAAGTTTCCTAATACAACAGAAAACGCTACCAAGTTTTATGCAGCACAAACATCGTCTTCTCGCTCGTTCTGTTTTTGATCGGCTACACTTGCGGTAGTTCGCTAACACTCCCGGCCAACCACAAGTGAATTGGTGGCTCAAGAGTGACACCTAACCATCTAGGAGTTCTCAACCTCCAAGAGTAATAGATGATGCAAGGATCTCTTAGGGATGAAGCAATTGCTCACAAATCTTCACGAAGTCAACATTAAGCACTCACGCAAACTCGAAACTACAACTCCCATACACACGAAATAATGCTCTCATCACTTTCATTCCAAGGAGCAAGGACGCGATTCAGGTTAAGGATTTTCGCCCAATTAGTTTTGCCAAACTCTTGTCCAAGTTGCTAGCTGGGCAGTTCAAAAAGGAGATATCTGTTTTGGTGAGCCCTAATCAGAGCACATTCCTCTCAGGACGTAGCATCCATGACAATTTCCGCCTCGTGCAATTGGCTGCTAAGTGTTTTAGGGCTGCTAGAAGCGTTGCTTCTCAAAGTGGATATTGCTCGAGCCTTTGATATGGTATCCTAGCCTTTCCTCCTGGAAATCTTGACACACATGGGCTTTGGCCACCATTGGAGAAGCTGGATCATGATGATTCTGAGATCCTCCTCATTTAAAATAATTGTGAATGGCAACCTGCAGTGTGATGGCGTTTTGCATAGAAGAGGATTGCACCCGTTATCGCCGTTCTCTTCATCCTCGTCATGGAGGCTCTAAATGGCCTATTCAGGACGGCGGAAAGGGAGGGACTCCTTCATCCCTTCACCTGTCAAGGTCTCGGCTCTATCGGATCTCATTGTATTCAGATGATGTGATATGTTTCATTCAGCCAATCAACTCCAATACTGAGGCAGTCTCACAGATTCTCAAGATCTTCAGTGAAGCTAGCGGCCTACATGCCAACTTTCAGAAAAGCTTGATCATCCCAATTGGATGCACGAATGATCAAATTGGCTAGCTAGGCGGCCATTGCTCTGGGTTGTCGAGCGGAGCAATTTCTAATCAAGTACCTAGGGTTACCCCTTTCGCCCTATAAGTTGAGCAAAGCACAACTGCAGCCGCTTGTGGACAAAGTGGTGCACAAATTGCCGATGTGGAAGGGCAGGTTGCTAGCTTCAGGAGGATGACTAACTCTAGTTAAAATAGTGCTCTCGGCAATACCAATCTATCGCCTGTTTATATAGGTTGAAAGCACTTAATACTGATTTAAACATCAAAATTGTAAAGTTCAATCAAACAGTCATAATAAAAACAAATTTATTTTTTGAACTTTGATAATGGTGCCAGCTATAGCTCTAACAAATTTCAGCTTAAACTGCAACTTGTGTAAAGAATAACAAAAAAGAGAAATTTATTAAGGAATAAAGTGAAGCGTTATCAATAGTTTTAGGGGAGTAAAATGAGCCAAAACATAGTTTAGAGAATTAAGTGATCCATTGAATTGAGTAAAATGAACTTTTTTTTCTTGTTTTTTTGTCTTGACAAGAAAAAATTAGAGAACCGATTTTTTTAAAAAAGGAATAATATACTCAAGCAGATATTTAACCTATAGTTCTCTAAAATAACATTAGATTTTTAAAGAAAAGGTATTAAGTTTCTCCTATTAAATATACCAATTTTGACTGTGGTCTCTAAAATATTAGAATCAATCCAGACTTTTTGTATTTTTCTCATTTAATAGACCATGTCACAATCTATTTATACTATCACCTCAATTTACTTGTAGTAGTAGAATTAAAGGATATACTGGTAGTAGAACTTATAAATCAATGGTCTAAATTGTATTCTTTGATGATAAAATACATGCATTAGAAAACTCACAATATAGGCTATCATAAAAGTTCTTATATATATGGAGGAAGGCTAAAGACTATATAGAGGTAAAACATGCCTAATACTTTGATATCAGATTTATAGCAAACATATGTACCATACTTGATACCTATGTATATCACGCGTCAGGTACATAAAAGAATCGATCTCTCATGGTCGTTGTTGGCGCTGTCAGTGTCAGTGTGTAGGTGGTGGTATATTTTTCCTTTTTTCTGGTTACTATCCTCCAAGATTGTAATATTGTAATTTTTTTCTACTCTATCAATAGAACTTTGCACCGTCTTGTGCGTGTCGTTAAAAATCTGGGTATCATGTCCCTGCGTGGGTAAACTGTTCGACGGTAATACCGTGCGCTGGTCGCCCCCAATTAATTAATATGCGTTAGTTGTCAGCATAGACGTGAGAAAAGCAATTTATCAGCAAACAAACCCGTTCCTATATATTTAATTACCCATTTGCTGCCGACCGACATCATCTTCGTCCTAGACTATACAGTATATGTTTTAGTTCATGAATACACTGTATTAGTTAATGACGGACCACGAAAAAGGTCTTCTTATATGTAATCTGAGACTTCTCTTTTACTCTCTCTGTATTTTATTCTAATCTATGACGCTGTTGACTTTTTAACCAACGTTTGACCATTCGTCTTATTTAAATTTTTATACAAATATAAAAATACTTATGCCATGTTTAAAGAATATTTAATGATAAATCAAGTCACAATAAAATAAATAATAATTACATATATTTTTTAAATAAGATAAAATGTCAAACGTTTATCAAAAAGTTAACGGCGTCATACATTAAAAAACGGAGAGAGTAATTAATTCTAGCTTATATAGCTAGTGATCGGTCAAGAGAGATCAAGAGGAGGTAATTAATACTATACCTTGCCATGGCTGCCTGCACCTCCTCGCTCGTCTCTCTCCTCCTCCTCCTGCTGCTTCTCTCGCTCGTCGCCGGCGAGGCGACGGCGGAGGCAGCTCTCAACTTCACGAGGCAGGATTTCCCCGGGGACTTCGTCTTCGGCGCCGGCACGTCGGCGTACCAGGTACGTATGTTAATTAGTATATATATACACATTAACATGACAAAGCTTAATTAATTTTCATATATGATATATTTGCATATAGGATTTAGGCCCCGTTGGGTTTTGTAGTTAGATTTTTTTTTCACGCAAAACGAGAAACCTCATTAGCACATAATTAATTATTATAAATTTGAAAATTGAATTTATTTTCTTTTTTAACGACTTCTATATAGATTTTTTTTTATCGAAAATGCACTGTTAAACAGTTTAAAAAGCATACTAACGAAAAACAAGGAAGCTGATGTTTGGAGTTGAGAAAAAGAACTCTATATGTAGTGTATAACTATGCCATTGATTTTCTGAGACCGGAGATATATTCATCGTTTTAATTGTACATAACTGACCAGTTAACCATCGAGTTTATGTAAAAAATAATTTTATTGTTTGGAGCCTTGGTTCTTAATTAGCTGTGCATAAATGTTTGTAGTTTTTTGCTTCCCTGTTTTTTTTTATTACAGTACGAGGGGGCTACCGGTGAAGACGGAAGGACCCCAAGCATCTGGGACACTTTTACTCATTCAGGTAATCGATCTTAATTTCATCCATTATTACTAATTAAATCACTACCTGTAAGTTCATGTAGCAAATCCATATATGATCAAGCTACCTAGCTACTAATCTCTTCTCTCCCATAAAAAAACAAATCTAGTAGGACATGAGACACATGCATACTATAAATCTGGATAGACTCTATTATAATGTGTCGCATCGCGTAATAGGTATGTCTTTTATGGGACAGGGGAGTAAGTTACATCATCAAGCAAATTCATATGTGTCCAAAAGAAAGTTTATATTTTCTATGGTCCCAAACATAAAGGTAATTGTAGCTCCTCATTCGTATTGAGCATGAGGTCCTTTTGAAACATAAGATATGAAAACCGCAAGAATAGAAAAAACGAAGGCATCGAAGTATCAAAGGAAGAATTAAACCAAAGTAAAGTTTGCAAGAGTTTTGTTCTCTTACTTATTTTCATATGGAATTGATTGTAGGAATGCAATTCTATGCAAAATTTCATATTTTCTTCATACATATGAATCAAAATGGCCTACAGAATCCTAAGAAAATTGAATCCTCCAAAATCCTTTGTCAATCCTCCATTTCAAAGGTTCCCTATGTAGTTTTAGAACTTCTAGTTATTTTTTTATCACATTTTCTTTCATGTTTACTCTTCTCAAATAAATACTTCTCCTCACACAAGCCAATGCTTTACATTTCCAATTAGTTCAAATTTAGAGCAACTATAATTTAAGTCAGTTTTTCTTATTTGTTATGTACAAGCCTAAAACCTCCTCTATTTAGAATCATATATAGGGAGTGCGCTACATCGATCTTTGAGATTTTCCGACCATCTGGTTGTGATATTTGCAGGGAGGATGGCGGACAATAGCACTGGTGATCGGGCTGCCGCCGGATACCACAAATACAAGGTAGGCAGAAGGCATGCACAGTACAGCACATCACATTGATGCACAATCGATAAGCTCAAAATGTTGTTAGGTTTTAATTTGGTTGGCATGGGTAAATCTGGATAGAGGGGTTGATTATGTCTAATTCAATACTAGAACAATATACTTTAAGACGGAAGGAGTAGTTTGTAATTTTAAATGCCGTGTGTTTGTTCTCGGATTTGATCAATTCTCTGACCCAATCAGGTGCGTAGTTACCTGTCACTTTCCAGTTCTATTGGTTGAGTAATTGGAAAAAACGTGCTACCTAGCAGTATTGGATATGGATATCAATCGACTCTTTCTTTTTCAATAAGACAGTGGCTCGCATATTACTATATAATATATAAGGTATTCTTATTTTGAGAAAAATCAAAACATAAAAACTTGACTAATGAATGGATTAAAAGCACAGGATTGGATATGTGATTAGTGTTATGACTTTTTATTTGATTTTTATATCATTATATAATAAAGTAGTATTGTTAGATTTTTATTTGACTATTTTTATATGGCGTCGATTTTGTAGGTATTGTTAATAAACGAAAGAAAACAGTAGTAGTTAAAGTATAATATTGAAAAGATTGTTTGAAAAGGTAATTATATTTATATATATCTCAATACATTTTAAAATAAAGGGAGTAATTTGTACATATGCATACCTGGTAAAAAAAATTAGTACAGATGCATATTAGTAATACAGATGTTCCAAAATAAGTTTATTGTTCACACATCCTACACATACCAATATAAACATCAAAAGACTAAAATATCCCTACTTTATCTCATCCTAATATAACTATTTATCACTTTATCTACTCCCAATGCAATTATTCTTTACTTTTATAAACTTTGATATAATTATTACTAAAAATCAATTTATTTTGACATAAATGTGTTGAGCTAAAAATAATCTTAATATACGACTGAGGAAGTACTTAATAAAAATGTAAGACTTGCTACACTGTTACATATGCATATTAACACATATCATGTAAACATGTGTTTAGTTCACATCAAAATTGGAAGTTTGATTAAAATTGGAATAATGTGATGAAAAAGTTGGAAGTTTGTGTGTGTAGAAAAATTTTAATGTGATAGAAAACTTAAATGTTTAAAGAAAAAGTTAGGAACTAAACCAGGCCCTAAGTAGCCTATTTGTCTGCTTAACCAACCGATCACTGATCACATATGGCAAGTACGGGAGTGACAGGAAGATGGGCGAAGCTTCCTGAAGCCTGTGCTTCTTTGCTTGACCGTGAGATGGAAGCGACAATAGAATTTTACTGAGCCTCAGACACACTCCAGATCCAACGGTTCAGAATGAATCTTTATTCCATCAGATGGTCTGTATTTAATTGATGATATGGCGCACTGAGATGGTGAAAAACTTTAGTTTTTCACTACTTTAGATTAGCAACTGAATCGTATGCTCAAAAATTATTTTTTTTAATTTAAATTATCTCCCTTATTTTCTTCAAAAATTATGGTGCCCCTAAAAGGTTTTTTAAAGCTGTAAGTGAAACATTGTAATAGCTCCGTATTTAAATATAGACTTTGTTGATTTTATGGGTCTTTAGTATGTAACTTTGACATCTATTTTTCTATTAGAATATATAAGAATAATTTGTAACAAAATTATAATATTCTAAAGTGCTTATAAGGAAAAAATCTACGCATACAACTTTTATTTTTTTCAATCTTAAGAGTTGTTGATAGATGAAGTTTCAAAAGTTCGACGGAATAATATCGTATATTTATATATCACTAAGTCTTTTGCGCAATCCCTATGAAAGGAGAAATTTGTGATTGTTCTATAGGGATTGAGATACATGTGACTCTCTACCACCTCGATTTCCCTCAAGCTCTTCAAGATGAGTACAATGGCTGGCTCAGCCCAAGGTCATGAGGATAGGAAAAGAAAAATCAAATATTTAATTGCTTTTTTTGCAATTTTCTCAACAGATATTTCAATGTTCCAAAGTTCCTTGAATTGTTTCTTGAATTTGTGGCCGGAAAATGATGCCAAGTTAATTGGAAGTATCTGAATTTTTCAGGAGGATGTCAAGTTGATGAGTGATACTAGTCTGGAGGCATACCGGTTCTCCATTTCTTGGTCTAGGCTTATTCCAAGTAAGAAAAATGTTTTACTAATCACAATTGACTTGGGGAACTTAATTATAATATCCTTGCAGAACATGTGTCCCTCTTGTTCATAAGTCCTAATCTCTTGATCCAATTTCTATGATCAACACAGGAGGAAGAGGACCCGTCAATCCGAAGGGGCTCGAGTACTACAATAGCCTGATAGATTCGCTAGTCGAACGGGGTAATTTCCATCATGATTTGTAGTTTTAATCTGAAATATGTAGGAATTTTTCTCCAATTTCACTCGCTGCAGTTATATCACAATAAAGAAAAATGAGAGAGGAATGAAATTTCCCCTTTTACTCCTTGAAGTATTCTCAAAGAAATTGTGTTTCCGATGTATATGATTGTTTCTCTACATATGTATCAACAACAAAAAATTTTAAATGTATGATGTTGTTAAATTTTGAAAATTGACCATCCGTCTTATTCAAAAATTTAGTACAAACATTAAAAAAAAGTCATGCTTAAAACACATTAATGATAAAACATGTTACAAATTAAATGATACTTATATAGCTTTTCTAAGTAAGAGGAATAGTCAAATATCAAGTTAAAATGTCAACAGTTAAATATAAAAGTGGAATTTGCTAGATTTAAGCCACCTAAAGTTTGTAAATTTTGAGTCACCTAATTAAAAATGCACAACCTAAAAACTGCAGGACTGTGAAATGTGCCATTTAAGTTCATTATATCCACAGTTTTGTTTATCTGTATTGTACAATTTTTCCCCAATTTTCATGCTTAGGCTATAATAATTTATTGTTTAACCTTTTATTTAAAAAGAAGGGATTTTGTTTAAATAAGTAATAAGCAAGTGATGAAAACCATTGAATTGTTAATCTGTCATCCAAGTAAAATATTTTCAGTCACCTGAAATCTAGACATATTTTAAAATACTACAATCATCTGAATAATTTTCGTTCAAATTTTTAGAAATTTAAATACACCGGTATAGAAAATAGTGAAAGCTAATTGTGGTTGAACTGGAAATATTAACAAATCCAGCCTCAATGCAACATTGCAACACCAATAATTTCTGAATTTCCGATTGTTCTGCAGGGATTGAGATACATGTGACCCTCTACCACCTGGATTTCCCTCAAATTCTTGAAGATGAGTACCATGGCTGGCTCAGCCCAAGGGTCATGTAAGACACTTGATATCTCATCGCTGCTCCTCCTGAAAGAAACCATTCTTCTTCTTCAAGAAGCTGCCATCTGAAATTCCATCTGAAAATTTTTTGCAGTGAGGATTTCACGGCGTATGCAGACGTGTGCTTCAGGGAGTTCGGCGACAGGGTGAGGCACTGGACCACCATGGACGAGCCCAACGTGCTGTCCATCGCCGCCTACGACAGCGGCGCCTTCCCGCCGTGCCGCTGCTCGCCGCCGTTCGGGACCAACTGCACCGCCGGCGACTCCACTGTGGAGCCGTACGACGTCGCGCACAACTCCATCTTGGCTCATGCCTCCGTTACTAGGCTGTACAGGGACAAGTACCAGGTGAGTGAGTCAAGTACAGTAACAAGTTCCTATTTCGTTTGAATTTAGCCAAAAAAAAAGAAAAAAAGAATGGCTCAAATTCGGTGCAAATCTGGTTCAATTTCAATTTCTTGCTTTTGGAGAATTCTGAATTTGCATTCTGAAATTGTGAACGCTGAGTGAGTGAGCCCCATCCTGAACGCTTAGCTGAACTCTGTTCAGATTTTTTTTTTTTTCGCGAACGTGCAAAGGACTCTGTTCAGATTTCAGAACCGAAATATAGGTTGTTTGATCAATGGTCAGAAAGTCATAAATGGGCCGTACAGAATTGCAGATTGATCTCAACATGCATGGACATTTGCAGGCTACACAGAAGGGATTCGTTGGCATGAACATCTACAGCTTCTGGAACTACCCTTTCTCCTCCAGCTCTGCAGACATTGCAGCAACTCAGAGAGCCTTGGATTTCATGGTCGGTTGGTGAGTGATCCTTTTTTCCTTTTCCACTCCTTTTTCAAGATACTAAATCTGTTGGTTAATCTTATAGTAACAATTATGCATGCAATGAAATTATCAAATGAGATGAGATGATGAGGAGACCTATATATGCTTATTAATTCTTGCTTAGGATACTGGACCCCTTGGTTTATGGAGATTACCCTGAAATCATGAAGAAGAAGGCTGGTTCCAGGATTCCATCCTTCACCGAAGAACAATCTGAGCTGATCCGTGGGAGTGCTGATTTCATTGGAATAAATCATTACACGTCGGTGTACATCAGCGATGCATCGAATGGCAAAACGGTGGGCCCTCGAGACTACAGTGCTGATATGGCAGCAACCTTCAGAAGTAAGTTCAGTTTTGATGTGAAGAAATCAAGTTCATGCAATGTGGCAAATCCCCAGTATCACATTGATGATGAGACTCTAAAAAGGAAAAATAGAAGTGTTATACATGCTAGCTCTAGGAAGTTTGTAGTGAATGTAACACAATTTGATTACCAATTGTAATTTTGGTTTGATTTCCTGTGTTTCAGTTTCGAGGAACGATACACCGAGTGGTCAGGTATCTTAACCTTTTCCCCTACTTTCACTCAATTTGGGTATTTTGTATTTGAAATCAAACTAAATATCAGTTATTCAATGGAGAAAAATCCCATAAATGTTTTTTTCCCCTTCAGCAGAGGTACTAAACATTTTCATTTCAACTTTTGCCTTTTGGGTACAGTTTGTCCCTACCAGGCTCCCAAGAGATCCGAAGGGGCTGCAATGTATGCTCGAATACCTCAGAGACACATACCAGGGCATTCCTGTTTATATTCAAGAAAATGGCAAGTTTTCAAACCCAATATCTATCCATATATAGTCCAATGGTGTTCTTCATTATGTGATTATGCGCATTACAATATTTCAAAAGTACATGGTGCTTGCCTTGCAAATTTTGTGGAAGTTCTCTTGATTTGCAAGGAAAAATTTATGCATAATTTTTTTTAAAAGAATGTAAATTCCGTGGGAGCTGAAACAGTGAGTCTTTCACCTATTTTTCAAAAAAAGAAATTTCTATGTGTCATGTAAAACTGTAATGTCATTGACGTCTTTACCGATCTAATTTTTTGTTTGTTCATCTATTTACCATATTTTAGGTTTCGGGCATTTCGGTAAGGACGACGATTCACTCAATGACACAGATAGAGTGGACTACTTGAGTAGCTACATGGGAAGCACTCTAGCTGCACTAAGGCAAGTGCTGTTCCTTTCGGTTACATGATAAATATTGGTGACTTTGTCTGAACTTTTAACAAGAAATATGGATTTTTTTTTTGGTTCATATGATCATTGCAGGAATGGAGCCAATGTGAAGGGTTACTTTGTGTGGTCATTTCTTGATGTGTTTGAGCTGTTAGCAGGATACCATTCGCCATTCGGCCTGCATTATGTTGATTTTGAGGACCCCAATTTGCCAAGGCAGCCGAAGCTCTCTGCTCACTGGTACTCCAAGTTCTTGAGGGGTGAAATTGGGATAAACATCGAAAACACGATCAGTCCCGATGAACATGAACATGCTGATCAATGAGCTTGACGGCAGTGCATGATGTTCAGCTGTAGGGGATGAAGAAAACAGAACACTATTATAGTGTTTTTTACTACCTTTCTATTCTTCTTCTCTTTCTTTTGTGGTTGGAAGAAACATTTCTTTCATAGGATTCTTATATAATTAGTCATTACTCACAGTTAGGTGTTTACTGATGAGTTATATTCTCCTCATTTGTAGACAGTCATGTTCTTATTGTCATGGCTCATTACAGCTGAATAGAGAAAATCGGAAATTTGCCAGAGCTAGTAGAACGGTAGACGATGCATGGCTCACTGAAAGAGTCACTTAGGCCTGGACGGGGGTGGGGGTGGGGTAATTTCAAATTTAAGTAAATGCGAAAGCAAAGCTTTTTGAAAATTTTGAAAATAATAGAGTAAGCGCACAGCTCAAGAAATGTTAGATCTAGCTAATCACAAGAATGTAGAACAAACACAAAAAAAAAAACTAGACTAGTAGCGACACAAACAAGCAAAGTTAGAGGAGGGAGAGAGGGATTTCACCGAGGTTTTTGCAAGATGAGGTGTTCCCGAATTTCAAATCCTTGAGGGGATTCTAGACTCCGTTGAGAAGCGCTCACAAAGAGCAGAATCTTTGCTAACCTTTTGCTCTAAAGGTTGCACAAAGCACTCCTTCCACTAGTGGTATCTCTTTCCTTTCAGAGGTGAGATCCAACATTCACAAACTTCTCCCTGTTGAAGTAATCCATGGCGCCATCGGCTACAGCCATCGACTATACTGCCATCGGCTGTCTACTGCTCTAGTTATCCACTAAACGCGTGGTTCCGGTTTTGCTGGGGATCATGGCGTGTGTATCGCTCCGACGCATGCTGCGTTCATGCGGGAGCTCTTTCCGTTTTTAGTGAGTGCGTGCGCTTCGTGTGTTCTCCGATCGTGGGATGGCGCGGTCTAGTCGGGAGGCATGGCGAAGTGGCGGGAGTTTAGGAACGCATGGCAACTGCTTCGGTCGTGGGATGGCGCGATCAAGTAGGAAGTTGTGGGCATGTAATTTACTAATTTACTATTTAAAGTTTCCTAATACAACAGAAAACGCTACCAAGTTTTATGCAGCACAAACATCGTCTTCTCGCTCGTTCTGTTTTTGATCGGCTACACTTGCGGTAGTTCGCTAACACTCCCGGCCAACCACAAGTGAATTGGTGGCTCAAGAGTGACACCTAACCATCTAGGAGTTCTCAACCTCCAAGAGTAATAGATGATGCAAGGATCTCTTAGGGATGAAGCAATTGCTCACAAATCTTCACGAAGTCAACATTAAGCACTCACGCAAACTCGAAACTACAACTCCCATACACACGAAATAATGCTCTCATCACTTTCATTCCAAGGAGCAAGGACGCGATTCAGGTTAAGGATTTTCGCCCAATTAGTTTTGCCAAACTCTTGTCCAAGTTGCTAGCTGGGCAGTTCAAAAAGGAGATATCTGTTTTGGTGAGCCCTAATCAGAGCACATTCCTCTCAGGACGTAGCATCCATGACAATTTCCGCCTCGTGCAATTGGCTGCTAAGTGTTTTAGGGCTGCTAGAAGCGTTGCTTCTCAAAGTGGATATTGCTCGAGCCTTTGATATGGTATCCTAGCCTTTCCTCCTGGAAATCTTGACACACATGGGCTTTGGCCACCATTGGAGAAGCTGGATCATGATGATTCTGAGATCCTCCTCATTTAAAATAATTGTGAATGGCAACCTGCAGTGTGATGGCGTTTTGCATAGAAGAGGATTGCACCCGTTATCGCCGTTCTCTTCATCCTCGTCATGGAGGCTCTAAATGGCCTATTCAGGACGGCGGAAAGGGAGGGACTCCTTCATCCCTTCACCTGTCAAGGTCTCGGCTCTATCGGATCTCATTGTATTCAGATGATGTGATATGTTTCATTCAGCCAATCAACTCCAATACTGAGGCAGTCTCACAGATTCTCAAGATCTTCAGTGAAGCTAGCGGCCTACATGCCAACTTTCAGAAAAGCTTGATCATCCCAATTGGATGCACGAATGATCAAATTGGCTAGCTAGGCGGCCATTGCTCTGGGTTGTCGAGCGGAGCAATTTCTAATCAAGTACCTAGGGTTACCCCTTTCGCCCTATAAGTTGAGCAAAGCACAACTGCAGCCGCTTGTGGACAAAGTGGTGCACAAATTGCCGATGTGGAAGGGCAGGTTGCTAGCTTCAGGAGGATGACTAACTCTAGTTAAAATAGTGCTCTCGGCAATACCAATCTATCGCCTGTTTATGTAGGTTGAAAGCACTTAATACTGATTTAAACATCAAAATTGTAAAGTTCAATCAAACAGTCATAATAAAAACAAATTTATTTTTTGAACTTTGATAATGGTGCCAGCTATAGCTCTAACAAATTTCAGCTTAAACTGCAACTTGTGTAAAGAATAACAAAAAAGAGAAATTTATTAAGGAATAAAGTGAAGCGTTATCAATAGTTTTAGGGGAGTAAAATGAGCCAAAACATAGTTTAGAGAATTAAGTGATCCATTGAATTGAGTAAAATGAACTTTTTTTTCTTGTTTTTTTGTCTTGACAAGAAAAAATTAGAGAACCGATTTTTTTAAAAAAGGAATAATATACTCAAGCAGATATTTAACCTATAGTTCTCTAAAATAACATTAGATTTTTAAAGAAAAGGTATTAAGTTTCTCCTATTAAATATACCAATTTTGACTGTGGTCTCTAAAATATTAGAATCAATCCAGACTTTTTGTATTTTTCTCATTTAATAGACCATGTCACAATCTATTTATACTATCACCTCAATTTACTTGTAGTAGTAGAATTAAAGGATATACTGGTAGTAGAACTTATAAATCAATGGTCTAAATTGTATTCTTTGATGATAAAATACATGCATTAGAAAACTCACAATATAGGCTATCATAAAAGTTCTTATATATATGGAGGAAGGCTAAAGACTATATAGAGGTAAAACATGCCTAATACTTTGATATCAGATTTATAGCAAACATATGTACCATACTTGATACCTATGTATATCACGCGTCAGGTACATAAAAGAATCGATCTCTCATGGTCGTTGTTGGCGCTGTCAGTGTCAGTGTGTAGGTGGTGGTATATTTTTCCTTTTTTCTGGTTACTATCCTCCAAGATTGTAATATTGTAATTTTTTTCTACTCTATCAATAGAACTTTGCACCGTCTTGTGCGTGTCGTTAAAAATCTGGGTATCATGTCCCTGCGTGGGTAAACTGTTCGACGGTAATACCGTGCGCTGGTCGCCCCCAATTAATTAATATGCGTTAGTTGTCAGCATAGACGTGAGAAAAGCAATTTATCAGCAAACAAACCCGTTCCTATATATTTAATTACCCATTTGCTGCCGACCGACATCATCTTCGTCCTAGACTATACAGTATATGTTTTAGTTCATGAATACACTGTATTAGTTAATGACGGACCACGAAAAAGGTCTTCTTATATGTAATCTGAGACTTCTCTTTTACTCTCTCTGTATTTTATTCTAATCTATGACGCTGTTGACTTTTTAACCAACGTTTGACCATTCGTCTTATTTAAATTTTTTATACAAATATAAAAATACTTATGCCATGTTTAAAGAATATTTAATGATAAATCAAGTCACAATAAAATAAATAATAATTACATATATTTTTTAAATAAGATAAAATGTCAAACGTTTATCAAAAAGTTAACGGCGTCATACATTAAAAAACGGAGAGAGTAATTAATTCTAGCTTATATAGCTAGTGATCGGTCAAGAGAGATCAAGAGGAGGTAATTAATACTATACCTTGCCATGGCTGCCTGCACCTCCTCGCTCGTCTCTCTCCTCCTCCTCCTGCTGCTTCTCTCGCTCGTCGCCGGCGAGGCGACGGCGGAGGCAGCTCTCAACTTCACGAGGCAGGATTTCCCCGGGGACTTCGTCTTCGGCGCCGGCACGTCGGCGTACCAGGTACGTATGTTAATTAGTATATATATACACATTAACATGACAAAGCTTAATTAATTTTCATATATGATATATTTGCATATAGGATTTAGGCCCCGTTGGGTTTTGTAGTTAGATTTTTTTTTCACGCAAAACGAGAAACCTCATTAGCACATAATTAATTATTATAAATTTGAAAATTGAATTTATTTTCTTTTTTAACGACTTCTATATAGATTTTTTTTATCGAAAATGCACTGTTAAACAGTTTAAAAAGCATACTAACGAAAAACAAGGAAGCTGATGTTTGGAGTTGAGAAAAAGAACTCTATATGTAGTGTATAACTATGCCATTGATTTTCTGAGACCGGAGATATATTCATCGTTTTAATTGTACATAACTGACCAGTTAACCATCGAGTTTATGTAAAAAATAATTTTATTGTTTGGAGCCTTGGTTCTTAATTAGCTGTGCATAAATGTTTGTAGTTTTTTGCTTCCCTGTTTTTTTTTATTACAGTACGAGGGGGCTACCGGTGAAGACGGAAGGACCCCAAGCATCTGGGACACTTTTACTCATTCAGGTAATCGATCTTAATTTCATCCATTATTACTAATTAAATCACTACCTGTAAGTTCATGTAGCAAATCCATATATGATCAAGCTACCTAGCTACTAATCTCTTCTCTCCCATAAAAAAACAAATCTAGTAGGACATGAGACACATGCATACTATAAATCTGGATAGACTCTATTATAATGTGTCGCATCGCGTAATAGGTATGTCTTTTATGGGACAGGGGAGTAAGTTACATCATCAAGCAAATTCATATGTGTCCAAAAGAAAGTTTATATTTTCTATGGTCCCAAACATAAAGGTAATTGTAGCTCCTCATTCGTATTGAGCATGAGGTCCTTTTGAAACATAAGATATGAAAACCGCAAGAATAGAAAAAACGAAGGCATCGAAGTATCAAAGGAAGAATTAAACCAAAGTAAAGTTTGCAAGAGTTTTGTTCTCTTACTTATTTTCATATGGAATTGATTGTAGGAATGCAATTCTATGCAAAATTTCATATTTTCTTCATACATATGAATCAAAATGGCCTACAGAATCCTAAGAAAATTGAATCCTCCAAAATCCTTTGTCAATCCTCCATTTCAAAGGTTCCCTATGTAGTTTTAGAACTTCTAGTTATTTTTTTATCACATTTTCTTTCATGTTTACTCTTCTCAAATAAATACTTCTCCTCACACAAGCCAATGCTTTACATTTCCAATTAGTTCAAATTTAGAGCAACTATAATTTAAGTCAGTTTTTCTTATTTGTTATGTACAAGCCTAAAACCTCCTCTATTTAGAATCATATATAGGGAGTGCGCTACATCGATCTTTGAGATTTTCCGACCATCTGGTTGTGATATTTGCAGGGAGGATGGCGGACAATAGCACTGGTGATCGGGCTGCCGCCGGATACCACAAATACAAGGTAGGCAGAAGGCATGCACAGTACAGCACATCACATTGATGCACAATCGATAAGCTCAAAATGTTGTTAGGTTTTAATTTGGTTGGCATGGGTAAATCTGGATAGAGGGGTTGATTATGTCTAATTCAATACTAGAACAATATACTTTAAGACGGAAGGAGTAGTTTGTAATTTTAAATGCCGTGTGTTTGTTCTCGGATTTGATCAATTCTCTGACCCAATCAGGTGCGTAGTTACCTGTCACTTTCCAGTTCTATTGGTTGAGTAATTGGAAAAAACGTGCTACCTAGCAGTATTGGATATGGATATCAATCGACTCTTTCTTTTTCAATAAGACAGTGGCTCGCATATTACTATATAATATATAAGGTATTCTTATTTTGAGAAAAATCAAAACATAAAAACTTGACTAATGAATGGATTAAAAGCACAGGATTGGATATGTGATTAGTGTTATGACTTTTTATTTGATTTTTATATCATTATATAATAAAGTAGTATTGTTAGATTTTTATTTGACTATTTTTATATGGCGTCGATTTTGTAGGTATTGTTAATAAACGAAAGAAAACAGTAGTAGTTAAAGTATAATATTGAAAAGATTGTTTGAAAAGGTAATTATATTTATATATATCTCAATACATTTTAAAATAAAGGGAGTAATTTGTACATATGCATACCTGGTAAAAAAAATTAGTACAGATGCATATTAGTAATACAGATGTTCCAAAATAAGTTTATTGTTCACACATCCTACACATACCAATATAAACATCAAAAGACTAAAATATCCCTACTTTATCTCATCCTAATATAACTATTTATCACTTTATCTACTCCCAATGCAATTATTCTTTACTTTTATAAACTTTGATATAATTATTACTAAAAATCAATTTATTTTGACATAAATGTGTTGAGCTAAAAATAATCTTAATATACGACTGAGGAAGTACTTAATAAAAATGTAAGACTTGCTACACTGTTACATATGCATATTAACACATATCATGTAAACATGTGTTTAGTTCACATCAAAATTGGAAGTTTGATTAAAATTGGAATAATGTGATGAAAAAGTTGGAAGTTTGTGTGTGTAGAAAAATTTTAATGTGATAGAAAACTTAAATGTTTAAAGAAAAAGTTAGGAACTAAACCAGGCCCTAAGTAGCCTATTTGTCTGCTTAACCAACCGATCACTGATCACATATGGCAAGTACGGGAGTGACAGGAAGATGGGCGAAGCTTCCTGAAGCCTGTGCTTCTTTGCTTGACCGTGAGATGGAAGCGACAATAGAATTTTACTGAGCCTCAGACACACTCCAGATCCAACGGTTCAGAATGAATCTTTATTCCATCAGATGGTCTGTATTTAATTGATGATATGGCGCACTGAGATGGTGAAAAACTTTAGTTTTTTCACTACTTTAGATTAGCAACTGAATCGTATGCTCAAAAATTATTTTTTTTAATTTAAATTATCTCCCTTATTTTCTTCAAAAATTATGGTGCCCCTAAAAGGTTTTTTAAAGCTGTAAGTGAAACATTGTAATAGCTCCGTATTTAAATATAGACTTTGTTGATTTTATGGGTCTTTAGTATGTAACTTTGACATCTATTTTTCTATTAGAATATATAAGAATAATTTGTAACAAAATTATAATATTCTAAAGTGCTTATAAGGAAAAAATCTACGCATACAACTTTTATTTTTTTCAATCTTAAGAGTTGTTGATAGATGAAGTTTCAAAAGTTCGACGGAATAATATCGTATATTTATATATCACTAAGTCTTTTGCGCAATCCCTATGAAAGGAGAAATTTGTGATTGTTCTATAGGGATTGAGATACATGTGACTCTCTACCACCTCGATTTCCCTCAAGCTCTTCAAGATGAGTAAAATGGCTGGCTCAGCCCAAGGTCATGAGGATAGGAAAAGAAAAATCAAATATTTAATTGCTTTTTTTGCAATTTTCTCAACAGATATTTCAATGTTCCAAAGTTCCTTGAATTGTTTCTTGAATTTGTGGCCGGAAAATGATGCCAAGTTAATTGGAAGTATCTGAATTTTTCAGGAGGATGTCAAGTTGATGAGTGATACTAGTCTGGAGGCATACCGGTTCTCCATTTCTTGGTCTAGGCTTATTCCAAGTAAGAAAAATGTTTTACTAATCACAATTGACTTGGGGAACTTAATTATAATATCCTTGCAGAACATGTGTCCCTCTTGTTCATAAGTCCTAATCTCTTGATCCAATTTCTATGATCAACACAGGAGGAAGAGGACCCGTCAATCCGAAGGGGCTCGAGTACTACAATAGCCTGATAGATTCGCTAGTCGAACGGGGTAATTTCCATCATGATTTGTAGTTTTAATCTGAAATATGTAGGAATTTTTCTCCAATTTCACTCGCTGCAGTTATATCACAATAAAGAAAAATGAGAGAGGAATGAAATTTCCCCTTTTACTCCTTGAAGTATTCTCAAAGAAATTGTGTTTCCGATGTATATGATTGTTTCTCTACATATGTATCAACAACAAAAAATTTTAAATGTATGATGTTGTTAAATTTTGAAAATTGACCATCCGTCTTATTCAAAAATTTAGTACAAACATTAAAAAAAAGTCATGCTTAAAACACATTAATGATAAAACATGTTACAAATTAAATGATACTTATATAGCTTTTCTAAGTAAGAGGAATAGTCAAATATCAAGTTAAAATGTCAACAGTTAAATATAAAAGTGGAATTTGCTAGATTTAAGCCACCTAAAGTTTGTAAATTTTGAGTCACCTAATTAAAAATGCACAACCTAAAAACTGCAGGACTGTGAAATGTGCCATTTAAGTTCATTATATCCACAGTTTTGTTTATCTGTATTGTACAATTTTTCCCCAATTTTCATGCTTAGGCTATAATAATTTATTGTTTAACCTTTTATTTAAAAAGAAGGGATTTTGTTTAAATAAGTAATAAGCAAGTGATGAAAACCATTGAATTGTTAATCTGTCATCCAAGTAAAATATTTTCAGTCACCTGAAATCTAGACATATTTTAAAATACTACAATCATCTGAATAATTTTCGTTCAAATTTTTAGAAATTTAAATACACCGGTATAGAAAATAGTGAAAGCTAATTGTGGTTGAACTGGAAATATTAACAAATCCAGCCTCAATGCAACATTGCAACACCAATAATTTCTGAATTTCCGATTGTTCTGCAGGGATTGAGATACATGTGACCCTCTACCACCTGGATTTCCCTCAAATTCTTGAAGATGAGTACCATGGCTGGCTCAGCCCAAGGGTCATGTAAGACACTTGATATCTCATCGCTGCTCCTCCTGAAAGAAACCATTCTTCTTCTTCAAGAAGCTGCCATCTGAAATTCCATCTGAAAATTTTTTGCAGTGAGGATTTCACGGCGTATGCAGACGTGTGCTTCAGGGAGTTCGGCGACCGGGTGAGGCACTGGACCACCATGGACGAGCCCAACGTGCTGTCCATCGCCGCCTACGACAGCGGCGCCTTCCCGCCGTGCCGCTGCTCGCCGCCGTTCGGGACCAACTGCACCGCCGGCGACTCCACCGTGGAGCCGTACGACGTCGCGCACAACTCCATCTTGGCTCATGCCTCCGTTACTAGGCTGTACAGGGACAAGTACCAGGTGAGTGAACGAGTGAGCAAAAACATTTCGGAATGTAATTAAGAACATTCATGGGGGACCGAAATTTTCTGAATTTTGGAACTTACGATAGAAAAATTTTGAAATTTGAATAAATTTCTACTGAATTTAAACCAACTTTTCAAAATGCTAAATTTTGAACAGCTATTTTTTTTTGCCAAATCTGAGCATTCATTTTACTCCCTCCGTTTTTTTTTATTTGACGTCGGAGACAAGTTCAATCAAATTAAGGAACGGGCAAATGTCCTTTCTGCCCTCCATTCCTTCTTCCTTCCGACGCAGCCGCGTCGTCCCCGCCGGCCACTGCGCGATGGCAGGCAAGCCTACGCCTCGACATCGAGCGACCAGCGAGTTCGAGATCGACCTCAACACCCTCTCCAACTCCCCCGCCTCAGCCGCCGCCGCCATTTGCAAGGCCATTGATGCGCCAAGCGTTGGTGCCGCAATGGCTGCCGCGCAACTCCCGGGCATATACCACCAGAATTCTAGGAGCATGATAGCTTCTTTCTCCAACGGCAGCAGCTAACAACGCATCCATGGTCGCGTCGAGATCTTCAAAAAGCGTAATCTCACCGGCCACTTTCTGTCCTACTCCACCTACAAGGTGTCAAGGTGACGGGCCGCCTCTTTGTCCCCTGTTCTATCGCCTATACTGGAAAACATAAGTTCAGAACTTTGCGATCAGGGAAGGTTCAGAACACACATAAGCAGCATGGTGTTTAAGCTGCATTCACACATCAGAATTCAATTCCATGGCACACCTGCTACACGGACAGAACTGCGGAGAGCGATCAATCTAGTTCTTTTGCCTCCTTGTCGCCTCTGGCGACTTTCACAAACCGGACGAGAAAGAATCTGGTGTTCTACTGCAGCTTGTTCAAGATTTCCTCTCCATCACAAGAATCTGGTGCTGCTGCCGTGGAACCCTACCTCGGGTCGCCGCTGCTGAGCACGAGCTCACTGCCGAAGAACGAGAAGCGGCGGCGCCGCCGCGAGACCTAGCCACGGGGAAGGTGCGGACTGCAGTGGGGCGTGCCAGGCGAGGACAGCGGCGGTGCGGGACGCAACAACGATAGCGGCGCGTGAGGGCGGGGTAGTGGAGGAGGATAAGGAGGCAGCAGCGGTGGACGAGGCGTCGTCGCCGTGTCGGTGGCAACGGAGAAAGAGTCAGGGGCAAGATGAAAATTCGGGTACGGAAGATGGGCATCTGAATCGCCAGCGTCAAATAAAAAAACACTCAAATAAAAAAAAACGGAGGGAGTACTAAATTTATAAATTTAGATATCACTTGCCTGAAACACATCCTACCCCGCTATACCTGAAAGGAAAACGTCCAAATAACCCTCCTAAATTTTGATTGAAAATCTATCTAGCATCCCGAAGTTTCAAATTGGACATTCAACTCTTAAATTTTACAATATCATTCAATGCCCTCTAAGTTGGTTTTACAAAGTCGTTTTTATTTAATTTGCATATAAGTTGACTGAGTTTTTATCATGTAACATACGCATTGCACATATGTTAAAATTTTCACTTAGATCTTTTCTTTTACCTCTTGTTTGCTCGTATTTAGAAGAAAAGTACCAGCGTAACAATAGTATGACATCACTGTATAAATTGACAACCTGCAATTGACGATACATATATTATATTAGTTATTTAAAGCCACTAGTTTAAGATCCCAAATATGCAAAACCACTATCTAAAACCACGTTAGAAGGTAATATGAACGGTATGTAAAGTTTAAAAGGTTGTATGTCCGATTTTAAAGCTCATGATGATAAATGAACTTCCACCAAAATTTAGGAGGATATTTGGACTTTTTGCTACTTAAAATTTAGGGAATTTGAAGACCTGAACGCACAGCTGAACTCTGTTCGGATTTTCAGAACTGATGTAGGATCGAATCACAATAACTAAGCCAACCAGAGGGGGGGTGAATGGTTGGTATACCCAAAAACCGAAAACTTTTAGCGGAAATAAAAGTTACCCTTGAAATCGACGGAGATCGGTCTGACCGAAATTGCCCTGTCGGTCTGACCGCTCAGATGCCGTCGGTCTGACCGGTATAGATCAACCGGTCCGACCGCCGAAGTCGCCTGCCGCGCCTGTTGCCGCCGCCGGTCTGACCGCCGCCTTGCCGCCGGTCTGACCGCCGGTGAGTCGTCGGTTAGACCGCCGAAACCCGGTGAAACACAAATCGAAGAACTCTTAAAATAGATGACAACTTTATTGATTCTCTTTGTGTTTACAAAGTGCACCAATAGCACTCCTTACAAAAATTTCGACTAAACTCGAAACCTAACTCAAAACTCAACTCAATTGCTCTCAAAAGCGATACGGGAAGCCTCACGCTCCCCCTCTATTTATACCCGAGGTAGGAAGCCTAAAGCCACGAACCAAACTCATACTAGGAGTTCTAAACACCTTAGGAAATTGTTGACAAAAAATACGGGGCCTGGGAGATCTGCTTAACTCAAGTGCAGGTCCAAAACTTGCGTTTGGGTATATGCTAGCGTGCCAGTTGATTTGATCCTGCAATCAATAAGAAATAAAGACAAAGAAACCACGGTTAAATCCATAAATAAAGACAAAGAAACAGAAACCCTCTAGTACAAGAAATAAACTTTACATAACCAATCATACCAAATTTGGACTCCTTCCAAATTCGACTCTACATCCCATACGCACACAATACCTCCATCGTATGCCATATGGAGTCTCCATCAACCACGTGCATCAACTCTAGCCTAAGTATCCCGCATGATCTCTGACCACCACGGACGTCGTCTTATCCCCAAGCCGACTCCCGGTCCATCACCGCAAATACTCTCCCGAGACATCGAGTCACCTACACATGAAATAAACAAAGAAACCATATTCCGAGACCAAGCTATCTCTAACTTGACTTGTTAGTAGCAAACAACAGTATTACATACGTATAGTATCCATCTAGAAGCCATAATTATGAAACAATCACGGATATCCAAACGAACAACCCGAAACCGACACAGCGTCGGCCGGTCTGACCGCGGGCTGCGCCGGTCTGACCGCGCATATACCACCGGTCTGACCGGCCACACTAGCCCGATCTGACCGGACCACAATTCCAGCAGTACCTGTAAATCACCTGTGAAATCCAATCATCTCCAAAACCATTTCGTGAATAAATTCCAAATAATAAAACCAATAATCTCCGATGCCAATTGTTCATCACAGAATAATAACCAAAAACACATTTTGATTTTACAACTGAAAGATATCTCGAAAAGATCTGTGCAGATTGCTCTATTGTTACCAACATGCGTCTACGATTGCAGGCTAAGCAGAAGGGCGTCGTTGGCACGAACGTCTACAGCTTCTGGCCCTATCCGCTCTCCCGCAGCTGTGCAGACATTGACACAGTCCAGAGAGTATTGGACTTCACGATTGGTTGGTGAGTGATCCGTTTCTTTTACTTCTTAAAATTTCTAAAAAAACATTTTGACCATATACAATTATATATACGATGAGATTTTTCATAAAAAAGTTATATATGCAATGAGATTTTTTTTTTTGGGGGGTGGGGGGGGGGATTATATGCAATGAGATGATGAGGAGACTTGAAATTGACCATTCCTGATTAGGGTACTGGACCCCTTGGTGTATGGAGACTACCCTGAAATCATGAAGAAGCAAGCCGGTTCCCGGATTCCATCCTTCACAAAAGAACAATCTGAGTTGATCCGTGGGAGTGCCGATTTCATTGGTATAAACCATTACAAATCGTTGTATGTTAGCGATGGATCGAACCGCAAAAAGGCAGGCCTTCGGGATTATAATGCTGATATGGCTGCACACTTCAGAGGTACTACTACCTCCGTCCCAAATTAAGTTCACTTTAAGATGGAGGGAATAAGTTTCAAGTTTACGGTGAAAGCTGGTTTACCATGTATGCCATATTACACCTATGAGAATCTGAGACTTGTGAATCGAGAGACATGACCCCTTTTTCACAAGTAAATAGTAGTGTTATATTCTTCCATTATTTAAAAACACTCTAGGAAGTAGTACACAGTAAACATGACACAATATGATTATCTATTATAACTGCTCGTTTGACTTTTTATGTTTCAGTTTCAAGGAATGATACACCGAGCGATAAGGTATTTAATCCTTTTTTTTCATGCTTTCAGTTGTCAAACTAAATATATACATATATGAATTATTCAATGGAGACAAATTTCATAAATGTTTTTTCTTCCCTCCTGCAGAGGTACTAAAAATTCTCATTTTATTTTTCGCCTTTTTTGGTACAGTATGCCCCTTCCAAAATCCTAAGCGATCCGAAGGGGCTGCAATGTATGCTCGAATACCTCAGAGACACATACGAGGGCATTCCTGTTTATGTTCAAGAAAATGGCAAGTTTTCAAACTCAATATCTATCCATGTACAGCCCCATGGTGTTCTTCAACAGCGACATATCGTTATTTGATTAGAGGTGCATTACAGTATTTCAAAAGTATATGGTGCTTGCACTGTAAAATTTGTGGAAGCTCTCTTGATTTGAGGAAAATCTATGCTGAAATATTTTTAAAGAATGTAAATTCTGCAGGAACTGAAACACGAATCTTTTACATTATATAGTCAGTAAAGAAATTTCCATTTATAATGTAAAACTGTGATTTCATTGAAGTCTTTACTGATTTAAATTATCTTCTAAAAAATTGTTTATCTATTTACCAAATTTTAGGTTTCGGGCAGTTCGATAAGGAGGATTCACTGAATGACACCGAAAGAGTGGAGTACTTGAGTAGCTACATGGGTGGCACATTAGCTGCACTAAGGTAAGTGCTGTTCCTTTCAGAAACTTGATACATGGTGTTTATCTTTTCAAATTTTTTTAAAAGAACACTGGATTTTATCTGAACATATATATGGGTGTTTGTATATATGCTGATGCAGGAATGGAGCCAATGTGAAGGGTTACTTTGTGTGGTCATTCCTGGATATGTTCGAGCTGTTCGCAGGATATCATTCGCCATTCGGCCTGCACCATGTCGATTTTGAGGACCCCAGTTTGCCAAGGCAACCAAAGCTCTCTGCTCAGTGGTACTCCAAGTTCTTGAGGAGTGAAATTGGAATAAACATAGAAAACATGATTAGTCCCCATGAACATGAACACTCTTATTATCAGTGAGCTTGTCAGCAGTGCATGATATTCAGTTGTTTATCTTTCTTTTTGTTTTTTACTCTCTTTTCTGGTTTTCTAATAGTTAGTCATTGCTCACAGTCTGGTTTTACTGATGGGTTGTTGTTGGTTATATCCTCCTCAGTTGTAGATAATCGTGTTCATGTTGTCATGACTCATTACAGCTGAGCTGAAAATAATCAGATACTTCTTGTAGTTAAAATCCTGTGAAATGCTAGTACTGTCTTCTAATCATGCCTGAATAAAAACCCATATCGATTTAGTAGCAAGCAAATTGAAATATCACAGTGATATGATTGTGCCAAGTTTCACTTCCAGATTGTGATAATTAGAGGAAGCTAAGACATGAACTAGACCGCTACAATTATTCAGCTTGACAGCATGATCCTTCTAAACCTTCAGGCTTCTGCAAGTTAACCTTCTTGCTTTAGTAGATAGGCTTCTTCCAACTTCCTGCTGAGCAGTTGACAGTTGACACCACGGATCAACACTGTAAATCGGAAGAGCAAGACATGAAAATGCACAGACAGATCAGAGTGACAAATAAATAAATAAATAAATTTTGAATGAACTTTTGAGAAGAGACAATTTAGAGTTATGCACATATCTTCTTGCGTCAAAAAAAAAAGTTATGCACATATCATACCACCCCCAAGGACTTGTTGCAGGACCATTCTCCTACATGTCGTCATGAGGAGGGAACTTGCTGCTGTTACTGAACTCCTTGTCACTCTGAACAAACATCGAGAACAGAACAAAATGAAAATTTGAATCTCAAACACCGCGTGTAATGTTTGATGATATGGCTATTTACCCCGAAATTAACACAAGATATTCCCTCCGCAGGGGCGGAGCTAGAGCAAGATAGAGGAGGGTGCCACTTTAATTTACTATGCTTTATATCAAGTTTAAGCTAATGTGGATGTCTAAATTTGTATTGAGAGGGGTACACACATAGTGAAAATAGATCAGGTATAGCCATAAATTTTTCTTAACCGGGTTCCTGGGCACCCCCCTTCAATACTCTCCGCCCCTGTCCCTCCGTTTTATATTATAAATTGAATGACTTTTTTCTAGTCAAACTTTATCAAATTTAGTTAAGTTTGCAGAAAAATATATTAGTATTTTTAACACAAAACAAACATATAATTAAAATATATTTAATGTTAGATTTAATAAAACTAATTTGATATTTTATATATTGCTAAATTACCTATAAATTTAGTCAAACTTAATACAATTTGACTAAGAAAAAAGTCAAATGACTTATAGTATAAAACGAAGGGAGCAGAAGGCATGGCAGACCAAAAGTAACAAGGAAATGATTTGCGGAAAATTCAGAAGCAAAGATTACCTGGACATGAGACGGCTCCTCGCCGTGCTGCTCGGACTTGCCAGAGAAGACGCTGTGCACAAAGCCACCAATGCTGCTGAACCATCAGAAGCAAACTCAAACATCTCTCTCTCACACACACAAAAAAGAACAAAATACAAACAATCTCCAAATTTCGGTTTTTCCCCCAAAAAAAAAATTGGACTGTAAAAAGAAGGGGGAAAGAAGAGAGGTAGACTGAATTTCTCCCAAATTTTATCTTTGGCCAGTAAAAAAAACTCAAACTATTTCAGTCCAAAAGCAAGTGAAGTGACATACTCGTCGTCGCCGTTGGCCTCTGCCCGGTGTCTCGCGTTCGCGGCGATGCGGTCCAGCATCCGGCTCCCCTCCTCGTCAACCTTCTCCCAGTAACCCGTCGGCTTCTCACCCTGCACAGCAACCAGGAATCAGACAGAAACTATTACGAAATCACAGCGATTCGTCCGTGTCAATCTCTAAATTGAAGACGTTTCAAACAACACCCTTTTGAAATCCAAGATCTAACCTTCTTTTTTTTTTTTTTGCGCTTCAAACAACACACTTTTATATTTGTGGAGTGATATATCACATGCTAATATATCTTCTTAATTTTTTTAAATTTATTATATAGTTATTTAAGTTACATGCAGACGTTCTTTCGAAAGTTTAAAATCAAACTCTGCTGAATGAAATCAAAGATCTCACCTCGCCGTCGTCGGTGCCTTGCCTGAGCAGGTCGGCGATGAACTCGTACGCGTCGCTGCCGAACTTGACGCTGCTCACTCGTCGTCGCCATGATGATCCAAGTCAAAAATCCTCCAAATCAAGAAACGCGCGCGAACGGGGATACGGTGTAAGTACTGTAGCTCGATCGTACCTGTCGTCGCCGAAGGGGATACGGTGGCCGCCGCCGCCGCCCGCCGCCGAGCCTGAGGACGACGACGACGACGACAACTCAGCGTCGGCGGCCAAGCCGTCGAGCCACCGGCTCTCCTCGTCGTCGGCCACGCTCCACGAGGCCTTGACGTTGCCATGGCCAGGCAGGTTGAACTCGAACGTCCCTCCCGGCTGCTGCTGCTGCTGCTGCTGGTGGCGCTCCTCCTCACCCGCCGCCGCCGCCGCCACCACCACCGCCACCGCCACCGCCGCGGCGGCGAGGAGCAGGAGCCCGCGGGCGCGGCTGCGCCTTGCGCCGCGGCGAGCTGCCGGTCGAGCCATCCACTATCAGTCACAGCTTTCTTGATTTACTCTGTTGCTTACTACAAATTCAATCGCAAGAATGCTTGCAAATTTGCAATCCATGGCTTCCTCTATATATAGAGAGAGACGGAGATATATATTCTTGTTTTGATTTTGTTATATATTTGTCGATAATTTTTTTAAAAAAATTTGACAGTGTAAATATACTATAATCTTAGTATAATTATATTATAACTTGTATGTAACTACAATATAATTTTGTACAGTTCAATTTGCTTTAAATTTTGTGAAACGGAGGTAGGAAAAAATCACAACCCACACATATGTAAGAGGGATACAGTCTCTTTACCTCTGTTTTCATGGAATTAGCCTGTCATTTATAGATTTTTAAAAGTTACATACACTGTAATTATTATTATAATTGTATCATAATTACATCCGTCAATTTTTTATATAGCTAATCCCTCTTGTTTTTAACTGAGGATTAGTGGGCGGTTGAATTCGTATGATCATGTGTCATTATCTGAGAAATTGTACTGGTTGATCATGCAGTGTGTGCCTCTCAACTGTGAAAAAGAAGGTGGTGTACCAACCACAAGCAGTTTTTGTTGAGACAGATGCATGTGCATTGCCCGGCGAAAAATGAGGCCGTATGCGTTAGAAACGACTTTGCAGTTGCAGAGTTGCATTTGCTTTCACTGCTAGTCCATGCTACTTCAAGCAGTGGCACTTTCTTGGAGGAATTTAAAGCATATACACATACATAGGCCCTGTTTGGATCCGGAGGGCTATTAAATAGCCTTCCGGAATATTTCTATTTAGAAGTATTAAACGTAGATTACTGACAAAACCCATTCCATAACTCCTAGGCTATTTTGCGAGACGAATCTAACGAGGTATATTAATCCATGATTTGCTACAGTGATGCTACAGTAATCATCCGCTAATTATGGATTAATATACATCATTAAATTCGTCTCGTAAAATAGCCTAGAGATTATGGAATCTGTTTTGTCGGTAATCTACGTTTAATACTTCTAAATAGCAAGATTCTGGAGGGCTATTTAATAGCTCGAAGGATGCAAACAAAACCATAGAGGTATAGTGATCAGGTTGCAAAGTTGGCAGCCTTTGCTGGAACACACTAGCATGTGCACTTAAGTTGCAAAAAATACAAAAATACTCAACTTTCCCAATCGAATAAATGAGATAAATAAACATTACTACTTTAGAACCTCTTAAGCATAGTGCTTCAGGATTAGAGCACCTCTTGCTCTACGTGGCTTTAAGACAAAATAGTTATCTTTTGATAAGCACCTGCATTGGAGAATGAAGATGGCTTGACAATATCTCTACCTCTTTCCGTGCTTTAATTTCTTTCATGGCCATGGCTGCGACCGAACTGGCGTCGCTTGGATCACGAAATCATGAACCTGGCACTGTCTTGATATCGCTGAGCAGAGAGATATTTGCTGAGCATGGATGATCAGAGAGCAGCAGAGATGATAGCCAAATGCGTTGACTCTGCATGCCCATGCATCCAGGCCATTGGAACCAGCACTGATCAGCTTACCTATCATTTCCAAATAACAATTTCATCTCCTCTTTATACATTGATTAATTAGGATAAGTCAGGTTAGAAGGCCGATTTGGTGATGATGATACATTCATTCGACCGCCTAATTTGGTGATGATGATTAACCAGGCCGATTAGTCGTGGCCTTTCAGTGGGACGAATTAATTGAACAGAAGTAGCTGTGCCGAATTCACTGGTAGGCTGAATTAGTTGGTTGGTAATAGGTGGGCTTAATTCGTTCGGGCCTGAATTCGTTGACTGGAACTAGGTGGGCCTAATTCGTTCGGGCCTGAATTCGTTGACTGGAATTAAGTGGGCTTAATTTGTTGGAATAAGTTCACTTTAGGTCCCTCAAATTGTCGCGCGGTCCGATTTTCGTCCTTGACCACAAAACCGGATATCCCTCAACTTACAAAACCGGTGGTTTGGATAGCAGTTTTGGATGACGTGACGCTTATATGGCTGCTTTGACTTAGTCCTTGCCCTACGTGTCAGTGACGTGGACTTGAAGTAAAAAGTAATTTTCTTAAGAATGTACGGGCCAACATGTCAGTCGGACAAAACATCAAATCGGTGGGGCCCACATGTAGTAAGACAAAAAAAGATAAAAATGGTGGGGGCCACATGTCAGTGGGTCCCACCCTCCTCTCTGACGATGGCACCTTCTTCATTCTTCCTCTCGGCAACCCCTCCTCCCTCCTCAAGCTCTCTCGCCGGCGGGCTACCGCTGCCGCCCGAAGCCCCTCAGCCGCCGTGCTCACGCGATCTGGAGCAGGTTGTTGGTGGCGGCGGACACCGTCGCGTCGCGTCCGTAGGAGGCGGCGTGCCGGTGACAGTGGTGGGAGGTCCACGGCGATGGAGGAGGCGGAGGCGGCGACGACACATATGTAGGGAAGGAGCTCAAGGAGGCGGAGGTGGCGGCTTCTTCCTCTGCAGGAGGGAGGGAAGAGACGGGTGGGGAAGGGGGAGACAAGATCTACGTGAAGAAGCCAGCGGCGGCGGTGACGACGCGGGACGAGACGTCGGTGCCTCGGTGGTGGGGAAGCGGTTCTACCGCAAGGCCACCGTGCAGCGTGCCGACGACGGGAACGGCGGGAGAGGAGGCAGCGGCGCGGCGCCGGCCAGGGGAGGGGAGGTTGGTGTCTCGTTCTCGGTCGCGGAGGAATGCCGCCCGTGAGCGGTGTGCGGCGTGGAGTTCGCGCTCGGCGGCCACATACGGCGGCACCGCTTCGCGAGCTCTGAGACTGAGGTGATGAGCTGGGTGGAACGGCGGCGCGGAGCGTGCGGCGGGCGGTGCGGAGTGGGCGGCGGGTGGAGGGAGAGGCAGGGAGGCCGGCCGCACGGCGCTCCTCTTGCCCGTCGGCTGCCGCTCCTCTCTCCCGCCGGTGCGCGCCGCTCCTCGCCCGCCAGCCGCCACACGACGCTACTCTTGCCCGCCGGTCGCCGCGCGCCGCTTCTTCCTCCCGCCAGCCACCGCGCGCCCCTCTTCTCCCCACCGCCGCTCCTCTCTCCCGCCGCAGTGCCCCGTTCCTCTCGCTCGCCAGCCGTCGCGCGGCGCTCCTCTCGCCCGGCGGACGCCGCTCCTCTGTCCCGCCGCCGCCGCCATGACCGCCGGAAGAGGCAAGAGGGTGAGGTCGGCCGTTGCCCGCTCCGCCCGCCCGCTCCACTCGCCCGCCACGCTCCGCTCGCCGCCCGCCTTGCCCCGCCGCTCTGCGCTCCTCTCCGCGTCCTCCACCGCCCGCCGCTCCGGCCGCCGTCCACTTGCAGGGGAGGAGATGGGATTGAGAGAAGAGTAGGAGATGACACGTGGGGGTCTCACAGGCCCCACTTTTGTTTAGTGCAACTGACAAGTAGGTCCCACGAGTTTTATTATTTTTTTCAGATTAAATTATCACGCAAGCGAAACATCAATGCCACGATTGGACAAAGACATGGTCAAAAGAGTGCCACGTAGGTGCCACATCAACCAAAACCAGGTACAATACCGTCGATGACCTCATTTGCACGGTTTTGTAAGTTAGGTGATGTATTGTATCGGTTTTGTGCTGCAGGGATGAATTTCGAACTCGTTGACAAATTGAGGGACCTAAAGTGAACTTATTCCTAATTTGTTTGTAGCCATCGGTGGATACATGCTCCCTGTGTTCCAAAATCAAAACTTGCCTCAAAATATAGTTATATTTTCTTCTCAACTAATGAAAACATTTCACCATTTATGTTTTATGTCTATCTCTTTTCTCAACCAATCACAATATTTCCTCATTTAGTTTCATCAACCTTTTTAAAACTTTTTATTTCCTCATTTAGTTTCATCAACCTTTTTAAAACTTTTTATAGCACGGAGACAGCAGTAGCTTCGCCTATATAATTTCACGATTGAAACGTACTTCCTCCGTCCCAACCCCGTGTAAAAAAAAAAACCACATATGGTTTTATCTAGGACGGAGGGACTTGTTTGTCGGTGCCTTTGTGGGTCAGCCAGCTTGCTCTGCATCTCTCATGGCAATGTCACTCCAGGAAAATATACCAAAGGATGCGGCCATCTGGCATTCTAGACTTAATACTATTATTATTTTTCCCAGCTGACAACCATATATCAGGTTATTCGAACAGCTAATATGCATAGTATACAATATAAGACTAAAATGTACTCCATATCGCAGTTTGCATTTCATGTCAACAATCATAGTCATTAACATCAGGTACGTACTGCATAAGTGCAAATGCAGACTTAAGAATGTAGACCATATTCATACAAGTAACATTACAGCGAACATCAGCGATGGTATCTCATATTAGTGCAAAGCAGACCATGAATTTGAGCTGTTGACTAAGCAGTTATATCAGTGCAACAGAAATCACAGCGAGGCCAGAAGGACCAGACAAATCCACCTTCCTGATCATCTCTTCTTAAAACCATACTTCTTGCGTTCATAGAAGAGATCGGTCTTGGCGCTTCCAAGGTTGACAATCTTGGGACATCCATCTCGGTCCTTTTCTTGCTGAGTGCACTCCTTGCAGTAGTAAGCATCTGAGATGCCAACCCCACCACAGATAACACACCTTCCGTGGAAGGAGCCATAGTTGCACTCATCACAGACCCGAACAAGAGTACACGGGCGCACGTAGGAGTCACAGATGACACACTTGCCGTCACATTTCTCACATAAACGACCAATCGCAATGCCAGGCTGCTTCCTGCACATGATGAGATCAGGATGATGCTTTGCCATGGCTGTCAAATGCTAACCTGCAGAACCATAACAGAGTGCAATTATAGATCAGAATCAAGCAATGCTGGTAATAAGTCAGGAATAACAAGCAATACTGACTACAGACTTTCAAGTGTATAATTTAATAGGCACATCAATCAAACAGCACAATTTCTAAAAAAAAAAAAAAAAAAAATCAAGACACATGGTTGAACAAATGGGTTACTGACTTACTGGTACTGCTAGACCACAAAGGAAAATACATCCATATTGCTATTCAGCTATTGGTTTAAAGACTCTTATGATCTCTGCATGTAGTACCCCAAGAGATTACGGACTTTCCAGTGGAAAATTTAACAGGCACATCAATTGATTGGAACAATTTAAAGAAAAAAAAATCAAGACGCATGGTTGAGCAAATGGGTTACTAACTTATTGGTACTGATAGGCCACAAAGGATCACTTCATTTTGCTAGACCTAAAGACAGAACGCTCATGCAGCTAATGAGTAATGACCCCAAAGAATGTGGAGGTGTTGAAAGAAGTTGATGCTCTGGGCCAGAAGGAGATGGAGGTGGCTGGTGATGCCTGATGACCCAGAGGCCAAGGCTGCCACCTGACTGGAAACAAGGGATTTCAGGCTGGAGGTGGCTTGAACTAAACAGTATGTTATTGCTTAACCTTGCAATGGCACTAACAAAGAGTACTCAGAACAGAATAGAGATGCCGGCTACGATTTGGGTAGGAGCAATCAGCAACACTTTGAAGCACTGGTAGCAGTTTATTATCGAATTAACAAGCTCAGCAAGTAACAGCGCGTGTCAGTGCTTCTTTCCCCCCACCATCTCAAACCTTCATATAATACTTGCAATTTCTAATTTATCATGTCTTGGTTGTAGCTAGACCTTACTAATTCACATGAAGAAATTTAAGCACGCATATACAGACTGCAGAGTAGAGATGCTAAATTATCGAAGCGCTACAGCTCTTAATTCTATAGCGCATCAGTAAGCAGAATACTTGGCCCAATCTCTCTAAGACCCAACCTAATTCAAACATCCAAAAAATATAACGCACGAAGCCTCAATGCAAAGATATTTGCCGCCCGCAATGCCAAGTTCCCCTACCCCCGCCGCACTAACACATCATATCGGAAGGCAGTAGTGCGGCCATCTATTCTAGTTCTAGGGCACGCTTGGCGCCGATCTAGGGTTTGGTACCGGTGGCGGTGGTGCTCGGCGTCTTCGGCTGGGAACAACGGGACGCCGCAGGGATGAGACGAAGATGCCGGCGGCGCGGTGGCGTGCGGAGGAGAGGATGGGGGAGGGAGGGCGTGCATACCTGGGGATGGATGGAGTGGGGACTTGGCGAAGCTGCGGGGTCGCTCGCCGCCGCCGCCGCCGCCGCCGCCGGGGAACCGGGGGAGAGAGGATGGTGCTGCGGGGAGGAAGAGGCGAGGCGACGCGAGGCGGCCGGCGGCGAAGAAGAAGTGGGGTTTCGCGGCGGTGTGACCTCGCGTGTGCGTCGCGCGACTTCGTCACGCGTTGTGAGTTGTGACCTTTAATTGCTCCGCGAGAAGGAGAGGAAGGGGGAAGTCGCGAGGCAGCGAGAGGGGTCGCGAACTCGCGACGGTGAGGTTTGGAGACGAAGGCCCGATTCCTTTTCTTTTTCCTTTCTCGGAGCTGTTCATATTTTCTAATATAAACCAAAACGGTTTATTAGAGAATAATAAAAATTAATTTTTAGAAAAAAATTTATTTATTTGTCGACTTAAAAGTTAATGCTAAACAAATTACGTTAAAAATATCTATTCAAAATTTAAATTTTGGCTTTTGTTTTGACTTATTAGGCCACCGATGGGACTCTCGAACAACCGTCTTTCTGTTGTTGTTTATATAGGCCATCCTTTTGTTTTATTTCTTGTAAAAATTGCTAAATCCTGTTTAGATTTGTGTTATAACGTTAAGACAGCAATTTTTAGATTTGTGTTGCAACCTCATTTTAAGATAGTGATTTTTAGCTATATATATATTTGGACCGACGGGTTTACTCCGGTAAGATTTCTTTGATTCCGATTAAGTCGACTGCGAAATAACCCACCTCCAGATTTTCAGATCCTAACTGGTCCATTTCTCTAGTTTTTACCAGCTCTTATTTGGAAAGGTGCTGTAACTTACGGAGAAGAAAAACATTAATGAGCAAACGAGCATGCGTTGTCATGAATCTTGAACAAACAAGTGGCGCTTCATCTTTGAAATTAAACCTAATTCATCATCAATTTGCCTCCATAGGGCAAGAAAAATCTAACGAATGCGGAATCCAGGACCGTGAAAGCCAGTTGTTCCAGTAGCTGAAAGTGACCTGGAGCAATCAACTATACTTCCAGAAATAAATAAATAAATAAATAAAAACAAGGAACGGAACTAGACGAGTGATCTTCACCACTCTAAGTACAACAATGTAGGATGCACATGAAGAGATAAAAAGCAGGCGATTACAGGGACGTTTGAGAATAAATCACAGGGTAAGTTGTTAAGTGCTAGCAAACTATAAGTTGCTACTAGTAATCATGGCAATCATATCAGCTGAATTCACACAATCCCAAGCATAAAAGCACAGAACAATTCTGAATTAGTTACGACTTTCATGGTTTTCCTCGAGGTACAGACTGCATGCCATCTTCTCTGACAACAGTAGTCTCCAACTTCAGTGGTACAGCAATTCATGCACCAATTTCCATAGGCAAAATTTTCTTCCCATTAGTGGGAGCAGGAGGGATAAGGTACACAGTGAAAGAGAATCCTAAAAACTCCGTATGATACTACTTCAGAGGATGGATGATGCTCTTGCCAACAACATGGTATCTTTCACATAGCTTTTTCAGTGTACCAACTGAGTGCTGCATTGTATTCAGCTTGATATCCATGAACATGGCCTGCAAACATAATATTTCTTCAGTTCACATTTTCGAAATTCAAGCATCCATTGATTATGAACTCCATTGAGAAGTAAAATTGCACATAACACCCAATATAATTTGAATACTTTCATATACCTTGTAGTCATCACCATGCTTCTCTATTAATCTGCCAATATAGATCCGTTGAACTTTTGTCAGTGGTTCCAAAGGTGCTGATTTCCCATCCCGCCTCTGCTTTCCAAGTGCAGATTTCAGATCTACAGTCCAAAGAAACTTATGCATAAGTTTACAAAGCGTCGATGTTCCGCTAGTAAGATCACAAGCATATTCTTATGCAAAATTCTGTGTCATAACTAAGTAACAAATTAATGAATGATAATAGCATACCTTGATCACTATGACAAGCATGATCACATGAACTGCTAATCAAAGAACGTGCAAAACTATACCAATTGAACTTCTAACATGTTCTGCTGCCATATATCGACATGCCCAAAGAAAGCATAAAACAACTATAATGTGATCGCACAGCTGGGATGAGTATTTCAGTTGAATACTGCAGATGTACATTAGCAACAGAAAAGAGAAAAGATTATTTAAAACAATACGTCTCCAATAATTTTCAGGTCTACATGCAAATAAAACAGGCCACTGACACTTCATTTGAAATGAAAAGGTGGGGAAAAAATATAATATCTGAACATTGAAAGAAAATGTTAAAAGCATCTGTTTTCCAATACATTGCATGTTTACACATATAAAGCAAATTCCACCCATGGGACTTGTATTATTATCTTCATTGGCCACCGATGGATTATTCACATTCTATTACGGAGTATTATCTTTGGTCAACATATCATCTTAAAAATTTCTTAAGCAAATGCTCATAACTCATAAATACATGGAACTGGTCTGCTTACTCTGGGTAATCAATAGATATATTTCAGATCGAATGGGCATATAATCAGAAATCAATATGGTTCGATTCCAATCAACATATTATGGTGCTCTTTGATTTTTCACAGGTATGGTTTTCTTGTCCACAGACTACTGGCTGAACTCAAGATGATCCCAACCTGACATGACCTGCAATTTCTCCAAACATTACGTACATACGCTGCCAATGATTTTGCATACTAATTGGTCTACCTCTTTTTTATGCTATTTCGATGTTTAAAGTTGATCAAGCGTTGCTGTATTGAAGCATCACATCAGCCACAGTGACTATGCTTGCGTAAAGCTCAGAACTAATCAGATCAGTACCAATTTCTTGCCAAAATGCTCAAAATCAAGGATCCCAGAGCATATTAGATTCAAATGAGCATGTTTTCGTAATGGCCTCATCATACTGCGCGTTTTAGCCACTTCCAAACAATCGTTCAAAGTTCAACCGAAATCGAATATACTCCAGCATCACATCACATAAACCATACCCAACCAAAAATATGATTCAAACAGTGGAAAATTATCAGCTTCCACAAGGCAGGAACTGGGCGAGTGGGAAGGGGAACCCCGGGGAGGGGGGGACTGACCGTCGGACTCGAGGTCGCTGCCGGAGTCGACGGGCTCGAACTCGTCGACGGGGGCGCGCGCCGCGTCGATGTCGGGCGCCTGGAGCGGCGCGCTCTGGACGAGGCGCGGCGTGCCGCGGGCGTGCGCGCCGAGGAGGTTCGGGTTGGCGACGACCCCGAACGCGGCGTAGTTCTTCACCACGCTTCCCTCCGCGTCCCAGCTCGGCGCGTGGCCGCCGCCCTCGGCCGCGGCGGCGGCGGCGAGCGCCTCGGGCAGGTCGAAGGCCGGCTTGAACTCCCGCGGCTTCTTGCGCGGCAGGCCCACCTTCACCTTGGCGCGGGAGCGCTTGAGCTTGCGGCGCGATCCCCCCATCCTCCTCCTCCTCCTCGTCGCTAGCTAGCTAGGGTTTGGACGCGCGAGCCGAGCGGCTAGGGTTTTGGGAGGAGGGAGACGAACGAGGAAGAAGAAGAGGAGATCTTTAATGGGCCTCCAGGAGAAAATTATGAGGCCCATTAGAGCAAGTTCAATAGTATAGCCAACTACTAGCTCCAATTCATTTATAGCCAATCTAATAGCTCATTTATATAATAGTTACATACTACACTATTAATATTTGGTCTCATTTATCATACACACACTGTGTTTTGGAGTCCGTGCTATAGCTGGCTACAAATCTATAGCCCGCTGCTCCTCTCTCCTCATTTATCTTCTTAAAATATGTTTGCAACTAGCTTATAGCTTACTATTATACCTGCTCTTAGGCCGTCTTAAGCTTTTGATTGGATTCTTGAAACGGTATTTTAATTTGGACATCTTTTAAAATCATTTTTTTCATTCAAGAAGCATGTTTCCCTTCTTTCAAAAAAGTTGAAAGGAATTTATTGCAAAGCCACAACTTACCTCTATCCTTCGAAAACGCTACCTATCGAGCCCCTGATGAATAAGAAAATGTCGTGCCCCTTCCAACCACTCATTCCACGAATCTTGTGCCCCCCTATCTCTCTCATCTCTCTCCCACACGGGTCCTTAGCGACAGAGATAGAGGGTTGGCATGGCGGTGAACGGTGGTGGAGGGGAAGCAGCGCCGATGAAGATGGACGCAGGGAGCCGACCCCCTAGGAGTCGATGGCCCAGGCAGAAGGCCGGCGGAGAGACTTGATTGCCTATAAATTTTCCTTTGAACAATGCAACACACTTTTGATTTGGTCTTAAAATAACTCCATTTTATTTTGGAATAATACTTTTTTTCGCTTACACCAAAGACAACATGCACACACGGCACTATACACGTGACACCATAGTAACACACATGAAAATGCATCTCCTAACACACGCTCAAACACACGCTCAAACAAAGATACGAAAACCAGAGGATCTCACTAAAAACCTGTTATAAGTTTAGCTACATGTGTGTAATATTCATAAGCACTAAAATTTAAATTCTGGTAGATGAAGTTATGCACACCCCAGTACTATATCATCGTACTACTGGTGTTTCCCCTGGAATAATACTTGTTACGAAGACAGTGCAACACCACCGATTGCATCAAAAAGTCCACTACTGGAGAGAAAACCAGAGTAAAACTAAATAATTCATTTACAGAAGACAAGCAAAGTGTGTATAAATATAGTATCAGTTAGGCAAACCATTTGATACGCCATGGTCCTGAATAAAGTGAAGATGTGAGCAAGCATCAGTTCATCTGCTGGTAAGAGAAGTAGAGAACTCATACATGTATACACGTTGAACCATCACTCTATTTAAAAACCCATCAGGAAAGTACTGGTGAATTGTGAAGTCAACATTAAAAACACATTATGCTATCAATAGGTACCATCGAAGAACAAGCAGAAACTAAATCAAAGCTAAATATGAACATAGGGAATTAGGGATACTGAAGATCACTAAAAGGATAACATACTTGCCATAGGTTCATCATACCCTGGGTATCATAACTTCAATTTGACTACCAACATGCTTGTAGGGCTTACTGAAGTCACCTTAAAGTAATATCAGCAGTATTTTGTTCTAAATTTATGGTAAACAATGTGAAATAAAAGATAATTTGACTACCAAGGTGGCAACAATATGCACTTTTGTGATACACAGATACTAATATACGCCTCAAGTCACCTGTAGTAGACTTCTTCTGTATCATTCTTTCAGCTCACCTAAGAAGCAGAAAGACAAAAACACAAAAACTGAGTAATGGTCGAGGAGTTGCCACGAAATTAGTGCAATTGAAAATCAAAAGAAGAACAGCAGCTCTGAGCATTTCATAGAGTCGAGATGTAATATGTAAACAAGTTAGAGGTTGCATTACTTCATAGATAGGATAAGTCAAGGTGACGGAACCAGAGTACCAGACTGCCAGAGCTCTGTACATACTATACTGGCAGTCAGTGAGCTGAGCTACACCCTACAACAGATACTATCAGCCCATCTCATCTCACAGTACTACTAGAGATGAGATCAAAAGAATCTACACTAATTAACTCAATGCAGTTCAGGCATTGTTCCTTTGTTACTGTCTGCTGGTTTTCCTGGCTCTTTGGTAGCTCCAGAATCTCTCCATCCACTGCCTTCAACCGTCTTGGCCAACCGCTGCTCCATGGAGTCAACAACTTGAGAGATCAGGGAGTGGAACTCAGGCCCCTGTGAGCGGACAAACTGACGGGTATCCATACCCGACGGCTCGCACAGGCCCTCAATGCCCCTTTCTCGACACAGCAATGCTGCAATCCCAAACGTCAGGCTGCTCCTGGCTAGACTCAAGCTATGGCTGTGAGACACAGGGCCGAGGAGAGACACAAGGGCTGTCATCTGCTTAATGCTCTTCTCCAGAGAGTCAGCCGCATTGGGTGGGGGGTCCAGTACTGTGCCCAGCCTAGCGAATGACGCTCCCATGCGCATGGCAAGGCTGTTCATGGCAGTAATGGCGGTCGCTCGGTCTGATTGTGCCTCCAGCATGGCAGCCTGGGTCTCTTTCAACATTGCATTGGTCACCTCAAGCTCATCCTCAGTGCTACACAGCTTCTTGGACAGCTCCTCCACCTGCTGCTCAAGCCCTGAGACCTGGGTCGCCAAAGCAGCAGTTTGTCCACGTATTTGTAGAGGGACTTCATCATGGAGGCCGGCAGCTATAGAGGTAGCCTGCACAAGAAGGATAATTGCATGTGACTTGCTTCCTAGGATAGACAAGCCAGAAGGGTTCTTAGGAAGATCACCTGAACAAGGAATGAGGTGATCTTAGACAAACGACTCTGCAGGACTCCTGGCTCTGAGACACCTTCCATTAGCTCTTTGACTTGCTCATTGACAAAAGTTCTCGCTAGTTGTACTGCATCCTCGTCTTGAACAAGGGGAATTGACTGGAGAGGCTTGTCAGGGCATTCACTATCCACAGTGATCACTTCATTGTCCCTCAAATCTTCAACAGGCAAGTCCTGTACATCAGCTACTGCCATCTTCACCTCAGAATCTCCTTCATAAAAAGGAGAATTTTCAAAACCCAGCAAGGAAACTAAATATGATTAACACAAAAGCAACAGAACCGGCAAACCTAAACTTACCAGTCTTAGATAGAACCACACCTGGAGAGTACTCCCCTTTCTCATAACCATCCTGCTGAAGCGTAGCTTTCGTGCTGTCAGGGGTCGAGCAGCCAAGGCCATCTGAATCTGCAGGCTCCACATATCATGAAGGTCATTTCACAAAAAAAGAATGCCCATCTGACAAAGATACAGCTTTTCAACTCAACAAATGACAAAGGCATATTTTGACCTGAGCTGGTAACAGCAAGGTTAATCCCCATCCAACAAAGATGCAACTTTTCAACTTAGCAAGTGACACAACACAAAAGCAAATTTGAACCCGAGCTCGTATTATCCACACATGACACTCAAATTTTGAAAGAAAATGATATCGGCACAGGAAAATGCTATAAATGTTAGTTACCCGATTGATAGCGATAAAAAATAATGAGCTACTGGAACAAATAATCTGTATGCGCATTGTAGATTGAGGTTGAAGCAAAGGTCACCACTACTATAGTTTAGGTTTCCAAGCAAGGGCTCTGTACAGTAATCTGCATACATCTCTAGGCATTTTGAGCCATTGCTCAGTACTGAGCTCAGTAGCTCAGGGTCCTGACCATCAGAGTCAAGGTCGCTGCCAGGGCCACAGTCGCATGAACCATGGAGGCCAGGATTAACAGACACGAAAAGAGGAGTTCCCTGCGGCACGTCTCACCTTTTAACACCTCAGCTCAGAGACGGGGCTGGGGGCGGGGGCGAGAGGAAGCACCGGACTGTCAGAGTCCTTTGGACTTTTGGGCAGCAGCCCCGCATCCACCTTGTTGTGCGAGCACTCGTGCTTGTGCCCCAGCTGCCCTATTCGCGCTAGGTTTTGGGGGCAGGGAGACGACGAGAAGGACTTTCTTTGCTTTAGTAAATTTCACTTTGGGCCACCTTTATTAACCAAAGTTTCACAAGTGAGTCACTTGTGAAACTTTGGTTAATAAAGGTGACCCAATGTGAAATTTACTCTCTTCTTTTTTTTGCCTGCTAGAATTGGTTCTAGACTTGCAGTGTTAAATGGACCTGACTAGAGATAAAAACTAGCTTTTCTAGTGGTTGAAAATATTGGTAGTAGTTGAAACATACTACCTCCGATGTTTTTTAATAGATGACGCCGCTGATTTTTAGACACATGTTTGACCATTCATCTTGTTCAAAAAATTTACGTAATTACTACCTCCGATTTTTAATAGATGAGTTGATTTTTTATCACACGTTTGACCATTCGTCTTATTAAAAAAACACGTAATTACTACCTCCGTTTTTAATAGATGACACCGTTAACTTTTATCACACGTTTGACCATTCGTCTTATTAAAAAAATAAGTAATTATAATTTATTTTGTTCTGAGTTGTTTTATCATTCAAAGTACTTTAAGCATGATTTATATCTTATAAATTTGCAAAAACCTTTTGAATAAGACGAATAGTCAAACATGTGTTCAAAAGTCAACAATGTCATCTATTAAAAAAGGATGGAATATAATTTATTTTATTTTGAGTTGTTTTATCATTAAAAATACTTTAAGCAAGGTTTATATCTGATGCATTTACATATAATTTTTTAATAAGACGAATGATCAAAACTGTGTCCAAAATCAATGGCGTCATCTATTAAAAAACGGAGGGGTATAATGTACTAGCATCAATTCTTGCTATCTTTTTTTCTAATCTTTTTTTTTTGCAAAGTTTTATTTTTCTAATCTGAAATCTCCTTTTCTTGCTGTCTATGCAGATTAACCACGTCATACCAAGAACACCACAGTATCAAAAGGGTTGCCGCTTGATCTTTATACAGCAACCATACATTAAAAAAAAAAGGTGAGGAATCGGCATACATCGAAGCAAAGGGGGCAGACGGGCTGAGCGGTCTATAACCTTCCGTCTCGAGGTCGCTGCCGGGGGCGACGGGGCCGCGATCGCTCGAAGCCGAGGATTTCCTCGCCGCGACGGCGGCGCCGCGGGTCGCGAGAAAGGATTTCCTCGCCGCGGGTCTCTCCACGTCACGCCTTGGCTTGGCGGTCGTCGTGGCGGCGGCGAGCGGCGCCAATGGTCGCTCGGTGCTCCTCGGCTTCTTCGGCGGCGGCGGAGGCGCTGCGTCCACCTTGCCGTGCGAGCCCTCGCGCTTGCGCACCTGCCGCCCCATTCGCGCTCTAGGGTTTTGTGGCGGGGGCCGGGGGAGAGGCCGAGGAGGAGGACACACTACTCCATTTTTGTGTTTTTCTTCTTTGTTTTTTCGAGTTTGGGGAGATTTTGGAGAATAGGACGAGCCGGCCTGTCGGGGAAATCGAGGCAGGCCGCCAGGCCCACCTGTCAGTGACAGGAGCCTCACTAAGGCTGTATTTGAAAGACAGCAAGAGCAAGTTCCAATACTCCCCACTCGTTTTCTGTGCGCACGTTTTTCAAACTGCTAAACGGTATGTTTTTTCAAAAAGTTTCTATACGAAAGTTGTTTAAAAAATCATATTAATCTATTTTTGAAAAAAATAGCTAATACTTAATTAATCACGTGCTAATGGACTACTCTGTTTTCCATGCAACAATAAGCTAGCTGTAAACCCATATCGAGAAGATAAATGAGAAGAGATAAGAGCAGCGGGCTACATATTTGTAGCCAGCTGCAACACAGACTACAAGACACAATGTGTGTATGATAGGTGGGACCAGATATTACTTTTGTGGCATATGTTTATATGTAACTATTATATGAATTGGCTATTAAATTGATTATAAATGATTTGGAGCTAGTAGTTGGCTGTACTATTAAAGTTGCTCTAATCGACGTTGACACATCCTATATTAAAAATCTAGACAAAGAGTATAAATATCCAAATTCATAATATTGAGATGTATCATATTTCCTATCCACCCAATCAACCTAAAATCCATTATTTTTGGGACGGAGAGGGTACACTTTATTATTGATGGTGTCCATTCCCACATCATTCGCTAGCATGTCACATGTGGTCCCCACAACTGTGCTAGTATTACATCATCTTTCAATGAATCCTCTCCCATTTCACTATTGGTTCTCCCAAAATTTTAAAATCAACTACTTATTCAATAAAGAAAACCATAGTATTACTTGAACTAAATAAGTGTTTATTAATTGATTTAATAAGATAATAACTTAATTTGTTTTCTATTGCAACTCTTGGGCGCTGGGCTAGTTAAAACAACACAACTGATAGTGTGATGTTTCGTATTGGTAGATCAGTAAAAAAGATTATAAGAGTCTTGAAAAGCCATACCAAAGAAAATGAAAAAAAAAACAGTCACATCACACGTCAATGACCAAATCCCGCAGCTGAAGATTAAATCAGATCACATCCCTAGGGATGAGAGTGCCTCCGCCATCCCCCCTCCCTCGACGTGCTAGGATGTGATTTTCTTCTGAAGATATCTATCGAAAAAGACATAAAAGTTTACGCAACAATGCCCTATGAGGAAAGTGGTGGTCGTAGGTATCGTCGTTGCCAACCTAAAGGGCTAGGCTTTCACCTGTAATTTTTTGCCATCCCGTATCAAGGTCACCTGCTAGAAACAGTGGCCACCACCGACTATACACCTTCGATGCGTGGCCACCACGCCAGCGCCTCGCCGTCGACCCGTCCAAGCAAGAGCTCAATATTTGGCGCGCTCTAAATTTATCCAAAAAGTTATGTTGGAGAGGAAGAGGACGAGAGAGAAGAATAGAACCTCTTGCTTGCAATAGCCCGCAAACTTGGCTATCTCGTGATGGCAAGGCGCCGCTCCAGGAGGACTAATGACTAGATCGGAGCCCGCCGCAGGCAACCGATACTGCTTCTGTATGTTTTCTTTAGCTGCAAAGTACGTATTCAATCAAAGGAAGCGTAAAGTGGCAAGCTGAAACTAATGCACACTTCCGAAGCCCATAAACGGATTATCACAAAATAAAATAATCCATTCAGCTGAAAAGAAGTAGGGGATTGAATCGACGTCACAAAAAGACAAATTAAACTATAACAAAAAAATAATCTTGCTGGAATCAGTGAATATTCTTAATAAGGCCTTGTTCGGTTAATCCCTTGAGAGAGGGATTGGAGTGAATTTATTCCACACCTATTGTGGTGTAGAATTATTCCCCCTCAATCCCCTCCAATCATCTTCAATCCCCTCCAAACCAAATAAGGCCTAACTGAAATCCATGCTATAGCATAACAACCATAACTGATACTTAACCATTAACAGGGGCAATCTTTACTCCGTGCCTCACTCTTACCATGTGTTGCCAGTGTAGAAATTCCTGAGTACAAAACCACAAATGAACGAAAACTTGAACTTGTGTTGTCAGTGTAGAATTTCCTGAATACAAAACCACAAATGAACGAAAATTTGAACTTTGCTTAACAAATACAATTGGTTCTTTACATTACAGGGAGTTTGGTGGCATGTTTACAAAAAAAAATGTGCAATTACAGTGTAAGGTATATATTTAGAGACGTGTCAAGTCCTCTAAGTTACATATTAATATTTCACCAGGTTTAGCCACATCAGATACAATGGATGTTTTCCACTCTTCTACTAAAGGTAGAACTCAACGACGTAAAATAGATGAGACAAAATTGGAACTATGATACAGTTGTGTTACGTATTTCAAGAGTGATACCGGAGCGATATTGTCCAAATCAGGTCAGAATCTGAAGTGATCGTAACAACTGTACTCTCCTCTCTCACAATGTTTGATGTGCTAATAAGTCCACCAAAGCTCATGCTGGTATTATCTGCAGACGAAATTTACAGATTTTAGGCACCAATTATTTGTCGATATCGAATTGATGAAGTGGGAGGCGTACCTAAATTCCATTGAAGCCCAGTGGTTGTGGTGGTGGCCGAAGGCGCGCCGATGGGAATCAATCCACAGTGGGGCCCCTCAATAGACCGTTCAATATGGATGTTATGAGTGTGTGTTCTTGGCAGCAGAAAGATCAAGCAATCATCCGATAGGAGTATGATCCTGTTGTTTGGGAAGAGATGAAGTACGTTGATGTTCCCCATCTCGTGGTCAAACCTTCCCCCAAGGGCCCCAAGAGCAAGTATACACAGCTGCAGTTAAAAGACAAATATGGCTGTAAATTTTGTGAAGATGGTGGGTAATGACACCACGTTATTGAGCTTAAGAAGTTTACATTAGATTTGTTGGGGATGGCCGAATTCTCAGTGATAAAAGCTACACATTTGTGTAAATCGGTGGTGTCCTGATCATGTGACTCATCGACTATTTGAGTGCCCTGCAATTTTCACAGAAAAACAATTGTTTCATATTCATGAGAAAGAAATATTTTGGTTTGAAGCCCTATACCAAGATACTTCATGCCATCTGATAACTGAAGCATGAAACATATCAACATACTACTTTGTCCCAAAAAAACGCATGTAATTACTTTATCATTTCTGTAAAAACGCAAAATGCCATGATGTGCCCATTAAAAATAATCTGGAATATGACTTCCATTTAGTTCAGTTGTGTCAGTCATTGGTTTTAAATAAGCTGTCATAGTCATTTGGTTATTCTTTCTCATTGCTACAATAGATAGTACTCCCTCCGTCCTAAGATATAATAATTTTTAGCCCTCCGAATTTGCCCCGAAATATAACAACTTCTCTATCAGCATTCTCTTCCCAACCAATCACAATCCTCCATCATTCACTTTTCTCACCTACCTCCACTACTCATCCAATCACAACACTCCACCACTTATTTCTACCAACTTTCTTAATAACCGTGTCGAACCCTAAAACTTCTTATATTCTGGGACAAAGGGAGTAATACTTTGTTTGTTAGGCTTCTGACTGGTCAATACTAGCCATTCTAGTGCACGCCATGGTTTGAAACTGTCTTATTTTGTTCTGATTAAAAACAAAACATGTGCCAAGAAGAAGCAGTAGCACCATAGTAGTGAGGCATATGAAATTCCAAGAGAACATAAAAATTATCTAGCAAGAATAGTTGAAAATAATATTGCTAGATAATATGGTTGAAATAATCATACTGTTTTGACTAACTGAAACTGGATGGAAAATATTAAAGTAGTTTATGGATTAGAGTAATATCCTGTTATTTCTGGTTATACTTGAGTCCATATCCCATTCTAGTTACATCTGGTTTTAATTAACCGTGACTAAATGGAAAATGTTGAATTACTTTACCATATTGGAATAATATTCCTTCACTTCTGGCCGAACTGAGTCCAGATCTCCTTTGATTACATCTGGTTTGTATCTGCACCAAAACACTTGTGAATTTTTACATGATAAATCATTCTGTTAAAAAAAAGGCAAACTCAAAATACTTAGATATTTGTTTCTGATTATCAGCCATTAAGATCATCTCTCAAACTCTGATTCCGCATAAGCAATTTGGAACATAAGACGGATTCTTGTTCAACCTTCGTCTGTGCGGATATAATAAACTTGGTATAAAAGCTTCTCATAGCTCAAGGATATTCATACATAATATGACAATAAATAATAAATAGGGTAATGCATCAACCACTAGTTCTGAAACCACTGCTCCTCAACCAGTAAGTGGAAGTTCTAACATACTAGAATAACCACTTGCCGGTAACAGTTGTATTAGGAAAAAAGGCCTTTGGTGTACCCAATAGCCATTAAGATGGGATTAGGCTACCTATAACCCCCCAATCTCAGCACCAGCATAAGCAGTTTGCTCTTTGCACAATTAGAAAGGAAGCTTGATCCTACGACTGAATTCTCATTTCTTAAGAGCATATTATCTCAACTAGTGCTACACCTTTTCCACACGAATATACTACCATATGCCTATACTCGTGTCAAGCTCTAGCATGAGGGAAGCACAAAGAAGGCATTCCATCAAGCATATAGTGGGCATGCGCAGCGCAGCAGGGAGCAACCAATTAAACAGAGGCATGCATCCACCGCCCACAGGAACTGCATCGCAAAGTCCCCCAAGAACACAAAAATTAAATTATCCGTCATGCCATGTGCATAGTAAACCCCCTGCGCATCTCCCATCTCCGAGAATCCAACTCCTGAACTTTTGACCACGAATACTGGCGCCTCAAAGACATGAAGAGGCTGTTCGAATTGTAGTTAAAATAAAATAAGCCTTATAAAATTTTAACAAGTTATCAAAATTTTATAATATTATCAAAATTTTGGCAGAATTTCTTATGTATTTATCAAAATTTGTAACAAACTAAATGTAGATTTTTTTATACAACTTTGCTAAAAAATAGTATAAAATAGTATGATTGAAAATGGGATCAATCTAAACAGCCCCGAACAAGATGGAGAGGATCATCGGTTGCTGAACCGAGACTCCATTGGGGGGTTCTCGCCCGCAGCATCGCACAGATAGGCAAGAAGCTAAAATTACTGCAGTAAAGCTACTTGTCTGCCATCTCGACCAATCCAACACACCTCGCTGCACGGCCGCCGCCGCCGCCGCCGCCACAGAGGAGCACGAACACGAACACGAGGAAAAGAAACACTGGAACACTGCACGATCCATCCAAGAAACCGAAGCGGGGCGGGAAATCCCCCCCAAAAAAAATACCCGGGATCAGATCGCGTTACCTGCGGCGAACCTCGTCGGGGTCCTGCCCAGGGAACAGCTCCGGCATGCCGTCGAACACCCTGTTGGCGCCGCCGTCCGCGCACACCCGCACCTGCGCTGCAGAGAGAGGAGGCAGGCAGGCAGGCGCCCACGTCAGTCAGCAATTCAGCATCGAGAAGAAGAGAAGAGAAGAGAAGAGCCACGCGCGAAGCCCGGCGAGCGAGGGCATTCTACTACCGCGGTCCCAGAGGCGGGGCGCGAAGCGGGGCAGGCGCTGGTTGAGGACGAGGAGCGCGTAGGCGGCGCCGTCGGCGTCGGGGCCCGCCGCCGCCGCGGACGGCGAGGGCAGCAGGAAGGCGGAGGAGTGGGACATGGCCGGCCTCAGGGCCATGGCGGCGGCGTCGGCGAGGGCGGACGTGGGTGGCTTCGCGCCGATCGGGAGGGTGCCGTGCGAGCTGGCGTGTTGAATGCGCAGCGCGTGTTTGAAAATTGGGGTTTTGGTCAGAGGTGATGGGATGATTGGGATTGCCGTACTGCTACCGGAGACTTCCGGAGTCCCCACTTGTAGTACCCACTGGGGTGTGGGGTCCCCTGCATTTAACATGTGCAGGTCAGCTGCAGATTGTCACGTGTGTCTCATTTAATGCAATGAAAAATTGCAAATCCAACCCTGTTTAGATGGGACTAAAACTTTTAAGTCCTTATTACATCGGATGTTTGGACACTAATTATATATATTAAATGTAGACTATTAATAAAACCCATCCATAATCTTGGACTAATTCGCGAGACGAATCTATTGAGCCTAATTAATCCATGATTAGCCTATGTGATGCAACAGTAAACATTCTCTAATTATGGATTAATTAGGCTTAAAAAAATTGTCTCGCGAATTAGCTTTCATTTATGTAATTAATTTTGTAAGTAGTTTATATTTAATACTCTAAATTAGTGTCTAAATACAGGGACTAAAGTTAAGTCCCTGGATCCAAACACCACCTAAGTCTCTCATATTATATTCCATAATTCATCTTGTTGTAAGGGCGTAGCTTTCCAGTTCCGGCCACCTATCCCCGTCGGAAATGAGGTCGAGGGCGGCCATGCATATTCTGAAAGCATTGTCGCTGCCGGATCCAATGAAGTGGTGCGGGGAGTCGGTGAAGGGGTCGAACTTGTCGACGGAGGCGTGTGAATCGGACTGCGACATGAAGTCCCTCATGCTGGCGCCGTCGCCGTATCTGTCCCTGTCCATCTCCGCCGATGCGGGTGTGAGCGGCTGCGGTGGTCGATATCGGTGGAGGTGGAGGCGGAAGAGGGATGAGCGGCGGTGTCGAGGATGGGGTGGATATGAGCGGCGGAGGAGGCGGGCATTAGTGGCTGCAGCGGGCGAGATCAGCGGCGTGGGCGGAGCTAGGGTTGGAATAGGGAATGGAACGAGTGGGTGAGGAATGGAGAGAGAAAGGGGTTGGGTGGGGAATGGTCGGATGGAGAGAAAGAGCGCGCGTGGGCATCATGGGTAGTGCGCGTCCCGCATGGCTCCCAACGATTTTATGCCAAAATTTACTGCTCTAGAGTCCCAAATGATAAATGTCAAATTGCTAACTTTTGCTACTAGTGTTTAGATCCATTTTGACAAAAAAAAGCTCCAAAACAATAAAACTTTTGCCATTTTAGAGGAACTAAACATGGCCTAAATACTCACACACCTATTTAGTTTTTTTTTCTAAAAAATACCACCCCATTGTGCCCGCCCTTAACCTAATCAATATGTTTTTTTTTTATAAAATGTGAGCCATCAATGTGGTTTTCACCAAAATTAAATACTTCCGGAGTATAGTCTTGAAGCTTTATTGAGGATTCTACAAATAGAATTGTTGGTGAGAGCTTAAACTTTATCGCACTGAGTTTTACTATATGCAAAAGAAAAAACTCAAGCAAACATGAAAAGTAGTTTGCAAGTACTTAGACAAGATTGACTCGGCTAACTTAACATGCGGTGACTCTACATCAGTGATAACGTGCTGATTCGGTTAAGCACATATGCAGTGGGGTGGTTTTTCAATAAAACTAAGTAGGGTAGGATATTTGGAACAAAATAACTTATGGATTGGAATGCCGAAATTCAAACGACTTATGTGATGGTTTTGCAATTTTCCCTTTAATTTTGGAAAATGGAAATTTACAGGAAAAAAACCACAAGTCAATAGAAGTTTTAAATTTTATCCCATAAGCCATTTTGTTGTAAATGCTCACCTCTATTTATTTTTGTTGCAAAAACCATCCAATCTGCACGTGCTTAACAAAATTAATATATTTTCATAAATCGTGAACCATCAATACGGTACTTACCAAAATTAAATACTTCTAGGAGTATAGTTTTGAGAACTTTTTTTAGGTTCCAGAAATAAAATTGCTTATGAGAGCTTAAACGTTGTTGCACTGATATGCACAAATAAATTCAATGAAACATGAAGAATAATTATAATGCAAACACTTCGACAAGATTGACTCGGATAGGTTAGCCTGTGATGGCCCTACATCAGTGATAACGGAATGATTTGGTTAATCACGTGGATCCTGGGAAACTTTTCACATATTTGCAACAAATTAAATAACTTATGAGATGAATGTCAAACTTCAAATGACTTGTGAGGTGGTTTTTACATCTATCCCTTACCAAAATTTAGACACAGTTTGGTTTTGATTACCGAGAGGATTATTATCGCATATTATTTACTTATTTCACTAAGACTGAGTTTAAAAGTGAGTTTATATATACATTTCACAACAGCTAAACGATACAAATTTTACAAATAGTTTTTGTATAAGTTTCTTTAAGAAAATTAAGCAAACTCATTTCCGAAGTTAATTTGTCCCTAGTACTTAACTAATTATGAACAATGACTCATATTGTTTTGTGTCACTGGTAGAGAAATGCTCTTTACTCCTACTTTAGAACGCTTTGTAGTCCCGGTTTTCTAACCGGGACTACAAATCCGGGACTAAACATCGCTATCTTTAGTCCCGGTTCAAATAACCGGGACTAAAGATCGATCGTTACCAACTGGGACTAAAGAGGGGAAGCGACAGTTCCTTGAGATCTTTTATTATTATTATTATTTTGTTATTGATTTGCTAATGGCTAGTGTTAATCTATGTATTTTCTCCCGAATCAAATGAGATGCACATCCCCAAATCAACATCCCAAATATTAAGTTACTTATACACACAAATCAAATACATCACAAATCCTACACACAGATCAACTACATCACAAATCCTAAAAAACTACACACAAATTAAATACATCACAGATTATACAAATTATACATCTTAAATCCATGCGATGCAATGAATCACAAAATCTAAAAAAATATACATCCAGTGAAACACAAATTATAAAAAAAACAAAAAAAAACAAGCGAGCCAGCGCCCGGCCGCCGCCTGCCCGCGCGCAGCCGCGGCTACGGCCAGCCGCCTGCTCGCCGCCACCGCCCGCTGCCCACCTGCCCGCGCGCGGCAGCCCGCCGGCCACCTGCCCGTGCACAGCCGCGCCGCCGCCCGCCGGCCACCTCCACGCGCGCGGCCGCGCCGCCGCTCGCCTCCACACACGCGGCCGAGCTGCCCGCCGCCCGCCTCCCCGCGCGCGGTCGCGCCGCCGCCGCCGGCCTCCTGCCCGCCGCCGCCTCCCCCTTCGCGGCCGCGGCGCCGCCGCCCGCTGCCGGCCGGCTGATGGAAGATGGAGTAGAGGGGAGGAGGAGGAAGGAGAGGGGAGGAGAAGAGGAAGGGGAGGAGGGGAGGAAGAGTGGGGATGGGAGGAGGAAGAGGATTGGATCTGAGAAGAGGAAGAGAGGAGATGTTCCAATCTTATCTAAATATCTGTCTGGGACTTAACCGATCGGATGTGGGAGAGAAATATTTACTCCCGGTTGATAACTCCAACCGGGACTAAAGATCGATCTTTAGTCCCGGTTGGTAATACCAACCGGGAGTAAAGATCACTCGTTCTTTAGTCCCGGTTGGTATCACCAACCAAGACTAAAGTGGTAATCTTTAGTCCCGGTTGGTAGTATCAACCGGGACTAAAGATCCTCCACCCCCTGACATACATCTAACAGGGGATAAACCGGGACTACAAATCATCTTTACTAACCGGGACTAAAGATCAAAATTTTTTAAACCGGGACTAAAAATCGTTTTTAGTCCCGGTTTTTAATGGAACCGGGACTATTGTGAAATTTGGTCGACCGACCAAAGATGGTTTCTCCACCAGTGTGTGGAACTGAAAATCTACGCCACACTTTAACTTCAAACTTACATAAGTAATCGTGTACGTGTAATGTACTTTTTTAACATTACATATGGATCATCTTAACATTTTGCAGCAGAAATTGTGTATGCAAGGCGGTTCCTTTTCATCCAATAATAAAATAAAGAAATTCAAGCTTTATTTTGATTTCCAGTAAGACTAAAATTGGAGAAAAAAAGACAGCATATTATGGCGTACGACCAGAGTACAATAATGCACATGGAATAATTCCAGGTACAACCAAAGCAAACCGGTACACACGGAATTATGATGAAGCAAAGAAATAAAGAAGAAATATACAAGCTTATAGTCGAGTCAAATATATAATCATAAATATGCAATTCTTCCATATAGTTCCAACCAGAAGTACATTGTTATATGTGTCCCTTAATCCCCTTTTATGACTTTATCCTATAGAATCCATAATGATCTCTGACATTAATGCGATATATATGTCTAAAGAAGGGGGGCCTTTTAAGATCATATGCCACTAAACATGGATACACCCTCAAGCACATAAGGAACCCAGCATGCATATGGATAGGACTACCTAGTTCAAACCGGAGATGACCAAGACTGCTCGGATGTTTCCTACCATGATATCCAGACATAAGCCTACATCAGCCTCATCAAGTTGATATCTTGAGTAACCCCACAATCCTCCATGGACTGCATCACAAAATTCCCATCTCTCCTGATTAGTCGAATATGCTATATTAGGGTTCCAATTCACATACTTGTACTCGGTGTGATCTCCAAGGCAATACCTGTTGAAATTATAAGCACATAATGATTTAATTTATTCCATAAATAAATCATGACATTGCAGATGTAAACTAGATTGAACGCATCATTAGATCTACACATGTAAAATAAAAAGTAAAACATGAACAGATCAAATATGCGCAACATGTCGAACACATACCGAGGTGGCGGAAAGACCGGTTGCTCGGCAGGAACTACTCGTAGTTGCGAGAGTCGACAAAGGCGCGAAGCACGCGAGCGGAGAGGAAGGCGAGCCATCGCGGACGAACAGGGAGCAGTCGCGCGAAGCGCTTTCCAAAAACCTTATTGCCGCCTTCTCCCGGTGCAGGACGTAGAAGGCAGAGGTTCCAGAGACCTGCTCTCCCGATCGCCGGTGCACGCCGGCGAGCGGGATGGAGTAGTCTACGAGCGATGGCGCAGTACAGAGTAGGAGGCAAACCCTAGATTGTTTTTGCGTATGTTGCGTGAAGGCGGCGGCTCGGTTTATATAGAGATAGGTCGCCTGATCAGGGCGCCCGCGTAAACCGAACCGGATAAGTTGCGCGTAACCTATTCGGACTCCACGCCGTTTTCACGCACCGGATTTTTCGGAATGTTTCTAAAACAAAACAAATCCGAATTTCCCGCAGCAAAACAAAACAGCAAAAGGAGGCTGCATCTGTGCAAGGGTGAGGAGCCAATTTTGCGGACCATTCGACGCGTACGTCGTGCACGCGCGCCGCCTGCCAGGCCAGGCCAGGCGAGGCGAGCGAGCGCGCACATGTGTTTCCCCTCTTCTCTCCACCACACATGCTTCAAGTGGTTAGGAGGGCATCCTCCCTTTTAAGGAGGTCCCCCTCTCCTAGAATAAGCAAGGTGGTACTAAACTCCACATGCATGCCATCCCATGAGGTGGGCTTTTGTGATTTTCCAAAGAATTAATCTTCGAATGGGCCTTAGCCCATCTATTAATTCCAACAATCCCCCACCAAATCTCAAAATCCCACTGAGATTTGCCTTTTCCAATGTACTGTTTATATACCAGCGGTTCGATGGAGACCGATTAAGGTTGAACATCCACCTAGAACTCCAAGTTACACTTACTCACAACTTGAACAATGGACTACGCCTTGAATTGCAAGTCTTGTGTAAGCAAGTTTCACTCAAAGTCTTATCTGGTACTAGACCGTCTGTAGACTAACCCTCGGGTGGAGCATATAAGTCATACTCCTAGGTTTTTAGTAAGCTTCCTAGAAGATTCACCTAAAATCTCCATAGACTACGACCAACAGTCAAGCTTACAAAGGTGAGTTCTTTCAAGAATGCTCTGCAGGACAGCATCTTCGTTAATTAAAGCCAACAGAACTCAGTAAGGCATAGCCAACCTGCCTTGCAGCTCACGAGAGTACATGCATCTTTACTTAGAGAGGGTATAGATTGGTACTCTCCTCTAGTTTACTAATGGTTTGTTCTTCCCAGGTTCTAATTCACGAGATCTCCGATCATTTAGACTGGGTTACCACCATAGTATAACTCACATGGGTCTCAAACCCATCTCCTTCGATGCATTGTCTATTACATTTCGTGATAGTTCCTTCGTGAAGGGATCTGCCAGGTTTCTAGCTGTTTGGATGTAATCCAACGTTATAACTCCGGAGTTTCTCAATTTCCTGACAGACTTCAATCGTCTTTTCACATGTCTAGACGATTTCATATTATCCTTAGAACTATTCACTTTGACAATTACCGTTTGATTGCCACAGTTCATAAGGATAGCCGACACCGGTTTTTCAACAATAGGCAGATCCATTAATAGATCACGCAGCCATTCTGCCTCAATAGTAGCAGTATCCAGTGCCGTCAGTTCTGCTTCCATGGTTGACCTCGTCAAAGTGGTCTGTTTGCAAGACCTCCACGAAACAGCACCACCACCCAGTGTGAAGACATATCCACTAGTGGCTTTGATCTCATCCACATCAGAGATCCAGTTAGAATCACTATAACCCTCTAGTACCGCAGGATATCCAGTATAGTGAAGCCCCAATTCCGTAGTACCTTTCAGATAGCGCATTACTCGCTCAAGCGCACGCCAGTGATCATCTCCCGGATTAGAGGTAAACCGGCTCAACTTGCTCACAGCAAAGGAGATATCAGGCCTAGTTGCACTAGCCAGGTACATCAGCGAGCCAATGATTTGGGAGTATTCCAGTTGATTCCTAGCAATTCTCTTGTTCTTGCGAAGCAACAAGCTAGGATCATAAGGTGTTGGAGAAGGCTTACTATCAATGTAGCCAAAGCGATTCAATATCTTCTCCACATAATGGGACTGCAAGAGTGTAATCCCATTCTCACCTCTAATTAGCTTAATGTTTAAGATAACATCAGCTACTCCCAAATCCTTCATATCAAAATTTTGAGACAAGAATGATTTAACCTCATTTATCACCTTAAGGTTTGTCCCAAATATCAGTATGTCATCAACATACAAGCACAGAATAACTCCCTCACCCCCACCATGGCGATAGTACACACATTTATCTGCCTCATTGACTGCAAAGCCTGCAGATGTCAATGTTTTGTCAAATTTATCATGCCATTGCTTAGGAGCTTGTTTCAGACCATACAAAGACTTCAACAATTTGCACACTTTGCCTTCTTGACCTTCAACTACAAACCCATCAGGTTAATCCATATAGATCTCCTCATCCAGCTCTCTATTAAGAAAAGTTGTCTTAACGTCCATTTGATGAACGAGAAGACCATGTGAGGCTGCTAGGGAAAGTAGCACACGAATTGTGGTCAATCTAGCAACAGGTGAGTAAGTGTCAAAGAAATCTTCGCCTTCTTTCTAAGTATAGCCTTTAGCAACAAGCCAAGCCTTGTACTTTTCAATAGTACCGTCAGGCCTAAGCTTCTTCTTGAACACCCACTTGCACCCCACAGGTTTATACCCATAGGGTCGCTCTGTCACCTCCCAAGTCCCGTTCGCGATAATGGAATCCATTTCACTACGGACAGCCTCCTTCTAGTAGTCTGCATCAGGAGATGCATATGCTTCTAAAATTGACTTAGGAGTGTCATCCACGAGGTACACAGTGAAACATCACCAAAGGACTTAGCCGTCCTTTGTCTCTTACTCCTTCGAGGAGCTTCACTGACATCCTCCTCAGTGACATGTTCATGTGTATGTTCAGTTTGTTATGGTGGTGTGATTGAACTGGGAATTACTTCAGAGGGTTGGCTCGAACTACTATGTGTATCCTTCATTGGAAAAAAGCTCTCGAAGAAGGTAGCATCACGAGACTCCATAATTGTACCAACATGCATGTCAGGTACCTCAGATTTAACTATTAAAAATCTATAGGCAATGCTGTGATGAGCATATCCCAGAAAGACACAGTCCACAGTCTTAGGTCCCAGTTTGCGCTTCTTCGTTATTGGTACACTGACTTTCGCCAAGCACCCCCATGTGCGCAAATAAGAAAGTGATGGTTTTCTCCCAATCCATATCTCATATGGTGTTTTGTCCTTATTTCTGTTAGGAACTCTGTTTAACACATGATTCGAGGTCAACAATGCCTCCCCCCACCATGCCTTAGGTAGTCCCGCGGTGTCCAACATGGCATTCACCAAGTCAGTCAGTGTGCGGTTCTTCCTTTCAGCAATCCCATTAGACTCGGGAGAATAGGAAGGCGTCCTCTTATGTATGATGCCATGTTCCTCACAGAATAAGTCAAACTTGTTTAAGAAAAACTCTCCACCACGATCAGACCTAAGCCTTTTTATCTTTCTGTCAAGTTGATTTTCAACTTCTGCCTTATAAATTTTAAAATAGTCTAGAGCCTCGTCTTTCGTTTTCAACAAGTACACATAGCAAAATCTAGTAGCATCATCAATCAACGTCATGAAATATCGTTTTCCACCCTCCGTCAACACCCCATTCATTTCACAAAGATCTAAATATAGGAGTTCTAGTGGTGCCAAGTTTCTCTCCTCGGCAGCCTTGTGAGGCTTGTGAGGTTGCTTCGATTGCAAACAACTATGGCACTTAGAACCTTTGACAATGGAAACCTTAGGAATTAAACACATGCTGGAAAGCCGAGACATCAAGTCAAAATTAATATGACATAAACGTGAGTGCAAAACATTAGTGTCACACCCTGAAGTTCCTTCCCAAGCCTTAATTGAAATTTTAAATGGTCTCAAGAAAATACCCGGGAAAAGCAAGAGTAAACCTTAATAAATTAATGCAAATAACAATCGAAATTGGCATGTGGAATTTTTCTTGAGTTCTACATGTTGAAAGTCGCTAACAAGATTTTTAGTGGAATTTTCAGAGCCCTAGAAATAATTTTAACCAATTAAAATTGAGCACATGCAATTTTAAATCCCTGGAAAATCCTTTTTTCTTTTTTTTTTCTTTTCCCTCCTTTTTCCCCCTTCTTGGGCCGCCGGCCCATTCTTTTTTCCCCCCTCTCTCCCGCTGGGCCGGCTGAAGGCCGAGGCCCAGCCCAGCCCGCGCGAGCCGGCTGCCCGCCTCCTCTCTCTCGGGGTCACCGACAGGTGGGGCCCACCTGTCAGGCCCGTCTCCTTCCTCCGCCCGCCGCCGCCACGCCCGCAACCGCCGCCGCGCCCACGCTCCCACGTCTTCCGGGCCACGCCGCCCACGTCGCCCTCACGCCCGCACCTCCCGCGCCCACTTCCCCCTCTCTCCTGCTCGCCCACGCTCCCGAGATGGCCGGGATTCGATTTTCGAATCCCGCCTCTCTCTCCTCCCCGCTCCGCCCACGTCGGCCGGCGATCCCCGCCTTTCCCGGCCACGTCCGGCCCCCTCTCACCCTATTTAAGCGCCACCGTCACCCCTTCTCCCTTTTTCCCCATTCCGCCGAGCTCTCCCGTGCCCTCTACCGCCCTAGCGCCGTCGCCCTCCTCTCCGCCGCCGCCGCCGCCGCTCCGGTCGCCGTTAGCCGCCGCTAGCCGCCGTGCCGAGCCGCGCCGTCGACGCCGCCGCGTTCGCCGTCGTGCGGGCCATCCCGTCCACCTCTCCTCCGTCGGATCCTGTCGCCGGAACCCCTCCACATCGTGCGCCGGTGAGCACCGCCATGGCCGCCACCTTCGGCCGGCGTCCTCGCCCCCTCTCGTTTTCCTCTCACTCTCTAACTCCTTCGATTGTGTTCGCTAGGTGGTCCCGGTGCTCGTCCCGCCGCCGTCACTCCGTCGCTCGCCGTCGCCGATCATCGTCGGTGAGGCCCTCCTCCCCTTTCTCCCTCTCTCTCCCGCGCCGCTTAGCCGCCGTGCCGCCGCTAGCGCCGCCCGCGCCGCCGCGCGCCGCCGCCGCCGTCGCCGGCCGATCGCCGCCGATCGCCGTCTCGCGCCGCCGCCGCATGTCCGCCGAGCCACCGCGCGCCATGGCCGCCGGGCCGGCTTGAGCCGCCCACGCGCGCCGGCCGCGAGCCCCCGTCGCCGTCCGATCTACCCTCGGGTAGATCGGGGCCGTCGGTTCGGCTGCCCGCGTGGTCGCCATGTGGCCGCCACGTGTGCGCCGCGTCGGTGCCACGTTAGCGCCACGTGGTGCACCGCCCCTTCCCCGGTCCGTGGACTCGGTCCACCGTGAGCCGCCCTCCCCGTGTCACTGCCATGTGGGGCCTGCATGTCGGCGCCGCCCTCTCTCTCTCTCCGGAATTTATTTATTGCGCAATAATTCAATTAAGGATTTTCTGTTTATAGTAAAAACACAGTGAATCTTCTAAAATTCATAACTAATTCATCCGTGCTCCGTTTAAGCCCATTCAAGTCTCAGTAAATCAAGAAAAATGTGTAGAATCCATTAAAAATGGTTTTGTTCTCTGTTTCAGTAGTCTTATAGCCTGTTTGCATTGTTTGTCTTGTATGTCGCTTAGATTCCGGTTCTTCCGACGCTCCGGTGTACTTCGAGATAGTCGCCGAGGTTCCTCCAGCAGCAGAGGAAGGCAAGTCATGCTTGTCACTTGATCATATTGAACCTATATTGCAAATGCTCTCTCGTTTTCTCCTAAAATATTGCATTGATTTATAATATCACTATGGGATGTTTACCTACTGTCGTAGCCATACTATTCTGTACCATGTTCCTTTGTTAGCTTGGGATATAACTTGACTAGAGATTGGACTAGGGAATGCTTAGCCATGCTTAGTTCAACTAGCACACAATAAGGGGAATCCTATTAATGTTTAGACTGTAGGTCCTAATGGTAATGTTGTATTAGTACCACCGCTTTGGTGTTGATTAATTAAAAGGAATCACATGGTGGGCTGTGGGTGCATGGTTTTGCTAGTCGCACCCATGGCAATTAAGGACCGGTTCGCGGAAAACCCTGGAAGAATTTATCGTGCTTACCACAAGCTAGCGTGGGCAACGGCTGGGCTTGTAGTGTAGCTTTCCTCTAGCCGACGCATCCAGGCAAGGGTGGGCGTGATGGAGCGGGGTGGGCCCTGCGACGGCCTCTGTCGCTTCCGGATTCACCTAGGCACGAGAGGGGACTGCCCGCTGCCTTGCGAGGAGTGGGGGTGAAACCTGAGGTGTGGTGGGCTTGGCTAGAGGGGGTTATGCGAAGGGTCCTGTCACGGGCTCTTTCCGGTATGTCGTGGTGGCATGTCGGCGCACGGTAACGTGTCGTGGGGCTGTGTCTTGTGGGTACAGTTGTACACCTCTGATCAAAGTAAAACTATTCGAATAGCCGTGCCCGCGGTTATGGGCGGTCAACCAGATTCACTGTGATTAGTTTCACCCTAGTTTAGCCTAATGAAATTGGATAGTTTAGGTGGATGGTTGGGCCTGTTGCAACGTGGGATAGCGTTGAACAGTGGATGATTAATATTGAGTAATTATTACAATTGTTTTCTTCTTTCAACTCCTGTTTATAAATGCTCGCTTTATGCAAATGAACCAGTCTAGCTCCCCTTTGATAAATCCCTGCATCATACCCCTATTCCGGTATGACTTGCTGAGTACAGTGGGTAGTACTCAGTCTTGCTCTATTTTCCCAACCCCAGAGTGCGAGTATGTGTCAGATGGTGGTTTCTCTGAGGAGTAGGCTTCGTCTGTGCCGTCAAGGATGCCTGTGGAGTGGTGTTCCCGCTGCAGTTCAAGTCAAGGCTCAGCTTCTGTTATCTTTCGTTTTTCCGCTGCATTTATGTAAGACTTTTATGATGTTTATAAGACGTGGATCTGAATGTCAACATTGTAGTTTGTGTACCCCGGCTGGTCCTGGACGGGGATTTTAATGCACATTCGGCTTGGAATTCTATTCGGGAATTTCTGAGCGTGACAATTAGCCTCATCATCCACACTGCCACAAATATGGTTCACAGACTTATTGCAGAAATCAGAAAGGGAAAAGCGGAACAGGCCTCCGCACTCATAACCTTTACTAATAAAATATCCATGTTTAGACACGACTACTTTATTAGACTCAAAAACCAACTTAAATCCGTCTCTAGTCAGACGGGAGCCACTAACAAGATTCCTGTCGATAGAAGGGATATGCTGCACGTTCTTCAGCTGCACGATCTTTCCCGAAGTAAACTTCAGATCTACCGTGCCAACACCACGAACAGAAGCATGTGACCCATTCCCCATTAGGACGGTGGAACCCCATGCGACATGATAAGAAGAAAACAATGAGATGTCAGCACAAACATGTACATTGGCCCCAGTATCAACCCACCAATTAGTAGACTGATTAACTGAAAAAATAATAGGTAAATTACCATACCCGCTTCCATCTCCAGTGTTGCCAATGGTCACATTAGCAGACTTAGAAGTCTGCCCTGCAGGTGCCTTCATCCCCTTGCGCTGTGGACACTTCCTAGCCAGATGACCAGGTTGCCCACACACAAAGCATGTCCTCTCATCCTGGTTAGGATTGTTGTTGTTCTTCTTCTGCTTCTTGAAGTTGGTGGTCTGTTGAGCTTTGCATTTCCCCTTGCTCTTGTTCTGGGCCTTGTGCACAACATTGGCACTGGACTGCCCACCATTGCCCTTAGACGTGGCGTCTTTTTCCCGAGCTTTCTCCTCAACATCAAGAGACGCTATCAACCCCTCAACGGAGTATTCCTGTCTCTTGTGTTTGAGTGCAGTACCGAAACTTCTTCATGATGGAGGTAGTTTTGCAATAATGCACCCGGCCACAAATTTGTCGGGTAAGACACACTTAAGGAGTTCGAGTTCCTTAGCCATGGTTTGTATCTCATGAGGCTGTTCGACTACAGAACGGTTATCAGCCATCTTGTAGTCATGAAACTGCTCCATGATATACAAATCATTGCTAGCATCAGTAGCACCGAATTTAGTATTCAGTGCATCCCACAACTCCTTAGCGTCGGTCATATGCATATACACCTCGACCAGACGATTGCCAAGAACGCTAAGAATGCATCCCACAAAGAGAGTAGTGGCTTCCTCGAATTGCTTCTGCTGATCAGCAGTAAGAATTCCTTCAGGTTTGCCAGTACTCACCCTGAAGCATTTCATAGCCGTCAGCCACAGAGTGACCCTGATCTGCCATCTCTTAAAGTGTACACCGGTGAATTTATCCGGCCTCAGTGCATCAGCAAAACTAGCCATAGTAAAATCACAGCGCCTATAATAAGGTTTTTGGATTGTTGAAATTATAAGCACATAATGATTTAATTTATTCTATAAATAAATCATGACATTGCATATGTAAACTAGATTGAACACATCATTAGATCTACACATATAAACTAAGCAGTAAAACATGAACAGATCAAATATGCGCAACATGTCGAACACGTACCGAGGTGGCGGAAAGACCGGTTGCTCGGCAGGAACTACCCGCGGTTGCGAGCGTCGACGAAGGCGTGAAGCACGCGAGCGGAGAGGAAGACGAGCCGTCGCGGACGAACTGGGAGCAGTCGCGCGAAGCGCTTCCAAAAAACCTTATTGCCGCCTTCTCCCGGTGCAAGACGTCGAAGGCAGAGATTCCGAAGACCTGCTCTCCCGATCGCCGGTGCACGCCCGCGAGCGGGATGGAGTAGTCTATGAGTGACGGCGCAGTACATAGTAGGAGGCAAACCCTAGATTGTTTTTGCGTGTGTTGCGTGAAGGCGGCGGCTCGGTTTATATAGAGATAGGTCGCCTGATCAGGGCGCCCGCGTAAACCGAACCAGATAAGTCGCGCGTAACCTATCCGGACTCCACGCCGTTTTCACGCACCGGATTTTTCGGAATGTTTCCAAAACAAAACAAATCCGAATTTCCCGCAGCAAAACAAAACTGCAAAAGGAGGCTGCATCTGCGCAAGGGTGAGGAGCCAATTTTACGGACCATTCGACGCGTACGTCGTGCACGCGCGCCGCCTGCCAGGCGAGGCGAGGCGAGCGAGCGTGCGCGTGTGTTTCCCCTCTTCTCTCCACCACACATGCTTCAAGTGGCTAGGAGGGCATTCTCCCTTTTAAGGAGGTCCCCCTCTCCTAGAATAAGTAAGGTGGTACTAAACTCCACATGCATGTCATCTCATGAGGTGGGCTTTTGTGATTTTCCAAAGAATTAATCTTCGAATGGGCCTTAGCCCATCTATTAATTTCAACAGCGCCATGGACGACGTGCCCGACACACACGGTGGTCACAGATCCGCAGCAGCAGGGAGGCTATAGCAGAAGGGCGAAGCCGGCGAGCGTGGTGAGGCATGGTGGACTTGCAGGGTCTGAGGATGACATGACCGTGGACAGTGAACACAAGGGTTATGACTGCAGTGAGTGCGGAAACACGGACAGCGCACATGGAGAATATGCTATACACGCGCAGGACGAGCAAGGCACAAAATGGCAGTTGACAACAAACAACGTCGTGTAGCGCACAAGCAGAAGTCAGACCATATGAGATCGAAATCGGGGCAATGTTGGACTCACGAGCATGAACGCAAGTCCGATGTGGACTTGTCCATGCAGTGGCCGGGCTCGAGTTGGAAGTTGTTTTCAGACTCACAAGGCAACAACTATTCTGGAGGATGAGCAAAGAGTGCACGAGAATGGTCTAGACTTGTTGACGCAAAGGGTCAAGGAGGATGTGGATGCGTTTGAGAGCATCACAAAGAGAAGAAAAGAATCTCTTTTTTTTCTTCAGGTATATTTTTCCAAACTGTTAAACCGAAGGAGCATTAACTGCATGCACATGCAAGTGCATGGTGTTGTGTAGTGCATGCATGATCTGAGGCTAGGCAAAACTACGACGTTGGTTCACGAGTAGGACTAGCGCAGCTACATGATTTGGATTGGTCAATATGAGCAGCGGACCAGCAAGTATTTGGTGGCATGGACTTGGGTGCACTTGGCGACTCGATCGTGTGGAAGATGCAGCATGGTAAAGGAGAGGTTCCGCGAATTGAGCGGTCTAGCTAGCAGCGTGGAGGCAGATGGTGGCATATGGTGTAGGCAAGGCAGTTGCTTGAATTGGACTCAGGGCATAGCCAGGATGCATAGGTACTCGGACATGGCTAGGTGGATACTCGATTGGTTGATAGCTCGATAGAAATGATATATGCCTGAACATTGAAATCATTCGTTGTTTGTTATTATAGTGTACACTACTACAGAATGGTATATTGATGTCGGTTGGAAACCGGTCTTAAATGTCAGATTTCCCAACCGGCACCCTAGAGGCGGCATAGATGTGGGGGAATCAAAGGTGCCAGTATAGGAGCCGGCACCTTTGAGGTTCCAGGCCACCGCCTCCACGCCGCCGGTATCTGGCGGATGCGAGGTCCGGCCCGCCGCCTCCATGTCGTCCGCCACCGCTAGACCTCCTCTCTCGTCCGATCTGGCGGAAGGGAGGTTCGGGCCGCCGCCTCCACGCCGTCCGCCTCCGCCGCCGCCTCCACGCCGTCCGCCTCCGCCGCCGCCACTGTAGAGAGAGAGAGAGAGAGGAGAGGAGAAGCCGAGAAAAAAGAGGAGGGGAGAAGCCGAGCTCGGCCTTATCTCCTGCAGTTGTGGGTGTGGGCCCCACCCGGAGGAAAAATATCTCCCCCGGCTGGCTCGGTTCGATTTTATCGGTGGCACCTATAATATATAGTAAAAAAACGACACCTATAATATATTATAGGTGTTATTTTTTAAAAAAACGACACCTATTATAGATGCCGGTTTTTCTCTAAAACCGACACCTATCTCTGTTTAAAGGTGTCGATTTTAATTTTTCGACACCTATCTCTGTTTAAAGGTGTCGATTTTAATTTTTTTTTTCATCTTATGAAGGTGGCAAAAGCATTATAGGTGTCGGTTTTACCACTTCCGGCACATATAGTGCCGACACCTATTTGATGTTTTGTAGTAGTGATGTATTAGTGATTTCGTTTCGTAGATTTCTAAAATTGAGATCTTTGATATCACCAAACAAATTCTTTTTGTTTGGTTTTCATCTGGAATTCTTGTTTACTCCCTTCTTTTTGTATTATAATTCAAGCCTTTTTTACTCAAGGATTAAGAATGGTGTGAAACTAAGAGAAAAGGAAAGAAAAATGACCATGGCATCGCCATATATTTAAATAAATCGTTTCTAAATATAGCTAAGAGATTGTGCTCCACATTAAAGTAGATCAGCATAAGTTCAAAATATAGCTACTACATTTATCCCAAAATTTAGTAATTTTTAGTTATATATCTAGTCATAGCTATGTATTTGGACTTATGTATGTCCAGATACATACCCTAAAGTTATTATAGTTTAGGATAGAGAGAGTAAGAGATTATGCTCCACATTAAAGTATCACATTTTCCGAAAGACCAGGAAACAAGGACAGCTAAGATAAGAAGGTAATCAGAATAGCTTATCTAGACAGTATGTAGTAAAAGCATACATTGATGTATTGCCTAAACATATTTTGAGGATACAAATCAATGCAAAAGATTAGGATATCATAACAATCCTTTGAGATCTCTATATATATCAGTTTGCGTGTGCACTTCTTGCTTACAACGAAACAAAGGAAGATACATACAAAGTAGAAGAAAAATGGCATCGATGTCCTACTTCATCGTTGCTATGCTCATATCCAATTGCTTGGGTTTCATTGCAACACCAATTGCTCAAGTTGTAGGTAGCAGTTCCTCCTCGGGTGTTGGTGGTCGAAAAGTTTTATCTGCGGGAGGTTTGCACCAAATCTACCACCATGGAGGTACTGTTCCAGGTCCGAGTGACCCCCTAGGTCCTCCAAGTGATGAGATATATCATCATGGTGGTACCGTCCCAGGTCCGAGTGACCCTTTAGGTCCTCCGAGTGATGAGATATATCTCCATGGTGGTGGCCACCATACTACCCCGGGCCCGAGTGACCCCATAGGTCCTCCTCCAAGTGATGAGATATATGGTCATGGTGGTGGTCATCACACTGCTCCGGGCCCGAGTGACCCCATAGATCCCATAGGCCCTCCTCCAAGTGATGAGATATATAACCGTGGTGGTCATCACACTGCTCCGGGCCCGAGTGACCCCATAGATCCCATAGGCCCTCCTCCAAGTGATGAAATATATAACCGTGGTGGTCATCGCACTGCTCCAGGCCCGAGTGACCCCATAGATCCCATAGGCCCTCCTCCAAGTGATGAGATATATAACCGTGGTGGTCATCCCACTGCTCCGGGCCCGAGTGACCCCATAGATCCCATAGGCCCTCCTCCAAGTGATATATAACCGTGGTGGTCATCATACTGCTTCGGGCCCAAGTGACCCCAGAGGTCCTCCTCTAAGTGGTGTAATATCATAGTACCTGATTAGACATTACTCATATATTAGAGATGTACAACACTGTTTTTCAGATTCGGACTATTGTAACCGTGCATCTCCAACTCATGCCGAAATAATAAAGCATATCTTCGTTTTCAATTTTCTCTTGATGTTCTACTGTTTCCTCCCTATAAGAGTGATTACTTGTATATTCTACTTGGTTCCTGCTTTATACACATGATATATATTTTCTTCTTCGATGTATTGTCTATTGTATTTCAGATATGCTAATATCAAAGTGAAAGCATTAATATATTATTTTTAATTATATTTTATCATAAAGCCAATATCAGTGTCAACACAACAGCTGACTTCATTCGCATAGTATTTCTTATGATATTATTTGGGGTAACACCTTTATGATCAAATTGTCTTGTACTCACGGTGCAAATGAATCTTTTTCTATAATGGAATAAATATCGAAATTGCTAAACTTCAGTCGACAGAAAACCTACCTCCAAATCTTGCAAATTTTGGTTCACTGGATGTGCTTCATGATTCGTGCTTCAGCTGCTTCTTCTCCAACTCCGATGAACTCCTCTTCTCCGACACCGGCGACAACCCAAACTCCGGCGAAGGGCCGAAGAATTAGGGTCCCGGGGTGGGGTGGGGTGGGAAGGGTGGGAGGGGGAGGGGAAAAAAAGGGGAGTTCGTCGGGCTTAGAGGGATGGCCGGGGGAGGCGGCAGCCCGGCGGATCGGGCGGGCGGCGAGGCGCCGGAGCCGCGGGGTTGGAGGACGGTGGTGGGCCGGCGTTGGTGGCGGGGGCATCTCCCCGCCGATGGCTCGAGGAGGAAGGAGGGGGGAGGGGTGAGGGGGAGGGGGAGGAGGCTGGCCGGGGGGGCCTCGCCGGCGTTGTTGACGCCCTCCGGCCAGCCGGCGAGGCGGGTGGCGGCAGGGGATCGGGCGGTGGCGACGTGCGAGGGTAGCGGCGGCGGCGTAAATGCGCGAAGATGTGGGGAATGGGAGAAAAAAAAAGTTAGGGTTAAAGCTGTGCACGAATCCTAAAGCATATTCAACGGTCCAAAATTTAAAAGATGGAAGGTGGGATTTTCTGTCAGCATATGTATAGACAGTCCCAATAAGGGAATATTCCAGTATCTCGGGACTAGATTGGTGGTCTGGAGATTTCCAAAGAAAAATACGATTTCCGCTATACGTACGATTATTTTTATACGATGTTTGTACGATGAAACATCTCTCCTAACGTTTGTAGTGACGAAACGGATCCCTCCTTCACTGCAGAGCCCATATCCAAAGCCCAAGCTCCTCCTGACGTCGTGGCCTGCTTTCTCGTTGGTCTGGTTGCACATCCAACCAAAGCAATCTTCTTTCTAATCATATCTTAAGCAATATTCTTCCTAATAATATCTCCATAGTGGTGGCCACCATACTACCCCAGGCCCGAGTGACCCCATAGGTCCTCCTCCAAGTGATGAGATATATGGTCATGGTGGTGGTCATCACACTACTCCGGGCCCGAGTGACCCCATGGATCCCATACGCCCTCCTCCAAGTGATGAGATATATAACCGTGGTGGTCATCACACTGCTCCGGGTCCAAGTAACCCTATAGATCCCATAGGCCCTCCTCCAAGTGATGAGATATATAACCGTGGTGGTCATCACACTACTCCGGATCCAAGTAATCCCATAGATCCGATAGGTCCTCCTCCAACTGGTGTAATATCATAGGACCTGATTGGGCATTCTTCATATATTAGAGATGCACAACATTGTTTTTCAGATTCGGTCTATTGTAACCGTGCGTCTCCAACTCATGCCGAAATAATAAAGCATCTCTTCGTTTTCAATTTTCTCTTGACGTTCTACTGTTTCCTTCCTATAAGAGTGATTATTTACATATTCTACTTGGTTCAAACTTTGGAAACTCCAATCAAGACCTTTGGATGGGCATCCGATGGATAGGGGTGGAGATGGGATAATTTTGTAGATAACCGCTCGCAATTAGCCTTGCTAATCTCTTTTTTTTGCAAATCACCCCCGCACCTCGTCCGGCGCCCTGGGACACGTCGTCCGCGTCGCTTCGTATCGATTCCGCCTCCCGCGATTCAAGACGACGCCGCCGCCGCCCAGTGAATCGCCAGACGCCGCGAACGCGATGGAGCCCGGCGACGCCATGGAGCCCGGCGACGCCATGGAGTCTGCGATTGAGTATGCCCGCGTGTCCGGCGACGCCATGGATTCGGGCACGCGCGTCGACGCCGCCTACCAGTGCGTATTCCAGGAGGAGGACGGTGAGGGCCAACGCGGGATCAACCTGAACAAGGACCTACCTGATGGCCATCGTGGGGGACACGCTCAAGGCCAACATCACGGCCATCGGGACCCTGGTGCTGCCCACCTTGGACGACCTGCTGTTCGTGCTCCTCCTTCCTCCTGTTGCTTGTCTGCTGAAGCTCATCACGTCCATGAAGCTGAAGCTCTGCTGCTGTTTGTTTTCTCTGCCAATGGGCAATGGCCACCTCCTCTTGACCACCGTTCACAGTCCCGGCCTTGCTACACTCCATCGCCACCGCGCACGCGACGGTACGCCAGGGGCCGTCGCCGGAGAATGGCGGCACCGCCGACTCGCGGGCGGGCGGGCGACAGGCGACTCGCGAAGGGCCGGCGGCGCGGTGAGAAACGAAGGGGCGGCGGGCGGCGGCGGCATCGTGTCAAGCCCACAACCCCGGCGTCGTCTGGCGATTCACTGGGCGGCGGCGTCGTTGTCTTGAATCGCGGGAGGCGGAGTCGAAACGGGGTTGCTGCGGGGGATGATTTGCAAAAAACGAGATTAGCAAGGCTAATTACGGGCGGTTATTTGCAAAATTGTCCCACCTCCACCCCTATCCATCGGATGCCCATCCAGAGGTCTTGATTGGAGTTTCCAAAGTTTGCACAGGATGACTGTTTTCCATAGGTTACGCTGCCATTCAGATATGCTAATATCAAAGCGAAAACATTAATATATTATTTTAAATTATATTTTAGCATAAAGCCAATATTAGTGTCAACAGAACAGCTGACTTCATTCGCATAGTATTTCTTATGGGGATTGTCTACTCCTCGTTTGACAGAAAACACCTCCTAATATCTTGCAAATTTTAGACTATTGGATTTGCTTTGAGATTCGTGCACAGCCTTAACCCTAACCTTTTCCTCCCGTTTCTCTCCCCCTCGTGCATTCCGCCGCCGCCGCTCGCCTCGCGTGATCCCCCGCCGCCCCCGCCTGATCCCCCGCCGCCACCGCCCCAACAAGCCGCCGCCTGCCTCACCGGCTGGCCGAAGGGAGTCAACGGCGCCAGCGAGGCCCCCCCGGCCGGCCCTTTCCCTCCCCCTCCCCTCCCCGTCCTCTTCTTCCTCAAGCCGATGGCGGCCGTCTTCCCCGTCTCCGGCGGCGGGGCGCCACCACCGGCCGCCTCCTCCTATCAATCCTTCTGCTTTGCCCCTGCCGCCTACACCGGCCCACCGCCCGCTCCCGACCCCGCGGCTTCGGCAGCAGCCGCCACCGCCTCGCTGCCCGCCCGATCCGCCGCCCACCGCCAGGCTGCCGCCTCCCACGGGAATCCCTCTAAAGCCGGCGAACTCCCCCCTCTTCCTCCTTCCCCTCCTACCCCTTCCACCCCCACCCCACCCTGAGACCCTAACTCGTCGGTTCCCTGCCAGAGTTGGGGGTGTCGCCGGCGCCGGAGAAGAAAGGGAGCCCACCGGAGTTGGAGAAGAAGCAACAGGAGCACGAATCGCGAAGCACATCCAGTGGTTCAAAATCTGCAAGATTTGGGTATGTATTTTCTGTCGACAGAGAGATAGCAATTCCGTTCTACTTATCATCTATTTAAATATGCTGCTAGTCATTTCTCGTAAACAAGCGATTCATTAATATTTATATTTCTCGATGCCCATGTAACCAATCTTGTGTGGAAGAATGGAGAGTCATGTATTAAATCCAAGAAAGTCATTAAAAAGATATGTTGTTCCGTTGTTGAATTGAAATATGACTATCAGAAATAATTTTTTTATATTTGAAATATGACTATCAAAAATAGATGAAGGGAGTAGTGATATTTACTACTTGCTTGCATTTCACATATTTTTAAGATAGTGGAAGAATTTAGTCTAGCTTCTGCACATTTGCAATTCAATCAATGTTATGAAGATTTTCTGAACATATGAGGGCGTATAACCGACAATGGTTTGTGTTTATGACCTGATTAGTTGTTTGGTTACTGCCAATCCTAACAAGCTATTCGGCACATGTAGCCCTGAAAAGCAAAGCAAAGCCTCAGTCATTCCGATACTGGCAGTCTTGCAATTTCCCTTTGTTTACAGAACAGAAAGGGGAAGAAAAGGAAAACATATATAACAATGTGATGTATCCTAATTCTCAAATTGAACCGGATTGGCATTGAAAACACTGGTCAATCCAAATTTTCAAATTATAACTCTTATTGACCAAATTCAGACAAAACATAATCTGCACCAGGAAATCTGCAGAAACTCTGAGTAACAAACCTGAGAACTGTATGATGTATTTTTCACGGACCTATATGATCAACTCATCACTAAGACCTTCTCTTAGCGAAAAGGAAAAGTACGAATTACCCCTCGAACTATCACGGTCGTCCGAATTACCCCTCTAAACCACAAAACCGGACAATCTTCACCCCCAACTATGCAAACCGGACGAATTACCCCCCTCGACCCAATGCGCGGTGGTTTTGGTCTACGTGGCGTACGCGTGGCAGTCCAGTCAGCAATTTATTTATTACTCCCTCCGTTTCAAAATATGACACCGTTAACTTTTTAACACATGTTTGACCGTTCGTCTTATTTAAAAAAATTTGTGAAATATGTAAAACTATATGTGTACATGAAAGTATATTTAACAATGAATCAAATGATATGAAAAGAATAAATAATTACTTAAATTTTTTGAATAAGACGAATGGTCAAACGCGTATTGAAAAGTCAACGGTGTCAAACATTTTGAAACGGAGGGAGTAGAAAATAGGTGGGCCCCACCTGTCATACACTTTTCCTCTCTCTTCTCTTCTCTCACTCTTCCTCTCTCTCTTCTCTCACTCTCTCACGAATCACAGCGGTAGGCGGGGCGCGGCGAGCGGCGGCGGCGGCGGGAGATGAGACGGCGAGCGGCGGCGGCGGCGGCGGGGGGGGGGGGGGGAGGGGGGGGGGGGATGAGGCGGCGAGCGGCGGAGGAGGCAGCGGCGGCAGAGGAGGCGAGCGGCGGCGAGGTACGGCGGAGGAGGCGAGCGCGGCGGAGGCAAGGCGAGGCGGCGGCGGCGGCGGCGGAGGAGGAGGCAAGCAACGGGGAATGAGGCGGCAGCGGCGAGGCGAGGCGAGGCGGCCGGCCCGCGCACGAGCGCCCACTCCTCGCCGCGCCCGCCGCCGCTCCCGCCGCCGCCGGTTCCTCTGCCTGCCTTGGAGGGCGCTGTCGCCGCCGTCACTTCCCCCGCCCGCCCTGGAGGGCGCCGCCGCCGCTGCCCCCGTTCGACCTGGAGGGCGCCATCATCGCCGCCGCTTCCCCACCCGCCCTGGACGCCGCCGTCGCCGCCGCCGCCGCTGCCCCAGCCCGCCCTGACGCCGCCGCTTCCCCCACCCGCCCTGGACGCCGCCGCCGCTTCCCCTGGCCGCCCTGGACGCCGCCGTCCGGTTCCCCCTCCTCGTCTCACATCGCGCGCCGCCGTGCATCCTCCGCCACGAGAGAGAGACCAAGAGAGATTAGGAAGAGAGAGATACAGGAAGAGAGATAGAGGGGTATGACATATGGGTCCCACCATTTAAAAAAAATAAAATGCTGACTGGTCTACGTGCTGACTGGACTGCCACGTAGACCAAAACCACCACGGATTGGATCGAGGGGGTAATTCGTCCGGTTTGCATAGTTGGAGGTAAAAAATATCCGGTTTCGTGGTTCAGTGGGGTAATTCGGACAACCGTGATAGTTCGGGGGGTTAATTCGTACTTTTTCCTAGCGAAAATCATCGTCTACATTTCGGCATGTTAACACAATATATTCAAGACGGATTGAACATGTGAACTGAATTTTATTTAAGGACTGACTGAAATAGACAATCCATAAAGCGAGGGAATCGAGAATCATTTTAACAATAGCTCCAGCCTCCAGAGCACATATAGAACATGACTTGGTTAATCGGGAGAAATACAGAGATAAGCAGAGCTTGATTGTGAACAGAGGAAAAATCTGATACAATCTTATCCATGGCCAAAGCCTCGTTCTTTTGATATTTTCACAACGGATGTTGCGAATTCTTGCGAAACAAAATTAAAATGGTGGGAGAGATTTAGGACAAATAACATCGATTAATGTTGGAAAAATAAATAATAGCCTGCTACAGAGCATATTGTACATATGAAAAGAAAAAACAACCTACTGCTGGAGCTCGAGAAACAATACTACCCTGCTACCAGGTATTTTTCTTTGGAAATCTCCAGACCGTCAGTGCGTCAAAAATGAAATATTACTATCAAAAATAAATAAAGAGAGGGTTATTATCCGCCTATAATTTTCTACATAACAAAAACAACAAAAATAAATTCTAGCTAGCCGGCGGCCAAAAGCTCATCGTGGTTGTCATCGCCGCCGCCGTCGCCATCTCGCCGTGAGCCGCCGGACCTCTGGTACACCGCCGACATGACCGGGTTGCACACGTCCTCCAGCTCTCTGAGCTTCTCCTCGTACTCCTCCTTGCCGGCGTCCTGGTTGCCGTCGAGCCACTCGTACGCCTCCATCACCGCCGCCTCCACCTTCTTCTTCTCGCCGCCGTCCATGGCGCCCGCCATCTCGCCGTCCACCACGGCGTTCTTGACGCCGTAGACGTAGGCCTCCAGGCTGTTCCAGGCGCCGGCGCGCTCCCTGTGGCGGCGGTCCTCGTGGGCGAACTCCTCCGCCTCGCCCACCATCCGGTCGATCTCCTCCTGGCTGGTCTTGCGGCCGTCGCCGGAGATGGTGATCCTCTCCGACCTGCCGGTGGCCTTGTCTGCCGCGCTCACGCTCAGGATGCCGTCCGCGTCCACTTCGAACGCCACCTCGATCTGCGGCGCGCCGCGCGGCGCCGGCGCGATGCCGGCGAGGTCGAACCTGCCGAGCAGCCGGTTGTCCCGCGTCATGCTCCGCTCGCCCTCGAACACCTTGACGGTCACCGTCGTCTGCTTGTCCTTGTAGGTGGAGAACAGCTGCGCCCTCTTCGTCGGCACCGGCGTGTTGCGCGGGATCAGGGTGGCCATGACGCCGCCGGCGGTCTCGAGGCCGAGGGTGAGCGGCGTGACGTCGAGGACGACCATGTCGCGGGTGTTGTTGTCGGTGTCGCCGCCGACGATGTTGGCCTGGATGGCGGCGCCGTAGGCCACGGCCTCGTCGGGGTTGACGCCCTGGTTGGGCTCCTTGCCGCCGAAGTAGTCCCTGAGCAGCTGCCTCACCTTGGGGATCCTCGTGCTGCCGCCGACGAGGACGATCTCGTCGATGTCGGCCTTGCTCAGCCTGGCGTCCGCCATGGCCTTCCTCACCGGGGCCATCGTCTTCCGGAACAGGTCGTTGTTGAGCTCCTCGAACCGCGCCCTGGACAGCGGCTCCGACAGGTCGACGCCGTCGAACAGCGACTCCACCTCGACGCGCACCTGGTGCTGGCTGCTGAGCGCGCGCTTGGCGCGCTCGCACTCGCGGCGGAGCTTGCCGAGCGCGCGCGCGTCGCCGGCGATGTCGCGGCCGTGCTTGCGCCTGACGAGCTCGACGAAGTGCTCCATGACGCGCTGGTCGAAGTCCTCGCCGCCGAGGTGGGTGTCGCCGTTGGTGGCGAGGACCTCGTACACGCCGCCGTCGATGGCGAGGACGCTGACGTCGAACGTGCCGCCGCCGAGGTCGAAGACGAGGACGTTCTTCTCGCCGGCGCCCTCCTTGCCGACGCCGTAGGCGAGCGCGGCGGCGGTGGGCTCGTTGAGGATGCGCTCGACGGCGAGGCCGGCGATGGTGGCGGCGTCCTTGGTGGCCTGCCGCTGCGCGTCGTTGAAGTAGGCCGGCACGGTGACGACGGCGCGGGTGACCTCCTCCCCGAGGTAGGCCTCCGCCGTCTCCTTCATCCTGGCGAGCACCATGGCGCTCACCTCCTCGGGGCTGAGCAGCCGCACGTCGCCGCCCCTCACCTCGACGCGGACGTGCGGCTTGCCGCCCTTGTCGACGACAGCGAACGGCAGCAGCCTCATGTCGCGCTGCACCTCGGCGTCGGCGAACCGGCGGCCGATGAGGCGCTTGGCGTCGTACACCGTCCGCCCCGGGTTCGCCGCCGCCTGGTTCTTGGCGGCCTCGCCGATGAGCCGCTCGCCGCCGCCGGTGAAGGCGACCCACGAGGGTGTGATCCGGTTCCCCTGGTCGTTGGCGATGATCTCGACGTGGCCATTCCGGTAGACACCAACGCACGAGTAGGTGGTGCCGAGGTCGATCCCGATCACGGTGCCGCCGCCGAAGGCCGCGGTGGAGCCCGCCGGCAACGTGAGGAGGAGGAGCACGGCGAGGAAGAGGCCGTGCAGGTGCAGCCGCCGCGTCCACGTTGCGCCGCGCGCCATGGCTGTGTGTGAGAGACGAGACGCGGGGGGGGGGCGGCTCAATATATAGCTTTGGGTGTGGCCGCGCCGGCGCGTCGCCGCGCGTGCGTGTAGCGTCCAATGGGAGGCTCTGCGGCGGGGCGTACGCGTCAGCGGCGTGATCTGAACCGTCCGTTGTTCCGATCGGGCGGTGAGGTGTAGGGGAAGCGATGTGTTAACACGTGGCCTTTGGGCGTCGTTCCGGACATGGAAGGGGCGCGCGTGGCGAGCGGAAATTTCATGTTGGTTTTCCATCTCGGTGTTTGGATCCGGCCTGGCCCATACAGACGGTTCGACACACCGGAAATTACATGTTGGGCTTGATTTGCTGGATCCAGACATCCTGCCGGGCCCGTAAATGCATGGATGAACGGCTATGGGCCAGTTCAGCTCAGCTGCCACAAAACTAAGGCCCAATTATCTAGTCAACTTCTTTGGGAAAAAATCCACTTTGACACCCTCATTATACCTCGGATCTGATTTGTATCCCTTAATCATAAAACCGGTTATAATAACTTCTCCAACTGTTAAAACCATTACAAAATGACTCCTAGGACAATATTGAAGGTGGTATTAGCTGACGTGGCTATCCAATCATCACAACAAAATTTAAAAAGAACAGTGGGACACACATGTAAGTGCTAAGGGAAAAAAAGAGCCAGAAGAAAAAGTCGCTTCCTCCTCGCCGAGGTCGTCCGCACGTTCCTTTCCGGTGATCGGGACGCCTCCTGCACGACACTATCCCCTTCGCGCAAGCCGCTGCCTGCAGTAGGCGATGGTCCCGTCCCGCGCTCCATAGTGCTTGTACTTTGTGGCGTTGTCCGGTGTGGAGCTCCATGCCCTCGCGTGGTCTATGGCCTAGGGCTGGGCGGTGGTGGGGTCGCCAATAAAGCCGTGGCGCAATTCACAATCGAATTGTGAGGCAGAGGTGGTTCCTCTGTTGCAACTGTCTGCCCCCCCCCCCCCCCCCCCTCCTCTAATCCTCTTATTTTCTACCCAAAGCAATCAAAGTAGGCCCATCCTCAATTCCTCATGCAAACCACCGCTAAGACTACCATCTTGATCTGCCGTTACAAGCCGTCTCATGCCATCCCACTGTGACACCAGCTTTGTGCTACTTTGGTGAGGACTCCCTCACAATCTTCTGTTGTCTTTCGTCATCATTAATGTCGCCATGAGCCCATGGCCGCTCCTCTACTCTAGATCCACTCCACAGCCACTAGCCTCATCCACACCTTCACATTCCTCAACCTCTCCAACATAGAAAACGAGTTCCTTGTCACGGGGAATGCGTGATGACACCCTTGGAAGGCCGAGATCCTGATCTGAGCTCGTTGTCATCTCTTCTCTCTCCGCCGAACCGAGCCCTTGACGGCCGCGCTTATGCTATCTTCCTCGCTGGAAACCTCCACCTTTGGATGAGCCGAGTCGTAGGACACACTCAGTCGCTCTTGTTCCATAGTCGGAGCACCAACACTTGAGCCCCATCTCCTCTGACCTCCCAAGGCTCCTCCACCGGGAGAATCGTGATACTGAGAGTGTGAATAGGAGGCGGAAGAGGGAGGAGGAAGAAGACATGTGGGCCTATGTCTATTTTTTTAAAATTTTTGTGATGATTGGGATGCCACATGGAAACCATGTTAGCGAAAACTGCCTTTAAAACAGCCGAGCGAGTCTATTTACACGGTTTTAAGAGTTGAAGGAGTCGTAATAACTAGTTTTAAGGTTGAGGGATATGAATCAGATCTGACCTATATTCTGAAGGAGTTAAAGTGGACTTTACCTATATTATAAAGGAGTTAAAGTGGACTTGAGTTAAAGTGGACTTTTTCGCTTCTTTTCTGATGATTAATTCATTGGATCGGTTAGTTGAGACTTTTGGAGTCAATTTCCTTACAAGCTACTCTTTACGTCCTTAAAAATAACTTCTAGAGAATAATTTGAATTTGTACTCGTTGAAGTTGATTTTTTTATGAGAATGGTGTATATACTTGTTTGAAAACTGCATGTTTTATCGAATAGACTAGCTCGATCGCCGTAGGTCGATTTTGCTTAAGGTTTTGAATATTTGGACAACCTGCGCGTGGATTTTTGTGAAGCTATTTCTGCGTGTTTTTACATGCATTGACCACCTGAATAAAACTTAAGGTTTTACGACCCAAGTTAACTTGAATTTTGGAGTCCATAGAACACCTACATTTGTGTACACAGATGCTCCAATCGAAAGCTGAAAGATTATGGAACCCACCACCTAGGATAGTGCAAGCATCAGATGCCCAGCCCGACCACTTAACCGCAACGTCATCTACCAGAATCTTTCAACTCGAAAGAAATTCGACCTGATCCTAAACTCACTCAGTGAAATTTCAGATGTCACCGCTGCTGATCAATTCATCCTGGACATCCTTTGATATATTAGAGAAAAAAAGCAACACGATATTTGCAAATGTAAAATAATTTGTGGATAAAACTTTTATATACGTGCACTTAACGATATAAAATCAAAGACTAAAAACAAACTATGCTGAAAAAAAATTCCAAATCAACTCCAAATATAAGATTATTGAAAATTCAAATGTTTTTCATCGTTGCCGTTTTCGAAGAGTGACATGGGCGGGGTGGGTGCCTTCGTGCAGACAGCTCGATCGAGCGGTGATCGTATCCAAACAACGCCGCCCCATCGATCCCCTCGACGCGCGCAAACTCCACGCACCGCCACCGCCCGCACACGTCACTCTACCTTAGCTTACACCTACCCACATCAACCTTACACAAACTTCGATCCACACTGACACACACAGCGCGCCGTGCGCGCGACACACAGCAAACAGGGAGAGCATGGCCGAGCACCACCTCCCGCCGGAGCCAGCCGACGAGCGCCACCACCACAACCACGGCGGAAAGGCGGCCGTCCACGCCGACGACCTCAAGCCCGGAGGCCGCCGCCGCCGCCGGTACGGATACTACTACGGCGGCGGCGACGGGTACGGCGCCGCCGACCCCGCCCGCACGCTCTGCTTCGTCGTCCTCGTCGTCATCCTCCTCGCCGGGATCACCGCGCTCGTGCTCTACCTCGTCTACCGCCCCTCCCGCCCGGCCTTCGCCGTCACCTCCGTCGCCGTCTACTCCCTCAGCCTCAACGGCACCGGGCCGGCGGGCCCCGGCGCCGGCGCGCCGGCCACGCTGGCCGCGTCGTTCCAGCTCACCCTCGTCATCCGCAACCCGAACGGGCGGTCGGCGGCGCGGTACGACCGGCTGGCGGCGTACGTGGCGTACCGCGGGGAGCCCATCACGGCGCCCGCCCCGATGCCGCCGCTGGTGCAGGACGCGGACAGCGCGGTGGCGGTGGCGCCCGTGCTCGGCGCCGGGGCCGCGGCGCCGCCCGTCCCGGTGTCCCCCGACACCGCGGCGGCGCTCGCCACGGACGTGTCCTACGGCGTGGTGGCGCTCCGGGTGGTGGTGCTCGGCCGCGTCCGGTTCGTGTCCGGCCCGTTCCGGAGCGGGTGGCACTCCATGTACGCGCGCTGCGACCTCCTCGTCGGCGTCCGCAAGAGCGTGCGGGCCGGCGGCGGCGCGGGTGCCGGTCCGGAGGCGCCGCTGCTCGGCAACCCTACCTGCGCCGTCGACATGTGATGTCAGGCAGCTGGATAGCTTCGTCACACCTCCTGTGTACGCGTAGAAAATTTACCTATACGGCTAGACGACGACGTACGTGTATCTGTGGGTGACCACGTGTCCGTAGGTATACGTATATTGACAAGCATACGTGTCTCCGCTTCTGGATACTTTTGCAAAATATACGTATAAAATATCGAAAAATAATGATACCATATCACATATGCTAATGCTGGACAGAATTTTCAGGATCGATGCAGAATTTATGCTAAGCTGCTTTGCTGTGTAATGAGATTTATAATTTTAAATGGAGTTATGCGAAATCCATGTGGAACATGATATTGAATTTCACCGGCTAACTTCTGCAGCAATGGCCAGTAAAAGGTTCCCTGGTAAAACTGACGCAGAAATGGTACGTGATGGGAACTGCACAAGTACTGGGCAACCAGTTTCAGGGTTGAAGCCCAGTAGGAGCAGCGGCAACCGGAGATGGGCCGAGCAACGGAGCCAGCGAAGGACGCACGACCTCTGGACTGGATTTGGCCCAAAACGAGACGCATGCTCAACTCAGAAAAAGTCCACTTTTAGTCCCTTAAAATAGGCCGAGTCTAATTTGTGCCCTTCAACCAGAAAACTAGACAGAACGACTCCCCAAACTATTGAAACTAGTGCAATTTGACTCCCTAACGGTTTTAGAGGGCGGTTTTGCTAACGTGGTGGTGTTGACCTGGTCTTAGTCCCATGTATTGCTTATGTGGCATTAGAATTAAAAAATATTTGTGAGACCCATCTGTCATCTTACACACAAATAATTTGTAGGACCCACATGTCATCCCCTCTCTCCAACTTTTCTTTATGTCGACGGTCCAGTGGCAGCCCGAGCCCTGCGCTGACGCCAGCACCGGCGACGGAGGATGCGACTAAACACTAGGCGCCGCACGGCACGGTGCTGACGGCGTTCGTCGTCGGGATCAACTTGCTCATGGTTCTCCTCGTGTTCTTCTATTTCTGGCGGTTCTTCTCCGGTAAGCGTGGGCCACCGTCATCGTCGTCCATGGCCGGTGGCGCCGATGACGAGGAGGCGTCGGCCAACCGGCATATTTGCAAAAGAGAAAACTTCTATATACGTGTTCTTAGCGACCAAGGGCCAGTTCGGTAGGCCAACTGCTGTGGCTGCGCACAGTGAGTGCGACACTGTTCGTATCGGCTGTGCCGCAGCCGCAGCCAGGGCAGCCGAACAGGCTCCAAAAAACCAAAGGCTAAAAAAATAAATTTTGATGATAAAATTCTCAAAATCAACTTTAAATTTATGATTAAAAATTTAAATTTTAGCTGATAAGTATAATTATAAACGAAAAGACGAGGCTTAACCACAGCAGCCATTACTACTCTTGATGATAATAACAAGTCATAACTATGCTGTAGCCCCTTGTGTGAACCATGCGTGCCTGAAGGCACCGTCGAGGTCAGACTCGCGCGTCTCACAATCGCATCGCACGCACCCGCACCCGCACCGGCCGACCGACCGGTCGCTGTTGCCTTGCCTCCCAACGGCGCCAACGAACCAAGTCGCGGTCGTACTGTGCGTGTAGTGGAGACAGTACAGCGGCGGTGGGGGTGACACCAGCCACGCTGACGTCACGCAGGTGACGTCACCGAGAGAAGAGATCTTTTGGCCTTTTTTCTCTCTCTCTCTCTGTGTCTTCGAATCCGTCTCCGTCGCCGCCTGCGGATGCTGCGGAGTGTCGCTGGAAAGAAACAAAGAGAAGAGGTGATCGAGGTAGTACCCGACGTTGTCGCTGACGTCGGGCTGGTTTCGTCAGAAGAAGAACAGAGTACAGAAAAAAGTATTGAAAGGGACGACCACCCATGCATCGGTGTGCCTCCACCGATTCCACCCTGTTGCAGCGGGTAGTCTTTTTTATTTTTGCTTCTCTTTATTTTACTGTGTGCAGCCTTTTCACTTTCTCTTCTTTTTATCTTTCTCTCACTTTTGCTTTGATAGGTTTATAGAGCTACTCTCTTCATACCAATATATAACCAATATATGAGTAAATTTTAGTTCTTTGACAGAGATATCATAAGAAGAAAAGAAAAAGGACTCAGTTGTATTATTGGGATACATAGTTGAGACATAGGTTTGAACTAGTTGGAGTTGGGATACTACTAATAGTTTAGTGGTAAAAGTCATATTTTTTGTCGAGTACCACTTGTTAAATTTGAAATAAATTTTAAGTTTTAAAAGTTGTTATTTTCAAATGAAGGTGTACTAATTTAGCCGAGAAATCTTTTCCTCAACTGTTTAGACAAAACTTTGAAATTGCCGGTAACATATTTGTTTGTACAAGTTTTATTTTCGAAACACATAGGAAAAACGCATGTGCTCATATATATATATGCTGATATGCGCACCCTACAACTATAAACATTTTTTAAGGCACCAGGTCAACACGCTCCTGTATCATATCTTGATATAATCGTGCCGTAACAAGAATTTAACTGTGATGTCAGATATGATTGCTTGTTTCTAAACTTTTACCAGAAATGTTTAAATTAAAAATTATATTATGGCATATGTCGATCTCCGGTTGAATTTTTTGGAGGACCAGGTCATTTAAGTCATGGTTAATTTATGATACATGTTTGAACGGCACTCCCAAAATCAATTGTAGGACAACCCTAAACGCCGTTCTTATAGTGTTGACTCAGCGTTTCTTTTGAGACCACCTGACCAAACCCGTTTATTCAATGCTCCAAGTCAAACAGAAAATTGTACTATATATACACATTTTCAACGATGAACAATGCCACCGTATACCACATAGAAATTTTTTGTCAAAAAAGAAAAAAGTCTACACACACATCAGTATTTGAGAATCTCATTATTTGAACCAGCTAGCGCAACTGGAGGAGTACGCACGTACTCCCTCCGTTTCGAAATATTTGTCACCGTTGATTTTTTAGCACATGTTTGACCGTTCGTCTTATTCAAAAAATTTTGTGAAATATGTAAAATTGTATGCCTACATAAAAATATATTTAACAATGAATCAAATGATAGGAAAAGAATTAATAATTACTCAAATTTTTTGAATAAGACGAACGGTTAAACATGTGCTAAAAAATCAACGGCGTCAAACATTTCGAAACGGAGCGAGTAGTTTCTAACGCATTTTCCAACAGATGCCGTGAATAAACCCAAGTTAAAAACATATGCTAATTACTCCGTCCATTTTATATTATATATCATTTTGACTTAATCAAATTTCTTTAAATTTGGTCAAGCTTATAAAAAATATTTTAATACTTACAATATAAGAACAAACATATTATCAAAATGTATTCATTCTTAGATTTAATGGAACTAATTTAGTATTTTAGATGTTCTTAATATTTACAAATTTAATCAAACTTAACAAAATTTAGCTAATAAAAATCAAAACAATTTATAGTATGAAAACGGGAAGGAGGAACTAAAGCTTTGTTTGTTTCTTTTTCTCTCCATCATTCTAACGAATTTGTTGGGTTTTTTTTTTAGGATTGGACCAGAGAAGCAGAGACCGTTTGGTCGTCCAACGCATGAAGCAATATGGAACTGCAGTAGAAAAAAACAAAATACAAAGACCAGCTCAACGCCCCGATGGGTCAAGGCGTTTGCACGTTTAAAACTATAGTTCCCCCTCTCACGAGATCATGCGCGCCGGCTTCCCCACAGGACACGTCACCCTCCCTCCTCCCCCTACCCTCGCTGGTATTTATACCACCCGTCGCCTCCAAACCACGACGCCACCGCCATTCCACCTCTCGCTTCGCTTCTTCTCCTCTCTCTCTCTCTATCTTCACCTCGCATCGTTGGAGATATGGAGGGTGTTGACGTGAAGGCGCCGCGGCCAGGCTGCGGCGGCGACGACGGCGGCGCGGCGGCGGCGTCGTTGTCGGCGCGGCGGGAGGAGGAGGAGGAGGGGGCGGTGGTGGGCGGGGAGGACGAGCAGGTGGAGAGGTTCTACGCGCTGCTGGCCAACATCCGGGCGATGAGGGGCATGTACAGCCGGTACAATAGGGAGGAGGGTGACGCCGGCGGCGATGGCGACGGGGCGAGCGGGAGGAAGCGGGCGAGGCGCGCGGAGCCGCCGTGGAGGCCGGCGTTCAGGATGGAGGACTTCGAGTTCGAGGAGGCCGCCGCCAGCGCCGGCGGCGACGACGACGCGGCGTGCTCCGGCAGGACGACGAAGAAGCAGAGATCAGGCGGCGGCGGTCACGGCGCCGCCGTGGAGAAGCGGCAGACGGAGAAGGAGGCCGCCGCCGCCGCCGCAGACGACGACGACGAGGGAGGCGAGGTCGTCGAAGGGAAGGAGGAACACCGGGCCGCCGCGTCGAGGCCCACGGGCCCACTGACCAGTGACTAGTTAACTAGCTAGCTGATCTCGTTGGAATTGGTCCTTCGGAAACAGAAGGGATTTTCGTTGGACTTTTCTGATTGGTGTAATAGTTGGAAATGTTCACATGTATGATAGCACTAGTACTATCACGCAATCCATGTGCCAGTCTAACTTGATTTGCAAACTGCAATGTACTTATCAAAATTGATTACATGTAGTGGTGATCATGGACTATATATCCCAGCTGTGCATAGGTAATCCATTAGTATTTGAGATCAGGGTTTTCAATTTCGATTTTTTTTTCCGGGGGACCGAAGTTTCAGAAATTTCGAAATTTTTTAACAAAAAATATTTGAAATTTTGACTGATTTTCAATGAATTTAAATAAAATTTGATCAAATTCAAAAAAAATGCAAAAAAAAAATCCAAAAAATTCGAGCGAGATATTAGCTTGCTGATGGGGGACGAAATTTCAATCCCCGTTTGAGATAGACTAACACATATCACTCCAGTTTAAATTTGAACTGCTGTAATATATACATTTCAAAAAGAGGATTTAAGAAAGAAGGTCAATATTTTAAGCAGTTAAGCACCTCTGAAGATTAGGTAATGCGAATAGGTGTTCGATCTTCTGATAGTTTCTTTTTTGCAACGTCAGCCAATTATATCTTGAGATTAACAAAGTAACCATAGATATCTCGTTGTCGACGGCCGACCTACCACTAAAAAATAATTAGCTATAAATGTGATGATCTATGCTAAGTATATGATTTAAACTCGGATGAACAGCTTCACCCCAAGACAAAGAACCTAACCAGCTGAGAAAATAATTAGCTATAAATGTGATGATCAACGTTAAGTATGTAACTTAAACTCGGATGAACAGTTTCACTACAAGAAACCCAGTTACACTCAGTTCACAAGGTTAGTATTATAGTATATATAGTTTTCATGTCACTTACATGTAAACGGAAAGCATACTTCACAAGACAGGAATTTCGTAAAAGAAAAAGTTGAAGAGATCAAACTAATTAAAGTATATGGAAATCTTGCAAAACTCCCATATTATCGTCAAGAAACCCAAGTTTGTTTAATTCTCTCTAACCCTAGTTTGTTTAGTTTGCTCCAGGGTTCACCTTATTATTTGGATCGGGGTTACCACCACCTCGTGGTAGCGCGTTAACGCGATAATCGCATAAAAATCACATTAAAAAATTCGAATTCAAAACTCGGCGGTTTCGCGGTTTCACTGCAGTTACCGCACAGTTTACCACGATAGCCACGATATTCGTACGGTTATCGCGAGCTGTGTAGCTGAAATCATGTAAATGAAAAATAAATAGAAAAAAATAAAAAATATGGTTGAATATGTGTAGAAAACTAGAAATTGAGAATAATTGGAAGAATATGTAGGATACTTAAGGCCCAATATTGTCTTCCTTTTTCCAATTTGTAAACTATTTTCGGTTTTGACCTCAAATTTGAATTTAGCTTACTCTATTTCAAAAAATTTCTTCATCATTGGCAAGTACAAATTAAGAACTACATCCATGATTTTTTTACAATTTTTTTCGATTTTTTTCCGGAATTTGAATTTGGTCAAAATTCATGCAAACCATATCGTCGGTTTTCCCTACCGTACCCCGCGGTAAGCGCGATAACTGCAATAATCGCGTGATTATCATGCGATAAGTGAAACCCAGACTTCGCTCCCACCAGTGATGTGACAATTTTGACCACCGAAACCCCTAAGCATAAAGAACAGGACACATTTCTACGTACAGTTCATTCAGATCAACATTTCCTTGTAGGTGAGCGTGCGGTGTAGGTTCCACGTATAGTCTTCTCAATTTTCTATTTTTCTCCTCTCAAACACACCGAGCGTACAATCTGCACGAACGGACAAACTGAAACCAGAGGTAAAGTCAATACTAATATATACTAGAAAGCTAATTCCTCAATAGTGTTACAAAGTTTCTTAACGAACCGTGACCCGCTAATTGACTAGTACAATTATTGAAGTGAAACTGTGAGAGTACAAATAACTTTAACCGTAGGCTGCTAATTAAAGAAAATAGTAGCATACACACCATGCAGCGGAAGTATCGATGGTGTAGGCCACAGGGCCTGAGACATCTTGGGCTTGAGCTTCAAAACTCCATGTAATTTTCTTTAGATAATGTATGGCACTGATGGAGAAACCGTTTATAGTCCCGGTTCGTAACCCCCCTTTAGTCTCGGTTGTCCAACCGGGACTACGAATCCGGGACTAAAGATCGCTATCTTTAGTCCCGGTTGGTGATCGAGCTGACTTTTTTTTTATTTGCAAGGCCCTGTTGCTGCATGGTTTATATATATATATATATATATATATATATATATATATATATATATATATATATATATATAATATGCATATATATGTTTCAATACATATATGTATGCATAATATATATATTACATATATACATGTGTAATATATATGTATATATTAAAGCACTTAACATTTTATGTGCATATATGACCAAAATATATATTTACACTAAAGTAAATGTGTACAAATATAAAAATAGATATGTATTAATTACAATTCATTATATCCTAGCTAGCTACGACTTCGACGTAGTAGTCGTTATCTCAGAAGCTAACGGCTTATGAATTGTATTTCTGTCGTAGTAGAATTCACCCTCGGGATCAAGAACTTGTTCGTTGATGAATCCTATGAGTTGTTCTTGAACCACCGCGATAAATTCCTTTTGTGTGAGGTTATCCCTCATGTGAATAACCTATATATGAATGTATGAAATTAATTAGTAATGAACACATCGATACGTACGCAATGAAAGTTGGAATTTATTTATATGTACATCGAGCTCTCTTGTGGTGTATATTTGGGTTGTAAGGCAGTGGCAATACTCGCATACGTAGTAGCCGCACAAGTTAGTTCCCTGGTCTTGCTTTGCACACTACATATATATGCATGACAAACGGCGAGAGATTTAATTAATATACACTTATATTTGAATTAGAGATTCAATATAAATGTAGAGCATGTACTCACAGGAAATTTGAACCTCCGCCTAAGTTTTTCTTTCCAATTGCCGCGGACCAAATGACGGAACCGATACCAAGCCCTACATGGAGTTTAAAGCTATGATTCGTAGTAGCAATTAATAGCAAAATTCGTAATAACATTGGAACTTATAACATTACCTGTCTATCAGTTCAAAAACCTGGTCAAAAGTAGACTCATCTTTATTCATTGAGTCATAGACATTGACTCTGCAGGCCTCCAAGTCAAAGAGTAAAAGGACCCTGTGGAATCTGCAATATGTGTGAGGTGATATATGAAAAACTGTAGATCTATATATGTACGGGAACGAACTTTGTTTGGAAGACAGTAAAAACTAACGCTGTGTTGTACGGCAATAGTATGAACGTCTTGTAATGCTGCTCCTTCAGGAGATGGACGAGATTGTCCTCTGTGGCTTGCGGATAGTCGGTGATCATGTTGACGTTTACTTTCCGAGGGTCGATGAATCCAGTATCGAAAACCCCCCACCGTCGGGCCCTTTAAATCTCCATTCTACAACGATATAAAGGAATTGCTATATATATGGTGTACATATATATACAAGGAGCTAATTAAAGGAACGTAAGAAATATAACACAACGATACATACAAAATCCATGCGCTAAGAATAGATACGTCGAGGGCGTCCAGCTGGTATAGTTCGTAGATATCCTTGAAATTGATCCAGAGAACATCTTCCCCTTGTAAGAAGTCGGAGCTCTTGATCCTCGCACCGATAATCTCCCTACCGCTTGCACTCATCTCCATGTACCGTTGATGGAATTTGTACATCTGTGTCGGTAGAGACTGCAGCTGCTCAGGCTTGACAAGCGGTTTACCGAGTTCGTACTTGTGTCTCACTTCCGCCTTTGGGATTGGTGCGCCTTTAAGCAACTGATCCCTAGTTAGCCGGGTGTCAGAAATGAATTCTTTTATTCCAATTTCTTGCCCTGTCACCAACGGCTCGACCTCCTGGTTTGGTTACTCTCCAAGCTGAGGGACTTGTTTGTACTTTCCATAATATGTTTTCTTAAGTATTCGCTCATAGTCCGTTAGCTTTATGGCCTCCTTGGCTGGTGCCGACATACTCCTGAAGAATTTCTTGGCACTCGGGTCTATAGGAATCTTCTTTTCTGGACTCCGAGGCTTCAATTGCCTCTTCACTTCTGCTGCCACGTAAGCGTCAAGCTCCTGTTGCGTGCAATCGTACGGTGGCTCCTTGTTCTCGGCGGCGTCAACTTTCGCCTTCTTCGTTGCCCTTGTGCGGGCAGGCGGTGGTGCTTGGTGAGTTGTTGACTTGGAAGGTGCTGGAGGACACGGCGCAGGAGCCTGAGGAGGAGCCGGTGCAGGAGCCTGAGGAGGAGCCGGTGCAGGATCCAGGAGTCTGTGCAGGATCCTGAGGAGGAGTCGGTGCAGGATCCTGAGGAGGAGTCGGTGCAGGAGCCTGAGGAGGAGTCTGTGCAGGAGCCTGATGAGGAGGAGACGGTGCAGGAGCCTGAGGAGGAGACGGTGGAGGAGCCGGAGGGGATGGTGCATGAAACGCCGCTTGTCGCCCAGGGAGGATGATGTAGCGCTTGCGCCATAGTATAATGGCGTGGCTCGTGTCGCGTAGATGCATATCACCGTCTCCTCCAGGGTAGTCCAACTCGAGGTCCTCGTACGCGGCTTCCACCAGCTCAACTTCGACCCTCGAGTATCCTGCTGGAATCGGCCTGCAGTGGTAAGTCCCTGAAGGGTCCGTTGGGATGGCCATTCCCGATGCAACCTTCATGTGATGAGAGGTTATCTATTAGTAATCAACATAAGCAGAAACTTGCTGAATGTATATACCCAAAAAACATAGAACTACCTTGATTGAAAAGTTTTGAAGGGAATATGCAGCTCACATGGTGTCCGCTGCGTGATCTCATCAACGGGGCAGGTGGTTTCGTCCTGGGTTTGCATGACATCCATGCTCTGTGATCCTACCTGCCCCGTTGAGGCGCAGCTGCTACGATTGCCTGAGGGGCTGACCATTGCAGGAGGAATGTACGGCTGGGGATCCTGGCACCGATGTGCGGCCATGCGTTCATCCACCTTTCGTGCCACCTCCTCTTGCATGCTGAGCTCGTAGCTCGATACCCTGTACTCAAGATCTGTAATCTTCGCCTCGGTATCTCTCTTGCTCCTCATCCGACTCCTGTACGTGTGGATGTCCTCCTTGAATCCAATATTCCAAGGAACAACGCCTTTCCCACGTGTTCTTCCTGGATGCTCGGGAGTCTGCAGGGCGAGCGACAGCTCGTCCTTGTCTCTGTCGGGTCGGAACGTGCCCTGCGTAGAGGCTTCCACTGTATTCGTTAGTCGACTGGCAGCCTTGCGTATCTGATCGCTGAACACCAGGGAGCCATCAACTGGGTTAAGCGTTCCACCGTGAGCATAGTACCAGAACTTCAATCGATCCGGCCATTTAGCGGTGGCCGGTTCGATACCCCTCTTAATCAAGCTTGCCTCCATCTCCTCCTACTTCGGCATTGCGACGCTATAGCCGCCTGACCCCAAGTGATGATGGTACTTCTTCTTGACGGCATTTTCTTTGTTTCTGCCCATCATCGCTTGCCCTTGTTGCCGTGTCTTGTAAGCAACGAACTCGTCCCAATGATCCCTTAGCTTTAGGAATACGTCGAAGTTCGGTGTTAGTCCCTTCAGGATGTATTTCTTGTAGAGATCTCCCTTGAAGCTCTGGAACTGTTCTGCCATTTTCTTCAGAGTCCACTGTTTTACTATGTTCTCCGTACCCGCGGGTAGCGTGAACGTCTCGAGCATTGTGGTCCACAGCATCTCTTTCTCTAATTCCGGGACAAATCTGTCATTATCCCCGCGTGCCCTTGTTCTGCGCCAGCACACCGTGCTGACAGGCACATTGTCCCTCACAACCCAACCGCTGTGGCGTACAAAATTCTTGGCTGCTTCTGCCGGGGCACTAGGTTGGCCGTCTTCGTCCACCTCAGTTATGATGTGCCGACCCTCTATCTTCTTCGCGGCACCTCGTTGTCCGCGTGCCCTCTTCTGTCCAGCAGAGGGATGACTTCCACTAGCCTCCTCCTCCTCGTTCCCCTCCTCATTCAAGTATTGGTTTGGATCCTCGTTCCCCTCTTCTTCGTTCCAGTACTGGCTGCTTCCCTCTGCGATTGTATCGTACAGTATTTGTTCCTCATTGCGATCAGCCATCTGTGCATACAAAAAATATTTGTTAGGTCTATATATATGCTAAGTCTAACAATCTTATATTAAATCGCTACTAATCTTATATTAAAATTGTAATAATCATATATATATGCTAAGTCTAACAATCTTATATTCAAACTCTAATAATCCTATATTAAAATTGTAATAATCATATATGCTAAGTCTAACAATCTTATATTCAAACTCTAATAATCTTAAATTAAAATTGTAATAATCATATATGCTAAGTCTAACAATCTTATATTCAAACTCTAATAATCTTATATTAAAATTGTAATAATCATATATGCTAAAGTCTAACAATCTTATATTCAAACTCTAATAATCTTATACTAAAATTGTAATAATCATGTATGCTAAGTCTGACAATCTTATATTCAAACTCTAATAATCTTATACTAAAATTATAATAATCATGTATGCTAAGTCTAACAATCTTATATTCAAACTCTAATAATCTTATATTAAAATTGTAATAATCATCTATGCTAAGTCTAACAATCTTATATTAAATCTCTAATAATCTTATATTAAAATTGTAATAATCATATATGCTAAGTCTAACAATCTTATATTCAAACTCTAATAATCTTATATTAAAATTGTAATAATCATATATGCTAAGTCTAACAATCTTATATTCAAACTCTAATAATCTTATATTAAAATTGTAATAATCATATATGCTAAGTCTAACATTCTTATATTAAATCTCTAATAATCTTATATTAAAATTGTAATAATCATATATGCTAAGTCTAACAATCTTATATTCAAACTCTAATAATCTTATATTAAAATTGTAATAATCATATATGCTAAGTCTAACATTCTTATATTAAATCTCTAATAATATAATAATCTTATATTAAAACTCTAATAATCTAATAATCTTATATTAAATCTCTAACAATCACTTCTTTACCTCACTTGCCTGCGCGAATTCCTTCGATGGCTAGCTACCACTTCGGCTTGAGGGACGACGACGACATCTTCTCTGCAACATTACCAGGAAAATGTATGAGTCTAAACGGGCCAAGTTACATATATTGTATTTCACGTTTTAACCTATATATATAATCATATATGTATGCTAAGTTTAATAATCGTTTAATTATCTCGTTCGTACACGTTTCGCTCGCATTCGTTCTCACACTTTTAGTACAAGTGCATTCACGTTCGTAAGCGTTTCGTTCACGTTCGTTCGTGTTCGTTAACGTTTCGTTCACGTTCGTTCGCGTTCGTTAACGTTTCGTTCACGTTCGTTAAGCGTTCGTTCGCGTTCGTTCACGTTCATTAAGCGTTCATGCACGTTCGTTCGCGTTCGGTCACGTTCGTTCGCGTTCGTTCGCGTTCGTTCGCGTTCGGCAGTGGCGTCGGCGGAGCGGTGGCGTGGCGGCGCGGCGCGGCGGCGGCGTCTCGCGGCGGCGTCGGGGCGCGGTCCGGCGCCGTGCGCTGGCCCGGTGCCGTGGGGGCGCGGCGGCGGCGTGGCGTTGCGGCCCGGCGGCGTGGCGAGCTCGAGGCGGGGGCGGTGGCATGGCAGTGGCGGCGGCGTGGCGGCGCGGCGGCGGCGTCTCGCTGCGGTGGTTTGGAGAGAGAGAGATCGAGATCGACAGAGAGAGAGAGAGGGGCAGCGGCGGCTCTCACCCAAGGGAGAGCGGCGGTGGCGTCTGCGGCGGAGGCGGCGAGGACCGCCAAGCGACGGTGAGAGACGACGGCGGCATCGGCGCGGGGTTGCCCTAGGCAGTGGCGGCGAAGGAGAAGCCGAGAGAGATCGATCGGGGAAAAAACTTCTAAGTGTTGGTGGAGAAGACGAGGGCGCATCGGGAATATATATACCCCCACATCTTTAGTCCCGGTTCGTAAGAACATCCGGGACTAAAAATATCTTTACTCCCGGTTCGTAACAACAACCGGGATTAAAGATAAGATCTTTAATCCCGGTTGTTGTTACGAACCGGGAGTAAAGATATCTTTACTCCCGGTTGTTCTCACCAACTGGAACTAAAGATCTTTTCCCGCTATTTCCAAATTCTTTTTAAACCCGGTTAGGGTTAAGAACCGGGACTATAGATAATAGCACTGAATTTTGAATTTCATTACATATGTGTTTCTAAAATAGTAAATAATACATTACAATTATTTAAAGTCGAAAAATTAATGACAAAACCTTCGAAAAATTATTGTTGTCTGTAGTAAACTAAGTAGATAATATATAATTAGCACATGAATGATTTAAAATTGTTAAAAATTCTAATAATCATATATAATTAGCATATGCATGATATTAAATTGTTAAAAATTCTAATTAACATATATAAATACCTCGTGCATGATTTAAAACTTTCAAAAATTCTAATAATCATATAAAACTAGCATATGGATGATATTAAATTGTTAAAAATTCTAATTAACATATGTTAATACCACATGCATGATTTAAAATTAATAAAAATTCTAATAATCATATATAATTAGCATATCATGATAATAAATTTTTGAAAATTCTAATTAAAATATGTAAATACCACGTGCATGATTTAAAACTTTTAAAAATTCTAATAATCATATATAACTAGCATATGGATGATTTCAATTTGATAAAAATTCTAATAATCATACATAATTAACATATGCCATACAACAATTGATTTGTATGGATATTCCATAGATCCAAAATAGTTTACATCGTGTACACAACAATTACGGTAATACATCGGCGGTGACGGTTGACCACACGTACTTTCTCCTCACTATTGTTCCTTCCTTGTGATCCCTACATGAGTAAGGGGTGTCTTCATTTGATAGGAGGATGCTAGGGTCAATCATTATCGTGAAAGGAGGTTGCCCATCAAACTGATCGTAATCATCGTCAGTCTTGTCCTCTACTCCGACGATTTTTCTTTTTCCTGGGAGAACCACGTGGCGCTTCGGCTCGTCAGGCCCTTTGCCCTTTTTTCCTTAGCTAGACATGTCCTTGACATAAAAAACTTGCGTTACATCATTGGCAAGGACAAAAGGTTCGTCCGAGTATCCAACCTTGTTAAGGTCAACCGTTGTCATCCCACTGTCATCAATCGTTACGCCTCCACCAGTCAACCTAACCCATTGGCACCGGAACAGAGGGACCTTGAGAGGTCCATAGTCAAGTTCCCATATGTCCTCGATGGCACCGTAATACGTGCCAGTTGTACCATCGTGTCCCATGGCATCGATACAAACAGCGCAGTTCTGGTTCGTGCTCTTCATGTCTTGGGCTCTCGTGTAGAATTTGTACCCATTGATTTCATATCCCTGGAATGTCGCGATCGAGCCAGATGGTCCCCTCGCCAGGAAGGCCAGTTGTTGATTAATCGTCTCGTTACCCATGAGATGTTGTCGCAGCCACGCGGAGAAAGTATCAATGTGATGCCGTGTAATCCATGCATCGGACTTACCGATGCTTCTGGCACGAACTAGAGCCAAGTGCTCCTCGATGTAAGGAGCCACCTATGAAGATTGTTGCAGAACCGTGAAATGGGCTTTACAAAATAAATTGTTGTCTACCGTCATTATTGCTTTCCTTCCGAGAGTCCCCTTTCCCCTAGTCTCCCTTCATGGCATGATTCAGGTATCCCGATTGGGCGAAGGTCTTCAATAAATTCTACGCAAAATTCAATGACCTCCTCTGTTCCATACCCCTTGGTGATGCTTGCCTCTGGACGAGCACGGTTACGAACATATTTCTTCAAAACACCCATGTACCTCTCGAAAGAAAACATGTTGTGTAGGTACACAGGGCCGAGAATACTGATCTCTTTGACAAGGTGACAAAGCAGATGCGTCATTATATTGAAAAATGAAGGTGGAAATATCAACTCAAAGCTGACAAGACATTGCACCACATCATTCTGAAGGGCTTCTAATCTATCCGGATCGATGACCTTCTGCGAAATTGCGTTCATGAAAGAACATAGCTTTGTTATTGTTGCCCGGACATTGTCTGGGAGGATACCCCTTATTACAAGGGGTAGCAGCTGTGTCATCAACACGTGACAGTCATGAGACTTTAGGTTTGTGAACTTCTTCTCCTTCGTGCTTATTATTCGCTTTATATTCCTGGAGTATCCTGACGGTACCTTGATGCTCTCCAAGCATTCAAACATACCATCCTTCTCTGCCATGCTAAGAGTGTAGCTGGCTGGACTCAAGTAATGGCTTCCTTTCTCCTTTGGTTCCGGATGAAGGTTGCCGCGTTGTTCCATATGCTTCAGATCATTACGTGCTTCCAGTGTATCTCTCGACTTTCCATATACACCTAGGAAGCCAAGAAGGTTTACACAAAGGTTCTTAGTGAGGTGCATCATGTCGATTGCGTGGCGGACGTCCAAGAATTCCCAATAGGGTAACTCCCAAAATATGGAGTTTTTTTTCCACATCGCCGCGTGACCATCTACGCTCTCTATAGGCTGGCTGCCAGGCCCCTTTCCAAACACTACTTTAAGATCTTTCACCACAGCAAACACTGTTTTACCGCTGCAATGTTTTAGCTTCGTACGGTGGTCCACCGTATGTTCAAAGTGCTTGCCTTTCTTCCGTACTGGGTGGTTTGCTGCAGGGAATCGACGATGACCCATGTACACAACCTTCCGACAGTGCTTAAGATACGTACTTTCTGTTTCATCCATACAATGAGTGCGAGCCTTGTACCCCTTGTTGGACTGCCCGAATAGGTTGCTAAGTGCAGGCCCTCGATAAACTCTTTGGACTGCCGGTCAGCGTACATCCATTGCCGATCCATCTACATGAAATGAAAAAAAATCGCACATAAATAAATTTTCGTACAATAATGACAGTCAAACAGTAATGATAAAATAATTAAAAACTCTTTCGACAAGCAATTCTTATTAACAATTTTTGAAGTTCTAAACTAATATTAATGTTGTACTTCTCTTAATTTTCAATTTAGTTTGTTTTCTATTTTTTAAGATTAATGTTCATCATATTTTAAACTATGAGAATAAAATTTCTACATATTCTTCTTCCCCACACAAATTTTCTCTCTCATCAACTTACAACAAAGTTTTGGAGAAAAAAATATGTGAAACATAGCTCCAAAAGTAATATAACAACAAAAAACATTGGAGGATGAAGTTACTAACCTTTTAGACACCTCCGATTTATATATAATCACTAAAAAAATTTCACAAGAAATTTTGGCATGACCTCCCCTCTTTCTTTGAAAAATTTTGAAGCTTGCTCTCGGGCTGGAGGAGGAAGAAGGCATATATAAAGAGGGGGGATCTTTAGTCCCGGTTGGTGTGGGCTAAAGATCGCCGATCTTTAGCCCCGGTTGGTAACACCAACCGGGACTAAAGTTAGGATCTTTAGTCCCGGTTAGTAACACCAACCGGGACTAAAGATCCCGGGGGCCCTGACAACGTCTGACATCTCTACAACCGGGACTAAAGCTGATCTTTAGTCCCGGTTGGTGTCACATATGCCCACTGTAGCCACCAACCGGGACTAAAGATCATCTTTAGTGATCTTTAGTCCCGATTTTAAATGGATCCGGGACTATTGTGGATTTCGGCCGACCGACCAAAGATGGTTTCTTCACCAGTGTGAGAATTTTCAAAAATATATAATGCCTAACTAAAATCGTCAAATTCAGTCTTAGACTTGCAAAAAAAAAAACATCCACCACTGATGGTATAGTCTAGTAGTTATTGATGCACAACTCACCCACTGGGGGTTTTAAATCCTAATGCCTTCAATAGGATTTTAAAGAATCCACGTACTTAAAAAAGTATTTGAATATGATATGTAGTGGTGTGTATATGCATCTTTAGTATTCAATGTAATCGAATAAAAAATCATACATAGGATTTCAACTAACGGTTCCATCCTAAATGTAGAGGTTGGAGATATTTTCATATAAAAGAATACAAATAAAACAGTAAAGATCACATGAGGTAAAAGAGTTAAAAAAATAGATTAATTCATAAGTACAGTGGTAAAAGATTAATTGGTCAATGGTGTGTGGTTTATATGAAACACTATAACCATAATATCCGAGATTATATGTTTCAGTGTTATAGATAAGGCATACATAATATATATTTTTGTGTTAAACTCAGTGGGACCTACCATATACTAAGTCTTATACAGAATCAATCCTAATATATGAAAAGTATTCTAGATAAAGAAAGAGGAAAAAGAGTTCTACTCAGATACTACCAGGACTATTTGGATCATATAATACTTGCCTACTTAGTTTTACATAGAAAAAGGCGCACCCGAAGATATAAATACAAGTCCCAGCCAATACAGATCTAGACAAATACGAAACAACTTCAAACCTCACCAAGTTCGTAGTACTCGAGAAATAAGATTACATTAGTTGTCGACCACATGTGAGAGCTCCATGCGGCTAGGCCAACAACGACTAGATTAGGTCATCCCAAATATTATACTCGCGTGATGTTGATAGATAAAGGCAACACCGGCTTCAACCAAGAAGAGCAGGGCTATTACTTGTTAGTTAAGATCATGACTATGTATAAAAATCCTTGTCTTTCATCTCTTTTACTTCAATTTTGGTGACACCAACAACCCCCATACTCTATAAATACCATAGGTGGATATAGTACTCTCTCGTTAATATGTCATGTGTCAAAATTTATGGAGTATGTTTTATGTAATCAATACTCCCTCCGTCCTATAATATAAGGGATTTTGAGTTTTTACTTGTAACGTTTGACCACTCGTCTTATTCAAAATTTTTTGAAATTATTAATTATTTTATTTGTGACTTACTTTATTATTTACAGTACTTTAAGCACAACTTTTTGTTTTTTATATTTACAAAAAAAATTTGAATAAGACGAGTGGTCAAACGTTGTAAGCAAAAAACTTAAAATCCCTTATATTGTGGGACGGAGGGAGTATTACTTAGGGTTATACTAGAAAAATGCCTGTGTGTTGCAACGGATAAGATGTTTTTGAATCAGTATACGTTATACTCCTTTCTTAGTTTTGGACCGAAAGCCAATCCCTTTCTTCTTTTTCATCCCTAGCCTAGTCTGCTACCTCCCTCCACTCGGCCTACCTCTCTTTGGTCCAACTTACAGCTGGAGTCGTAGGTCTAGGTCGCACGTCTTCAACCTCCAGAAGATGGTGTCGTGCCCGTACAATGCCGTAATTGATTCTCCCCATTAAATCCGTCTGAATCTTTCTCGATCTTCTAAAATTGGTTTAGGGTTTTTGATCCACTCGATTTTCTCTTTCCGTTTTTTCCAAAATTGGAGCGAACAAAACTTGGGATAAAAATGGCCGAGGAAGCTTGCCGGCCTACCATCATCGACGATGGTTAAATAGAGATTAAATCCGGCCAATTAAAGCCGGATTTAAGGGGCAAATCATGGGGAAATGACGAGGGATGAGTGTGAAATCGATTTTTACAATCAATTGGAGGAGGAAACGCATAGAGAGACATATCGATGTGGTGGCAGAGCTAGAGATAGGTATAGCGAAGGGAAAAGACAGTGACGAAAAGAAAACCGAAAAGCTAGAAGCCCTTACCGCGTGCGAGAAAAAAAACCGCAATGAAAAAACGGTGGCGGAAAAAAACCGTATGAGAAAAAATGAAAAATAATAAAACCGCGACGGAAGAAAACGACGAAAATACGAACGGAGCATAAAACTTAAAGGCTTACAAATAAGATCCGGATAATAATAATAATAGAACTGGAAGGCTTACAAGTTTTTTTATTAGGTATATAGATTACAACTGAAACATAAAATTAAAACCGATTCAAACACATATGACGTACTAAAATTCTAGCGGAAATATTTTCAGTTTTTATAATAGTGTAGAGATGAAATTTACTATAGACAAATAAGATCAGTAACTTGTTATATAGGTTCCCCTGATTAAAAATGTCGATAGGCTTGAAATCGTTAGACATCCTGCTATAGATCGAATTTGACATTATATTCCATGAGAAACTCTCATTCCAAAAGATAAAAGATATGTTCGTCCCCATATTCTTCGATAAAAAGGTGCGGAATTCTAGAGGAGAAATCATATTCTTTGCTTGGATCGATATGGAAGTGCATACTGTATGCTTCGGACGGTTTCTTCTGTTGGCTGTCAAATCCAGAATCAAACATCAACAGATCCGGCGGCAGTATCATCTCCTTCTCTGGCGTGCTACGAAATGATGCCCACACACTTGCACACAGTAATATACTCCCTCCCTCCTATTAGAATAGGTACAATAGCAGACTATAAAACAGCTATGAACACAGTTCGAGAAGATAAAAGATAAGAGAGAATAGCAGCGGGGTACAGATTTGTAACTAGCTGTAGCACGGATTCTAAGATACATGTGTATGATAAGTGTGACCAAATATTAATTGTGCAGTATATGTTTATAAGTCACTATTGTATGAATTGGCTATTAAGTTGACTATAGATGATTTGAAGCCAACGGTTGGCTATACTATTAAACTTGCTCTTATAAGTGCAGCCATAAATTTTCGTGTCTAACGTTGGATCGCCCGTCTTTATCATCTAATAAAGTACTATTCATATTTTATCATCTAATAACAATAAAGATATTAATCACAAAAAAACCGAAAGGAGTAATAATGGAGTAGCTCGTTGAATAGAAACATTTCACGCCAAACAAACAAACCGACAAATCTCGCAGGCAGGCGGTACAACATCGTGCGACACGCGCGCGCGTGCTCTCCCCTGAAAAAAAGGGCCCGATCGATCGATCGAACCACCACTCCGTATAATTCCATGTGCTTTGATCACCTGCTTTGTTGTGGAGCACACGATCGAGCACGAGCGCACCGCGCGCGCCTGGCCTGGCTGGACCGACCGACCGGCTAAGCCACCACTTTTGCCTTTCCTTAAACCCGTGCGCGCTGACGTCACGGCACGGTCGTCAGCGGCCCCCCGTTCCCGTCACACACACGTCCCCGTTGGCCGTTGGCGCCTCTCGTTTTTTTGTCGTGTGCGCCTGCGTCACCCGCTGACGTCACCCATGACCCAAACCACAGTCGACGTGGAATGGAATACTGTTCGTCCTTTGGTTTACCCGATTTGTCCCCACCGACCAGCGACCTGACGTCCCCATTTTGGGGCTGGATGGGCGAGGGCAGTTTCGTCACTTTTGCAGCGATGATTAAAGAGGAAGACCGGGGGCGGGGGCAGGGCAGATGCCTCTTTTCATCAGGGTCATAGTTTGTTTTTTTAGTGGTTTGGTGACTGGGTTGTGGGGCCCGAGACAAAAGGACAACAGTATCGCCATTTGCAGCTGGGCTATTTTCCCATTCTTTTTATTTTTTTTTAAAAAAAAGAGAGTGTACAAACACATACGTCTGTAACGTGAGCACGCTGTTGTCAGTGAGTACGTACATTACCTACTACTGAAAGAATCACACTACTATTAACGAGTACGTATGTTGCTTACCACTGAAAGAATAATTAGCTGTGAATAAGAATACTCGTGTCAAATCTAGGATTTGACCCTCTATGGCCTAGTTTCATCACGAGAAACCTAACCAGATAAGCTATGCTCACTTCGCTTTTTAAGTTTATGTTTTTAGAGAATATGACGATGTTTTTTATAGTAATAAGTACTGGTGCTGGCAGTTGTACATGCTCCATTATTTTTGGAGGACTACAAGGCATTAGACGGTCATGGCAATGGCATAATTATATATACATTGTTATGCTTACTTGCTCGGTTTAAAAGAAAGTGGAATATTCCTGTAGAGTGAGCCACCAAATCATATCGATGTATTGATTTGATGGAGGAATATTTTTCTGGGTAAGATGTGATAATTACGTTTGCATGTGATTTGGTTAGAAAAAGAAACTATTTTTCAAATTTCTATTAATGATTGTAAGTGGATTTTCATATGAAACTAGATTTTAAGAACCGCTACTTTCTTCGTTTTATATTATAAGTCGTTTGACTTTTTCTCTTAAATAATTTAAATTATTTAGATCTGACCAAGTTTGTAGAAAAAAATATCAGCATCTACACCACAAAATTAGTTTCATTAAACTTAACATTAAATATATTTAGACAATATGTTTCTTTTGTATTGAAAATGTTAGTATATTTTTCTATAAATCTGATCAAATTTAAAAAAGTTTGATTAAGAAAAAAATCAAACGATTTATAATATAAAACGGAGGAAGTACATAATTCTAGTTGCTTATGTTTGGACTTACTTCACAATTCTTAGTTACTTTATGTTCCTACTAAAACAATTTTAGAATCAACTAATACAAGTTCTGTTCAGTTTATTTTCTTTTTGATTAAGTGAAGACGCTGATATGCACACTCTATTACGCACACTCACATTTTTTTAAGGATTATATGGAAGATGTACGCGTGCACACTTTGCGCTCTGAATTTTGAGTTACTTTTGTTTCTTCTAATAAAATTTTAGAAGCAACAGAAACCATTCAATTTAGCATCACCTCATTAAAATCCTATAAAAAATATGCGCAGATAATATCTTAATAATATTAGAACATGGATAGAATCATACACCATAATCTATTACACATAAAAAATATATTAACGTACAATTTTTTTTGCCCGTTCATAAAAAAAAAACACCAGTGCCTCTCAACAAACCGTTCAAATTAATCCTACATGAATGGAAATATATATACATATGGAATTGTTCATTCGGCGTCTGCGCTACTTTTGAATCTCTACCACGTCCGTTCAAAGTTCAGACCTTTGTATATCTCTTGCTCCTGATTTGACTTATTTGAACGGTAATGCTTCCGTTATATATATGCATCTGATTCCGATCGAATTAAGACGTGTCTAACTTCGATCGATCAGATCAATGGTGCTGTGGCAACCTGGCAACGAAGACGGCGCTTTTGGATTTACGTATTCGAGAGGCCGCCTAATTAACGTTTAATTAATTAATTAATCGTAAATGGTCCGGTCTAATCCAACGATCGAGATGTGCAGTGTATAGTGTGTCGATGATGCTGCACAAATTCAATTTTAACTTCGCTTTCGTAATCTGTTGCTATAAATTTACTCACCCTGCCTGCGCCATTCTCCGCAGCAGCCAGCCTAGCTAGCCCTAGCCTACTCCCATGGAAGCCGGCGGCGGCGGCGAGAAGAAGGCGGCGTCCGTGGCGCCGCGCGACGCCGGCGACGCTCCGTCGTCACCGCGAGCGGCGGTGGGAGGAGAGCAGCAGAGCTCAGCGGCGGCGGCGTCGAGTGGCGATGGTGTGGCGGCGGAGGCGAATGTGGATCGGAGCGGCGGTGTCGCCGCCGCCGGCGAGGAGGAGGAGGACGAGGACGACGAGCAGCGGGCCGTGGAGAGGTTCTACGCGCTGGTCGCCAACGTGCGGGCCATGAGGGGCATGTACAGGAGCAGCGGCGACGGCGCCAGCGCGGACAGCGCCAACGGCGGCAATGCCGGCGGCGGCAGGGAGAGGAAGCGGGCGAGGCGCGCCGACCAGCCGTGGAGGCCGGTGTTCAGGATGGAGGACTTCGCCGACGACGTCGCGGGCGGCAGCGACGCCGCCACCACCAGGCCGGCCAGGGCGGACGACGGCGCCAGAGCGCCGCCGGTAGAGCAGGCGGCGCCGGGAGTGGATGGCAGCGGCGACGTGGAGCTTAGGAGAGGCCGTCGCCGTCGCGCCGCCGCGTCCACCTCGCCGCCTTCGCCGCGGCGCGCGCCGCTGCCATAGCCGTGGGACGAATTAACTTCTTTTTTTTTTTTTGGCAATGAATGTTTGACTAGTCGGCAGGTTAGCTAAGCTTGGCGTGAAACATCTGTGGCGTGCGCACGATGTATTTTGTTTGTTACCACACGTTTTTGTGTGGTATGTTAATTGGTACACCAATTAATTTCTGCGGTAGGACGCATTTGTCACGCGCTTACTTCTTTAGCAAACTTTCGCACGACTTATCGCTTTCGATCATTAATGTTTGAAGTTAGTATTAGATTCGATCTCACTCTAAAATTAAAGCATCAGGCCTTAGCTATGATCTGTTAACAAGATACTACGACACTAAAAGAGTGAGCTAAGCTATCTCTGACTTTAACAAATATATGTACGTGTAGGCCGTAGAAATTCTACACAAAATATCCATAGCATATATATTGCCTAATCTTACCAAGGTTGGTGTTTACTGTTTAGATTGAGATTGAAGATTTGCAATTAGTCTGACTTAGAAGACTCATTATTTTTGGATGTGGAAGCTGGAGGTGTTGAGCCCTTGATGGAGCTAGGTTCACTATAGTTGGACTTCAGAGTTTTCTTTTTTCTCTTTTTTTATCGAAACTAGCTGGGTGACCCGTGCAATTGCGCGGCTAGCATCTAAACAAAATCATATATTTTTCAGTATGATTTTACTTAAGATTTATTAAATAGCTATCCCCGTATTTCTAGTTATATAGTTTTAAAAGTCACACCAGCTGCTACCCCTTACTTCTGTCATATTCTTCTTTATTTGTTTGCTCGGTCTACCTCTATTTCTATTCATTCTCCTTGAAATCTTTAAAAATTGGATCTTATAGCTTTTTAAGTTTATTATCTCGTTAGGTTTTATTTTTATAATTTCTAGAAGTCCCCTCAAATGCTGCCATTATATTCCTCTACGACCCATTCATTGTCTTTTCTCTTTATTGTCATTGGGATTTTACAAATCGAATATAATTATCGTTCGGGTTTATTTTTTACTTTCTATAAGTCCCGCCAAACCGTCATCGGCTTTGCCATTATACTTCTTTATGGCTTGACCGATGCCTCCCTTCTTCATTGTCATTGAGATTTTAAAATCGAACATGATTATCATTGTTTTTTTTACTTTTTAGAAGTTCTGAACCTTTAAAAATTGGATCATGTAGTTTTTAGAGTTTATTGTCTTGTTGGGTTTTTTTATATAATTTTTAGAAGTCCCGTCAAACGATGCTACTATACTCCTCTACGGCCCATCCGACCGCCTATTCTTTATTATCATTGGGATTCTAAAAATCGAACATAACTATCGTTGGAATTCATTTTTTATTTTCTAGAAGTCCAGCCAACCGTCGGTGACTCTGCAACTGTACTCTTATACACCCCGTACGCTGCTTCTCCTTTTTATTGTCATTGAGATTTTAAAAATCGAATATGCTTATCAATGGGGTTTATTTTTCTTACTTTTTAGAAGTCCCGGCAATCGCCTTACTCGTTTGCTTCACTGCCTGCTTGTCGTCCCTCCTTTTAAACATCATTAAGATTCTATTTGATGTTTTACTAACGGCTTTTATATGTTGTATCAACCGCCAGCACTCTACTTTTTTATAGGCCTGTTACTTAATTTATCTCGCCATGTGTTTTAGATGGTCTTTTTTTAATAGTCTTTATTTTTACCATTAATTTTTGTTATTTATAAATTGTATTCCTAATTGAATTTTTAATTTTTATAATTTCCGAATTTATTTTTTTCAAATTTTAATTAATACCGTATAGTGTTCTTTTAATATTTTTATTTTTTATTTTTTGAATTTCAGTTGTATCAAAATTGTATTACTACTTGAAATCTCTTTTAGTTTTTTTTTAATTTTAGATATTATTTTATTATTTTATTCTGAATTTTAATTAATCTCGTATTGGGTTTTTATATGGATTCTTCCTCCAATATTGCTTATTTTTAATTCCGAATTTCAGTTGTTTTTAAATTGTATTTCTACTTGAACTCTTCTTTTCTTTTTGCTAATTTCGGATTTTATTTATATTTTTATTCTGTATATTAACTAATCTCGTATTAGGTTCTTATATGGACTCTTCTCTCAATATTCCTTATTTTTAATTACGAATTTCAGTTATTTTTAAATTATATTTCTACTTGGACTCTTCTTTTATTTTATAATTTCAGATTTTATTTTATTTTTATTTCGAATTTCGATTAATCTCGTATTGGGTTCTTATATGGACACTTCTTTCAATATTTCTTATTTTTAATTCCGAATTTCAGCTATTTTTGAGTTGTATTTCTACTTGGACTCTTCTTTTCTTTTTCTCCGATTAATGTGGGAATTTCTAGCCCCACAGCGAATGTGGTGCCTCCTTTTAAGGCTGTTTTAATAATATAATAGATAGATAGATAGATAGATATTGTGATAAAACCGATGATGGCATTGAGTGGAAACATGCAGCATCGTTGGGCCATGGAGGACAGGACAGGGAGACTGGCACATTAGGTTGACGGAGTGATAGCCACGGGACAACAGCCAGGAGAGATGGCGAGCTCTAGGGCTCCCTAGGGCTCGTTCGTTTCAAAGGCATTAGGGCTCATTCGTTTCAAGGAATTGTAAAGAAAAAGTACATAAGTATGCAATACTTAAATGGACATCAAATTGTCATTCGTTTCAAATGAATCCACCGAAAGAGAATTTTCAATTCTATCCCTCCAATTTTAGGGGGAAGACAAAGGAAAGAACAATCCACTCTTAACTCAATGTTTTCATGTTCTTTGGATTGTTTGTTGCACAACTATAGACAAGTTTTCTATGTTTTTCAATCCAAAGTTTCCACATGTATTCTCATACTATTCTTTTTTTTCTATTCGTATATTTTGAAAATCCTACAAACCAAACGAGCCCCGACTGGAAATCAACTATCGAACTATCTTCTAGTTTATCTTTTTTGTTAAAAAAGGAAGAAAAAATTTAGTATAAGACTCAAAAACCTTGATAAATCGAGTTGAACTTGGACAAATACATGGCTGGTTCTTAAACTTGTGGGGTGGTGTCACTTAGGTCCATGAACTTGCAAAACGCACATCGAGGTCCCTAAACTTGCTTTATTATATCATCCCGGTCCAAAATCTCGTTTGACCGTGGTCTTGCCTACGTGGTACGCCACGTGGACGATAACATGTCATTTTTTTCCTTTTTCCCCTTTTCTTTTTCCTCCTCTTCTTTCTTTTATCTTCTTCCGGATTTTAAAAGGGATGGGTCCACAGGTCAGTCAGATACTAACATGCAAAAAGGTCCCTGAGCTGACGCAGAGCTAACTATGGCCGAGCTCGCCGGCGATGAACGGTGGCTTGGATGGCGTCAGAGTAAAAAGAGAAAATGTAGAGGAGTTCTTTGTGAAGCCAATGGCGGTTTTCTTGCAAGCCATGGTGGACAGAAAAGATGGTGGCGATGGTGGAAACAACGGCATGTCTCGGGTTGCTTGTGCATGTTGAGTTTTAGAGCAATGCGATGTGAGATGGTGCATGCATGTGGTCTTGCGGTACTCAAGGGTGCTCACCGAAGCTTGAACAGGGCACAAAAAAGTCTGGACAGCGACGGCGATGAAGAGATTGGCCCAGCGAAGGCGTTCTTTCACGGTGAACGGCGACGGCTTGATTCCTTCAATGGACTGCCATGCATTTATGCCCAGCGTGTTAGAAAGATCCTAGGGAGACTATAGGTGCAAGGAATCGATGTGGGGCTCACCGAGGAAGCGAAAATCGGCAATGGCACTAGGTGGCCGGTGTTGGGGAAGACAAAGGTGATCTCCATCTCCGGTGGACGAATCTTGAAGAATCTTGGGGGTTTTTGGAGAGGACTTCGAGAAGAAGATGTTGGCGCGAGGATTTGTTTTGCGGTGGTCCACAATGGTCAGGACGGCGATGATGTCGTTGCGGCGGTGCGCAGAGCGTGCTCCAAAGCTCCGGTGCGCACGACAGCGTTCCCGTCGATCCGCTGCACAAGAGAGGATGAAATCAAAAGGAGAAATCTTTGGCATGGTGAGGAGAGTATGGAACGTGGAAGGGATAGGGTTGGCGAAGACTCGTCGGCGACGCCGAGCGTCGTCTTCATCACGGCCGGTGGTGAGATTGAAGGCGAGGAGAGCAGCTAGAGCTCTCTCTCCCTCGGGGAGGAGGACGGCGGCGCTGACGGGAGAGATGGGGACAACGGCGACTGGGGGAGGAGGACGACGGCGCTGATGGGCCTCGTGAAGGGGCGGAGAGGCTGGCGGCGGCAACGACGTCGTCGACGGCAAGGAGGAGGAGGAGGGGAAGAGGAAGGCACCCGCTCCGGCTAGCCGCAGGCGCGCGCGTTGAGCTCGCCGATGCCTCCCCCCGCGCCCGCCGCCGCCCAACGAAGTGTGCTGCCCCCCTCTTCGCCCCACCACTCCGGCGTTGGCCCCCACATGGCCGCCGTCGCCGTCTAGCTCACCCTGCCGCCCCGCTGCCGCCGTCGAGCTCGCACCTGTCCCACTCCCTCTGGCGCCGCGCAGCCCCCGCTCCCGCGCCGACCGGTGGAGGCCCGGGAGAGAAAAAAAAATGAAGAAGGGAGAAAAAATAAGAAGTGAGAAAAAAATTTAAAAAATTCCATGTCATCGTCCACATGGCAAGACCACGGTCAAACGAGGCTTTGGACCGGGATGATACAATAAACCAAGTTTAGGGATCTCGATGTGCGTTTTATAAGTTCATGGACCTAAGTGACACTACCCCACAAGTTTAAGGACCGGCCATGTATTTTACTCTTGAACTTGAGAGTTAAAAGGTGATCATCCTATGGAGTTGAATTTGAGAGTTGAAACGATATCTGTTCTAAATTATTTTGACAAACTTTTTACAAACACCGATGTGTTACATTATGGTTGAATCTTGACTTTTATAACTTCTAGTTTACTCAATCGGACATTTGAGATTTTTGTTAGTAAGAAGTTTGTAAGGAAATTTTAGGACGTGTAGCATTACTCTGTGGAGTAGGAGGGTAGCTGAGGGTAAAATGGAGAAAATTTGAATGGGATGTGATTGATGTGAAAAGTACTACTACCTCATGTATGGCGCTGTTAACTTTTTTTTATAATGTTTGACCATTTGTCTTATTTAAAAAATTAGCATAAATATGTGAAACTATAAGTTAAGATTATATTTTATTTGATGATAAAACAAGTCACAATTAAATAAATAAAATTTGTACTATAAGACGAATGATCAAGCTTTATACAAAGAGTCACTGGTGTCATATATTTGGAAATTGAGGGAGTAGTATGGTTGAGTTGTATTTACTTTAGGATAAAAATTAAATCTAGAATTAGATCCCTCAGTATACTGCTACCCCCATAGTATGATCCCCTCAGGCAGCAAATGAACCTCCCAGTTTAGAGCCCCATTGGATACCCTAATAAGCTAAAGCAAAAGCTAAATTTTAAATTTTTAACTTAATTTTGAAGTTGATTTTAAAATAATTTAAATGTGGCATTTTTATATTGGATTTTGAGTAGATATATATATATATATATATATTACCTATAAATTAATTTTTCTTCCTTAAAAAACCGTTTTGGCTTATAAGACTTAAAGAACAATAATTCAGTATAAGACTTGAAGCCCTCAATAATTTGAGTTGAATTTGAGAGTTTAAGATGATCGTACTATGGGGTAGTAGTAAGGCCCTTCACAGTTGGCATTACTTCGTCCTACGTGGTGAAAAAAGTTGATGGGACCCATAGCTTCACTGGCTTCTTCGGTTCCAAGTGAAGGAACGAGAACCTCACTCAAAAAGTTGAGCGCGGGGCCCACTGATGAGAGGGATTTGGGTCACACGAGCCTGGAGAGATTGGGAGTGACCTACTTTTGTGTGGGACCCACTAGGATGAAAGTTCTCTTGGTTTTGGGTCACGCACTGTGGAGAGCGTGTCCTTCCTGCCAATTTCTTTGCTTCGTTCACTTTTTAGGGCCGAAGACACGCTATGCGTGCTTTGCACTGTTACTGCCCTAATAACATCTCAAAGTGAGCAGCCGACCTATAGAGAAAGTACGGAACCAGCAGCAGGCATCAGGTAGTTGGACTGTACAGGCCCTGTTTGGATAGAAGGGTTAGAGTTAGAGGTTAGAGTTAGTTTCTAGCTCTTAGCTAACCCTGAACTAACTCTAGCCCTAGAGGTGTTTGGATGGAAGGGTTAGATTGACAATAAATATACTTTTCCAATCATTTGGCTCCTTTCTAATCGGATTTGGTGTGGCAGACTCATGTGTGGCTTCCTCCCTCTCATAAATGACACAAACAAATCATATTTCACAAATGCGCAGATCGGTGGAGGCGGCGGCGCGGTTGGACGGGGGAGGAGCGGCTCGGGGGTGGCGGCGGCGCTGAGGTTGCCCGGCGCTGCGGAACGGTGGAGGAGGCGGCGCGGTTGGACGGAGACGGCGCGGCTCGGGGCTAGCGGCGCCGCTAAGGTTGGCCGACGGCGCGGAACGGTGGAGGCGGCGGCGCGGTTGGACGGAGGCCGCGGTGCAGGTAGTGGGGGAGGCCGCGCCGCGCGGATCGGCGGCGAAGGCGCGGATTGAGGACGGCGGTGCGGATCAGTGGTGGTGGCGGCGTGGATCGGGGAGGCGGCGACGACCAGCGAGAGGAAAAAATCGCTCCACAGTGCGGCGACCGTGCGGGATCGGGAGGAGATGGGGATCCGATGCGGGGAGAGAGAGAAAAGTGGCTTCTACAGTGGGCCCCACTCAAACTAGCTCCAATAAGCACCTCTTGGAGGGGCTAGTTTTTTTTGGGTTAGATGTAACTAGCCCCAATCTAACCCCTCATGTTTGGATCCTTTAGGGCTATTTGAGTCTCAACTAGCTCAAACTAACTCTAACCCTTGGATCCAAACAGGGCCTGTGTCGGCAAAACCACACACATCGAAAAGGATTTTGCACCCACATGCACACAGAAACAAGAATATGTACTCATATGGCATTTTGAATTGGTTTTTTTGCAACGCTTTACTAAACTTTTTGTTTATACAAATTATTATTTTTTATTTGGTGGCCGGCCAGATGGAGATGTGCCACTGTTACATGGATTGAAATTCATAGTACCTTTATTCCAAAATAAGTACACATTCACGAATTAGGATAAACTTAAAGTGACCTAAAAAATAAATACACATTTATACACGAATTCTATGTTTTAATTTATACATGATTCTATGAATTCTTTAGCCAGGATCCATGAAAGGAGCAAGAAGGGAACTTTACAACCCCTCTCCTCCCTTAAGAAAATTTTAAAATATCTAATTAAATGATTGAGATTTTAGAAAAAAAAGATTTACCACTATTGGCCCTAGCTCCTACTCCCTCCGTCAAAAGAACCAATTTAAGAGGAGATACTTTTTAATACAATGAATCTAGATCACATTTTTATATAGGTTGTTTTTTTTAAGTACGGAGGGAGTACTGCGTAAATTTGGTACCTTTGCCACCATTTGATGACTTAAGCCTTGCAAAACCATTATCGTTATACGCAAGCAAGCGGCAAATTTAACGATTCTTCAGGGGAAAAAGGGTCCAAAACCTCGTTCTTTCTTTCTACCCGCGGCTTCTCTGAGCTGGACCAATTGATTCACTACAACTCACAACGGCACAGCTTGTATTTGCACAGTTCGAGAGATATTTTGCTGGAGGGAATCGTATGCCAAGCGTATGTAAAATGGCCGGTATCAATGGCTATAAGCACATCTCATTCATGGGAATCAGATTACCTTTTATTTTCTTCGACAAGGATGCGTATCTGAGTTAGGATTCCCGCTAATCTCGACCAGTCCCAATCAACAATGTTTTAATCGAATTTCTGTATTGTTATTTTTAGATTATGTTAGCCAGTAAAAATACCCCCTTCTAGAGATGTGGGTTTCTAATTGCAAAAGAGGCTCACTTATCATAATAACTTTATTTGAGATCGGTTGTCTTAAACTGTGTCGCGACTTTAGGTCACAGACAAATTCGGGGATATGCGGGAAACCACAAATTCCCCACCTATCCTAAAGATGAGCTTGAATAGAAATGCTATGATGAATGATATGGTATTCTGTTATTATTTATGTATTGTCTTGTTATAGGGTTGAGTCTGATTTATATAGCTTAAAGAGATGTGTATAATATTACAACTTTGCCCTGAGGAAGGGCATAGAAAGTTACTACAATGTCCCATAAAGCACATGACCTAGGGGGACTTAAAGGTTCATTTAGGTGGCGTCAGCTTGTAAAAGTGGTTGGCGTGACCCCCACGGTGTATTCCTTTGGTCGATGGTGTATTCTACAAGTTTCCCTCCAACTTTATGTGAGCGATCTTCTCCTTTGGTCCACGAGTTAGAATGCTCTGGGCTCAAACCATATGTGCGTCGGTCATTAAGAGATTACCTGCCATGATTAAAAACCACTAGGAAGTTCTACGGGTGTAAGAAAAACCCACTTCATCCTTCCTCAATGGGTCGAAATATAAGTCACTGGTGAGAATCCCCTTTGGCCATAGGAAGTGGTTCGAATGGGATTTTCCCCTCTGACCATAGGGGATGGCTCGAATAGAGACTTTCCTCATTGGCTACAGGAAATAGCTCAAAAGGAAGTTCCTACTGGTGGATATCGTCTTGGGCAGCTCCATTTCAATTTAATTACCAAGGATGTTTAGACTGAATATGGGATGACATTTACCCCCTGCTACAACAAAATGTATGTCTGACATTGGTTTCGTAGAAATATTTGATTTAACAAGTAAAGTTGGGGATTTTTCTGGTGTGTTGCTTCCAGCCCGCATACACAATATTTCATTTAATCTAAATTCACAAACCGTAGACCGGATACTATTAAGTTATATAAAGCCTAACAATCTCAGATACTATTAAGTTCCTTGCCATTTTGATGCATAACAATCCTTCGGCATTTTCTTGCTTCAGAAAATCAGTTCTCCTGTTTCTTTTGCATTTTCATGACGATTCTTCCTAATGACTGTATTATTTGCAGAAGAAGTTTCAGCACTACCAATGCCATGAAGGCAAGAGGCTCAGGAATCAGAACAAGGCCATGGTGAGATGATCACTGCTGCCAATCAACCATCAAAGGCTCTACCCCTCAGAGACAAAGATATGACCACTTGTGCCATGCCATGAAAATGGATATTTTTTTTGTTATAACAAGTTTATGCTTAATAATCATTTAATCAGTTTACCCGGAGTAGTTTTCAATTTATACTTGGATTATTTTTTTTTGCCCATTGCATAGTAGTATAAAACAAAAAAAAATATCAGGGTGTAGGAGATGAGCCAACCCTCGATCGGTGGCGCTAGTGCATAGGGGGGTGCTACCCCCCTCCCCTCTATACTCTACTCTCTTCCTACCTCCTCCCCCTTCTCTTCCTACTACACCATAAATTAAAAAAAAAATAAAAAAACAAAGTTGGAAAAATTCATGTATAGAAAATACTATAATAAAAATAGAGAGAAGTCCATCACCGGTACCTAAACTTGTATCGTTGTGCCATCCCGGTCCCTAAACTCGCAAATCGACCGTTCAGGCCCTCAAACTTATTCGACTGTGTCATCCCGGTCCCTAAACTTGCAGATCACTCGTTTAGGTCCTCCAACTTGTTCAGTTGTGTCACCCCGGTCTCTAAACCCATATGTCAGCCACAACTTGTTCGATTGTGTTTTTTTTCCCCAAAATGTAATTTTAAAATTAAAATTTCAAAATCTATAAACATGAAACAATATTTTGGGACCCTAAACAGTTTTAATTCAAAAACTTTTCAACTACAAAGTTGTAGATCGCGTCGAGGGCTACAAGTTTGATATAAAGTTTGTCTTCATTAGAGTTCACATGAAAAAGTTAGGAATTGTTTTTAAATATAAAGTCTTTAGACCGTCTTATTTGACCCAAATGATATTCAAATCCAAGTTTAGAGACCGGGGTGACACAACTGAACAAGTTGGAGGACCTAAACGAGTGATCTGCAAGTTTAGGGACCGGGATGACACAGTCGAATAAGTTTGAGGACCTGAACGGTCGATTTGCGAGTTTAGGGACCGGGATGACACAACGGTACAAGTTTAGGGACCGGTGATGGACTTCACTCATAAAAATATTTTATGTATAGAAAATACTATAATAAACTTTAGGTGTATAAACTTTAGATGTATAGAAATACTATATATAAAAAGTATTTGAATTCAAGTTTAAATTTGAATTGGATATAATTCAAATTCAAATTTTAATCGGGTATATAAACTTTTGAATTATAAACTTTGGGTCTATAAACTTTAGTTGTATAAACTTTAGATGTATAGAAATACTATATATAAAAAAATATTTGAATTCAAATTCAAATTTGAATAGGATATATAAACTTTGGGTCTCTAAGCTTTAGGTGTATAAACTTTAGATGTGTAAATTTAAGGTGTACAAACTTTAGATACATAAATTTACTAAAATAGAAAAGTAACGTGGTGCTAAAAAAAAAACCCACGTGGAGGGGGGAGGGGGATCGGATCTGATCACCCTGGGCGATCGCTCGCCTAGTACGCAAATTCTACTCGCGATATATTCTCCCGATTAGGCCCAGCCCATCAGGAACCAAACCAGCCAGCCGGGCCACGGCCTCTTTTTACGCGACCACGAAGCGGGCCGGTCCGTGAGAGCCTGCACTTGTGCTGGGCCGCGAGTCAACCCAGATGAGCCCCAAGTACTCCGCCACATCCAAATCTGCACCGTTAACGCCGCATCGGACGGCTGTCAGCTCCCCTCCGGGAGATAAAACACCCTCCCCGCCCGATCCAGCCACCGTCGCCATTCTCTAGGGTTTATTCCCCGCCTCCCGCCGCCGCCGCTGCCGCCGCCGCAGGCTCGTCGCCGTCGTTGTCCTCGCCCGCGCGCGAGGAGAACGCTAGACTCCGGGCAAGATGGTCAGATCCGAACACCCTTTGCTCTCTCTTCTTCGCGTCGTCCAGTTATTTTCTTTTGTTTTCCTTTCCCAGTTCGTTCGGTGCCTTGTATGGTCAGTCCAGTTCTTGATTTAGACCATGATATATGCGATCGTCTAGTTGGCGTAGAATTACGTGCATTGTACCGGTGGAATCGTGTTGCCTGTGTTAGATCGCGCGGTTCGTTGATTTGTTCGGTTGGTTAGTTCTTACTAGATCGGTTCTTCTTTAGATTCCTGTCTTTTTGATCTATATGTAATTCTTTGTGGAGCGAATTCTTTCCCAAATATGTTATATTGGATCAGAGATCATTTTGGGTTAGTGCTCTGTGGGTGACAACCTGGTCAAGTGGTTAGTAAATGGCTCAACACCCGTTCTATTAGACATCCTTTTGGTAATTAGGAGTAACTTTCTGTAAAACTGTGATTCTCAATCATAAAACATCCTTTGGTAGTTATGAGCCATTCCATCTCAACGTTAAATGTTTGATGAACGCATAGAATCCCAAGGAATGATGACATAGGTTGTAAGTGCTTATTTGGTGAATCTTGTTTTTTACTGCATTGCCCCCTTCATTTATCTCATTTGGATTGATTAAACGTTCTCGATATGTATTTATATTGTTAAAAGAATCTCCTTTTGTGCTTAATAGGCGAGGGGTTTGAAGAAGCATCTGAAGAGGCTCAATGCCCCCAGCCATTGGATGCTTGACAAGCTTGGTGGAGCATTTGTAAGTACATTGTATAGCTGCAAGTTGTATCACGCAGTTCAAATGCATTATGTATAATGCTATGTGTTTGGTCGATTTTTTTCTGATGTTTATTTCCTGGGCAGGCACCCAAGCCTTCTTCTGGTCCCCACAAAGCTCGGGAGTGCTTGCCTTTGATCCTTATCCTCAGGAACAGGTTGAAGTATGCTCTGACCTATCGTGAGGTTATTTCCATCTTGATGCAGCGGCATGTTATGGTCGATGGAAAGGTCAGGACTGACAAGACTTATCCTGCTGGATTCATGGGTGTGTTCCCTGGTTTGCTACATCATTGTACTGCACACAAGAAGTCAATGTTTAATTAATTCCATGGAATCCCTTATTTGTTTCTTGTATCCTGCAGATGTTGTGTCAATTCCAAAGACCGGGGAGAATTTCCGCCTTCTGTATGACACCAAGGGTCGCTTCCGTCTCCACAGCATCAAGGATGAGGATGCTAAGGTTTATACTGAATTATCCATCCCTATATGGTTCATAATAGTAGGAACTTTTGCTTTGTATTCTTCTATGCAATACAAAAACAGACAACTAAAAACATCCTCATCAAGTGAATCCTGCGCCTTGCCTGATTTCAAGCAAACTTCTTGATCTTTAAATTCTACTAGTCATGTTTGCCTCCTCTGGCTGGTTTCAGCCTCCATTGGTACTGTTGACCCACAAATGTGTACGCCAGTGGGCCTGTTCCACCAGATGTAGCTTCATATCATGTTGTTCTGTTTAGTTCTTTATGTTTGAGTGATGTAGGAATTGAAGATAGATATCCTATTAATATCCTACTAATATGTGTTCCTTTTATAAAATTCTTATCTTTGTAGATTTACTTTGAGGTTCTTTTTCTTGTGCCAATGCGGTTTGCTTGGCTTGTGCCTTTTTTGCTTGACGAAGTTCTATTGAGTCCTACACTTTTGCTTTAAAATATTTACTGAAATACTTCTGTTAGTAATGCAGTTCAAGCTCTGCAAGGTCCGGTCTGTACAGTTTGGACAGAAGGGTATTCCTTTCCTGAACACCAACGATGGGCGCACGATCCGCTACCCAGACCCACTCATCAAGGCCAACGACACCATCAAGATTGACTTGGAGACCAACAAGATCGTGGACTTCATCAAGTTTGATGTCGGAAACGTCGTGATGGTGACCGGTGGGAGGAACACGGGGCGCGTCGGGGTGATCAAAAGCAGGGAGAAGCACAAGGGCAGCTTCGAGACCATCCACGTTGAGGATGCCCTCGGCCACCAGTTCGCGACCCGCATGGGCAACGTCTTCACCATCGGCAAGGAGAGGAAGCCGTGGGTATCCCTCCCCAAGGGCAAGGGCATCAAGCTCAGCATTATTGAGGAGGCCAGGAAGCGCAACGCCAAGGCTGCCGCTGAGGCTTGATTTCTGAAAATCTCCATGAATGAAACTGTTGATTTGAGCAGTCTATTTATATAGATTATTTAGCTCTTTAGATCATGTCCATTGGAGACTGTCAATTGGCGCTTCATTGTTCGATACTTGTCGAGCTCTTTTGAAACTATGAATGCATCATCTGTTACCTTCAGCATAATAGATCCAGAATCTTTTTTTATCTTGTGATCTTTCCCATATGAGAAGCTACCTTGCATACTGAAAATGCATATCCTTCAGTAAATTGGTTGAATTCCACATGTTTGGATTTGCAAGTTCGTATTTTTTTGGCCATCTTTTATGGGTTGTGATGGTGTGCTGGACATTTGCGATGGTTGAACAGCAAAATCCATGCATCCGACTGCTGGCTTGAGCTTTTGGATCTTGGTTTGGGCAAGTTTGAGGAACAGGATGCGCTGAAATTTTCATAAACTTCTTTATCCAGTGCACATTCAGGGGTATGGATTCTATGCATTCAGTGCACATTCAGATTTTGCACAAATTGTATGTAGCTACAAAATCTAATTGCGTGTAGCCAAAAGACAAAAAAATTCCGTTGCCGGGACTCGAACCCGGGTCTCTCGGGTGAGAGCCGAGTATCCTAACCAGCTAGACTACAACGGATGTTGTGCTGTGGTTGATCTTTGGTCATATATATCAACGTTCTTGATCACAGAGACAGTATATACGATGCGTATTGTCGTAGATGCAGCGTACAAATAATAAATGAATGTATTGGTTGGGTCGCGTTGGATATATACAGGACACAGCAGCCTAGGCTTGATTTGTTAGGAAACGATAAAGAAACAATAGATCAATGACAGAAGACACGAGATTTAACGTGAAAAATCCTTCTAAAGTAGGAAAGAAAAAACCACGGGCACCAGCCAGCAAAATATCTTCACTATATCTGGGGTGAGGTTACAACGCCTTACGGCGGCTTACAAGAGGTATATATGTGGTGGAATCCTAAAAGGGATGACGATCCATTTCGTGGGGGCTCCGCTCCCGCACCCCTGGGCGTCCCCAGGTGCACGGCTTAATAAAGGCTAGCTTAGCCTCCGCTACGCTCCGGCCCAAGCCTCCCGACGATCGGCCTTCGCTCCACTACGATAGAAGCTGGCCTTTATTAACGATAAATGAATTTGGATCACAACTCAACATTGACATGTTACCGAGAAAGGCCTCTACGGCCATAATGTCCATGGATGACCGACCACTCATCTGCACGCGCCGCTGCCTAGCTGCCTAGCCGAAGCACCTGCCATGGCCTCCCCTGTTGCTAGTATATACTACTCCATCCCTGAAAAAAATAAATTCTAGCTACTAACTTACACACGCATGTGCCTAGATCTATACTCTATCCGTACTCGTAAAGGAAGTCGTTTAGAACAGGTACAATAGCAGGCTATAAGCTAGCTGCAAACATATTTTAAGCAGATAAATAAAAAGAGAGAAGGGAAGCGGGCTACAGATTTATAGCCAGCTGTAGCACAGACTCCAAGACGCAGTGTGTGTATGACAGGTGGGACCAGATATTAATAGTGTAGTATATAACTATTATATAAATGAGCTATTAGATTGGCTATAGATGAATTGGAGCTAGTAGATGACTATACTATTAAACTTGCTCTTAGGACAATGTTTAAGTCAAACCTTGGGAATATAAATCATAAATAACTCTCAAGTTGTTAAGTTTGAAAATGTACAAATTATATGAATAGATTTGTCTTGAAAAATACTTTCATAAAAGTATACATATATCACTTTTTAATAAATATTTTTATAGAAACAAGAAGTCAAAATTGTGTTTTGGAGACCGTGTCGCTGTCCAAAACGACTTCCTTTACGACTACGGAGGGAGTAGCTAAGATTGGATTCTTTTTAGAATGAAGGGGTACTCTGTCCAAAATAAGTTTAGTTTTCATCAATTCAATACATACCAATATAAAACCATACAAACCAAAATATTCTCACTTTATCAAATCCTATTGCAATAACTTTTTAATTTATTTACTCCTGATATATTTATCTCCAAATTTTATAAACTTCGAGGTAATGATTACTTAAAACAAATTTATTTTAGAACAAACGAGAGAGAGAAAAAATTAAACTTATTATGATACCAAAGGGAGTACTACCAGCTTCCTTACATTTGACATGACCATTCTTGCTCTGCTTGGAATGCAGCGCAACTGCACGAGGCAAATACAACAAATACTACTGGGGCTCTATTGGAGTAGACTTCTACTCCTACTTGAGTTAAATCTACCACATTATTCTTTTCTCTGTGGTTCTGATCACAGATCAAATTTAACATTGTTCGCTACTACTAATGTATCAGAATCCTGTTGAGCTCATGGATTCAGTACGATTTCAAGTCTGGGTATTAATTTGATAATTGTAGATAAAATTCACCACAAGAATACAAGATAATGTCAGGTCTCTGGAAAAGTGGATCATTGAGGGAAAAAAAAGGGCTGAGAATGAAGTATTAGTGCGTTTACAGTGCATGGACGTGGTGTTCAGCCCCACGGCAAGAAACCGAATATCGCCAGATCGCCAATTTGTGGAGCCAAACGAAGTTCTCGGAGCCAAAACTAGACACTCGTTTTTCGTCTCGCTCAAGGGCTTGTAACACAGGGAGGCCTTGCACCCCCCCCCCCCCCCCCCCCCGGCACCGACGTGGAACCTAGATTTTAGACCCGTAGCTCTAGTGTGCGTGGGCACTGAGGCTCCTCAAACTAGTTGAATATATACAAGCATATATATATATATATATATATATATATATATATATATATATATATATATATATTCAGAAACTTTTGGGTATTCACGTGATACCCAAGAACCCTCTTGATCTGCCCAAGCACCTTGCCAAGGAGCTGATTTGCTTGATTTTGCCAACGTAATCTTCATCGCTACCTAGGAAAAACCGACTTCGCTGGAAAGAAGCAGCAGCTTTGCTCAACAAATGGCACCAAACTCAAGTAAAGTTTCATTCTGAAGACAATTTTTGACCGACGAAAATGCAGCAAGCAAAGCATAATTAAGCATCCTCTAGTCATCAGTCAAGCGTATGCTACCATGCTGTCAGGAAACTTCGGAGTTTTATAAGTAAGGGTGTGTTTAGTTCACGTTAAAATTGAAAGTTTGGTTGAAATTGGAACGATGTGACGTAAAAGTTAAAAATTTGTGTGTGTAGGAAAGTTTTGATGTGATGAAAAAGTTAGAAGTTTGAAGAAAAATTTTGGTACTAAACTCGGCCTAAACCAACAACTATGGATCATAAGAGGAAGATGGAGTATGAAAGAGTACTAAACAGATGAAGCATATCCTCTTCAGTGATACTTTTCTTGTGTCTGAAACAACTTGAAATTAGACGAATGGCCCACAAATTCCTTTTTTGCTTGATTTGCTAGTCTTAATCGATCATAATAAATATAGCAACATCAACTACAACTGGTCAATCGAGGTTTTTGGGCACTGATCATAATAAATATAGCAATTTCAATACTACTAAGGCTGTGTTTAGATCACATTAAAATTGAAAGTTTGGTTGAAATTGAAATGATGTGACGAAAAATTAAAAGTTTATGTGTGTAGAAAAGTTTTGATGTGATAAAAAAGTTGAAAGTTTGAAGAAAAACTTTGAAACTAAACACGGCCTAACATTTACTAGTACCTGGACAAGGTATGCAGAAAGCAAGCCTGAAATCTGAAATCTGTACTCCTACTGGCCTACCTTACCACACTGCTTCCCAAGTTCTCTGTTCATGAGGGCCCTACTATTTATTCTCCAGGATCTGGGCCCACCAGTCAGGATAGCATCAAAACACCCTGTCCATGATCCAAACTCATGCTTCTTTGTACTATCAAAACACCATTGTCGCCTTCATGTCCTGGACAACTGAGACACAACTTATCTTCCTTGGCTGTTCATGTTCTTGCAGTTCGCTTCTTCAGATACAGTCATACAGAAATAAATCCTTTTTTCTTCACAAGCTGTGAGTGTTGTCTTTAGCTTGGATGCAACCTTGGCTGTGTTTAGATCCAAAGTTTGGATCCAAACTTCAGTTCTTTTCCATCACATCAACCTGTCATACACACATAACTTTTCAGTCATATCATCTCCAATTTTAACCAAAATCTAAACTTTGCGCTCAACTAAACACAGCCCTTGTGTCCTCCTTGGTCATTCATCCATTCATTCATGGTCATGCACTCTATTCCAAGCTTCATGCTGGTCTTGTCAGTGGCCTGCTACATTAAATGCACTTTGCCATGTTAGCTTCAGCATATCCCTGCTGGGAGAGAGGTGAATCCACCATTGCTGCCTGCCATGTTCATTCAGTGAGAAAATCAGAAAGAGAAATAAGGGACACTTGAAAGTTGAAACCCAGTTAGTTCATTCATGGCTTCTTTTGTTCTCTTCTCCGAATGGAAACAAACGGCAAAAGGGTTTACCAACCTGTGTGTTCATAATGAAGGTTAATAATGGAAGTTGCATAGCATTTTGGTGGCAATTAGCATCACAAGAGATCTGAATTCACTTGTCTGAAGGAAAACTGTATACTACAGGAAGGAATGCAGGTTTCTTGAAAGACCTGCACTGCATTCAGTTGAGTCAGATTTGACTAACAATACAACCTCTTGAACGGATCTGGTAATTAGCACATAATTGATAATTGCATCAAGTTCGACAGTTTCAATTGGTTAACTTGACCAGAACTATACTAATTGCATATCATTCCATCTCTTTCGGAGTTTCGGTCTTTCCTAGCCAAATGATTATTGTCCTCCAGTCTTCTCTGAAATGATCTCATATGCAGTATTTTTTTCTGCTGAACTTCACTCAAATCTCATATGAAGTATAGCATAACTGTATTACCCAAATCTACATAAAGTGATAAAAGATCATGAATCGAAAAAAAATTCAAGATCCTGCTGTTCTGGTTGCAACTAGTCATCAAAAGCTCAGGCATGTCACCTTACAAAATGTTACTACAACAAGACCTGCCTTTTGCTCAACAACTGAAGTGAGAGAATCATCTGACAACAACTAATACAACAGCTACCTTTGAAATTAATTTCTACAATAATAGCAATTACGACTTAAACCTGCTTATAATACTAGATAAGTTTAGCAAGTCTAAACATGTAATCTGAACTAATTTTTTTCGAGCTTGCTTTCACATGACGCTGCAAGAGTTGGCGTTGTCGTCGCTGAAAAGATCGCCGTAGGAGTTCCTCGCCGGCGAGGCCGCGCTCCTCTGCGGCGTCCTCTGGCCGCCGCCGCCGCCGCCGTAGTAGTAGTAGCTGTAGTAGCCGCCGTAGCGGTAAGGCGACGGCTGCGTCTGCGTGTAGTACGGCGAGTACGCGTACGAGTGCTCCTGCGGCGGCGGCGGCGGCGGCAATGGAGGTGGAGGTCTCGCGGCGGATGCAGGCGGCGCGGCGGCGTAGTACGCTGCGCTCGAGCTCGGCCGCGCCACGTTGTAGCTCATGACGTGCACCGGCTGCTGCTGCAATGGCGCCGCCGGGAAGTGGTGGCTCGTGTGGTTGCCCTGCGTTGATGCCGCCGCCGCCGCCGCCGCCGTGGCCATGGTGACTTCACCTGCCTTCTCCTCTTGCTGCTGCTGCTGCTTCCTTCTTCTCTTGGGCTCATTGGGCTGCTGCGCCGTGACCGTCTCGACGCCGCCGCCGCCGCCGCCGTCGGCGGCGCTCTCACTGACATTGGCGTCGGTGATCTCCGTGCCACCGTCGTCAGCCGGCGCCACGGCGGCGGCGCCCTCGCCGGCGACCTTCTTGGGTTCTTCGTGGGTCACCTTTGTGTCGCTTGGCTCCGCGGCGTCGCCGGACGCCGGCTTCTCCGGCTCAGCCGGCTCGCCGGACTTGTCCAGCTCGGCAGCTTGGTTCTTGGTTTCTTCTGGGCACTGACCACCACCGGGTTGCTGCTGCTGCTGCTGCTCCTCCGGCCATTGCTCGGCGTGCTTCCCGGCCCTCCTCAGCTTCCTGACGAGAGTGTCGGCGCTGACCTTGCCGGTGACGGTGACCGTCGCCTTGTTGCTCCGGCCATCGACGTCGCATCTGTACACGCCTTCGGAATCAGCAGAGAGCATTATTCTGTCAGTTTTAGTCACGTTTTTCTCTGCTTTTTTGATGTGAAAAGAGAAGAAAAAAAAATGTTTGCAGAGATGCTTTGCCGATGAAACTAAAATGCATCAAAAATAATAAAAAAGGGAGCTAAAAATGCAATCTGATTTGATACAAACGCACACACCTTCAACTTTCTGGAGCACCTTCTTCACCTTCTTCTTGCATTCCTCGCAGTGGATGGACACCCTGAGAGCCAAAACCTGCAGCATGAATCAAATCATAATCAATCATTTTATATATATCTCTGATTGAGCTGAAAAAAGAAATGTTTTCTCTCATTCTCAATCTCCCAGTGGATGTGGATGCATGCAGAAGGAAGACAAACTAGTGAGATTGCGAGTGAGAATGCGTCGTTTTTGGTAGTTTGGTACCTTGCATTGCAGAGATTCTGAAGCCATGGAGGAAGGGAAGGTATAGCGGTGGAAGAAGGGAAAGTGGCCAATGAATGTGTACTGTGCTGTCAACGAGGAATGGAGGGAGGAGAGGTTTTATAGCGGCATGGAGGAGTACCTACCTGTAGTTCAGAACGCCATATAGAATCACCACTGTTTCATGTAAAATCCGTAGTACAATTTTTCTAAGATTTTTTTAAAATTTTTTTAGCCGGGCCGGCCTATGATAGGCGGACCAAATTTACTTAAGAAAGGGGTATGTACATATTTACAAGATTTTTTTAAAATTTTGTTTACATATTACATGAAAGGCACGTCAAAAAACAATCGTGTTTCAAATGGGCTATTTGCTGATAACCGATTATGTAACACTAGTTTATATAGAGGGGTTAACTTTTTATAACTCTTTTGAAACACATTCATATGAAAATATAGGAATGAGATATGGGGTGTGCCGCGTGTGTAAAATAGAAACACGAAAAAGGTATAAAAAAACATTTAACTGGTTTTTGAATGGTTGGTAATAGGGACGAAAACGGATGGAAACTAGCTTTATCATATACGTTTTCATATTTTTTTGGAATCGGAATCGGAATCGGAATCGAAAACTCGGATACGGAAATGAAATAGAATATTATCGAATACAGATATAGAGCGAATACGAGACGGAACGAATACGGTAACGAATATTTACCGGTATATAAAAAACCCCTCAAATTGAGTTTCTTGATCAAGGAAGAGATATCGCTTATTATTTTAGTTCAACATCTCCAACATTTATATCGTCAATTTTGTAGACGGTCCCACAACCGTATGTGAAAATCGATTTTCATGGCTATTCCTCTAAGGGATCCATATGCACATATGATTATCATTTTCTATTCCCAAGACCTTTTACTAAATGTATAACTTATTTACCATTGTATAAATTGGAGATGTTATTTATTTTACTTCACATCTTCAAAACTTGTAATGTTTGTTTTATAATTTAAATGCTTTCAAATATAAATGTTATAAACTACAAAATGGTAGATCCCGTTGAGCTCTACAACTTTGATATGGAACACATCTCCATCAGATGTCGTTTGAATTGTAGATCTGAGATTTTGTAAAAATTAATATGGTATATTATAATAAATATTTACACCCTTAAATGACCTCAAATAATAAAATAGCCAATAATAAAGTTGTAGATCTCATCGAGCTCTACAATGTTGATATAAAGTTTATCTTCATCTGATTCCGTATGAAAAAGTTATGTATATATACGTGTTTTTTCTAAAATTTGCTCAATGTCTGCGGACATCCGAAATAAATCCGGATAGTTTCCGACCGTTTTCCGATTCCAACGGATAGTACCCTTATTGTATTCGTTTTCGTTTCCGAGAAAAAAATATCCGAATTCGTTTCCGAATCTGAGAATTTTCGGATAGTTCCGACCGAAACTATCCGAATCAAAAAATGGTCCGGACGGACGGAAACTATCCGAACCAATTTCAACCCTAGTTGGTAAGGAAAAAATAGGAATGCCGAGTATTAAGTTAATAAAAGATCTGAATGCCTTAATCCATACAAATTGAGGCCAAATATACTTGTATATCATGACAACATATTCCTATATATTTTTTTAAGTTCCCACGTGTTTTTAAATCACGTGTTCCAAAAGAACCGTAAAGAATTTGGCAATCTCCAACCTTAGTACTCCAAACAACCATCATAGGAAAAAAATCCTTATAAACTGAATCCTCCATATATCCCATAATAATAATAATAATATTTGCCTCCACCCAACACGAGCTGGGAAAAACATGAGCGTGGAGTGGGTTTAACATTTCGTTTATTTTTCCTCTGGAATCACAGGGAAAGGAAAATTTCATAGCTTTTCTTGTGTTCATTCCTACGAGACCAAACAGTCAGAGGCCAAAAAAAAAAAGAAAAGAATGTTGGTTATGTTTCCTGGGATTGTTTTATATTCCAGAGTTTCCATTAAGATTGTGTTAACTGTAGTGAGATTTTGGAACAGGGACTAAAGTTTAGTCCCTGTCACATTCGATGTTTGGACACTAATTAGAAGTATTAAACGTAGACTAATAATAAAATTAATTACATAAATGAGAGTTAATTTATGAGACAAATTTTTTAAGCCTAATTAATTCATAATTAGCACATATTTACTGTAGCATCATAGGCTAATCATGGATTAATAAGACTCAATAGATTCGTCTCGTGAATTAGTCCATAGTTATGGAATGGGTTTCGTTATTAGTTTATGTTTAATACTTCTAATTATTGTCCAAACATCCGATGTGATAGGGACTAAACTTTAGTCCCTCTATCCAAACACCACCTGAATTTCCTCGGTGTTTCATTATCTGTCTTCCATGTCTTGCCCTTTTGTCTGTCATCACGGAACCGGAATGTCCAACTGTACACCAAGATATTTAACTATTTATCATTTTTACACTTGATGTTTAATAATTTACCACTGAACTTCCATGTCATATACAAGTAGGAGTACATAAAAACCAATATATCATTGCCATATGAATGATAAATTATTAAACATCAAATCTAAAATGTGATAAATAGTTAAATGCTCCGTCCAAGATAGGAGATGATATATAGGGCTGCACTGTGGAGCGTTTCCAGCCCACGGACTTATTTGCATTGGGAAGCCCATGAGATGTACAGGCTTCTCCTTTGATGAATGCGGACTCTTTCTAAGCTGGTAGACGTTTTGATTTTACATTAAAAACTACTCCCTCCGTTTCAAGTTAATAAATCTAGATATATATAAGTGTCTAAATTCATTAACATCTATATAAATGTTGGCAATGTTAGAAAGTCTTATAATATATAACGGAGGGAGTAATATATTAATTTTTAAATACTTTTTTATTAACCTTTGAACTTTGTAATAGTTTATTCTTTTTTTCCTCTCAAATAATTATCACAAACCATTGTCCTAAAAAACAAAAAGAACTCATCGGAAGCTAGTATTTACGTACTTCTCATGGAGTTTCCTAAAACAGAAAAGCATTTCATTCGATTACCCATAAGACATCGATTAATTATATTCTTGTAACCGGCTTTGATATAGTGATAGTTGCAGAAGCTTACCCAGTTACCCGAATATTCTTTTTTTGCTTATATAGTTTACTAATCCATTCGACAATAACAGGACCAGCAGTAAGATAAGAAATCCAGACCTCCAAACGAAAATTGCTATACATATTCTCCCTTCGTTCCATAAAAAACTAATCTAGTACCGGATTGGATGTGACACATCCTAATATTACAAATCAGGACATACATAGGTCCATATTCATAGTACTGGAATATGTCACATCCGGTTCTAGATTCGCTTTTTATGGGATGGAGGGAGTACGACCTAACTGTCCGACTTATCTATCTATCTATATATCGAAATCTACGCAGATTAGCGTGCGATTAGCGAGGCCACGTGGCGCTGCGTGGTTCGTGCATACGCTCTTCCCGCAAAGGGCTAAAATGTAAAATATGATCTAGCGAAGGAGTAAAATGCAAATATGTTAGCCTCTCGTCCTCTCCCGAAGGTTCGCCCTCATGCCTCTTCCCCTTCCAATCGTTCTCATCTCGATGCCTCCCGCACCCGGTAACGCCGCCAGCGAGCCGACGCCCGACGACAGGGATCCCAGCCTACGGCGGAGCAAGAGAAGAACGGCGACAAATATCCCGTCCGCGCTCTCGGCCGCCGACGGTGGCACGGTGGAGACTCGTCCGATGCTGCGGACGAAGGCGTGGTGGTCGACCGCCTCCGCCAGTGAAATGGGTGAAGAGGCGCAACCAAGCTCCTCGTCGATAGCGTCCGCGCAGAGCCCGCAGACCCACCTCCGCTCGTACCGCGCCCGTATGCTAGTGATATGGGGCCATACAATCCTCCGTGAATCCGCAGCAGTCACAGCTCCCTGCCCCGACGAACTCCCCTCCTGGGTCACCCAAGCCGGCACCGCTGCCGGTGCTCGCCTCGCCCCGGAAATCCTAATGCACGGGTGATTGCCCCCGCGCTGCCCCAACGATCACCCCGCGCCTCCCCTTATACTCCTCCCTCTTCTCCCCCTTCCTCCTCCACTTCTTCTCTTCCTACTGCAGTACACCACAATTTTTTTTAAAAAAAACAAAAAGTTAGAAAAATTTATGTATAGAAATACTATATATAGAAAATATTTGAATTCAAATTCAAATTTGAATCGGATATAATTCAAATTCAAATTTGAATCAGGTACGTAAACTTTTGACTTATAAACTTTAGATTTATAAACTTTAGGTGTATAGAAATACTATATATAGAAAATATTTGAATTCAAATTCAAATTTGAATCAGATATAATTCAAATTCAAATTTGAAACGGGTATATAAACTTTAGGTCTATAAACTTTAGGTGTATAAACTTTAGATGTATAGAAATACTATATATAAAAAATATTTGAATTCAAATTCAAATTTGAATCGGATATATAAACTTTTGACTTATAAACTTTAGGTCTCTAAACTTTAGATGTGTAAACTTGAGGTGTATAAACTTTAGGTGCATAAATTTACTAAAATAGGAAAGTAATGCGGTGCCAAAAAAGGAAACCAGGTGGAGGGAGGGAGGGAGGGAGGGAGGGGGAGGGGGGGCGAATTGATCGCTGCCCCCATCGCCAGGTGAGCGATCGCCCATTAGGGTCCCCCGCCTCGCCCCCCACGTCGGTGGCGGCATACGAGCAAGAGCAGACCGATGTAGACGATGGCTTCTCCAAAACCATCAGCTAGAGTAATTTATTCACAGCTATTTTGAAGCCTTTGGAGAAATCACTGATCTTTACATGCCAAAGCTGACCAAATTTGGAATCATTTTATTGACAGGTACATGATGTTTGATTAGCTGCAAACAGTATTTATGTATTCTCTGTGATATCACAATTAAGTACCAATACAAGTAGAGACACTCTTCCTGTGTCTTATAAGAGACTGGATATGGAAGGTGCAGATTGAATATAAGTTAGCACAGAAAAATTATTTAAAATAGGATTCTTCTTATTTGTCACAATCAGCAGTAAATGGAACTACAATGTGTAGGAACATGATTCAAAGGGTCATCGTGAAATTGTGTTCATCACTTTTCAGAGTGCAGGTACATTTGCAGAAATACTCCATCATTCTTGAGGCTTTAATTTTACTTTGTCTGCGAAGAACAATCTTAACATAAATGAATCTTTATTTATATAAAAATGGCATTGTGTCCTCAATCTTTACTTCATGTCTGTATTCTTTAGGCATGATTGCTTTTCCCCAGTTTGATCTTTAAGCTTGATACTCATTTTTGTAATTACCTTATTCTAATGCACAATGATGTTATTATAGATTCTGTAGACAATAACATGAAAGATTCACATGAACTTGATGGCGCAACAGTAGTTGTTAACCGCACAACTCCAAAGGTACCTTTGCTCCAAAACAATTGCCACTGCCCACTGACAGATGCATCCAATGGCATCTTATCTTGGGGTGTGTTTAGTTCACGTCAAAATTGAAAGTTTGGTTGAAATTGGAACGATGCGATAGAAAAATTGGAAGTTTATGTGTGTTGAAAAGTTTTGATGTTTGAAGAAAAAGTTTGGAACTAAACACGGCCTTAAATAGTCTCTGTATTAGGCATATATTATATTTTTTGGAGTATTTGTTACCACCTGAAATCATCGGAACAAGCATGAAGATGTGAGATATCCTCCGAGCAGGACCTCTCAGGGTGGTTATGGTGCATATAATGCATACATTTAAGCTATTATAGATATGTAGCTTTGAGTGCACTAACTCTATCTTACCTATCCACGGTCAACTTATGGAAGTAAGTCTTCTGCTATGAAGTACCATATGAGATAATAATATAATTTTACAAATGTAAATGATGGTTCTAGTTGGTGAATGGTGTCTTGCTTTTTGCTTAAATCCATCAGGAATCAAAGCGAGAATCAACATGAGAGGACCGACAATAGAGGAACATAGTATGAACGATAAATAGTTCTCTCTTTACCATCAACTGTATAAAAAAGGGCTAATAGGCACGGAAATACGAATGAAGTGGAGTTGTAGAGACACAAGATCCGAGGTAGATAAGAAGTTTGGGTTTTATATTCAATATAAAATCGCAATATATATACGTTTGTTCGGCAGGTCCAATTAGGTTGACTCTCTACTATCTCGCATGGCTTTGCCATGCGTAATTTATAGTGTATGACTAAATTTGATCAACGGTTGTAAATGGTTACAATGTATATGGATATGCTATTTTTTAGTTAATCTATGGTTATATGTTTCTAGTTGTACATGAGTTGTACAACTAGGTCCTAGGCAATTACCAAAATAAACGAACAATGAAAATGAAAAAGGTTGGAACTTGTTGCTGATTGCTCTTAGGATCATCCATAACTAAGTTAGTCTGATTCTTTATACTCTTTTTTCAGGCCTTAAGGGGAGTCAGAGACCAACAGCAGCTTCTCATTTCAAGAATGTCTACAGATAATGCTGCCATTATCTGTTGAGAGTGGGAGGTGAACTGAAACATTGACTAGCGATTTAGTACATCACAGACATACTCTCTCCCTTCAAAGGAAAGATAGCTTCTAAGAATAAATCTAAACAAGTGCTTATCGGATTCATTCTCAGAAGCTGTTTTTTTCTAAACAAGTGCCATATTTTTTATAAAAAAATACTCTATAAATTATATATATAATTATAGTGTATTTAGAATGTAAGTTCCTAAATTATATGTGTGAGTTCCAAAATTACATATGTAACTCTCTAAATTACATATATGTAATTAATCACACTAGATTTAAACTTATAATTATATTTGACATATTTTTACCAAAAATCTGTGGCCGTAGATAGTTTTATTTGAAGGAGGGTACACATGCATATGCCACACACGTACCAAACCTAACAGATGCAGTTACTTATTCAAGGAAAACCAAACCTGATACGATCCATCCACACCTTCTGCAAGTTCACGATTTCAAGGATGCATTTCCCTTGTATCTTGGGATCACGCATCCTTTGCAGGCCATGTATATTCCTGTAGCAAAACCAAAATAATCCAACCAAATTAGTTACAGGTTTAATTTCGAGAGTATATATAAACAAGGGATCACTCACGCTAAATTAATTACTGTGCTGTGTGCACGTACACGAATGCATGCTATGCTACTGCCTAGTGCCTACTGCCATGGCTCACATGATGACGTCATCACCCACGGCCTGCGTTGTCCTTGCTCTTGCCTTTGTCCTCCTCACGGTGACGCCGACGCTGTGCTACGTCACTGACGGCGCGACGCGGCGGCGGGGCACGAGCCGGCGCCATGGCGAAGCTCGGACTTACATCGTGCTCGTCGAGCCACCGGATGCCGACCGCGACGACGACGAGGCCGCGCACCGCCGGTGGCACGAGTCGTTCTTGCCTGGCGGTGGCGGTGGCGGTGGCGGCGAGGAGCGGGCTTCGACGACGCGCATCCGCCACTCTTACACCGGGGTGGTGTCTGGCTTCGCTGCGACGCTGACGGACGGCGAGCTCGCCGCCGTGTCGAGGAGGCGCGGGTTCGTGCGCGCGTTCCCGGACCGGAGGTTGCCGCTCCTGACGACGCGCTCGCCGGGGTTCCTCGGGCTGACGCCGGAGCGGGGCGTGTGGAAGGCGGCCGGGTACGGCGAGGGTGTGGTCGTCGGCCTGCTCGACACCGGCATCGACGCGGCGCACCCGTCGTTCCGCGGCGAGGGCATGCCGCCGCCGCCGGCCAGGTGGAAGGGCGCGTGCACGCCTCCCGCGCGGTGCAACAACAAGCTCGTCGGCGCGGCGTCGTTCGTCTACGGCAACGAGACCGGCGACGCGGTGGGGCACGGGACGCACACGGCGGCCACGGCGGCCGGGCGCTTCGTCGACGGCGTCTCGGCGTTCGGCCTCGCCGCGGGCACCGCCTCCGGGATGGCCCCCGGCGCGCACCTCGCCATGTACAAGGTCTGCAACGGCCAGGGGTGCTTCGAGTCCGACGTGCTCGCCGGGATGGACGCGGCGGTGAAAGACGGCGTCGACGTGCTGTCCATCTCCCTCGGCGGCCCGTCCCTGCCGTTCGACAAGGACCCGATCGCCATCGGCGCGTTCGGGGCGATGTCCAAGGGCATCGCCGTCGTGTGCGCCGGCGGCAACAGCGGGCCGACGCAGTTCACGCTGTCCAACGAGGCGCCATGGATGCTCACCGTGGCGGCCGGATCAGTTGACCGGAGCTTCCGCGCCACCGTGCGGCTCGGCGACGGCGAGGCGTTCGACGGCGAGTCGCTCAGCCAGGACAAGCGCTTCAGCTCCAAGGAGTATCCCCTGTACTACTCCCAGGGCACCAACTACTGCGACTTCTTCGACGTCAACGTCACCGGCGCGGTGGTCGTGTGCGACACCGAGACGCCGCTGCCTCCGACGAGCTCCATCAACGCGGTCAAGGAGGCCGGCGGCGCCGGCGTGGTGTTCATCAACGAGGCGGACTTCGGGTACACCATCGTCGTCGAGAAGTACTACGGCCTCCCCATGTCGCAGGTGACCGCCGGCGACGGCGCCAAGATCATGGGCTACGCCGCGGTGGGGTCGCCGGCCGCGTCCCACAACGCGACGATCGTGTTCAACAGCACGGTGGTCGGCGTCAAGCCGGCGCCGGTGGTCGCCGCCTTCTCGTCGCGCGGGCCGAGCGCGGCGAGCCCCGGCGTGCCGAAGCCGGACATCATGGCGCCGGGGCTGAACATCCTTTCCGCGTGGCCGTCGCAGGTGCCCGTCGGCGAGGGCGGCGAGTCCTACGACTTCAACGTCGTCTCCGGCACGTCCATGGCGACTCCGCACGTCACCGGCGTCGTGGCGCTCATCAAGAAGCTCCACCCGGACTGGTCGCCGGCGATGATCAAGTCGGCGATCATGACGACGTCCAGCGCCGTGGACAACGACGACCACGCCATCATGGACGAGGAGCACCGGAAGGCGAGGCTCTACTCCGTCGGCGCCGGCCACGTCGACCCGGCGAAGGCCATCGACCCGGGCCTGGTCTACGACCTCGCCGCCGGCGACTACGCCGCCTACATCTGCGCGCTCCTCGGCGAGGCGTCGCTGCGGACCATCACCGGGGACGCCGCCGCGACGTGCGCCGCGGCGGGCTCCGTGGCGGAGGCGCAGCTGAACTACCCGGCGATACTGGTGCCGCTGCGCGGCCCGGGGATCGAGGTGACGGTGAACCGGACGGTGACGAACGTCGGGCTGGCGAGGGCGAGGTACGCGGCGCACGTGGACGCGCCGGGGTCGGGGACGACGACGACGACGACGGTGAAGGTGGAGCCGGCGGAGCTGGTGTTCGAGGAGGCGATGGAGAGGAAGACGTTCGCGGTGACGGTCACGGCGAGCGGCGGCGGCGGCGCGGGCGGCGGCGGGCATGTGGTGGCGGAGGGGAGCCTCCGGTGGGTGTCGCGGCGTCACGTGGTGCGGAGCCCGATCGTGGCGGACAGCAGCGTCGGCGCCCCCAGCCGCAGGTCGGCTCAAGATGCTTAGTTCCCGCCTTCGGTTTCATCAACACTACATTTAATGGACGTGACTCTCCGTCGGGGCGCCCAATGGAGCAAGTTAACGTCAGCACTCGATTTACGCGCAAAACTATTTTAAACTGATTTTTCTCTTAAATTACTTATTCAAATCATGATCCGATTACACCATTAAATTCGTTGCAATTAAATCTTCAAAATAAGACCACACATGAATATATTCCGACGAAACAAAATTTAGCTTATTATTGAATAATTTTTAAATGTTGTACGATGTTCCACCAGATATATCGGAATTGTTTCACTAAGTAGATCGAAAATGTTTCACTCGTTTAAATCGGGTGTTATTTCACCTTATATAAAAACAATATTTTAGTAAATAGCGAAATAATGTTTTAGTTCACTGCAACATTAGAACTATACATAGTGAAACATTGTAAGTACACTAGATGAAACATTTTTTGGTAGAAAAAATAAACCAAATTCCCTTAATAGGGGGTTTCCAAAATATGTGGGTTTTTTGTTATAATGGAATGTTTCGTTCACTGCAACATTAGATCTATACATAGTAAAACATTGTTAGTACACTAGGTGAAACATTTTTGGTAGAACAAAAAATAAATCAAATTCCCTTAATAGAGAGTTTCCAAAATATGTGGGGTTTTTTTTTTGCAAAAGAGTATTTTAATTTACTGTAATATTAGATCTATAAATACTGAAACATTGTAAATATATTAGGTGAAACATCTTTTGTGGAAAAAAGGAGGGGGGAGAAATGGGTGGGCCCACGTGGGGGGAGGGGCGTGCCCGATCCGGCTCCCCTCACACCGGTCGCGCGAAGTAAAGCATTTTCGCATTTATATTGGTTTTAAGAGATCACCATGTATCTAATTTATGTCATCTATATTTAAAGCAAAGATTTAAGGTTTACGGTTGTGGGGACATTTCGAACTTGTTTATATTGGAGTATTAGAGCATGTACAATAGCAGATTATAAGCCAGCTATAAATATATTTTAAAGAGATAAAGGAAGAGAGAGAAAAACAGTGAGCTACAGATCTGTAGCCAGCTGCAGCACGGACTCCAAGACGTAATGTGTGTATGACAGGTGGGGCCATATATTAATAGTATAGTAAGCAACTATTGTATGAATTGGCTATTACATTGGCTATAAATGATTTTGAGCTAGTAGTGGGCTATACTATTAAACTTGCTCTTAGGTTGGGATGTGTTTTATTGTTGTGGACATTTTATGACTACAAATTTACAGTAGGCATGTTGATCTGGGTTATGAAACTTGCTTTTGCATTTCTGGAGAACATTAACATCCTCTGCAGTCGCTATAGTGACTGCAGCTCAAATAGTCACTATAATGATGGTTTAAATCTGTCGAACTTGAAGACGGTTTTTGATCTCTTAAGGGTAAGGCCAGTGCTTATGCCTATCAGTCTGTATTGGTAATAACTAATAAGGCTTAGTTCGTTCTGTGCGATCTGGGGGATTGAGAGAGAAAAGCATCTCGTTTTCTGCGCGCACGCTTCCCAAACTACTAAACGGTGCGTTTTTTATAAAAAATTTCTATAGAAAAGTTGCTTTAAAAAATCATATTAATCCATTTTTGAAGTTTAAAATAGTTAATACTCAATTAATCATGTACTAATGGCTCACCTCGTTTTGCGTATCTTCCCAATCTCCCTAACCCCCTTCTCCTCAAACACACCTTAGGAGTAGAATCTGCAGCAATAGTTATGGGAATACTACAATGGTTAAATTTATAGGAGAACATAAAATGGGCCCCGTTGGGTCAAAAAAAAAATCACTTCTGAACCATCTCATGCAAGGTAGCGAGCTAAAGAAATGATCAGCGAAACATTGAAAAAAACATTATATTTCCTTGTGAACACATCTTAAGGTTAAGGTTCTTTTTGGTTGCATGAAGCTTAAGGTGTGCTTCCACAATGGCTAAATTTGGGACATTTAATTTTTAAGGCCAACATTTTGGTTCGTTGTGGTTGCCTTAAGTATGTCCCTTTGTTTTACGAACGAAATTGTTAAAATTATGGCGCCATCTTTTTCACTTAATTTTAGTCATTTTTTCTTATGTGATTGCTCTATACATAAGTATACTTCTATCTCTCCTAACCTCTCTTTTAAAAAGATAATAAATTAATTTTAATCCTAATTCTCTTACACATTATGTATTAGAAAAAAATAATGTACCACTTTTGTCCTAAAATATAGCAACATAGAACTAGAGATGACATATAGTAGCACTACAAATCTAGATAGGAATGTGTGTCTCCTTCTATATTTTAGGATAGAGATAGTAAATATTGAAACTTACAATGTTATACAATGTAAATTTAAAATTTACAGTGGCTTTATAATATAAGTGTAGGTACTTTACATTGTAAAAATGAAATGTAAAAATGATTACTATTTTTTAAATAAAAAATGTGGCTTCGTAAATATAGCATTCCCTTTTACAAATGGAGTCTTTCACGGCTTAGTTCCCTTGTAGCACCGTGTGATACCCCTAAAGAATTGATGGAAAAGAAAAGGAAATAGAGAAGAGAAGAGCTAGTGGGCTGTGTTGAGGACTAGATGGCCATAGGCCCAGCCCACTCCTGAGAAGGAAGAGCTAAGCAGCCATTTGGGCAAGCAGGGAGCAGCATGCATTGATTGATGCAGGAGAATGCGACACGGCGGCAAGCAGCAGACAAAGACAGTATGGAAACGGACGGAAATCATTTTTATCGTTTTCGTTTTTATTTTTTTCAGAATTGAAATCGGAATTGGAAACCTCAGATACGAAAATGGAATCGAATATTATCAAAACTAAAAATAGAGCGAAAACGAACCGGCGCGAATACGGTAACCAAAATTTATCAGAATAAGAAACCCCTCAAACTGATAAACCAAATTCTTAAGTCTCAACGGTCAGCAATTCATCATAAAACACAATCATATAAGTCCAATTATTAAGTATCAATGGTACATCATAAAACACAATCTATGGAATAAATTAATAATACTGTTGATAAATCCCAATGTAGGAAAAAATATTCTTATGTAGTTTTAGATTTGCATAACAAATATTTTGAAAAAATAACAGCTAAACACCATGGCATTAACTATTTAGTGCTTACAAAAAAGAATCCAGGGTATTTTGTGATATCTGGAAATTCCGAGAAAATTTCCAGAAAGTTTCTGATCGATTCCGATTCCGACGGAAACTGCCCTTATTATTATCGATTCCGTTTCCAAGAAAATATTTCCGAATCCGATTCCGTTTCCGAAAAATTTTGACCGACATATTCCGTTTTCGGAAATATGTTCGGAATCCGGAAAGTTTCCATACCGTTTTCACCCCTAGTGGTACCTTGATAGTTGCTCGGAAGAGGAGTGGTTTCAAAAAGTTGAATACTTTGAACCTTTTACACGAAACGATAATAACCAGTGTGCTGTAATGAAAGTATAATCCAACAAGTTGAGTTGGACCTAAAACCATTAATTTTCAGGAAGGTTGCTCTACCGTAAAATCATAGGAATATGGATCCCTAGTACTCCCTCCGTACTTAAAAAAAAAGTGAATCTAGAACTGGATGGGACATATATATGTCCAGATTAGTTGTACTAAAATATGTCACATCCAGTACTAGGTTGTATTTTTATGGGACGGAGAGATGGGATCAGGGTTCACTTTATCGGTTTAGCCCATTTAATCGGAGGTCACCGAAATCCCGAAATTTTGGACAAAATTTAGTTGAATTTGAACAAATATTATCAAAATTCATGCAAAATTTGAATTGGCCGAAGTAATATCGTATCAGAGGGGACCGAAATTTCCAACCCTGGGTGGGATCCACCAATATGGATCCATCTGTAGTGGTCCATGTTCTTCTAACGACTAATCCGTAGTGGTCCATGTTCCTCTGAGGTAGTCGCCAGGGCCAGTAGCAATACAACACAGACAATTGCGGAGCCTCACATGCCACATAACCGTAGGAACACCATAAGAGATTGGGATCCTCTGACGTGAAGTCAGAGGTACGTGGTGACTGACATGTGGGCCGCACAGCTCGTGGGCCCACCTGTCAGTGACCACGTCAGGGGTATTTCATGTGAGATTGCTAAGGGACGATCGATCGCCCCTAGCGATCAGATTCGGATACCCCTTCCCTCCACCAGGTTTTCTTTTTTGGCACTGCATTACTTTCCTATATTAGTAAATTTATACGCCTAAAGTTCGTATACCTCAAGTTTACATATCTAAAGTTTAGGGACCCAAATTTTATAAATCAAAAGTTTATATATCCGATTCAAATTTGAATTTGAATTCAAATATTTTTATTATATAGTATTTCTATACATCTAAAGTTTATATACCTAAAGTTTATAGACCCAAAGTTTATATACCCGATCAAATTTGAATTTGAATTCTAATATTTTTTATATATAGTATTTCTATACATCTAAAGTTTATACACCCAAAGTTTATAAGACAAAAGTTTATATACCCGATTCAAATTTGAATTTGAATTCAAATATTTTATATATATAGTATTTCTATACATCTAAAGTTATACACATAAAGTTTATAGATGAAAAGTTTATAAGTCAAAAGTTTACATACCCGTTTTAAATTTAAATTTGAATTCAAATATTTTTTATATATAGTATTTCTATACATAAATTTTTCCAACTTTGTTTTTTTATTTTTTTAAAATTTATGGTGTAGTAGGAAGAGAAGAAGGGGAGGAGGAAGGGGGGTGAGGAGCGTATAGGGGTGGATGGGGATCGATCGCCCATTAGCCAGCCCCGATTTCATGTAAGAGGATTTGCTTCCACCATAAGACATGATTCACAGTGCAGAATCTTTTTAAGGGGGGCCCACCAGTCTTTCTCGCCCTTACTTTTCATCTATATATCCTCTCTCTCTCCTCTATTCGTTCCCACGGTTTCCCCCCTCCCCCTCCCCGCTTCTCCGGCGCTCCTCTCTTCGGTAACAGTCTTAATCGAGCGAGACAGGAAGAGCAACGACGGAGAGAAGGAGGACGACGGTACCTCTCCCCTCTCCCTGCAGCGGCCTTCCCCTCTTTCCTCCCCCTATCGGCATGGCCTCACCCTCTCCGATGTAGATCTGGGAGACGGACGACGAGCTCGGTGACACGAAAATGAGGATGACAATGAGCTCGGTCGCGGGCTCCCCTGTTTCTCCACCAGCTTCGGTCAATGGGCTCCTTCCTCGCTGGTGCAACTCCCACTTCCTCCTCTCCCTACTCTAGTATGTACCCGTGGCCAGCCCAGCTCCGCACTGCACGAGCCGTTCCTCGCACACTCATCGCCCCGCCCTGACACATTCTTACGAAGAACGCGGTGCTCAAGTTGGCTCCACAAACCTCGTTTGGCCATGCGCTCAGCCTGGCTGGCCGTGAATCTCCGACGTGCCAAAAGTTGGCACTGTGAAGACCCTCAGAGGAGCCTCCCATTTTCAGATCTTAACAATTACACATTGTTCGTGTCTTAGGAGTGACACATCGTCCGTGCATATGGACTAGAGCAAACTGGATAGTTTTTATATGGACTGGTGAATCGAGCGACTTAAAATAGGTGGTCTATTTAGAAATTATGATAGTTACTCTTTATCTTAAAATATAAGGAATGTGCACGCGTGCTGCTAGTTAGGGATGGGAAGAGCTGAGGAAAGTTCGTGGGAGCCTGGGAGGGGTGGGCCATAGCGGTTTAGTTGTTGGACTAATCATCATGCCGTGGGGCTCTGTAGGGGCAGAGCTAGAATAGAATAGAGGGATGTGCCACTTGCTTAATTTACTTTACTTTATATCGAGTTTAAGTTGATACGGGTGCCTAACTTTGTATTGAGGGTGATGCGCACATGATGAAAATATGTGAGGTATAGCTACAAAATTTTCTTAACCGGGTTCCTGGGCACCTCCCTAATATACTCTACAAAATTTTAATATGTGAGTTTAAAATATGCATGCATGCATGCATGGATACACACACACATTATGTTCATGTGTACTTATCAAACTAGATTAATTAAAGTTTGGGGCTCTGACTATGGTCATCTCTCACTTTAATTAACTTTAATTAATTAAGTTAATTAATTAATTAAAGTATTGGTATTGTCAAGCATTGATATTGGTGGATATGGGAAGCACATTAGAGTAGATTAATTAAAACTATGGTCATCAAAACTTGTCAAGCATCTCTCACTTTTCGAGAAACTACATTGATATTGGTGGATATGAGAAGCACATTAGAGTAGATTAATTAAAGTTTGGGGCTCTGACCTCTACAATTATGGCCATCTCTCACTTTAATTAATCTCATTCGCATAGATTAATTAAAGTTTGGGGCTCTGACCTCTCCTCCTGGGGCTCTGACCTCTCCTCAACACATCTAAGAAGTGCAGCACTCGATCCACTGCGTAGCTAGCTAGCACCTACCGCAGCAGAGCACACCACAAAACGGAGCTCTCAAAAGAAACGATGCCTCCACGAAGGTTATGACGCTAAAAATATCGTTATTGTCCGTCTAAAAAAATAAATATATAGTTTTCACCTAGATATTCTCACGAGCGAGGGAGGAGAGGTATCTCGTAGACGTTGCCGGCCAAGTAAACCACTAGGTTATGCTTTCGCATGGGACCTTCTACAACCCTATCACAGTGAGCTGCACCCACCTACTCCGATAGAACCATCCAAACATCAGCAGCATATGACATATACTACACCTGATAGACAAACTATTATCTTGAAGGATAAAAGAATTTTATCAGCAAACTTTCATCCTTGTGTATTTAAAATCATCCAAATAGCACACTTTGTATCTATTGGTGAAAAATATTCCTCCGAGAACTGTGTTCCTAAAAAACAAAACCTTTTTGTTTAATAACACAAGAATATTTTCTTCGTGTCACCATCCAATAAAAATAGTAGGCGTTACCAAGTGAGATAGCATGTGCAGTACCTACTTACGGACATATGGGCCCGAGGTCCTATGGGGTCCATATGTAACAGTACATATGCAGTAGCGTTGCAGACTTCAGGGAGACGTATGAACGGAGAAACATTGAAATAGAAAGCGCGATTCTATCAACCTGTTCACACGCCGCGCACGCTCACGCACTAGCATTTTCGAGATTCTTACGATTTCATGGTAGCAAAATCTCTGAGACTGCGGCTGGATATGGGGTCCCTGTTGAAATACTATAGCGGAATTTTCTTTTTGGAAGTCCTTTTCCTTATCCCAAACAAGTTGAAAATTTTCGATCGCTTTCCGGTTAATTAGATAACTGCAGCTCGTCCTCTGACTTTTCGGCCGATGGGAGAACTCCACTATCTCGCACCGTCGCACGAGCTAGCAGGCATAACAGCAACCACAGACCATCTCGCACGAACTAGGTGCTAGCTAGCTAGGAGCTATCCACCGGCACTATCCACAGATTCTTGCGCGAGAGCTAGTTACTCACTCCGTCTGTGCAGTAAACGTTATTGTTTCCAACGTTTAACCTTTTGACTTATTTTAAAAAATTTATAAAAAAATTAAAAAATAAGTCACATATAAAATAAAATGCTATTTATATTTTACCATCTACCAACGATAAAAATACTAATCATAAACTTTTTTAAATAAAATGCATGATCATACGTTGGACATAGAAACCGATAACTGCACTTAAAATAGGACGGAGGGAGTAGCTAGAATGGCACGAGTGTAGGGACTGTGTCGGAGTATTATAAGTCGTTTAACTTTATAAAAAAATTTAGCAGCATCTAAAATATGAAATTAATTTTATTAAATCTAACATTATTATATTAAAAGTAATACTCCGACAATATGTTTATTGTTTTGAAAATACTACTATATTTTTTTACAAATTTAATCAAACTAAGTTTGACTAAGAAAAAAATTAAACGACTTATAATATGAAATGGAGGGAGTAGATGTTTTGCTTTATCTAATCCTGTAGAAACTATACTGAAGTGAAACAATGGGACTGTCCTGGGGAGTTCCTTTCCCGTATTTTTTTTTCAAGCCACAGTCGCTTTAGGCGGTCATGTTCATCATCGCTAGCTGCTCCCTCCGTCCCTCGGCCGGTCTAAGAACTCCAGCAGTACCTATAGCGAGATAGCTGCAGCCTAGCAACTACTACCGGTCCACCAGACTACCAGATCTATCAGATCTCGCACGAGCTCTGGAGTAGCAAACTCTAGCTTAGCATGGCGCGAGTGCTGGCGACCGTGTCGGAGTTGGAGAGCACCGAGTCGGCCGATTTCTCCCTGCCGCCACGGAAGAACAACAGGTACCTGGAGAAGATCCGGAGCTTGTCCGTCGTCTCGGCCGGCGCCGGCGGCGGGTCGTCTTCGTCGTCGTCGTCGGCGAGATCCAGTGGGTACAGCGGCAGCATGTCGAGCGGCGAGTCCGGTGGCTGTCATCATCGGTACGTCCCCTACTCCGAGTCCTCAAATTTCCTGAGGGTAGGATTCGAGGTCAACTGTCCTCGCGACATCGCGGAACAGATGGTCCGTGACGGGTTTGTGCTCAACCTGATCGGAGAGTTCAGCCGGCGCCGGGAGGCGGCCGGCCCGCTGACTGTGCTGGAGAGGTGGTTCTTCGAGCTGGACGTAGGCTGGGTACTCCGTCAGTCGGCAGATCAAGAGGTAGCCGACGATGGTGTTGCTGCGAGTAGGTGGATGCGAGGATTCACCGTGATGGCCCATGCTTTGGCCGCCATGCACCGCGATCTACACGATGAGAGGTCAACCGCTGAAGGCCCCATGTTCGCCATGAAATCTCCTACCGCCACCGAGCAGGCTCGTGATCGTGATGATGACGACCTCCGACTCGCTCGGTTTGCTGAGGCGAGCGTCACAAGCATGCTTGCCTTTGCCGACGGCGCCCTCCTCCTCGTCGCTGGGCGGCGCCGGCCAATGGACAAGCTCTCTCAGCTCATGGACCTGCACAGCTGCATCTCCGACGTGTCGGAAATCCTCATGACTTGGTTAGAGCAGGAGGCTGGCAGGCTCGTCGATTCGGCAGAAATGCAAGTCCTATTCGACAAGACGAATGATGTTTTCTCCCGTACATTGGGTAACTTGGCAGGAGCAATTTGGAGGATGGCCAAGGACGCTGAAGCTGTTACTCCTGTCTTGAGTGGCATGGATTCCTGCCAAAATCTCCCGCAGAATGCAGAAATCCACAAGGATACCCACTTAATCGTGGACTATGCAAGATTGTTTTGGAAATACCAGACTGTGCTGGAAGACGTCCTGCGCAGCTACTACAGTAATGACGACCCTGAGGACCAAACACAATACTTCACAGCCTTGATTGCGCAAATGATCACCAACTTAGAACAACACCTGGAGAAGAAATCCGAGTCGTTCTCTGACTCTAGCCTGAGGTACATGTTCTTGCTCAACAACTCCCACTTCATACAGGATCAGTTCATTGCATCCACGGATTACAGCCTTGCATGGAAAGCAGGTCTCAAACATGAGCAATACCAGGAAAGCTATATGCTTGTCTCCTGGGAACACGTTCTGCATTGCCTGCACTACGATAAGATGCCGCTGTGGTTTCCTAAGCACTCCTCGCCGGTGGCAAGATTCAAGTCTGAATTTGAGAAAACATGCAGACATCAAAAGCTGTGGAAAGTCCCAAACCCAAAGCTCCGGAAGAGCCTGCGAGAAGATATCATTGACAAGGTCATTAATGGGTTCAAAAGGTATCTGGAGGACCATCCTGACCAAAAGAAATGCAGCAGTGATCAACAGGACATGGAAGACATGGTCAACGAGCTATTCGAAGGATGAAGGATTATTCCAGTTTCAGAAAATGTCCGTGCGCATAAAATACAAGGAAAAGAGGCTAAGGTTAAATAAGTTCACTCGATGCCCCCTTTCCCCCGTATCTTGATGTTCTCTTCATTTTACCTTTTTTTTTTTAGGAAATCCTGAATTCCTGATTCTACCTTATTGCATGCGAATAAAATGTAGTGGACAGTTTATTTGTGCCAGATCTGTTGGCAGATAACAATATATACTTCCTATTGCATTAGGCGTCAGGGATTCCAGACAATTGGGGAGAACAGAGGTAGATGCAGAGCCAATTCATCTGTTGTGTTCAGCGTGACATGTTTCTATTTTGGTTTGCTAACCTACTATAAACCTTGGAATGCGAAACTTTTGGTGAGGTAGCAAACCAATAGCCAAACACTCCATCAAATCGTTGCCCTGAATAAACTTTGGCAACCTCATATAGTAGTCTCACATTAGCGCAGTTTTTTGTACTAAACCAAACACCTTCATCTCTAATTCTCTATCGTACCAAAATTTAACAATGCGTACTTTTTGACTCACCATTAATACAATGGTTCTCTGTTGTTTTGTGAGAATTTTCAGCTAGAAGCTTTGGCTCTACTAATTTTGGTAGGGTACAGGAACGTACCAACACAGAGCTAATTCTCCCAGAGGCGAGGGAAGAAAACGACTCATGTAACTTCGTTAGTGGACAAGGGGTTGTGGAATACCTGAATTCTGAAACCGATCGTCTGTAGTAAAACATTCTCTATATCCTAAATATTATTCTTTTTCAGACTGCAATTACAGTTTGTGTACTTGTCTATCAGGATCTTCAAGTTCAATTTAGTATTCCTAGCTTACTGTTAAACATATAATTTATTAACTTATTAAAGTAATAGAAAAAGAAGCCTCCAGTCTCCACAATCGCTTTTGTGGCTTAAAAATTCTCATATTAATCAGAGAAAAAGAAAAAAAATAGAATCCACAGATAGAATTACAATTTAAAAATTACTAAAATTCGGAATTAAGAAATAAAGAATATTGAAAGAGAAGAATAGAGCCCATACCGTATACAATTTAGAAATAAATGAAATTCAGAATTAAAAAAATAAGAAAAATTCAAAGTAGAGGTTAAAGTCCATATAGAAATTCAATTTATAACTAGAAATTTATAACTAAAAAATAAGGAATATAGAAAGAAGACATCAGAGTGCATATAGAAATACAATTTATAAATAACTAAAATTATAAATTAAAAGATAAAAAATTGGAATAATAGCCTAGAGTCTATATAGGAATTCAGAACTAACTGAAATTCGGAATAAAAAATAATGAAAAGTAAAAGTAGAGTTTATAGTCCACATAGAAATACAATTTAGAAATAACTAAAATTTAAAAATTAAAAAAAATATTGAAACAAGAGTCAAAGAGTCCATATAGGAATATAATTTAGAAATAACTTAAACTCTTAATTAAAATATAGAATGTGTTTAAATATGAGTTTATAATTCATATAGAAATTCAATTAGAAATAACGAAAATTTAGAATTAAAAAATAAGATATATTAGAAGAAGAGTCTAGAAGTACATATAGAAATACAATTTATAAATAACATAAATTCAGAATTATAAAAATAAGAAATATTAGAATAGGAGTTTAGAGTCCATATAGGAGTACAATTTAGGAATAACTAAAATTCAAAATTTAAAAATAAAAAATATTGAACGGAGGGTTTAGAGTCCATATAGAAATAGAATTTATGAATAATGGAAATTTAGAATTAGAAAACAAAAAAATTTGAAGAGGAGTCTACGGTCCATATAGGAATATAATTTAGAAATAACTAAAATTTGGAATTAAAAAATAATTAATAACTACCACGTTTATACAATACAATATGAATATTACATATTGGTTAGTTTGGTATTTAAAATTATGTTTCTATTTTAATATATTTTAAGAATAAAATATAAAAAATATATGGTATTAAGAAAGATAGGGCCTGTTCAGCTGCACTTCTTTTTACTGTACAGCAGCCTGCCTAAACAGTATTATGTGTCTGTGGCTACAACTGAAAGCCAGAAACAACTGCATTGTAAGCAGAAAGCCAGAAACAACTGTATTGTAGTGCAGCCGAACAGAGCCATAATGGTACTAGCAACGCAGTCTACACGAGCTACCATACTAGTTATTCAGTATTCTAATTGTAGTGATGCCTAAGGATAGTTACTAGACATGAAATCAGAAAACTGCAAAGTAGCATACATTATTATGACAGATTGAGAGGAAAGTTATATACCTTTTAAGTCTTTAACCTTTCTTCACTTATAACTTTTCTTACTTATTTACCATATCCTCCGTTTACATGGATTTGATCACTTCACCACTGTCTGCAGATTACAACAATGAATAATATCACTTCTAACTTAAATTGTTTATGCAGATATGATGAGATTGTTCATACTTCATAGATATATCACATTTCTTATGAAAGTTGCACAAAACCAAATAGCACACCATATCTAAACAACACAAAAGTCATAGGCAATACAACACTGCTACAGTTCTAGATTAATTAGATAACAGCTTTATTTTTTTGCGAGTTATATTCTTTTATCTAAGAGCCGTGCGATCGCTGAGAAATTAGGACCGCCATGTCAGCATATTAGCCTAACATCGATCGTGCATCTTGCCTCTTCGTGCATGCGTTGCGGTCGCCGTCGAGAAAAAAAAACAGTGCGTGCGTGCGTTCCTAGGCCTCCAATCTTGTTGGGCCGTATTACCTGTGCCGGCCCTTCCTTGCACATGGGCTGTTTTCTTTCTCATCACTCGGCCTGCTCGACGTTGTGCCTGCACGATGCTTCTCTTCCTCCGCCCAGACGCAGCGGCGCTGCATTGGTTTGGGCGTCGCTCACCGCGTACGGCGCGCGCCGTATTGGCCGCTGTCCCTGCCGCCGTACGCGGTAGTGGAGGTTGCTTGCTGAGATCTTCGCTCTTTTGGTCTGTAGACTCCTCCTCTCGCCATTCTCTCTTCGGTTTATTCGGTGAGGTCGCCGGCCAGTACCTGTTCTTGCTTTTTCCCCTTTGTTCCTGTTCAGTGCAAATCTAATCCAGTGATTTCTTTTGTTTCTCTTCTTTCCCAGGGATTTCTTCACCATCCGGTTGTGCATTGGCTTCTCCTGGGAGTACTTGCGTCGCCGGTTTGGTCTGCTGGGTGCACCACCACGGGAGGCAATGCTCTCATCTGCTACTCTAGAGCCAGAGGATCAACCGGTTCTTCTCCCATCTGCTACTCTAGATATCCAGACAGCTGTGCAAATAGAGGATCAACCGATTATTCTCCCATCCACTCATCCGGATCAAATAGAGGGTCAACCGATTATTCTCCCATCCACTCATCCGGATCTCCTAGAAAATCAGGTATTTTCCTCAACAAGATCCCCTCGATAGATCTGTTCATGGTTTGTCTTAGAAGCATCCATATATTAATGATTTTGCTTCCCTGCATACATACACCCATTCATCAATCCTGTCTTTGCTCAAAAATAGCTTTCGCTTGCAGGAATCAGCTACCAATTTCGTCCAGCAGATCCAAACAGGTCAAGCAAGAGTTCATATTCCACCCACACATGAAGATCTGTCGCAGCCTATTGGATCTGAACCTGTCCTAGACCTGAATGTCCACGACGACCCTGCTCCAGAGCAGTATGTCTACATCCCAGGGGTGAGTAAAAAGAAAAGAACACACACATTTTTCTCCAAGAATGCAATTTAATCTTTTTTTAGCTCCCTCTCTCGGCTTGAAATTATGATACATTCACTGTTTAACCATATAGTTCATACATATCACAGTGTAATTAGTCATTATATATATGCAAAGTAAAATACCATTCCAACAAAACATATAGAAATGACAACAAACTACATTGCACACATATGAATAGTATTTTTAACAAACAATACTAATATACTCCCTCCGCCCCTAAATATTTTACGCCGTTCACTTTTTTAAACATGTTTGACTGTTTGTCTTATTAAAAAAAATTTAACTAATTATTAATTCTTTTCCTATCATTTGATTCATTGTTAAATATACTACTACTACTACTACTCAGGTTTTTGAATAATATTCAGGACGAACGGTCAAACATATTTAAAAAAGTCAACGGCGTCAAATATTTAGTGACGGAGGGAGTACATCTGTACTTGTGCATCCTTATTTTTTTTAGACAATTGTATTAATATATCTATATCCACACACAACGCAATTATACTCACAGATGTTATTTTTACTCACCTTGATATAACTAGGTTGCGACTAAAGTCTATATCTCAAAGCAGCTCCTACTAAATGAGATTACATCCAAGCTTGGCTTAGTCATACATTCATCAGAGGTCAAGATTGAAGGAACATATCAGTATAGGGCCAACTTAAACATGGATTTACCAAGAGCAGGCATTCGGGTAAAAAAAAAAAGATACATTCTATGGTGACGTAGCAGACACATCCTATGAAGCTAAAGAGTGTGCCGCGCATACAGCTATTCAATGCCTTCAGAGAAAGAAAAATATTGCAATAGAGGATATTAACTATAACTCCCTCAGATCTACTGAGAGGAAGCTCCACAGGACCAAGCAAATGTTAGACCTGTTTACACATAGTCTAGAACTCCAGAGAAATGAAGGTCACCTCCTCCAGCAAAAATATAACATGTTAGTTAATGAGATCAACAAGATCTGTGCCCAAAGTACATCATACCTTCCCATACATGTCAATGGTTGAGACAACCAGGATGGCCAAACAAATGATATCTCTGCTACATTTATCGGTCGTTCTCCACCTCTCACATCAAATGAGATACTTGCAAAGAAGCTAATAGCATTCACTCAGTACAAGCGTGATCGATCATCCTTCCAACATAGGTCAGTATTATTCATATTCCTACATTATACATATGAGTGTTTTTCAATATACCAACAGGTCAAGACTAAAAAATGCCTATTACTGACGAAAGTATTCATCCCAAATAATGAATCACATCGATTTTCATTTCGCAGGATAAACAATCGTGTATGTCAGATGGCTAGCAAATCCAAACGTGGCTAAACCATCAAAGTACTGTGTCCACATTGGTAGCTTGCATCTGCCCCTTTTTGTAGCATATGGTCAAACCGCCTGGGCATCGTAACTGATGAGCAAAACACCATATTCCTATATGCTATCACCACTGTTATAATGCTAATGTTGTACAAATATCGTAACCTGTGCAGTCATCCCTGATGTTCTCTGTATAAATTTCGTATCCTGTACACATAGATATGGACTCCATGTAAAATAATCTACTCTATGTTACTCTTGTGTTCTCTTTTATGTAAAAATGTCTATGCCTATTATCTTCAGCACCATCTTATCCATAGTTGAACAGCATGCAACCTCCTGTTTGCATCCTTCTTATTAATTTTTGGAGGAAAAAAATTATAATAATTATGATAAACTTTTATATATGCACTGAAAAATGCAAAGCATGTTGGAACAGGTAAGGATTTATATGCTAAGCTCAGGCATCTCTTGCTTATTTGATGCTGATTTCTAGCAGACAGGTCTCATGCTCTGTCATTCACGGCGAAGACAGATGATTGTTCCATGATGCTTGAGGTAATCATTGCATACCATATTGTGCTATTCTTTTAACCGTCATTCTGAAGCAAGCTATATAATTCTTGGAATCATATTATAGCACCTATAATTCTTTAAGCAGATTGTACATATACATATATATATATATAATATATATATATATATATTTATATTTATATCTAGACAACTAGACAGGTCAGTCGGAACAATTAACCAGCTCTTTAACTGTCTTTTAGTGATTACCGCGAATTGTACATGGGACCACCTATACATTTGTCGATAAATTTTCTCCTAAAAATTTAACAGATGTAATTACAGTACAATCGTAGTGTAATTACACTGTAACTTGCATGTAGCTACAGTGTAACTTATATGTAAGTTTCACATAATTTTAAATCGTTAGATCTATTACAAGATTTGTTTTGGTGAGGAAGAAAACAAATCATAGCACACACATATGTGAAAGAATTTGTTTCCACGACCTCCATTTTATCGAAATAACATGTTACGGAGAGATTTTTGAAAGTTACATACAAGTTACACTATAGTTACATTGTAATTACATGCAAGTTACAGTGTAATTACACTACGATTGTACTGTAATTACATCTGTTAAATTTTTGGGGGAAAATTTGTCGACAAATATATAGCAAAATCGATTGTACATATGTATATCTACAGTTGCACCTTCGAACATTCATACCACCTCTACACACGCAGCGTAGCGCGTGCCTCTTGCTAGTTACGTACAAAACAGAGTTAGCCAGACTGTATCATACCCTATGCACATATGATAAGCATTATCTTTCCTGAGAGAAGTACTAACTCGGGAAAAGAGACCCATTGTGTGTATGTATCCTGTAGTTGTAATAAGATTGTTCTTGCAAAAGAGACTGGAAGCTAGTAGGTGTAAAGGAAAAAAAATATATAAAATAATTAGATACCAAAACAGAGATGATGAAGATTGTGCAATATTGATAAAAATAAATTCCGAAATGCAACGGCATTACTATGTTGGTTGATTTTACTAGCTAAATGCCGGTTAACTAAGGACGGGATAAATCCCACTTATCTATTCCTAACAAAATTGAATAAAGAGATAGAGCTAGTTTTGTGATCAGTAAAACTAATCCCTAAAACAGAATTTGAGATAACCCCTGAGCCCACCAACGCTTATAAATAGAAGTTGAACACGGAGGAGAAGGGGCACCGTATTCTCTACCTAAACTCCAAAACCCTAAATTGCCCGATCGGCTTAGCGCTGCAAGGGGTTCGTGAGGCGATCTGGTGAAATTTTTCATTGGCGCATCAAGAAGAAAAAGAAACATGAGAAAAAAGAGAAGGAAGAAACTAAAGGAGAATAATTGACATCGATGACATCTCAAGCAGGTTAGTAGATTAAGAATCCCACATTAAAATAGAGGTGATTATGCATAGATTAAATCATTGAGATTGTAATTTAGACTCCAATATACTGAAGACATAACACAACAAAGGAGTTTACTTTTTTTTTCTATGATGGTCAACAGAACGCAGTACTACTAGAGTACTGATAGTGCTTTTCCCATTGTTTCTTTCAACATGAGAAAGTGCCGACATTGCAGGTAAACAATTACCTCTCGAAGAATACAAGCGTAGGAAGGCAGTAATGCTGACATTGCAGTTAAATAAATATCTCACCGAGAAATACTAACCTAGGGTACAGAGACATGGATGCTTTTTTTTAACCATCCTTGCAAGGTCATTCAGCAAGATGCAGAGTCGGGCAAGACAAGAAAAATCACCAATAGTCTGCACATGAACATTTTCCATCATTGAAGTGATGAAATCGGTTGGTATCTAACATATATCTCCCTCCCCTCGAAACATGATATGAAACTTCATTACTTCATGGCAGTTACTACAAATCCGGAGATTCTTTATCACCCCCAAAGGGGTGTTCTACGACTTTGTGCTTAACTGAAAAAATATATGGTGGAAACCACATATATAGTATAAACTTGAAAATTACCGTTATATTAAAAAATGGATGTCCGAGATTCATCCACGTTATCACGAGTAAAACTTTTGCTCACAGATTTATTCATAAGTAAAAATTTTACTGCTCGTGATAACATGGATGAATCTCGGACGTTCTTTTTTTTATCTACCGTATATTTTCCCTGCTTAATAAGACCTAGGGCAAAGTCAGCTTCTCGCGGTGGACAGAAAGGATGTCATTTTTATCTTGCCCTTCCACATCATGCAGGACATAGTTCGTGCTGGGTGCAAATTAAAGCTCAGCCTCCTCATATCAATAGTAAGGCGCCTTAGCTTGTCCGTTATTGCAGCCATCATGGGGTGTGAACTATCACCAGCCAACAAGTGTATAGTTTGTTCTTGATCTCTATCCATCTACAACCATTTCTTTATGTAAAAGGGCATATAGCCTAGCGGTTGTAATGACCTGAGTAGCACTCTAAGATCCTAAGTTTAAATTTTCATAAGACCAAATTTCAGATTGGGTTATTTGAGGGCTAAGTTTCTATTTGATAGGCTAAGTTCCTAATTTAAAATGGCTGCATATGGCCGGTTGGATATAGAGGCCGGGTAAAAAAAATACTCTTCTCTATAAAAAAAACAACCATTTCTTTCTTGAACCCTGCATTCTTCATCACATCCCTCATAAATGTTAGAAAGCGGGACATAATTACCGGCATTTTCTTGGTCTAGTTGAGATAGAAGGGGCAGGGGAATGGGCCAGTCGACACTCGAGAGAGACGGCCCAAGAAGGAGGGATACAAAATAGACTTTCTGGGAAAATGATTTTGGAATTTGCATTTGGATTTGAAATTTGAGTTGAGCATTGACGGATGATACGAGATCTTGGCACACACCAAAGAAGCAGGTTAGGGTTTTTATTAAATTATGTTTTCCCGCTAACGCCACGAAAGAGCGTTACAGTACAGAGGCCGATAATGGTAGTCTATCTAAGTTGAGTATTCTTCAATTGTCAGTGCCAAGCATTCCATCTATGATGTTTTACTTTACTTGTTCCAAAGTCAATTTGTGCTTAGTTAAATATAGGAGAAAGAGTTCAAGAATATTTTTATACTAGCGATACATATAGGGCTTGTTCACTTTAATGCCAAAAAAACCTTACCAAATTTTGGTATAGTTGCTAAAATTTTGGTAACCTGCCAAAATTTTGGCAGGATTTCTTATATAGTTATCAAAATTTGGCAGTAAACTAAATGTAGCCACTTTTTTGGCATCTTTTCCAAAATTTGGTAAGGTTGAAAATGACATCAAAGTGAACAGGCCCATATACTCCCTCTATCTCACAAATACTCAAACCCTAGATTCCCAAGGTGGATTTAAGGAGAGATATGAATGACCAAAATACCCCTAATTAATTGTAAAGTCATATTGGTGAATGGGTAGGTAATAAGGGGTATTAAAGGAATAAAATTTCTAGATTTGTGAACTAATGGTAGGCAAGAGAGTAGAAAATTGGTTTATTTTGAGACAAATTTTAAACTCTAAGAGTTAGTTTATTTTGGGACGGAGGGAGTACAAAGGACTTGAGGAAATCTAAAAGGCCGATACTAGAGTCATGCGCTGTAATTCTAAACTATCGGACAAAATTCAATCGTTTGGTTATGTAGGACAATCAAATTTTGATATGATCCCAATAATGCAAGTAAATGTTGAACCTTGTATCACTTGTACGATTAATTTTGAAGGTATGAGAGTATCCACTGAAAAAAGTGGATGAACTTTTGGATAAAAGTGGTATACTTTTTAAACTGCTAAACGACGGTGTGTTTTGTGCGAAAATTTTCTATATGAAAGTTGTTCTAAAACATCGGATTAATCCATTTTCAAGTTTATAATAATTAAAACTCAATTAATCACATGTTATTACCACCTCATTTTGCGTGAAACACTTAATCTTTATCTTCATCTTCAGCAGATTCAAACACCACCTTAATTCGGCCATCTCAAGCTGATTCAACCAAAGGTAAAGAGTGTGATTGTTGGTGAAGAAAGTATTAAACCTTCGGGGAAACATAGGACCATTGATAGTGAGAACATTTTTGAAAATGACGAGTCTAGTAAGACCAATAAGATAATGCTAAGTTCTAGAGGGCATGAGACTATGAGAGTGCTATGCCAAATATGCTCGAAAATCAGTCGCTTGTTGCCGCAAAAGCGTAATTACTATCTTGTTATCAATTTATTCTTGACGGATAGAAGCTTTTCGCGCGTGAACTTTGTTCTGAGGTTGTGAAAGCAATGTTGGCCCATTACCTGATTCACCATTGTGGAGTAAGTGGTAAGGTGGGCAGTAGTATCATCCGGTAGTAGTGCTATTACCAGGCAATAAGAAATAATTAAATATTAAGACTCTCTCCTCTCATTCCTTCTCTCTTCTGCACCCATCTATTCTCTTAAATATGTGTTAACAACCAAATTTGGTAATATCGGCATCGGGAAAGAAGATTAGATCGAAGCAAAGTCGGAGTCGGAGATCGAGTTCGGAAACAGAGCAGAAATCGGCTGGAGTCCAGATCAGCTACGATTAGGATCGACTGGGTCTGAGTCGGGCTAGGCAAGCCGATGCAGCCGATTCCGACAATGCAACTTGATGTATGACATCGGGTTGAATTGAGGTGCTTCAAGGTGATTGCCGCACATGGATAGAGTCCTGAGAAGGCAATTGTATCTATTAATTAGGATGTTTTATGTAATTTCCTTAGAGATATGCTTGGGCAAAAGTCTGCCGCAAAGACTTATGGTATCTTAGAGTTTGTTAGAGATAGTTATCGTGTCCGTTATAGACATATCTTGTAATTTTCGGGTATAAATAGACCCGAGCCCTATGTAACTTTTAACACACACGTTCAATACAATCTCGGTGCATCGCCACCTTTTTGCTTTAGTTTTATTTCGACGAGTTCTTACTTTCGGGTTGAGCTGCATCGGTTTCGATCTTCAACAAGAGGTAAAACTTGTTATGATGAATTATGTTCTCGGGATTAGTGCTTCCATCTTTATAATACTCTAATCTTGTCTATGTAATTCGTCAAGTTATCATATATCTTACATAATCTTCGACAATATCATCATCTAACCTACAATCGGCTAACATCTGTTAACAGAAGGTAGCCGATTTGGTTAAATAGCGACGTTGACCTAGATTATATAAGATATCTACCACTCTATGAAACTTCCAGTGGCTTGATTGTCTAGATATTGTTCTTCTTTTCATACTTAATGCTGCATCAGTTGAGTTTGATCTCTTAAGTCGTGCTTAGAATATCAATCTCTAGCCTGTACTCTGGTTGCCGATTAGGGTAGTGTCGGAGTTTCAGCCGATCTTATCCGATTTAACCATATTCGATCTATATGCTTCAATGACATGTTAAATCCGCCCTTTGTGTCAAGATATCGTCACAATCTAAATATATTAAGCTTCTGTTTAATACATTATACCTGTTTTAATATCTTGATGTAGAGTAGTATCGGAGTATTAGCCGATACGCGCTAGATCTATCTGATCGGCTATGCTATAAACATATATAATCCTGTTATTAATATATATTTCGATCTAAGTGATTTATACTGTCTCGGCATGGTGACCGATCTATCCCAATCACTTGATTTAAGTATATATTAATATAAGAACTATATATCGTTAATATCTACAGCCGATCGAATAGATTTAGTTCCTTACCATTTATTTATAACCACCGATCGATTCATATATGACATCAGCTCAAAGATAAATGATGTGTCATCGGCACCTAGCCGATCGGCTATCAATTATAGATTTGACTGCGGTTTCTTTGCTTCTTTTTCTTGTTGATTACAGGATCAAATCAACTGGCACGCTCATACATTCGAAGGCGAGCTTTGGACCTGCACTGGAGTTAAGCAGATCTCCCAGGCCTCATGTTTTCTGTCAACACGCTTTTGGCACGCCCGGTGGGACATTTAAGAAGTCAGCCAACAATTCTTCCTCATGGCCGAGAAACCACCACCATCCCCAGCTAGCCCAGGCTCTGTTAAGGAAAAGATGCTGAAATTAGGGTTGACTGACGTCAATGAATGAAATGTCGTGCCGATCAATCCAGAAAAATTCACACCTGAGCAGAAGAAAGAGTTTGAAGCAATGTTGCAGTAAGCACGGGATCAATTCTTGAACTCATTCATGCAGACCCACAAGGGGACACTTGTTCAGAAGTACAAAATAAAAGTGGTTGCTGATGATCTGGGGACCAGTTCTTCTAAGGATGGAGATAGGAAACAAGCTCCAGACGGCTCGGCTCAGCTGAGTAACAAAAGTGCTACCGACAGCTCTCTAGGAAATCAAGGTGACAATTCTCAAGGAGTCCATGGAGTGCAAGGTGACGGGGTGCATGGAGTTCAAGGTGATGGTGCCCAGGGGTTGCAAGGAGGAAATCTTAATCAGAATAGTGATACGGCACGGCACAAGATTCTTTCAGTAATTTCCAAGATCGGGTTGACTACGCTGTGCATCATGCTTTGATCAATCAATCTGGGGTGTTAGTCAATACCTTATCAAACATGATGAAGTCCATAGCCGATGGTTCAATAGCTGAGCATCAGGCTGCAGGCCCGGTTTATTTGCAAGGAGGTGTCTTTCCAAATTATCGGTCTTTGATTACCGATGTTCAGCCATCAACTCAGACGGTTCCCTCTGTTGCACCAACATCTTAGCCGACGGCACTGGCGTCAACTCCCCTACCTGTTCCGTCAGCAATGGCGCCAGGCTAGCCAGTGAACCCTCGGTTGTTAATGAGAGAGCAGCCACAGCATGGCGGGCAGGTTGCGAATCGGCTGACCCAAGATCAGGTTGCTGCCACGTTTCTACCGCCTCAACCTATTGTTGATCCAATACAGCAGCAGCCGATTCACCAGACACCCTCAATTCAGCAGCTTGTGCAACCAATCCAGCAACAGGTCATGCAACCAGTTCAGCAAACACCACCAAGGCAGCAGCCTCTGCAGCCGATTCAGCAGACGCCGTTAAGATAGCAAATCGTTCAGCCGATCCAGCACCAAGGTTCAATAGGTGCATCGGCCGGGTTGCAACGCCTGGTGGTCAGCCTGTACAACAATTTTTAAATCAAGTTGTCTCAGAACACTTGGTTCACCACGTATAGCCGGATGGCATAGTAATACCTCAAGTTGTTCCTGAGCATTTGGTACGTAATATCCAGCTGAACCTTCATAATTACCAAGGGGGTAACTTGAATTACCAATATAAGCCTCCTTCCCCGCAAGCCCAATATCAGCCAGGGGGATTGGCTCAATCTCAGTTTGCGCCTCAATACGGTCAGTTCGAGCCCATGCAGCAACAGTCATAAGGCGTAGCTCAGCAACGACCGTGGGCCGATGTGATTGCTGACGTAATGAGGGAACAGTTTGGGCTTAAACCAAAAGAGACTGGAAGCTTGTATCGGCAGCCTTACCCTGAGTGGTTTGAGAGAGTTTCTCTTCCCAATCGGTTCAAAGTTCAGGACTTCTCCAAATTTTCGGGACAAGATGGTGTGTCAACTTATGAGCACATTAGCCGATTCTTAGCTCAGTGTGGTGAAGCATCAGCTGTAGACGCTCTGAAGGTTAGGTTATTCCGGTTATCTTTGTCTGGATCAGCTTTTACTTGGTTTTCGTCGTTGCCGTATGGGTCGATCAATAGCTGGGCCGATTTGGAGAAGCAATTCCACAGCTATTTCTACAGTGGGGGTTCATGCGATGAAATTATCTAACTTGACAGCGATTAAGCAGCGGCATGATGAGCCTGTGCACGAGTATATTCAGAGATTCAGGGAGATGAGGAACAAATGCTTTAGCTTGAGTTTAACTGATGCCCAGTTAGCCGATCTGGCCTTTCAGGGTATGATTGCTCCGATTAGAGAGAAATTCTCGTCTGAAGACTTTGATAGCTTGTCACATCTGATACAGAAAGTAACCTTGCATGAGCATAGGTCCGCGGAAGTTAGGAAAAACTCTAAGAAGGTTAATCATGTTTATCCGTACATGTATGGGTCGGATGATGATGAGGACGATTCTAAAATAGTTGCAGCCGAGTGGGTGAGGAGTAAAAAGGTCATACCATGCCAATGGGTAAAAAGTTCTAGAAAAGAGGAGAAGTATGACTTTGATATTACTAAAGCTGACAAGATCTTTGATTTGCTACTCTGAGAAAAGCAAATTCAACTTCCTGCTGGTCATACAATCCCATCGGCTGAGGAATTAGGCACAAAGAGGTATTGCAAATGGCATAATGCTGGATCCCATTCTACTAACGATTGCAAGGTTTTTAGATAGCAGATTCAGGTGGCCATTGAGGGAGGCAAGATTAGGTTTGATGATTCCAAAAAGCCGATGAAGGTCGATGGAATCCTTTTCCTGTTAATATGGTGTATACAGCTGGCCAAACAGCCGATAGGGCCCGTGCAAGGGGTTTTCAGGTGAATTCGGCTAAGATTATCAACAAATATCAGAAGAAGTATGACAAGCAGCAGGAGAAGCATCATGAGAAATACGATGATGGTTTTGATCCTCATTGGGGTTGTGAGTTCTTTAGATTCTGCTGGAATGAAGGTATGAGGTTGCCATCTATTGAAAACTGCCCTAGGTGCAGTGATGTCACAGCCTGATTTTCGTTTTAGGATTTATAAATTATCTAATAAATTATTAATAGAATTTATATTAAATGTTCTTTAATTTATAAGTGAAGTTTAATGTGGGGAATAAAATTTCCTAAATATAAAGCATGGTTGGATTTAATTTTTATTTAATTCTCCATGATTAATTATACTCTCTAAAATTTTCTCGGATTTTTCAGAGCTCAATTTTTAAATGATACAAAGAACAGTTCAGTAATTATTTCATCATTAATGATCTAATTATAAGTGTTAAGTGCTTTTCTTGTTTAAAAATCCTTAAATTATAAATTGTTGTTTAAAAGGAATTATTAGAAATGATTTTAAAAGCCTAGAAGAAAAGATCTAATTTTAAATAATAAATTTCAATATAAAATTGGGCCAGATAAAATTTTATTAAATACTTTGCTTAATTCTATAATTTCTAGATTTTTCTGGGATTTATTTGAGCTAAGGAAGTATATTTAATAAATGGAATTGCATTTAATGAATAATTTAAATAGAAAAATGTTTTTAAATCTCTCTTTTGGCTTTGGGCCGAAAGTCGGCCCAAAACCTTTTCTCTCTCTCCCTCGGCCCAGTCGGCCCAAGTTGGCCCGAGCCGCCGCTCTCCTCTCTCTCCAGCTCGCTGACAGGTGGGGTCCACCTGTTAGTCGTCTTCCTCCTCGCGCCGTCGCCGCCGAAACCCTAGCCAAGCCGCGCCGCCGCCGCCCTTCCAAATTCGGCCGCGCCTTTCCTTCTCCGGCGAAATCAATTGAGGGGAAATAATCTCCTCCATCTCCTCTTCCTTTTCTCTTTAGGAAACCCGAGCTAATTCGTTTGGAAATCATCGGATTCAATGCCGATTTGGTTAGCTTCTCTTTCCAAACCCTAAAATCTTTCCTTCTCGCCGCCGGTCGCCGTGGGCCTCCGTCGCCGCCTCCTAGCCCCTATAAAAGCATCCCCGGGACCTCCTCTATCCGCCGCCACCTTCGCCTTAGCCCGTCGTCGCGTGTAGCGCCGCCTTCGCGTCTCTCCGTGCGCCGCCGCCGTCGTCGTCGGTCCAGCCGTGCCGCGCCGCCGTTGCAGTCGCCGCCTTCGGTCGCCGTCGCCACCATCGGGATCGCGAGGTCGTCGCCGTCCCCGTCCACCGCTTCGCCGCCGCTGTAGCACGCCGGAGCACCGCCGTCACCGTCGACCCGAAGACCGCCGCCGCCTCAGCCTCGTCGCCGTCATCATCCGTCGTCGTTTGTCGTCGTCCAAGAGCTCGGTGAGTTCGCCGCGTCGCCCTCTACCCGTTGGTGCCCTCCGTTTGCGCCGTCTCGCCGCCGTTCGCCGTCGAGCATGGGGTGCCGGAGCCGCCGCCGGCGATGACGTCATTGCCGACGTCATCGTTGCCGTCTGCCGTAAACCCGTGGTGGACCGCTTTGATCTCAGCCGTCCGTTTTGGATGAGATCGATCTGGGCCGTTCGTTTCCGTGAGCCGCCGCCGTGGACCCGGTCCACCGTGAGCCGAGCCTTGCTGACGCAATAATCCTCCTTTTCCTTTTCAAAAATAATTCATTATTGCGTCATAATTCAATTAAAATTTATATAAATGATTTAATCCGATTTAATCTTTAAAAATTCATAACTAATTCATCTTAGCTCGGATTTAGTTGGTTCAAGTTGCAAAAGTTGTATAAAATAAAGATCTACGCATTAAAATTATCCATAAATTGAATTAAATTTATTTAATTCTTTTTAATGGGCTTTAATTAGATTAAATCTTGTAAAATTCATATTTAATTCATATGAAGTCAGAATGAGGCCGTTCAAGTCTCATAATTCATCTAAAATTATGATCTGCATGTTTGTTTACTTTATATGTATTGTTTATTTGGAGTTTCTTAGTGTTTTCCTCGTTTTGCGTGTTAGCTTGTCGTTTCCGTCGTTTCGAAGGTTCGCGAGTGCGTCAGAAGTGTTCAGGAAGATTAATTGAAGACCCGTTGTTGCAAGGCAAGTCACACAGATCCCAAACACAATTCCTTTGAGCATGATGATCCTATATTTAAATTCTCTATTTATTTCAACTGTGCCTTTATTTTCGAATGTCACCGGGTGGTGTGAACTTATTCCTTTGTTATGGCCTGTTTGCATTGATTACTTTATTCCTTGATACCTTGGGTTATTGTAACTTGACTAGTTGAGCTTTATATATTGGTTCAGCTAGATATTAGATATAATTGCTTAGCCATGCTTAGAAACTTTAGCACACTAATGGGATAACTTATGATTCACTATTATTTAATGATGGCTTAATGATAGTTCACGATGGTCAATCGTGATTGGTTAATTAATTAATTTTGCCAACTAAAACCTGATAATGGTGGGTTGTGAGTACATGGTTTTGATGGTCGTGCTCATGACAATTAAGGACCGGTTCGCGAACTACTGTTGTGAGACATTAACCGTGCCAACCACAAGTCAGCATGGGCAACGGCTTTACCTTTCGTATAGCATGGTTCATTGCAGAGCACCAGACTGAGAAGTGGTGGAGATAAGCCCACGGGGGTCGCTGGGGAGTCCATGCCTTGTTTATAAGGGGGTGACTATGATCCGGGAACGGTGCACTGTGGTGGATTGTGTTGTGCGAGGGGTACTATCACAGCTCCTTTCCGAGGTACCGTGGTGGTATCAAGGCGCATGGTAACATGTTGTGGGGCTGTGTCTTGTGGGTACAGTGGTACACCTCTGGCCAGAGTAAAACTATTCGAATAGCCGTGCCCGCGGTTATGGGCGAGTTGAGCAATGTTTTTCGTGATTAGTCTCACACCTCTCACAATATTTATTGATGCTATAATTGGTAATAATTTGTTCAGCTCCTGGTTTGGAGATAGATCTGTGCAGTTGGGTATGATGGTTGGGCCTGAGCAGCATGGGTGTGCTGTTCAGTGTTGATTAAAATTGATAATTAATTACTTTACTGTTTTACAATTCTAAATTGTTTGCTAAATGCTGCTTTTGCAAATGAGCCCTATATTATGCCATTCTTTGGTATCCTTGTGCACTTGCATATTTGCTGCGTGGCTTGCTGAGTATGTCATATGCTCACCTTGCAATAATCAATCAAACCTCAGTTGAAGACAAGTTGCGAAGAAGAAGACGTTTGGCTTATACCCCAGTTGAGCTGCCTGTGGGAGTGGAGCCGGAGCTTCGCTAGACCGTTATTCCGCTGCTGTTTTCTTTTCTTTTGTAAGTATGTAACGTTATTTTTATGATGAATCTGTATATTAAATTGTCAGTTTGTGTACCTCAGCTGATTCCTGGATGAGGATTTTATGCACAAATTAGTTCGGAAATTACTAGTGAATTTCTGGGCGTGACAAGTGATGTCGTCGAGAACTCAAGCCGATGATATAATAGGGGCAATCGGTTAAGGCAGACAAGAGTTTCTGTTCATGAAAGATTGGGCCCAGTAAATAAAGATCATGGCCAAGAGGACAATGTAATCAGGAAGAATCAATGGTGTCCTTCTGGTATTTTCACGAAGAATCAGAAGAGCAGGGTTCAGAGATTGAGGAACAGGGAGCGCCTTCAGGAGGTTGAACAAGAAATTCATCATCGGTTGAAGAAAGCAAAGCTAAGGCAGGAGTGGCGTGTTAAGAATCAGGTTCCCTGTAGCCGATGATGTTGCAGCCGATGAGGCAAAGAGGTTGGCAAAAGGGAAGAGTGTTGTGACGGCACCGGTTAACATGGTCATTACCCTGCCAGCTGAATTCGGGATCGACCAAGCCGATGTCGACGAGGTGGAAGAGGAATCGGCTAAGTTGGTTTTGTCACCAGAACAGGCAGTGTTCGAGAAACCCGAGGGGACAGAGAATCGGCATCTTAAACCATTGTACAAAAATGGCTACGTCAATGAGAAGTCGATGTCTAAAATGATGGTTGATGGTAGGGCCGCGGTAAATTTGATGCCCTATGCTACGTTCAGGAAGTTGGGTAGAAATGCCGAGGATCTCATCAAGACAAACATGGTGCTCAAAGATTTTGGTGGCAATCCATCAGAAACCAAAGGTGTTCTAAATGTGGAGCTGACAGTCGGCAGTAAGACTATTCCCACCACGTTTTTTGTCATTGATGGGAATTGTTCTTACAGCTTGTTGCTTGGAAGGGATTGGATTCACGCCAATTGTTGCATTCCTTCAACTATGCATCAATGTTTGATTCAGTGGCAAGGCGACAAAATAGAGATCGTGCCAGCCGACAGGTCAGTTAATGTTGCTAGTGCCGATTTAGCTCTTTGGGAGATGGATGGCCTTGATTGTTTATCTGGAAAAGTCTGGGATGTAGATTTTCTAAAAGTATCCGATTCTGATATACAGCCAATTGAAGATGGAGAACCCAAGCTATTATTTTGAGGGCGTAGTGGAGGGTTCAAATGTCTACACTACAGACACGGTAGATGATCTCGATGACAAGCAAGGTCAAGGTTTCATGTTGGCCGATGATTTGGAAGAAGTGGACATAGGTCCAGGCGATCGGCCAAGGCCGACATTTATTAGTAGGAACTTATCTCTAGAGTTTAGAACCAAGCTGATAGAGCTCTTAAAAGAGTTTAGAGATTGCTTCGCTTGGGAGTATTACGAGATGCCTGGACTTAGCCGATCGATTGTTGAACATCGGCTACCTATCAAACCAGGGGTTAGGCCACATCAACAACCTCCGAGGAGATGCAAGGCTGACATGCTTGAACCGGCCAAGGTTGAGATTAAAAGATTATATGATGCTGGTTTTATTCGTCCTTGCCAATATGCTGAGTGGGTTTCTAGTATAGTTCCTGTTATCAAGAAAAAGGGCAAGGTCAGGGTATGCATTGATTTCTGAAATTTGAATAAGGCCACCCCGAAAGATGAATACCCAATGCCAGTAGCCGATCAACTATTTGATGCTGCTTCGGGACATAAGATTTTGAGTTTTATGGACGGAAACGCAGGATAAAATCAAATTTTTATGGCCGAAGAAGACATTCATAAGACAGCTTTTAGGTGTCTTGGTGCAATCGGCTTATTTGAATGGGTTGTCATGACTTTTGGCTTGAAGAGTGCTGGAGCTACATATCAAAGAGCCATGAATTACATATATCATGATCTAATCAGCCGGTTGCTTGAAGTCTACATTGATGATGTGGTTGTTAAGTCTAAAGAAATAAAGGACCATATAGCTGATTTGAGGAAGGTTTTCGAGAGAACCAGAAAATATGGCCTGAAGATGAATCCGACAAAATGTGTTTTTGGTGTATCGGCTGGCCAATTTTTGGGATTTCTTGTTCATGAGAGGGGGATCGAGGTAACTCAAAGGGGTGTTGATGCGATCAAGAAGATTCAGCCTCAGGAGAATAAGACAGAATTACAAGAGATAATCGGCAAGATAAATTTTGTTAGAAGGTTTATTTCTAATTTGTCTGGAAGGTTAGAACCTTTTACACCATTGTTGAGATTGAAAGCCGATCAGCAGTTTACTTGGGGAGCAGAGCAGCAAAAGGCTTTGGATAATATTAAGGAATATCTTAGCTCTCCTCCTGTTTTGATTCCTCCACAGAAAGGAATACCGTTTAGGTTATATTTATCGGCCGGTGAGAAGTCAATCGGCCCGGTCTTGATTCAGGAGTTGGAAGGGAAGGAACGAGTTGTATTCTATCTCAGTCGTCGGCTCTTGGATGCTGAAACTAGATATTCCCCTGTGGAGAAGTTATGCTTGTGTCTGTATTTTTTGTGTACAAGGTTGAGGCATTATCTACTGTCCAACGAGTGTACTGTTATATGCAAGGCCGATGTTGTCAAGTACATGCTATCGGCTCCAATATTGAAAGGAAGGGTTGGAAAGTGGATATTTTCCTTAACCGAGTTTGATCTTCGGTATGAGTCGCCGAGGGCGATTAAGGGACAAGCTATAGCTGATTTTATTGTGGAACATCGTGATGATTCAATCGGCTCGGTTGAAATAGTGCTATGGACTTTATTCTTTGATGGATCGGTGTGTACTCATGGTTGTGGTATCGGCCTAGTTATAATTTCCCCTAGGGGGCATGTTTCGAGTTTGCTTATACTATTAAACCGTATGCGACTAATAATCAAGCTGAGTATGAGGCAGTGCTCAAAGGGTTGCAATTATTCAAGGAAGTTGAAGCCGATACCATTGAAATCATGGGGGATTCTTTGCTAGTAATCAGTCAATTGGCAGGAGAGTATGAATGCAAGAATGATACATTGATGGTTTATAATGAGAAGTGCCAAGAACTAATGAAGGAGTTTCGGCTGGTTACTTTAAAGCATGTCTCTCGAGAACAAAATATTTAAGCTAATGATTTGGCTCAAGGGGCATCGGGGTATAAGCCGATGATCAAAGATGTTAAGGTTGAAATTGCAGCAATGACAGCCGATGATTGGAGGTATGATGTGCATCAGTATTTGCATAATCCATCTCAATCAGCTTCTAGGAAATTGAGATATAAGGCATTAAAGTATACTCTGTTGAATGATGAGCTTTATTATCGGATGATTGATGGAGTGTTACTTAAGTGTTTGAGCACCGATCAGGCTAAAGTTGCAATCGGCGAAGTTCATGAAGGAATTTGTGGTACTCATCAATCGGCTCATTAGATGAAGTGGTTACTTCGGCGTGCAGGGTATTTTTGGCCGACAATGCTGGAGGATTGTTTCAGATATTATAGGGGGTGTCAAGATTGTCAGAAGTTTGTGGCAATTCAGCGAGCTCCGGCATCGGCTATGAATCCTATTATTAAGCCATGGCCATTTCGAGGTTGGGGAATTGATATGATCGGTATGATAAACCCACCATCGAGTAAAGGACATAAGTTTATATTGGTGGCGACTGATTATTTCACCAAGTGGGTGGAGGCGATTCCTTTGAAGAAAGTTAATTCTGGGGATGCAATTCAATTCGTTCAAGAACATATAATCTATCGATTTGGTATTCCTCAAACTATTACAACTGTCAGGGGTCAATCTTCGTGTCTGACGAGTTTGTTCAGTTTGCCGATAGCATGGGTATCAAATTATTGAATTCTTCACCTTATTATGCATAAGCTAATGGGCAAGCCGAGGCGTCTAATAAAAGTTTGATCAAATTGATTAGCGGAAAATTTCTGATTATCCTCGGCAATGGCATACTAGGTTGGCCGAAGCGTTGTGGTCTTATAGGATGTCTTGTCATGGATCGATCCAAGTCCCTCCTTACAAACTTGTTTATGGGCATGAGGCTGTTTTGCCGTGGGAGGTTAGAATCGGCTCTCGAAGAACAGAATTACAAAACAATTTAACAGCTGATGAGTATTATAACCTTATGGCCGATGAGAGGGAGGATCTGGTTCAGTCACGATTGCGAGCCCTTGCAAAGGTTACCAAGGATAAGAAACGTATTGCTCGGCATTATAATAAGAAGGTGGTACCTAAGGATTTTTCGGAAGGAGAACTTGTATGGAAATTGATTTTGCCGATTGGTACTCGTGATAGTAAATTCGGCAAGTGGTCGCCGAATTGGGAAGGACTATTCCAAATTTATAAGGTTGTGTCTAAGGGAGCATATATGTTGCAAGGGCTTGATGGTGAAGTCTATGGGCGACCGCTCAATGGCAAGTATTTGAAGAAATATTACCCAAGTGTTTGGGTTAACGCATGATCGGCTAGTATTGCCGATGCATGACAGCCGATGTGTTTGCATCGCCTTGAGATGGCCAATATTGTTATATCGCCCTTAGTTGTTTTTCATGGTGTAATCGGTTGTGATTTGCCGATGTACAATGGCCGATATTGTTATATCGCCCTTAGTTGTTTTATAATTTTATCAATGCTTTTGTCATTGTAAAATTAGGGGGGCACATATATATCAAAATGCAATGCAAATTTTTTGAGGCAAATTTTTTGAGCGAATTTCAAAGTCATATTAATTGGCACAAAGGATTGTCAAGACAGTAAAATACTAGAGCATCTTAGCTGATTACAAAAAATTTCTAAATCCTATTACACAAAAGTTATTGAGACAAGTATCGCTGGATAGCTAAAATAGCCCTTTGCCTGATTTGTTCTACTTCTTCAATAGCTTGGGCATCTTGAGCATCAATTCCAGAGATGACTTTCAGAGACTTGGTTAGGTCAGCAACATTCTTGATAGCCGATTTGAGCCTTGCCTTTTGTTCTTCAATTGATTTTAGGAGATCGGCTAGCTTTTTGTGTTCTATATCTAGCTCGGCATTGCATTCTTCAAGTTGTGCCAAGAGCTCAATTTTGCGAGCTTCGAGCCGATCAATATTGGATTTGATCGGACCTTCAGATAGCTGATCAAGTTTGGTTTTTTCTTCATGCACAAGCTACCGATTAGCTTGGATTGTGGCCTCAATCTCTTTGCGATCACGGCGTTCGGCTAGTCTTAGCTTGGCTTTTTCCAGCTTGAACTGATGTTGCTCGAGATAAGCGGCTGGAGTTAGGACATTGGCTAGATCTTCGGGAATCAGAGCTTGAACTTCATGCAGCCGTGTCCAAATTGACCCACAGTCAACTACCAAACTGTCTAAAGAAGAGGCTTCTAGCCGATGAGAGATGTCTTCAAGTGTTTTTCTCACATCATCGGATAGGGGAGCTAGGGCTTTGCTTGAAGTGTCTTCTTCTGCCTCATCAAGGCAATCTCTGATGTCAAAAGAGAAGAGATCGGCTAGAGCCTGTAGAGACAATTTCGGAAAGAATAAGAGCTGGGTAAATTATAGCTGATCTAATTGTTGAGACAAAGAGAAACTTACTGGGATAGCAGGAGCAGCTGGTTGTTCTTCCTCTTCGACGTGATGACTCCCCACAGCCGATGGAGTCTGATCACTTGACGATTGCTGTACAGGAGGAGAAGGAGGAGGAGGCTGCGAAATAGACAAGTGTTTTATAGAATCGGTTGAGATTGATTAAGTAAAAGAATTAAGGACATCTTACTGGTGGAGCCGATTTAACAATTGTTGCTGCTGTTTTTTTCTTCACAGCAGTTTTCTTCTTCTGCAATCCCAAAGTCTATGGGTAATTAGCCGAAGAGTGAGGTAAATTCAGAAGAAGTCAGAGAGAGGTACTTACTCTTGTAAAATGTACAGGGGCAGAAGGAGTTGGAGGCGTTTGCTTTGGTGAAGCCGATGGTGTTCTTTCTGTGTCACTCATTTCGGCTACAGCTTGGTCAACATCTTCACCAATTTCCTCTTCATCTAAAGCTTGTTCAATAGATGGATCCAAGGCGGGCAGATCATCAGTCGACATATCAGTTGGTTGTGGTTGAGTTTTCTTGAATTTGGTCTTTTTCTTTGGAGAAAAGGCTAAGGTACTCATGGCTGATGATCTGGTTTTCCTTTTCTTGCCTGCATCGGCTGGTTCCCTAGTTAGGCCGTGGAGGAGAGTTGAAGTCTTGGGGGCATGGTAGCCGATGAAAAGGGGAGATAGTCCACCTCCATTCGGAATTAGACCTGAAGCATATTCAATGTTCTTGCCACTGTTACTTTGATGAGGAGGGGAGGACTCTGTTGTCTGCAAAACAGGAGCAAGAGGTTAGTCAAGTAATGAATTGGCTAACTGGTTATGCAATTTAGTAATGACAAAGTTTACCTGGGGCATGACGTCAGGGAATAGATCTGTCATATACATTGAAGCCGATTGATGAAATAGATGCAGCTTCCATTCACCCCACAATCTGTCAAAGTTTTTGCTTCTAAATCCTGCCAACTCAATATTATCAATGCTGCCCAGAGGGGGTCTTGGTAGGTTAAGTAGCCGATCCATCATTAGAGTGGAAGTGATTTGTCCTCGGCACTGAATCTTGTCGGCAAAGAATAAGCCGATTAGGAGTTGGCCCAATCCAAGTTGTCTGGCCGAGTTCATTGGGTGATAAAACTCGTAGGAGACTTGGATGTTTCTCCCTTGGTGAATGCCGACAGGGAGGATGCATGGGCTGATTGCAGCTATAAGAATTTCTCTGGATTTTTCGAATTTTTCATAATTAATGTCTTCGAATCTAAAGTCTGATGGAAGTTCAATGTCTGCTGAGTCTTCGTAAGGAAACCAGATTCGTGCATCTTTCTTAAAACCTTCGTAGAAGCTGCAGAACCAGTCCTTGAGTAGCTCAGCCGATAGTTTCGCTCCAGCATCGATTGGTGTGGATGCATATTCTCCATATGACATGCATCTGCGATGGGTGCGCTCTTCTCCGTCATCTTCCACAATCGGCTCTGGCAATGGGAATTCAGCTTCTGTCACGGAGGGCCGATTGACAACCTTCATGACTATCAGGTTTAACTAAGTTTGCAGCAGCCACCATGGTCCACCTGCTCCAACTATTGAGCCGACGGCTATTTTAGCCGATGCATTGTTCAACATCTGGTACAGATAGCCGAGAAGGATTTTGCCCAAAGGAAATTCTTTCTTTGATTCTAAGGCTTCGGCTACAAATTGCCAGTTGGTTGTAGGGCCACAACTGGATCCATAGAAGAGGAACTTTTCCAGCCACATGAGCAAGAAAGCTACATGCTCTCGAGGGGTAACAGACCCTTGGCCCATATATGCCGCCACATAGCCAGACTAGCCACCTATGCTTTTGGTCTTGAAGTCGAATTGGTTCTTGGTGTTCATGCTCATATGGTTAGCCGATGAAGTTACATCTAATCCAGTAATCATGGTGATGTCAATTAAAGTTGGAGTCATCGGCCCTTGGTTGAATAAGAAAGCATTGATGGTGTTGGACCAGAAGTAGGTGGCAACAGCCATCAGAGATTTATCCTTAGCAGAATTGGCTATGGTGAGAGCGAGTGCTTGGCCGATTCCAATTTCATCCCAGTGAACTTTCTTACTAGCCGATACGCGTTGGTACCAGGTGGTCCAGCTCTTATCAGGAGTAGGTTTTTCGAGAGATGGCCAAGACTTGAAGGTATTCTTCCAGTGACCCAGGTTAGGGTTGGCTAGTCTAAAGGGGATCCGGTTAGTTTCACCGATGATGAAATCAGTGGGGTTGAGATTGCCGATTGGGCCAAGAAAATAGTGGTTTTTGTGTGAAAGGCTGGGAATCGCGACTAGGTTGGAAAGGAGCTGCAAATCCAAAGGAATTGGGAAGCAGAAAACATGAGGAGAAAAGGAGAAATCGATTTCATGCGAGGAAAAGGGATCTAGCTGGTGAGGACTTACCTCGGCGTACTCGGCCGATGCCGCAGTAGAAGGGCTGGTGGAAGACGACATCGCCGCGGGCGGAGATCTGGTCAGGAACAAAATCGCCTGGGGATCGCCCTTTGCGTCAGGGAGATCGCCGGAGGGAGAGAGGGCAAAGTTGGTTTCAGTGGTGAAAACGGAGGAGGATGGTGTGAGATTTCTCGAGGGTAACGGTTAGTATTTAAAGCACGGCAGTAACGGTCGGAAAACGGCAAAGTGCGAAACTTGCTCGAAGTCGATTTACAGCAAATCTGAAACATTATCAAATATTCCGGACTTGGGGGCATGTGTTAACAACCAAATTTGGTAATATCGACATCGGGAAAGAAGATTAGGTTGAAGCAAAGTCGGAGGCAGAGATCGAGTATGGAAACAGAGCAGGAATTGGCTGGAATCCAGATCGTTTACGATTAGGATCGGCTGGGTCTGAGTCGGGCTAGGCAAGCCGATGCAGCCGATTCCGACAATGCAACTTGATGTGTGACATCGGGTTGAATTGAGGTGCTTCAAGGTGATTGCCGCACATGGATAGAGTCCTGAGAAGTCAATTGTATCTATTAATTAGGTTGTTTTATGTAATTTCCTTAGAGATATGCTTGGGCAAAAGTCTGCCGCAAAGACTTATGGTATCTTAGAGTTTGTTAGAGATAGTTGTCGTGTCCGTTATGGACATATCTTGTAATTTTCGGGTATAAATAGACCCGAGCCCTATGTAACTTTTAACACACACGTTCAATACAATCTCGGCGCATCGCCATCTTTTTGCTTTAGTTTTATTTCGACGAGTTCTTGCTTTCGGGTTGAGCTGCATCGGTTTCGATCTTCAACAAGAGGTAAAACTTGTTATGATGAATTATGTTCTCGGGATTAGTGCTTCCATCTTTATGATACTCTAATCTTATCTATGTAATTCATCAAGTTATCATATATCTTACATAATCTTCGACAATATCGTCATCTAACCTATAATCGGCTAACATCTGTTAACAGAAGGCAGCCGATTTGGTTAAATAGCGACGTTGACCTAGATTATATAAGATATCTACCACTCTATGAAACTTCCAGCGGCTTGATTGTCTAGATATTGTTCTTTTTTTCATACTTAATGATGCATCAGTTGAGTTCAATCTCTTAAGTCGTGCTTAGAATATCAATCTCTAGCCTGTACTCTGGTTGCCGATTAGGGTAGTGTCGGAGTTTCAGCCGATCTTATCTGATTTAACCATATTCGATCTATATGCTTCAATGACATGTTAAATCCGCCCTTTGTGTCAAGATATCGTCGCAATCTAAATATATTAAGCTTTTGTTTAATACATTATACCTGTTTTAATATCTTGATGTAGAGTAGTATCGGAGTATTAGCCGATACACGCTAGATTTATCTGATCGGCTATGCTATAAACATATATAATCATGTTATTAATATATATTTCGATCTAAGTGATTTATACTATCTTGGCATGGTGACTGATCTATCCCAATCACTTGATTTAAGTATATATTAATATAAGAACTATATATCGTTAATATCTACAGCCGATCGAATAGATTTAGTTCCTTACCATCTATTTATAACCGCTGATCGATTCATATATGACATCGGCTCAAAGATAAATGTTGTGTCATCAGCACCTAGCCGATCGGCTATCATTTATAGATTTAACTGCGGTTTCTTTGCTTCTATTTCTTGTTGATTACATGATCAAATCAACTGGCACGCTCATACATTCGAAGGCGAGCTTTGAACCTGCACTGGAGTTAAGCAGATCTCCTAGTCCTCGTATTTTCTGTCAACAATATGGGACTCAACTTACTATCTATGTATTGTGTGAACTTAAACAACTACTACATTATTTTTTTTAGGTTCCACCCTTACTAGCCACCTACTAGTAAACATACATTGAGCAGGTAAGCTTATGAACTTTGTTCTGAACTTTAGTTGGTATCATGGTGGTCTTGTCATGTTGTCCAATTCATGCATGTCGTCACGGAAAACGGAGCGGTCCATTAGCGCGTGATTAATTACGTATTTGATGATTTTCTTTTCAAAAATAGATTAATTTGATTTTTTTAAGCAATTTTCGTATAGGAACTTTTTGTAAAAAAACGTACCGTTTAGCAGTTTGATAAGCGTGCGCGCGGAAAATGAGGGAGAAGGGTTGGCAAACAAACCCTAAACTGTTGAACGCTGTTGGCTGATGCTGATCTGAATGCTTGCTGCTAGTGTTGATATGTACTGTAGAATAATCTGAATGCTTGGTGCTGTTGTTATTCGATCAGGTGGATGGTGCCACTGCTGCTGTTTGTTTGCTGGATGCCTAAATATAATGGTGCTCGTGCTGTTTGCTTGCTACCACTGATTGCTGAAACTAAAATGCAGAAATACTGCTGCCGGCTGGATGCTGCCGAAATGCTGCTTTCGCGTGGACAGGGGCGACGGCCGAGCAGCGAGCGAAATCAGGGCAGGGGTCACGCGGGAGGAGAGGTGAAAACAGATTTTTGTTGGTAGTTTTATAGGGACCTACTGCCTCTGTTTCCTAGTATAAATCATTATAGTATTTCCCATATTCATATTAGTGTTGATAAATCTAGACATATATATCTATCTAGATTCATTAACATCAACTAGTATGGTGGCCCGCACAGATTGTGCGGCTAGCATCATTATATTTTTTCTCATATAATAACATATATGTTTTCTCAATGTATTATTTAAATATATTAAAATGACAACATAATTTTAAATTTTATACTAACTTAATGAAACTAATAACGTGTAATATTCATATTGTATTTTATATACGTGTTAGTTATTAATTATTTTTAATATCAAATTTTAGGTATTTGTAAATTATATTCTTATATGGACTCTAGACTCATCTTCTAATATTTCTTTTTTTTATTTCCGAATTTTTTTGTTATATGTAAAATGTATTTCTATATAGACTCTATGCTCTTCTTTCAATATTATTTATTTTTAATTCTGAATTTTTATTATTTCTCATTGTATTTCTATGTGGACTCTAAACTCATTTTTCAATATTCTTTAATTTTTAATTTCAAATTTTAATTACTTATAAATTGTATTCCTATATCGAGGCTGTGTTTAGTTCAGTGCAAAGTTTGAATTTTGGTTGAAATTGGAGATGATGTGACTGAAAAGTTGTGTGTATGACAGGTTGATGTGATGAAAAAGGACTGAAGTTTAAATCCAAACTTTGGATCTAAACACAGCCTGACTTTAGTCTCTTCTTCCCATGTTTATTTTTAATTTCGTGTTTTAGTTATTTATAAATTGTATTTTTATACGGACTCTAAACTCTACTTTTAATTTTATTATGTTTACTTCGAATTTTAGTTAGTTTTAAATTCCTATATAGACTCTATACTCTACTTTTAATATTCTTATTTTAATTCCAAATTTCTATTATTTTCTATTGTATTTCTATATGGACTCTATACTCTACTTCTATTATTCCTTATTTTTAATTCCGAATTTCTATTATTTCCTAATTGTATTTCTATATGCACACTATACTCTACTTCTACTATTCCTTATTTTTAATTTCGAATTTCTATTATTTCCTAATTGTATTTCTATATGGACTCTATACACTTCTTCTAATATTCCTTACTTTTAATTTCGAATTTCTATTATTTCCTAATTATATTTCTATATGGACTCTATACCCTTCTTCTAATATTCCTTATTTTTAATTCCAAATTTCAGTTATTTATAAATTGTATTTCTATATGGACTCTAGTCTTCTCTTCCAATATTCCTTATTTTTTAATTCCGAATTTGAACTATTTTTGTATTTCTATATAGATTCTGTTTTTTCTTTTTCTCTGATTAATATGAGAATTTCTAGGCCGTGAGAGCGAACGTGGAGGCTCCTTTTTCTATTCCTTTAATAAGTTAATAGATATGAATACGAAAAATGCTAGAGTGATTTACATTGTGAAACGGAGGAAGTACCTTTTAATTTAGAAAGTCAATTTTAACTAATCCATTGGAGATATATATTTTCACACCTTAAATGCTGTTTAGAATTCCTATAACCAAAAATTCAAGGATGGAATATTAAGATACTGTTGGTGATACTCACTTCCACCGACAAATAGGTATATTATAAAAGTCGACAACTACCCTTCTTCTTCTTGATCACTTCGATCATTGGTTATTCAAGACATGTCAGATGATGACACAAGAATACACGATATTTGTTAACAAAGTTTAACTAAAAGCTTACATCTACAAGGCTCTAATTATGAGCACTCCTTCCCAATCAATATAGCACCTAGCTACTGCGAGTCCATAGCCTCATCATCATCATCTCCCAGTTTGTCTAGTGGTAGCCCCCAATTTCTATTTAAAAGAGAGCTTATGACAGAGTTCGACTCTAACTCTTACAGCCCTAAGTACAACTTTTTGACATTTATTCTAACAAATTTCGCATTGATGAATATACGTCACATAAAAGTAATGCAATCACCATGTCGATCCACCGGTTTTTTAGATTGGGTTGTTTTCTTTTTTTTCAAGAGACTCCGGAACCTTTTTTTCCCCCGGGAGATATACTCCAGAAACTTAACTACCGCTCAATGCGACTCGGGGCATCTTTCTACACGTACTTGCATATTCGGCCGCTTCCTCAAGCCCTCTGGAAGAGATTTAAGGGCAGGGCAGTCAACCACGTGCAACGAAACGAGAGAAGGGAATGAGCTGAGCCACTGCGGCAAGCTCTGTAGCCTAGCACAGTTGGCTACTCTCAAGGCACGGAGCGACACGAGGTACCTCATGCCCTCCGGCAAGGCAGCCAGCTCGTGGCACGCGCTGATCTCGAGGCGCTCGATGCAGCCCAGCTCCTGCAGCGCCTCGCAACCGTCGGACGCCGAAAGTTCCCGGCTGAGCGAGATCGAGACGTCCCTGGTGCTCCTTGCCACTCCCTGGAGGCCTCCTCTGCGCAGCAGCCGGTTGCTCATCAGCAAGCTCACCTTGCGAACATGCTTGAGCTCCATGCACATTAGGGCGAACCTTGGGCACTGGATGATTGTCAGCTCTGTGAGGCGGGGAAACATGCCCTTCCTTTGAAAATGTGGCCAGGCTGCGAGGTTGCACATGTGGGAGAAGACGAGCTCTTCAAGCGAGGGGAAGGTGCCATGTACGCCGTAGAACGAATCGTCTATGTAGATGATAGAATCCATTCCACTTATCTCCGTGATCTTGAGGTGTGTCAGCTGGCCTAGCGGGGGCAGTGCTTGGCACGCCGTCAGATTGAACAGCTTGATCCGGACAAGGGAGTTGAGGCCGTTGTGTTGTTGCTGCCTCGCTGTCAACCACTGTGGAAGCTTGGATCCGGTGTATGACAAGATCTCCAGAGCCTTCAAGCTTTGGTTGGGCTGCAGGGATTCAAACACCTCCACCTCCGCAACGGAGCGGTCATCATCGGTGTCCGTGCCCCACTGCAAAGACAAGGCTTTCAGACCATGCTTCTCGCTTATCCTCGCGTCCAGGGCCGGTCCTATGATTTTAAGGGCCTAGGCGAGCTCATCACGATGGGTTCTCTAAGCTATATATAAAATTTTATGATATATAGACACTAATTTTACTTGCAAAACAAAAACAAATACATTCATATATTAAATTTAACATGTCTGGTAATTATCAAGAAATAAAGTCGACCAAAATAACAATATATTTGTAACTTGGAACTAATATCATTATTCATTAACTTAATGAAGAATACAACCCCATCATATCTATTGCTTCCCATGAAAAGATACTTCTTCGGACATTTCTTGATGCAAAATCATCAAGAGCGGTATTAAGATCAATAGTGTCCAAGATATCCTTCTCGATTGAGCACATAGCCAAGCCATTTAACTTTTCTTGCGACATAGTTGATCTCAAATAGTTCTTCAAAACTTCAATTTTGAGAAACTTCTTTCAACTGAAGCTACCGTCATAGGTACAGTTAAGAGAATTCAATAGGCAACAAAAACATTTGGATAGCAATCTGCATCCATAACAAACTTCAGAATCTCAGGCGCGAATATCGAAGAATCTGGCAAACTCACTTGCAACACCTTTAATTCTGAATAAAAATCATTGATCTCAACATCGGATGAGGTACAGACTACTAGTATTAGGTGTCGGCCCCCTATCATCATGGGCCCCCCACCATCATGGGCCCCCGGCGGTCGCCTCGGCTGCATAGGACCAGGGCCGGCCCTGCTCGCGTCCATTGCGTGCTGAACCTGAAGGACGTTGCCAAGGCGCTCTACGGCCAGTTCCTTGAGGTTTCCAAGGGATTTCAACTCTGAAATTGCCTGCCCACCATTTTCTTGGCTAACCACAAATCCTGACAACACCTCAAGGTTGGCTAGTTGGCTCATCCCCATGGGCATCTGAGTCAGTGAGGAGCACTGCTGGGTGTTTAAGTGCACCAGGGTTGTCATGCTACTGATATCTAGTGGTAGACCAGGGAGACAGTAACACCCTTGCAGGTACAGTATCTCCAATCGTACGAGCCTGCCCAGAGCACCAGTGTGGATCTCCACGAGTTCCTCGCAGTGAGAAAGGTCCAGAACCTCCAACGAAGCGAGCATTCCGAGAAATTCTGGCACTGCTGAGATGCTTGTCCGTGAAAGGCTGAGATACTTGAGATGCACGAGGTTGCTAATCGATTCAGGCAGCGCAACAAGGTCAGTTCGTGAAAGGTTGAGGTACCTCAGATACTGCAGCATGCCGAATTCCGATGGCAGCTCCTTGATACGGGTCGCTCGGCAGTCCAACACAAGCAATTTGGTGCGGCTGCACAGCCTCTTCGGCAATCTTCTGATCTCGCATCGTTGGTCAGCAGATGTGAGCATGTCCTCTTCTGGGAGCAGGACCAGCTTCTCTAGATGTAGATGCTTGATCAAAGCGTCCGGAAATGTGGAGGCCTTGGAATCGACTAGCAGATACACCTCCCGGACCGATGGATTTATCCATCTAGACTCCGGTATAATCGTAGCTGTCCAGTAAGGTATTCTCTGCAGCGCGAGGTGCAGATGGGGACGCATCTTGTACCTGGCAGCGAGAACGCCACTGCGATGATTGGAATTTGAGCCATCCACCAATGGCAATGGTGGTTTGTGGATGGGGTAAAACCATTCATCCAGCACCGCGCCGAAGCTGTCAGGGGCTCCACTCATTAGGTTGTACCTAGACTGCGGCGTCAAGTTGTCTTCCGCAACCCACAGATTGATGAGTTCCTCCGGGTCGAAGGTGTGGCTCCGCGGGAACGGTGCGCCGTGCAGCACGCAACTCTGGAACTGCGGCGGGAGCGCGTTGAAGATGTGGTTGTTCCACGCGAAGAAGGCCTCGCAGCGGTTGCAGACCGTCTCAAACTCGTCGAGGACGCGCTGCCAGGTGCCCGGCGCGCGCTCCTCGCCGCGCAGGACGTCGTCGAAGTGGGAGATGAGGAACGGGATGCCGCCGCAGAGGAGCAGGATTTCCTTCGCCACAGCGGCAAGCGCGAGCTGCAGGCGGTCGTGATCAGGCACCGCGGGCGCGGCGGCCGGGAGAAGCAGGCTGCCCCTGGCGAACAGCTCCCAGGCTTCCTCCGTCGGCAGGCGAGGCACGACGTACGGCTCGAGGGAGCCGCCAATGATGGGCTCCGTCATCTCGCCGTCGCCCAAGTTCCTCGTCGTAACGACGACCCTCGTGCCGGGCCTGGCGCCTCGGAAGGCATCCACGAATTGCGCCAACTGCTCATCGCCGGCCACGTCCCAGGCGTCATCGATCACGACCAAGAACTTGAGAGACGGCAGCCAGTTCCTGGACAATTCTGGGTCGCGCCGATGGCTCGCCTTCTTCATCTTCACGCACCAGCTGGCTGACTTGTCTTCAGCGATGGCCCTCAGCCACCGCGCTAGCTGCACAGGCAACTCGCGCGGCTCCGAGAAGTAGTGACCCCGCGGCCAGTCCACCCAGCAACGGACGTCGAAGGCGGACGCCGCCCATGGATGCTGGAACACCAGCTTGGCGAGGGTCGTCTTGCCGATCCCCGGCGGGCCGACGAGGGGGAGGACGAACGACCCCTGCACCAGCAGCTCCTCGTCGTCAGCTTCCTGCCCGTCGCAGCCTTGGAGGATCTGCACAATGCGCTCCACGTCGGCGACCCTCCGAAGCACCTCCCTTGGCTCGTCGTAATCACCATTATCCCAAGTTGGTGGCCAAGCTAGCGATGCATTTGAATTTGCCATCCGTTCGCAGGTCCAATGACCAGGACTCTCCAATAATGGACTCCGGACTTATAACGTAGGAGAACCTACTACCAAGTACCAACCGCTTATATGTTGTTTTTTAAGAGATAATCCAAAAAATACCATTGACAAGCATCCAATTTTTAGAAATACCATCGACAAGTGTGAGTTCCAAGAAATAGCATCCTACAAATGATTTTGTCCTAAAAATACCATCGTTGTTAGGGTCCCGTCCATTCCGCACAGTTAAATACAATGTTCATCCTATAGAACATAACAGCGCGGAATGGACGGAACCCTAACAACGATGGTATTTTTAGGACAAAGTCGTTTGTACGATGGCATTTCTTAAAACTCACATTTGTCGATGCTATTTCTGGGATTTGGATGCTTTTCAATGGCATTTCTTGGATAATCTCTTTTTTTAACTGTAAAGTGATTTAACAATACGAGTAATTTGATCATGATCCCTTCTTACTATAAAGTTATGACCCCACTAACTACAATTAAGACTCTAAAGCTCAAACCTCAATGTTCCACATCATCATCAATTCTTAGCCGTTGGATTACTGGATTGAGAGAATCCCTTATATGCCACTGAAAATTGGCTCTTCCCTTATATGCCATTGATCCAAATTTGCGCACCCTCTCATACCACTTCCATCAGTTGACCATGAGTTGACCGTTCATTCTAAAGGAAAAAAGACGTATTTACCCTTTTGAGTATAGGGCATGCCTAACAACTCAGACATGGCAAATATGTCTTTTTTACTTGAGAGTTAATGGTCAACACACGTCAACTGACGGTAGTGACATGATAGGGTGCGCAAATTTGGACCAATGGCATATAAGGGAAGAGCCAATTTTCAGTGGCATATAAGGGATCCGATCAATTTTCAGTGGCATATAAGGGATTATCTCTACTGGATTAGATCGCTTCTCAGGCGTCGGATGAACAAAATGCAGCAGTCACCATATGAGACCCATCTATTTTGATCATGTCCCAATTTAATAGTGAAGGACTTATAGTTTCTTCTTTGATTGGTGGAGTCTCCTCCTATAGTCGTAAACTAGTTGTTTTGTAGTTTGCATTGTGTGTGTGTGTATATGTATTACACACAAAAAACATTACAAAGATGCGTAGGATGTGTGGTTCAGCTTCAACATAATTCTATTTTTAAACATTTCTGGACAGATATCAAATGGGTGAGGTAGCTCACCGGCCTGAACAATATATTCATCTTATAGCATAATTCTCTTTTATTTCATACAATATCAGTTCAGATTTAAGTGTTAGGTTTACCATGGTGATTTTATTTTCCTGCTATTATTCGTAACTTACAGCATGAATTCCACATGAAAAGAAAACTAGCTACTAAAGTTACTCCCTTGCAGATAGCACCATGAGAAGGATATGGTTCTTTTTCGCAGATTTAAAGTTTACCGTATGATCCATATGTGAATATTTGGAAAAATAGAAGCATGTGCTTCCAATAGCTACATATTTGATGAGAATTGTGTGTAGTAATCCATACTGCTGGACAAAATATAGCTGAAGACCATACAAATCACATATGTTGTATTACAACACATTCTCTGACCTTCTGTAGCTCACATTTTATTGTCTTTCCTCACTTAAAGCCGATACCAAATTATCTTATTGAAGCACACAGTTTCCTGCCTTGCATATATAAAAAGTTATTTTAGTATACCCGTTGCAACACGCGGGGTATCAACTAGTTTATATATTCTCAAGGCACAAAAAAAATCAATACTATCCACTTCCATGAAGAAAAACAATACTATTACATTAGCGTAACTCAATTAATTAGATTTTTTGTGATAGAACTTATCCACTTGAACTAATGACATACCACTAATAGTTTTAAGATATACCCATACCATCTTTTAAAGATGCTTATATGTGTAGAGTGTGTTCTTGTGTGTTACATGAGATGTGAACATATGCGTTAATATTGTGTTATAAGAAACAATACTATATGAAATTTTAAGTCCTCTAAAATATGAATCTATTTTCAATACATTAAAACTAAATATTTTCATATTAACTAGTGTATGAAAGTCACACATTTGCGTGACTATGACCACCTTATCATGTGAAGGAATATTTAATAGTGTTATGTAATTAAATAATTTATTATAGCATTTAATAATTTAGTATTTAATAGTATTATGTATAAACATTATAGTGATATTTAAAAATAATAATTTTCTTACATTTGCACCATTTTAATTGTCCCACTATATGCTACTTGTATGAGAATGTAATATAAACAGGCAGCCATAAACAATGTTTTCTACATACTATGTTTTCTTGCTTACTTGACTTTAACTATATTGTTAGGGGTTATAAATTTAAAATTGACACTATCTCCACTATAAAATATAATAATTTCTAACTATATGTTGAATATATATCTGTTCAAATATTCGGATACATATATATGCAGTAGTTAGTTATGCTATGAATAAGTAAGTAAATAATTTAGGGGTATTTTTACAAATATTTTATTTTTAGTGAACCATATGAGAAGAAAAATTGGTAAGGGTGATATTGAGAAAGTGGTATGAGTAAGACTGTAAAGAGTACCACGAGGTGTCAGCTTATCTTGCTCACCTGATTTTGTTTTCCGGAGGTGAGGTTGGAAAATGGCCTCCCGGTGCGTAAAATGGAGCGATATATTTTTTTATAATTAATTAAGCATTTAATATTTTTTAAAAAATAGATTAATATGATTTTTTTAAAGCAACTTTCTCGTATAGAAACATTTTTTAAAAAAATACTGTTTAGCAGTTTGAAAAGCGTGCGCGTGAAACATGAGGGAGAGAAGTTGGCAACACATGTTGCTGAACACAACCCTTGGGCTGTGTTCTTTCCAATGAGTTTCCAACTTATCTCCCTCGTTTTCCGCATGCATGCTTTTAAAATTTTTAAACGTTACGCGTTTTGCAAAAAGTTTATATAGGGAAGTTTTTAAGTTTTTTATAGCTAATACGTAATTAATCACGTGTTAATTTGCTTTCTCAAACTTTACTATCTTCAGCAGCAACAGCTAGCAATAGTATCATCTGACTTCCGTCACTGGCGTCGCCGGTCGGTGGTCTCTTATAGTCTAGTTTGCTCCCTAAGAGCAAGAGCAGTGCAGCTACCACACTTGAGAAGCCAAAGCCACCACCTAAGCCAGAAACCGTGTAGGTAACACCCTCCACAGTGCATGTGACCTTCCATCTGTTATAATGGGTCCCACCAGTCTCCTTTCCCCTCCCCACTGATGGACGAAGCGAGAGGAGACCAAGCAGCGATGCACCACGCGGGGAATGGAGCGGCGGTGGCGCGGCACCACGTGAGGTCGGCGGTGGGAGCAGGGGCCATCGTTCCCGAGGTCCTCTCCTCTGCTGGCCAGATCTGGATGCCGGTGCCTCCCTCTTCCTCCTCCTTCCACCTCGGCGGTGCGGCCGAGCGGAGAGGTGGCCATCCTCCCCTGGCAGGTGCTCGTTGTCTCCTTCCCACACTGATGGCCATCCTACCCAAGCCAGCGTGCTGACGATCTCGACAGTTGGCTCGGCGGCGGCGACGGTTGCGGTGGAGTGGCCTCGGCGGCGAGCGGGCGACTTGGAGTGGGGGACGGCGACGAGCGAACAACTTCTTCCTCCGGCCGCCACGCAGGACCTGATGCAGTGGCCCGGGGTGGGGTGGCCAAGGCCTGGGCATTGTCGGTGGCGCTTCAGCACCGCCGGCCCGAGTTCTGAATCGACAACGAGCTCCTCTGGGTGGCCATCCCCTTGTCTTCTCCTCTGCCGACCAGATCCGGACGCCGGCGCCTACTTGTGCTTTTCACAAGCTTTTTATGCCAAGAACGGATGACCAAGTTTGGCTACTCGGCCTTCACTAGGCTACGTATGTGGAGGATGTGGCACCGAATATGCCGTTCCTTGCTCTTAGGTTGAACGCCACATAGGAGCAGTGTGAAGGCACTAAGCAGGGGTGAAAACGGATCGGATAATATCCAATCCGATCCGCTTCGAATTCGTCCGAAACGTGGATATGGTATGGGCTTTTAGAAATCCGGTGGATGTGGATGCGGATGCGGATAGTATGATACGGATGCGGATGCGGATATGGTAACTCTAAAATCCGGCGGATGCGGATTATCCGATAGGTCGTTTTTCGGATAATCTGAAATTATCAACACATGTAACCACTCTATCTATTGCATATAATATAAGTTGGTACCCAATGGCCTAATTCATCAATTAGCCTGATTTTCTTAGTCCAAGGCTTTCACCGTGTTATGTCACACTTGCGTAGTTGTATTTTTACATTATGGACATCAGTATTTATGTTGTTTAGCACTTAAGCATATAATTATTATTATGGGTTGTTTATTGATTATTGTATTATTGTTCCTTACATCGTTAACTCGATGTTGTATTGATTGCATACACACGTAACATCCGATAAATTTATTCTATTTCTGAACCGATTCCGCGCCATTTCCGATATCCGAAATAATCCGCTTCACATCCGTATCCGTACACTATCCGTATCCGCTTAAAAAAATATGGTTTAGGATATGATATAACCACTATTCGTCTAAATCCGTTCTGTTTTCAGCCCTAGCTCTAAGCCACTAACTGATGTCTCTCTCTGTCTTTCTTCATCTGGCAGCACATACTGTAGCTGGCTTTGCAGGTGCGTACATGGCAGCTGAGGCGGAGCAAAGCCTGTCCGGTTTCCGCAGCACGCCATTCGTCCACACTCCACAGTAGGCTTCTTTGTTGGAGTCGTTCTCGGATCCGGACATCCGTCAGCGTCGCCGCGTCGGAGCTGAGTGAGCGCGTACTTTCTTTTCTTTACAAATCTTCCTTTTTCTTCAAGTGTCGCCGACAGTGGCCACGAGGTTTCGCTGGAAGCTTCGTGAAGTATTCCGAGCATCTCTTTTACCCGATGGCTACGATAGTTTCCCTCTAGGCCTTGTTTAGTTGCGGTAAATTTTTATATTTGGTTATCACATCGAATATATGGATACACATTTAAAGTATTAAATATAGTCTAATAACAAAAGTAAATTTTCGCCGGAAACCGCAAGATGAATTTATTAAGCTTAATTAATCAGTTATTAGCAAATGCTTACACCACATTGTTAAATCATGGTTCAATTAGGTTTAAAAGATTCGTCTCGTAATTTACACACAAACTATGTAATTGGTTTTTTTTCTACTTTTAATACTCATGCATATGTCAAACATTCGATGTGATGGGTAAAAAGTTTTTGTTTTGAAAACTAAACAAGACTTTATTTTGTCATTTATTTTTTGAGGACCCTTCGATAAGAAGAAAAAACATAGAAATTTTAGAGATTTTTAATTCCATAAAAGATTTCCAACATTGAAACAAAGGATTGAATGGATAATTCTATTGGAGTAAATTTGGTAAGAGCTTCAAATTTATCTCTCTCATCCGATTCCTATATTTTTTCTGTGGTCCAATCAAATGGTCATTCATGTATTTTTATTGTAATTTGTAATCATCTATTTTGCACTTATATTTCTATTAAAATTGTTAAATTTTTTTTTCTATTTCTCCAATTTTGCATTCCCCCTATTCAAAGGGGCCCTGAATCTTACGGCTGCATTTGCGTTGCTTCCGTAGCTCAATCACGTTTCTTCTTCATATTTAATTTTTACTTGGAGAGATTGATTTTTAGATAATACTTGGAGAGATTGATAAATGTCTTAATCTATAAATAGAACTAGAAGCAAATTTCAAGCACCGAGGCGGGATAAGAAACCGATTCCCTGTACAATTTTCATGCTTGCTGCCATGCTGGTGCTAGGAACATATGATTTTCTCTTTCATGAGACGTCAATGCTTTATCCTGTACTCCATCCGATCCCACAATGTAAGAGATTTTGGGATGTGATATATTCTAGTACTACGAATCTATATAGGGTGTATGTCCAGATTCATAGTAGTAGAACATGTTACATCCCTCTAAAATTCCTTATATTATACTCCCTCCGTCCAAAAAAAGATAAACCCTAGTTTCCGTGTCCAACGTTTAACCGTCCGTCTTATTTGATAAAATTATGAAAAAAATTAAAAAGATAAGTCACGCATAAAATATTAATCATATTTTATCATCTAACAACAATGAAAATACTAATTATAAAAAAATTTATATAAGATGGACAGTCAAACGTTGGCATAGAAACCCAGGATTTGTCTTTTTATTTGACGGAGGGAGTATTGTCGTAATCACCGTGTCATAGTAAAGGCTAGTAAAGTTAGCATGTCACGTCAGCCGTTTTCGAAAAAAAAAGGCCTGGTTTAGCTCCTATTTTTTCTTATTTCAAAAACATCACATCGAATCAAATCTTTGACACATCCATAAAGAATTAAATATAGATAAAAACAAAATCTAATTATACAGTTTGTATGGAAATCGCGAGACGAATCTTTTGAGCCTGATCCATGATTAGCCATAAGTGTTACACTCACATATGCTAATGATGGCTTAATTAAGCTCAAAACATTCGTCTCACGATTTCCAAGCGAATTATTAAATTAGTATTTTTATTTGTGTCCGCAAACCCTTTTAATATCCGGTCAAACCTCCGATGCTGTTAGAGTGCGCAGCCCGGCCCACCCACCATACTCCACCACAGGCCCAACGTGACCTAGGTGGTCCACAGTGGGTGGGCTGGGCTGCGCAATCTAACAAGTGGTATCAGAGCCCAAGGTTTGGATTCCGGAACAATTTCCATGGGTCACATAGTGGGGAGGCCAGGTAACAAGTCTTTGGGGTCACATGGGTTGATGTAAAGGGGAAGATGGTTGGGCCTGATATGTGACGGGGGAGATTGTTGGGTTTAGTCCCACATCGGTAATTGATGATGAGAGAGCACAACTTAAAAGGTGGAGGCGGTTCTCACCCATTAAACTAGTCTTTTGGGTTTTATAGGTACAGGACCTAAAGTTGTGGCTCCAACGGTTGGACAAACAGGCTCAATGCAACCCACGATAAATGAGCCGGGCAACACACTCTAACAGATGTGACACTGAAAAATTGTTAACAAGGTAAAAATCCCGCACTCAAATTGTCTTTTCACGAACTAAACAAGGGCAAAATCCCGCACTTGCAAGCCTCTCTTGTGCGTGTTCTCAAGGTGAGAGAGCGTGCCACCTAGACTACAGCTACTCTGAAAATAGTTTCTTCACAGTGCAAAGCTATGGGTAAAGGACCCATAGTAATATTTTATTTCAGCTCCTGCTTGTTTGCATTTTAGTCCTTCAATTAGTTCTATTGATGCTTTGGTCCAAACTCATGCATCTAGCAACCCCAGTACAAATCCCATCCGATTTGAGTGCCGCCACCGTCGGCCGCCTCTTCTCCACCTCAGCCACCATCGATGGCCTATTCCCCCCACCTCGGCGATGACGTACTCTCATCTCCTTCTCTCCTCCCTCCCTAGAGCGGCCCCGACGTGAAATCATCGAGCTCGTCTCCGGCAAGCATCGAGCTGAGCAGCAACTGGGCGGGGCAACGTGGAGCGGCGGATGTCCTCTCCCCTCCCATGACCGCGAGCTCAACAGCAGTCGCTGGATCTGGCCAGGCGTGGGGCAGTGGGGGTGGAGATGGAGCTTGGCGGCGCAAATCAAGTCGGCGGGGCGAGCTACCCGGCACCGGCGGTGGCACAGAGCGGGGGCTGCGGCCGCCGTCGAATTCTTTCACGGCGGTAAAGAAGGCCTCCTCCGTCGCTCAGGTTTGGCAGCTCCGTTCTCGATCTCCTCCTCGCCGCCTCTGCAGATCCGGTGGCCTTGGTAGCGGATGTGCTGATGCGGCGTCCTCGATAGTGGTGACTCCGACGGCGAAGCGGTTGCGGGTGGCGAGGGACCAGGCATGGTGGGGGCGGGGTGAGCTTTCCAGGACCGATGCTTCGTGTGCTGCATTGCTTTTCCAGTTTTTTTGGAGGCGAGTTCCTCGCGTCTTACCTAAGAGACAAGAGCCTATATAAATGCACGAGGGCCCATACCCTCTCTTCTTCACGGCATCACGCAGTTGAGGTGGAGGCATGAAGTAACTTGCGAGCATGGTGCACTGTAAAAGGCGTTACGCATCGTTCTGCAACCGTCCTCCGTCCGACCCATTTTTTCAAGAAAAAAAAGGCAAACATAATATTTATTGAAAGGTCATCTGGAAGATCAGCTAGATTTGCACATAAATCCCTAAAGAAAGGGCATATTACAACTTGAGTACAACATACGCAGACAAGAACTTTAAAAGATTAAAAAGCATTCAAGTTCTTAGGCTCGCTTCTTCCTCTGCATCGGTACCTCAACCGATGATGACAGCGACCGGGAGCTCTTAACAACCACGGAGAGATATATCGATGACTAAGACACAACAACAATATCTTCTACGGTTGTAGTCGGATCGTTAATATTTCTTTTAAATCGGGTCAATAATAGTTTTGAGTGTCAAGTGAAACTCAGGTAGCATCAACTTTGTGTGTCTAATTTCTTTTTAAATTTTTCATAAATTTTATAAATAAGACGGACGGTCAAATATTAAATACGGATATAATATTTACGGTTACACTTATTTTATGATGAAGGTAGTCTATTTTAAGATGAGGGAGCTGTAGAAAGCTTTGTCATTTCGTGGAAGATAGGGAATCACCGAGTGGACGTTAATTTGCTATCACGTGCTTTTTTTGCCCTGTATGATAATTGTGTTGGTGCGCTCTGCCTAGTTGTCACGCCCGGAATTTCTATCCAAAATTCCAAACGCTTACATGTGTGTAAACCCTCGTCCAGGAATCAGCCGAGGCACACAATAACAAATTGATAATAGAGTACAATTATTACTCTAATTAATGGGCGAATAAAATGTCATTACAGAGGTGGATAGTTCCTCTCAAACAATAAAGAACTAAGCAGCGGAAAATAAAGAAATAAATAACGCAGACGACTCCACTCCACAGGCAGCTTGACAAGTACTACGCCAAACCTTCACCACCATCAGCCTCACTGTAGAATTCCTCCTCTGATGAATGATTGCAAGGTGAGTATATGACATACTCAGCAAGCCACGCAGCAAATATGCAAGTGCACAGGATAACCAAGGATGGCATAATATAGGCTTCTTTGCATAAACAGCATTTAATAAATATTTCAGAATTTAATAAAACAGTAGAGTATTAATTAAACAGTATTAATCCAACACCATACAACATACCCTGTTGTATGGGCCCAACCATTCTGAACAACCAACCCCGGCTGCACAGTTCTAATCTCCAAACCAGGAATATACCATTCCAAACCAGGAGCTAATCAGATATAACCAGTTATAACATCTTTCATTATAGTGTGAAGGGTGAGACTAATCACGAAAGACATTGTTAGACCCGCCCATAACCGCGGGCACGGCTATTCGAATAGTTTTACTCTGATCAGAGGTGTACCACTGTACCCACAAGACACAGCCCCACATCATGTCACCATGTGCCTCAATACCACCACGGTACCTCGGAAAGGAGCTTTGACATTACCCCTCACACAACACAATCCACCACAGTGCACCATTCCCGGATCATAGTCACCCCCTTATAAACAAGGCATGGACTCCCCAGCGACCCCCGTGGGCTTATCTCCGCCACTTCTCAGTCTGGTGCTCCGCAATGAACTATGCTATGTAAAAGATAAAGCCGTTGCCCACGCTGGCTTGTGGTTGGCACGGTTAATGTTTCACAACCGAAGTTCGTGAACCGGTCCTTAATTGTCATGAGCACGACCATCAAAACCATGTACTCACAACCCACCATTATTAGGTTTTAGTTGTCACATTAATTAATTAACCAATCACGATTAGCCATCGTGAACTATCATTAAGCCATCATTAAATAATAGTGAATCATAAGTTATCCCATTAGTGTGCTAAAGTTTCTAAGCATGGCTAAGCAATTGCATCTAATCATCTGGTTGAACCAATATAAAGCTCAACTAGTCAAGTTATAATAACCCAAGGTATCAAGGAATAAGATAATCAAGAACAAAAGGGCTATAACAAACAATAGGCTAATTCCACCCAATGATATTCAAAAATAAATGCAATAGTTGAATAGAAACAATAGCTTTAAACGGGATCAACATGCTCAAAGGATTGATTAGGATCTGTGTGACTTGCCTTGCTGGCCTTGGAACTCTTCTAAATCTTCTCCTGCAAAAGCGGACTCTCCGGAAACGTCGGATTCTAAACGGAAAAGAACAAAAACACCAAAACAGCACATAAGCAAGCATGAACAGTACATGTGGATATTTTTAACATGTAGATCTCAATTTTAGAAAAATTTAGAGACTTGAACCAACTAAATCCGAGCTAAGATGAATTAGTTATGAATTTTTAAAGATTTAATCGGTTTAAATCATTTATATAAATTTTAATTGAATTATGACGCAATAATGAATTATTTTTGAAAAGAAAAAGGGGCTTTATTGCGTCAGCGGGCTCGGGGTCTACGGTGGACCGGGTCCACGGCAACGGTCTACGGGAACGGACGGGTGAGATCGATCCGATCCGATCGGACGGACGAGATCCATCCCGACCACGACGGCTCACGCGGCACGGCAACAGTGACGTCAGCGATGACGTCACCGGCGGGGACGGCACACCGGCGGCGGCTCGGCACGCATGCCCGCCGGCGAACTACGGCGCGACGGCGAGAACGGAAAGCGGCAACGGATAGCGGAGGGCACGGCGAACTCACCGACGACCGAACTAGCGGCGGAGGAGCAACGGATGACGCTGGCGACGAGGACGAAGCGGCGGAGAGGTTCGGGTCGACGGCGGCGACGGTGTGTTCCGGCGGGAAACAGCGACGGCGAAGGGTCGGACGAGGACGGCGACGCGACGGCGACCACGCTGGCGAGCTCCCCGAGCGACGGCGATGACCGGAGCTACGGCGGCGCACGACTGGAGCGGCGGCGGCGACGGCGGCGCACGGGATGCATGGCGCTAGGGCGATTCGCGCGACGAGAGGCGAAGGCGAGGGCGGCGGAGGGTAGAGGAGAGCGCGGGGAACCTTTTATAGGGGTCGGAAGGCGGCGGCGAAGCCCACGACGGCCCGGCGACGGCGATGGAAAGCTAGGGTTCGCCGACTCCGAATCGAGCTCGAATCCCCACGTTTCCAAAGCGAATCGGCCGATGCTTCCAAAAGGGAAAAGGCGGAGGAGATCACGGAGAAGGTTTCCTCCCAAACAATTGCACCGGATCGGGAAAGGGGCGGCCGAATTGGAAAGGGCGGCGGCGGCTAGGGTTTCGGGCGCGACCGGCTGGAGGTAGACGACGACTGACGGGTGGGCCCCACCTGTCAGCGAGCGGGAGAGAGGGGAGAGGCTGCGCGCGCGGCGGCTCGGCTGGGCTGGGCCGGACTGGGCCGAAGAGAGAGAAGAGAGGGGTTTTGGGCCGACTTTCGGCCCAAAGCCAAAAGAGACTTTTTAAAACCTTTTTCATTTTAAATAATTCATGAAATGCACTTTCATTTATTAAAAATACTTCCTTAGCTCAAATAAATCCCAGAAAAATCTAGGAATTATAGAATTAAGCAAAGTATTTAATAAAATTTTATCTGGTCCAATTTTATATTGGAATTTATTATTTAATCAAATCTTTTCTTCTAGGCTTTTTTTTTTAAAATCATTTCTGGAAATTCCATTTACACAATAATTTATATTTTTGGGATTTTTAGGGTGTGACACTAGTGGTGACTTTTCTCCGGTCGTACGCGTCACTTGCGAGAGAAACTTTCTCGGTTTCTTCCCTTTCCGTTAGTGTAGTGTAGTACCAATTGGTGTTGTGTTTGGTATAGGCCGTGTTTATTTGTTTGGCCAAATTTTTTTCTTACCTATATGGATACATTTGAAGTATTAAACGTAGACTAATAATAATATAAATTATAAATTATAGATTTCGCCTGTAAACGGCGACACGAATTTATTAAGCCTAATTAATCCATCATTAGCAAATATTTATTATAGCATCATATTGTCAAATCTTGGTGTAATTAGACTCAAAAGATTTGTCTCACAATTTATATGCAAACTGTGCAATTGATTTTTTTCATCCACATTTAATGCTCCATACATATATCAAAATATTTGATGTGACGGAATTTTTAAAAGTTGGGAGATAACTAAACACGGCCACAGTACGCACTTTATTGATTGTGTTTGGTCGATAGAACACTCTTTATTGTCCACCACCTTTGATGTCTAATCAAATATTGCCCAATAATTTTCCTCAAAGCTAGACAGTCAGGCTTGGTTTAGTTCCAAATTCTTTTTTTTCGCAAAAACATCCCATCGAATTATTGGACACATGTATAAAGCATTAAATATAGATAAAACAAAAACTAATCGCACAATTTGCATGGAAATTGCGAGACGAATCTTTTGAGCCTAATTAGTCAATGATTAGCTATAAATACTACAATAACCCACATATGCTAATAACAAGTTTAATTAGCCTCAAAAGATTCGTCTCGCGGTTTCTAGGTAAGTTATGAAATTAGTTTTTTTCATTCGTGTCCGAAAACCACTTTCAACATCCGGTCAAATATCCGATGTGACACCCAAAAATTTTCTTTTCACTGGTGGAGATGTGCTTTTTAGTCCCGGTTCGTAACCCCCTGTAGTCTCGGTTTAAAAACCGGGGACTACAATTCCGGGACTAAATATCTTTAGTTCCGGTTCAAATACCCGGGACTCAAGATCGATACACCAATCAGGACTAAAGAGAGGGGATCTTTAGTCCCGGTTGGTGTTACCAACCGGGACTAAAGAGAGGGTAGCGGCAGTGAGATGGTCCCCTTTTCTTTTTTTTCTTTTTTATTTTCTCCCGAATCGAGTGGGATACATATCCCAAATCAAACCCCAAATCCCCAAATCAAAGTAACATCCCATAGGGTTCGGCCGAACCTCCCGTGGCGCCGATGGATGCAGGGTTTGGATGGACGGCTAGATTTGATCCCCAATGACGGTTAGAGGGTATTACCGACCATTCCAACCGTCATTACCTACCTATAAAAGAGCTCCTCTTCTCACTTCACTCACACACCTCAAGCAATAGCTCTCTCATTTCTCTCAAGTTTAGTTTAGTAGAAATCAGGAGTCTGGAAGCCTTCGGAAGAGTTCGGGTATGGCTCTAGTAGCTTTCCTTTCCTCTTTTGTAAGTTTTGTACTTTTATTAGAATACTTTTTTAAATACATTTATGGTATTGAAATACTTTCCGAGTATATAAGTACCTACTTTACATTATGTTCATGTTATACTGAATATACGGCTAGCTTATCTGGGAGATGCTTTTGTGCGGGTATAGTGTTTGCTTATACAATTACTCTATGTCATGACGATGATATTAGAGTAGTATCTGGTAGTTTAGACGTGGCGTCTAGACCGGATATCATTATTTGGAATTATATATTGCGGATGAGAGGTGGGCCACTGATGGTGACAGCTCAGTACGGGTATTCCTCTGCGCCGGTATATAATCCTAGGTTAATTCCCTAGGGAGGGTATTCCTCCGTATTTAGCCCCGGTTTGTATGGTCATGACAGGCTGTCGTAAGGAACTCAGCAGTCAGGGGTGGGTTCTTGAAGTACCAGGAGGGTATGGGATAGAGGGTATTAGCTAGTATATCAGTTGACTAGAATGTATGTATACTATGTATGTTAGAAGTATAGGAATATATTTCCTTTCTCTTTTCTTTCCACTTAGCTTAGAGGATATATTATAAGAATGAGTAGTTAATGCTTGTACGTCACTCTACCCTTGGATTATCTTAACCCCTGCTTAGAATATGATTATCACAAGTAATATATAAATTATTAGTCAAGTTCTCTCTACATGATCTTCCCACGGGATAAAATGAATACGTTACCCTTGGAATACTCTCGGGTGAAATGCTACAATGGTATATCCGTGCGCTTGCGGATAAACTCTGTAACCATAATATACCAGAAATATTTCTGTGCCATTGCTGGGAATTATATTTCTAGTAATGTCGTTAAGAAATACCAACAAGGGCTGAGATGAGAGATTTTGAGTTCGAATCTCATATCCCACACATTTTTTTACTTGATATGCATCTTTAAAAGATGAGCATCTTTAGCTCATTTTTAGTTCGGGATTGGGCGTCCCGGTTGTACGATCAGGACTATAAAGGGGGCATTGTACATTATAATTTTATATGACTTACTACCTCCTTCTCGAAATTAGTGTAGCCATGGATATCCATGTCTAACGTTTGACCGCCCGTTTTATTTGAAAAAATTATGAAAAACTTGAAAAAATTAGTGACGAGGACATTACTCCTTTGGATAATGCTACTCCTCAAGTTGTTTTGTAAGGTCCAATCACTATAGCTCGTGCCCGATAATTAAATTTATAGTTGAGCTCATTTCTAAGTACTTCTTTATGTGCTCTTGAGGATAGATTGCTACCTATTGATTTAATTATGATTAGGAATTATGGAGAGGATCATGGAGCACTTGGAGAGAGGCTAGGAGATGGATCTAAGTCAAGATGGAGATCCAACTCATATCAAGTTCGAGTCCACTTCAGGCTCCAGGAGCAGTCCACACTGATTTCGTCGCCCAGGTTGCATTCGGACTCCGATTTCGACGTTCTACATATGCATGGAAAGCTAATGAGATCACCTTTCCAGTGGATCTGGTCCCACATCAAAATTCCTACCGAGTCTATGGGAATCTTCAAAATAAGAAGGCATTCAGAATCTGTCCGGGTGCTGCGTCACCGTCTTTGGGCCCATTGGGCCGTTGTATCGAGTCAAAGTCTAATAGGGTCGCATCCATGGGTCTAAGGTCTACCACAAAAGCTATATATTCTGTAGCCGTCATTGTGCTAGGGTTGGGTTTTGCTTAGATTTTTCTGCCTTCGCAGTTTCGCCGCTAGATCGGTTTGTGAAACCCTAACTTTGAGTTCTTGATAATCATTCATCTGCAATTGAGTTGATGTTTTTCTTGTTCTTGCTTGTGTTCTTCAATTCACACTCAGGGATTAGCCTTCTCGGCGAAGTCAATCGGGCTTCGGCATGCTTGATAACCAGAGGAGACGTGGTGCTACGATTGCAGGGTTCGGATCATGTTGATAGGAAGCTAGATTGTGTGTGTTAAGTTTCCATCAAATCGATAGTTATCTTTACCTGACGGAAGATCGAGCATCCTGTTGCCATCAATTAGTCACACATAAAGTACTATTCATGTTTTTTTCATCTAACACTACTACGAAAAAGATTTTCGCGTGCGGGTGGGCGGCCCGCACGCACCCAGGGGTCTGCAAAAAATCATGATTTTTGCATGCGGGTTCTTATGTCGCCCGCACGGAAAAACAAAAATCCGAAAAAAAAATTAAAAAGAAATGAAACCCTAGAATCCGGCGGTGCCGCCTCCGCTTCCTGCTGGTTTAAACATTTCAAGCTATGGTAGATGAAACCGTTCATCGTGCCTTGTTCGATCAATCTGAAGTTTTGGCGGATACATTGAAAAATTTAATCAAAAGGATAGCTATGTCCAAAGACACCAGCTCGGGGGGGCAGATTGAAGAACAATAATAATATCGGCTCGGGGGGCAAACATATCAGTATCAGCATGATGAGGCATATCAACAATATATCGGCCAGAAGGAATACAAAGACATCAGTATGGAGAAGATTTGGCCGATAGAATTGCAAAGTTAATAGAGGAGCAGTTTGAACTTAAGCCGAAGGAACAAACTTCTGAGTATGGGCTGCTATATCCTAAGTGGTTTGATAGGGTTCCATTGCCACACTGATACAAGGTTCCAGACTTCTCCAAATTTTCAAGGCAAGATGATATATCTACAATGGACCACATCAGCCGATTCCTAGCATAATGTGGGGAGAAGCGTCGGCTGAGGAAGCTCTGAAAGTTAGATTGTTTCCACTGTCTTTGACTGGATCGGCCTTCACATGGTTTTCTTCTTTACCATCAAACTCTATCAAAGGATGGGCTGATCTGGAAAAAGCAATTTCATTCATACTTTTTTGCTGGCATCGATGAGTTGAAGCTTTCAGACTTAATATCCGTTGAGCAGCAAGAGGAAGAATCGGCTATGGAATATATTCATAGATTTCATAATATCCATAGCCGATGTTATAGTTTCATAAGTGATGAGAAACTAGCAGATCTTGCATTCCAAGGATGTCGCCACCAATCATAGATAGATTCTTTTGCCATGAGTTTGATAGTCTAGCTCATCTAATGTAGACAGTATCAGCTCATGAAAGCCGATTGCAAGAAGCGAAGAAAGATCAATTTTGGAGTTATCAAGACCAGACAGAAGATAATTTTGAAGCATGATTTCTCATACTCCAAAATTGGGGGGCATGTGTTAACAGTGAAATATGGTAAGCCCCTGAGAGAATTATCACATCGCCAATAGTCGGATTCCTGCTATATTTGCGGTTAAGGAAATTAATCTATTAAAGAAAGCTTATCCAGAAGTGATTGAGTTCAAGGAGAATGCGGCATGGCAAGTTATTTATTAATTAGGAATAGTTTGTTAGTTTCCTTTTATCTTTAGGAAAGTGTGTTTAGTGTCTTACAATGATTTTATGTTTTCCTTTTATCTTTAGGAAAGTTTCTTTCATGTCCTACAAGGACTAGTATCTCCCCATGGGTATAAATATGTACACCCAGGGTCATTGTAATTCATCTCTCGATCAATAATACTCTCGGTGCATCGTCACCCTCTTTTCTGAGGTTTTTACTTATCAACTGGCAGAATTTGACACCTGACGCGGGGCTGCATCGGTTCAGTTCGATCTCTAGCGAAGGGGGTAAGTCCTACATTCCGCCGGCCCAGGCAATTGTCTCGTTATGTCGGCGTCGTTCAAGGCTGCATCAGTATATTCGACCTCTTGGATTGCTCCGGTTTGGATGATATATTTGCAAGCCTATTTACCATATGTCTTAGTTAATCTAGTCTTAGTATCTCAATTTAGCTCTATCGGTTGTGTCGAGGAGTGATCCTCTCTAGCGGGAGGTCGTGAGACCCCCCATTGTGAGTTCAGCCGGGCGATAAGGCGCGATGATCAAGAGCTTACCTCCGCTTATGGTCAAACTACTAGATCGCTGCGAATCTGTGTGAGAGACCAGGGATTATACAGGTTCGGGCCGTTACGAAGCGTAACACCCTACTCTTGTGTGTGGGATTATGGTGAATTCTTACAAGAGATCTTGAGCTCCTGGGGAACCCTACGAGTGCTTCCTCTAGAGCTCAAACTATCGAGAGTCATCCCCTTTTTCGGCGGGTAAGGTCCTCCTTTTATAGTTCAAGGGGATACCACATGCACTATTCATACCTACCCCCCCATGGGAGGGGGTCCACATAGCCTACGTCAGACCACTATCCGTGCCTTCAACCGGAAGCAAAGAGGTGGTCCGCCCCCAGGTGGGGCCCAGCGCCGTCCTCTGCCTGACACAGGGGACATCCCTGTCATTCCCTTTTAAATTTGTGGACTCACCATGCACAGGGGGCGTACTTGGCAGTATGCCGATGGGACAGGGCTTACCTGCCCCCACTCCGCCTGACACAGGGCGGGACGTGGGGGCACTGCTACCTGTCCTATTCGCCTGTGACGGTCACAGACCGGTCAAGGTCGATTGACGTGTGTCAATCGGGCAGCGCCGCACGTCCGCCCACTCCGCATTAAATGCAGCAGAGGACGGTTGGGGCGCCGCTCATTTATGATACTAGACCGTGCCTCCTGCTTCGCCCACTCACCTCGCCACGTGGCAGCCGGGCGAGGTCCCCGGGGCAGCAGGCCTCACGGGCCCGAGGGGTGCGTCGTGGCACCCCGAGGCCCCCTGGCCACATCTTAACTACCTAACCTCTCCCCGAGGGGGTGGAGAGAATGTAGGCCGCACAGCCACGTGGCCAGATGGGGAGGTTATTTCCCCCTACCGTGCGTACCCCCAGGCCCATATCACCGACAGTAGTCCCTGACACTACGTCTGACCACGACCTCTCTAGGGCGGTCTGGCGCGGTGCCTCACAACCTCCGTCTTGTGATGGTGGGTCCCGTGGGGAGTTCGAATAGATGTCATTGGCATGCTCGGTTCAAGGGCCCACCATGATGATTATCAGACTGCTAACCACTACGCTGCGTGCGGAGGCACGCAAGGTAGGAAAACGGAGGGTCTGTCAGACCGCAACCGGCGTCATTACTGGCCGTCGCATTAACTGCCTGATTGTCAGGCGTATGCGAAAAACGGGATTGTCGGTGGTCCCGCTTGGCCACGATCGTAATCATTGCATGTCCCGCAACGATTATGCCGCTGACATATGCGTTAAATGCGGGGCATGGATTTAATGGCGCGTGGATTTAGTGGGGCGAGCGGGACGAGCGGGCAACGAAAGACGAGGAGGCGGCAACGGTTACGGGGAACTAGGGGGCGGGCGCTGGCGAGGCTAGAATAAAAAAGGGGGGGAGGGAGGAGAGTTCGTCTCCTTCCTCTCGCCATTCTTATTTTCGCACACACGATCCTCAGCCCCCAACATTCCTCTTCCGGATTACCGCACCTCGTGCACCCAACTTCCCGCTCGCACTCACCCGCCGCCATGGCTCAAGACGTCGGCGACGCCGTCCTCCAGCTTCGCGCATCGCGGCGGATAGACACTTGAGTCTCGTCCGCATGTTCATGCCAGAGAGCTCCGTCATGAGGGCGGGGGAGTCGTGGCCACGGCCGCGGTACCCGGATCTGTCGTGCACCTCCTGTCCTTCGCCATGGCGGGGTTTATTCCACCCTTCTCCTGCTTCTTCCATGAGGTCCTGGATTTCTACGGGATCCACGCCTTGCATCTCACCCCCAATGCTATGATGGCGCTGGCCATCTTCACGCATCTGTGCGAGATGTTCATCGGGGTGAGGCTGTCTATACGGCTATTTTAGTTCTTCGTCCCGCAGCTGCAGCAGTCCGCGGTGGTGGGGGATGTTACTTCCAGCCCCAACCGACGGTGATGGGGTAGTACATTGAGAGCCACCTCCGCAAGAAGTGGGACGACTGGAAGAAGGATTGGTTCTACACCGCGCTGCCTGACCACCACCACTTTCAGCTCCCCGCCAGTCCGCCAGAGCGGCCGCGGGTTGGCAGGCAGTCGCAGAACTAGGCGAGGAGTACGACGCGGTCCAGGATCGTCTCAGGGGCCTGCGGAGTCAGGGTCTGACAGCGGCGATGGTGTTCGGTGACTACTTCCGTTGCCGCATCGCGCCCCTTCAGGAGCGGCCCCGCGGCGCGTGGGATACATCGGGTGTAATGACTCGATGCATACCCATGTGGGCGAGCACTAGGATTGGAGCGACGATGACGCGAAGACGGTGGTTCGACGAGTGTTGAGTCTGGACACCGTCGAGCAGACGTTGATCTCGGACGGGATCCTTCCCCTCTGCAGCGATCGCGATCGGGAAAGTATCCTAGCCGTGATGATGGCGGTGGGCATAGGCGGAGGTCGGTCCCGCCGGGGCGCCGCTGGCGGCGATGGCACGGGGAGTAGTAGTGCGGTCGCGGGCGGCAGTCGGGCTGGCGGTTTCGGCAGTGGCGGTGGTCCCAGGATGCCTGGCCCGAGCCGTGGGACTGGCGGAGGCCCGGCCACCGACCCAAAAGGGAAGCGGAAGATTTCTGAGTCCAGGCCACCTTCCCCTCCTTGTGGTGGAGGTGCCGAGCGCGCAGGACCGGTCACCGTCGAGCCACAAGCACCCTGCCGCGGCGGAGCCAGGGCAGAAGAAAAAGAGGCTTCGGAAGATAGGGCAGACGGAGCCGTGCCGTGGGAGCTTCATCGTGCCCCCGGAGTGGACCTTTAGACGCCCCCCCTCGCAGGTACGGCTACCAGCCTCTGTTCCCATCATCTCTATCCACTCTAGCTTTGCCACCTTTCCTCTCTCTCTTCTATTTTTTTAAACTGTGCTGGAACTTTGCTGCAGCGAGATTCCCTCCCGACGGGACTCGACGGCCGAGCCCCCCGGGGGTCTAAGCCCGAGCAGCCGAAGATCGGCCGAACCGGAACCATGGACACCACACGACCCTCCAGCGGGGCCCGGGGGCCTCACGCTGGGTCTGGCTCTGAGTCCACCACGGCCGAGACCATTCCCTCAAGGGAAGAGAGGGCGCCATCAGGTCTCCGCGGTGGTGGCCCCGAGGTCCCCCTCAGGGATGGCTCCGGGGACGTGGCTGAGGACGACGCCGGACGCGCTCCCGAGGACGACTTCGGGGCGGCCCCAAGATCGAGGCTAAGGAAGAGCGCGGCCCAGAGGCGGAGGTCGAGATGGAGCCCGAGCCCGAAGCCGAGGCCGAGTCAGCTCGTGGGCCCGAGGCAGAGGGCAACGAGAGCACCCGCACCCCCTGCACTTGGGCCGTCCTCGGGTCCGGCCACGCGGAAGCGTCCCCGAGCGTAGCCTGCAATCTCGCGGGGGGTCCAGTCGGACTCCATCATCCTGGGGGCGGACCCCGCCCTTCTCTACCCCGACTCCCGCAAGCATGAAGCTGTTCCTGCTGGTGCTTGCCGCCGCCGACTCCACCGTCCGAGAGGGGCTCAACGCCCAAGTCCAAGCTCTGGCGGACGAGCGAGCGGCCCTGGAGGCCGAGTGGGCGCAGGAGGCGGCGGACCGCGCACGGGTGGAGGAGGGGCGCTGCATCGTCATGTGCGAGATGGAGGAGGAGCGGCAGGCGGCTCACGTCACTTCCAGCGTCCTGGATGAGGCGCTGGGCGACATCCGCCTGCCGTACGAGGCCCATGCCGAGGACTTGGCGCGGCGGGTTGAGGCCGCCCGCGGGATCCTTGATGCGGCCGTGGCTCAGGAACGGCGGGCGTCAGAGGTCGACGCCTCGTTGCGGGTCCGGGAGGAGGCACTCGAGGCCCAGCGCAAGGTCTTGGACGGGCGACGTCGGACCTGGAGAGGCGCGCCCGCTCCGTCCAGGAATCCGAGGCCGCGATCCGCTGGCGGATCGAGGTCCTCGACTGCAACAACCGCGAGCAAGAAGAGCGGGACCGGGTGCAGGTGCAGCAGGCCCAGGAGCTAGTGGAGCGGGCCCAGCTGCTCGAGTACCGAGCATATGCGCTGGACAAGCACGAGGCGACCTTGGCCGCCCATGAAGCAACGGCGGCCGAGGCCGAGTCCGCTCTCCACCTCCGTGAGGAGGCTGCCGCTATGCGCGCTCGGACCACTACTGTCGTCGAGGCCGCAGTGACTCGCCACGCAGGGGAGTTGCGGCTCCGGGAGGCCGAGCGCGAGGCCGAGGTCAACCGCCGCGAGGTGGCGGCACGCCGGGCACGAGGGTCGCCACCTGGAAGTTGCCCGGGCCGAGCGTGCAGCGATGGTGGTGTGGGCATCCGAGCTGGAGGCCAGGGAGAAGGCGCTGGTGTCGTGCGGACAAGTCGGCGACACCGACCTGGTTCACCAACTCACCACGGCCCAGGATACCCTCGCCGATCTGGGGCGCCTGGTGCTGGACCAAGCCGGGGAGATCGAGGCCCTTCGTCTCGTCAACGACGTAGGGCCCGGCCCCTCCATGACGCCATCGAACGGCTGGAGCGTGCAGGACGCCGGGTGGGCATCTCCATGCGCCGAGACAAGAAGCTACCATCCACTAGGCCGGTGCTCGCACGCCGGCTAGATGAGATGGCGGCGGACCTGGAGAGGTTGGAGGAGGAGGTCGACACGGCCGTGAAATCGTCGTCGGCTTCCCTGGCGCGGGCCGCGGTGGAGCTCGTCCTTGCGAGCTACCAAGCCCGCGATCCCAAGTTCCTTCCCTGGCGCACGCTTGAAAACTTCCCTCCGGGAATTGATGTGATGGCCCGGGAGCAGGTTCGAGAAACGCCGACGTGATTGTGTCGAGCTTCGAGGGGACAACCCCTTGGTTCAACCTCGCGCTTCCCTCGGACAGAGATAGCGGTAGTGACGGCAGCAGCGATGATGGCGACGAGGACTGGGACAAGGTTGTTAGCGGCGCCAGACTCAGAGGCCCAGGCACCCCATGACTACTCCCTCCATTTATTTTGCTGTGTCATTGCGATGAACTTTTGACGGCACTAGGCCTTCGTGCCGCCCCCGAGGGGTGTAAATAAGACTTTCTTCCTCGTATTCCCACATTCTTCTTCTCTTTTTAAACCTGTGAATGCCTGCGGCAAGGGAGAGAGGCGAAATCGCTTAGTTGATTTTTTTTCTTACGAGTGAGCCGCTATTTTTGCTCCTTCGCTCCCCCCTCAGGCTCATTCGGATGAGGGAGAGGACTCCTCGCATAGCCCCCGGCACCTAAGTGGCGAGAGGTAGAGCCGTCACCCTGAGGGAGCCGCCCAGCGGGATTGGCCAGGTCGGGGCTACGACGACCGGGGGTCGGGGATGACCGTGTGTAGGTCCTTCTGAGCCCCCGGAGTTCGGCGTAGCCCGGGGCACGGCCCGCGTCCGGGCTCCCCTTTGATTTTCAGGTTACCCGACACCACCTAGGGGCCACGGCGAGCTCGAACCGCCCCTGAGCCAGAACAAGACTGAGGAAAGGAACAAAAAGGCTCACAACAGCTTTGATTAAGTAGGAGGATTTATTGCTGGGGAGAAAAGACAAGATACAAAATATTGACAATGGTAGCCCCCGGCCAAGCCCGCACAGCCCGAGGGGTGTGCGGGGGTTGGTCCGAGCCCCAAAAGCAAAAAACACTCTACATCACGGGTAGAAACAGCGAAGATGCTCGATGTTCCAAGGGTTGGGCAGCTCTGTGCCGTCTTCCATGGCCAGCCGAACTGAACCCGGCCAGGGGACACCGATCACTTTTTACGGTCCTTCCCACATTGGTGAAAGCTTGCTCAATCCTAAGCGTGATTGAACGCGGCGTAGGACGAGGTCGTGTACTTCATTGATCGGGCCCGGACGTGGCGCTGATGATAGCACTGCAGGCTCCGTTGGTAGCGCGTCGCCCGAAGGACCGCGCGCCTTCTTCGCTCTTCCAAATAGTCAAGGTCATCGTGATGGAGCTCGTCTTGGTCTGCCTCATTGTACAGCGCAACGCGAGGCGAGCCCAGGGAGAGCTCTGATGGTAGGACTGCCTCGGCACCGTACACCAGGAAGAAAGGGGTTTCTCCTGTTGCACGGCTCGGGGTGGTCCGATTGGCCCACAGCACCGTGGGCAGTTCCTCGAGCCAAGAGTCCCCGTGCTTCTTGAGGACGTTGTACGTCTTGGTTTTGAGGTCTTTGAGGATCTCGGCGTTAGCACACTCGACTTGGCCGTTTGATGCAAACCCGCTAGGGTTTGTGTCCCGATCTCTCGATGAGAGGTGAGGGATAACTCGATTGGGTGAAGACGACGTTCACGGCCCGACTACAACCGTCCAAAGACACTGCGCCTTAGCAACCGATACACCGTCTCCAACGGTCGCCGCGAACTTGTGGTGCGCGTCAACCCGGCCACGACGGCACTCGTCCTACAAGCAATCGAAGAACAAGCAAGAACAAGTAGAACAAGCACTGAATTGCTAGATAAAGATGAAAGTTTCACTATCAAAAACACAATATGGTGGGGTTCCGATTACATGCAGACAGGCGGTTTAGCCAACACGCGCGCTGTGAGCCGGTAGCAAGTAGCTAACTCTATCATCAAAACCCGAGTGTTCTTGGTGGCGACTAGTGGTATAATAAGAGGGGGAGAATGACCACAGGGTCGTGCTCCAACCCTAGGACGTGCCCCTAATGGGCCCAACTTGATACACAGCCCATTGGGCCAAAAGAGGTGACACAGCACCATAGACAGAAAACAGTCGGGAGTAAAGTGACAATTGCGGCCGCTCCAGAACAGATATGGACATGTGGCCGGATCCATTTGAAAGTAGACTTGATAAGCTTTCCATGAAGTACTTGCACGCCCAAATCGGAGTTCACATGAAGTCGTGGCGGCCGTCAGAAGTTGGCGCTGCCCTGTAGTCCGAATCCACCCCGCGCGAATCCTCTCCTCTTTTGATCCTCTCCATCGTTCCTGAGTAAAACATGAGTGCACGCGTCTCTAGGGTATAAAGAAGAGGAACATGAACTCAAGAAAGAACTCACCTGATAGTTTAGTTGACGTGCACGAGCGCGGGTAATAGGACCATCATGCTGTACTTGGGGGGACGTGGATGTATCGATGGTGTTGATGTCCTCATCATCCTCCCCTTCTTGCATTTGAGTTGTCCTCGACTCAAGTTCATCTTCTTCTCCCAAACACGGCGTTAAATCTGCAACGTTAAATGTGGGACTAACCCCAAAATCTGTAGGCAAATCAAGCTTATATGTATTCTCATTAATCTTAGCTAACATTTTAAATGGTCCATCAGCTCTAGGCATCAATTTAGACTTTCTCAAATCAGGAAATCGTTCTTTTCGCAAGTGCAACCAAACCAAATCTCCAGGTTCAAAAGTCAATTCCCTTCTACCTTTGTCACCAGCAAACTTATACTTAGCATTCATGTGCTCTATGTTTTATTTAGTTGTCTCAAGCAGTTTTAACATCAACTCAGCACGTTGCTTAGCATCAAAATTCAGTTTTTCAGAAGATGGTAAAGGCATCAAATCAATTAGAGCACGAGACAACAAACCATACACAATCTGAAATGGGCACATCTTTGTAGTAGAATGTAAAGAATGATTATAAGCAAATTCAATATGAGGCAAGCATTCTTCCCACATCTTGATATTTTTCTTCAAAATAGCCCTAAGCATAGTAGACAAGGTTCTATTCACCACTTCAGTTTGTCCATCAGTTTGGGGATGACAGGTAGTCCATGTGGATGTAAGCGTGACTTAGCCTTTTGACATGTAGTGCAACAAGCAACGAACCTGCCAACATCTCTTCACATCTGTGGCCAAAAGAATTGACCAGCAAGGATGTCATGTGTCTTCTTGGCACCAAAATGTCCCATCAAACCACTTCCATGCGCTTCCTGCAACAACAACAAGCGAACGGAGCTAGCTGGAATGCATAGCTTGTTAGCTCTGAAAACAAACCCATCACTGATGACTAATTTGTTCCGTGTTCTTCCATCCTTACAATGCAGCAACACATCATTAAAATCAGCATCATGCGCATATTGGTCTTTGATTGTTTCGAGGCCAAAAATCTTGTAGTCAAGTTGTGTCAACAAAGTGTATCTCCTAGACAATGCATCAGCAATGATGTTCTCCTTCCCTTTCTTGTGTTTGATAATATAAGGAAAAGATTCAATAAATTCAATCCATTTAGCATGTCTACGGTTCAGTTTCCCTTGACTACGAATATGCTTCAAAGACTCATGATCAGAATATATGACAAATTCCTTGGGCCACAAATAATGCTGCCATGTTTCTAAAGTTCGCACAAGAGCATACAATTCCTTATCATAAGTAGAATAATTCAGAACAGGCCCACTCAACATTTCACTAAAATATGTAACAGGTTTTCCTTCTTGTAGCAAAACACCACCCAATCCAATCCCACTAGCATCACATTCAAGTTCAAAAGTCTTATTAAAATCGGGAAGTTGGAGAAGAGGTGCATGGGACAACTTATCTTTAAACATGTGGAAGGCGTTTTCTTGTGATGTGCCCCAAGTGAAAGGCACTCCCTTCTTTATAAGCGCATTCAATGGTGTAGCAATGGTACTAAAATCCTGCACAAAGCGGCGATAGAACCCTGTGAGTCCTAGAAAGCTCCACATCTGTGAGACCGTTTTAGGAGTCGGCCAACTCTGAATTGCCTCAACCTTGGCTTGATCAACCTCAATCCCCTGTGGAGTTACAACATAGCCAAGAAAAGAAACTCGATCTGTGCAAAAGGTGCACTTCTCAAGGTTACCAAATAAACGTGCATCACGAAGAGCATTAAAAACAGCACGTAAATGATCAAAATCTTCACCCATAGACTTGTTGTAAATCAAGATATCATCAAAGTAGACCACCACAAATTTTCCAATGAAAGGACGCAAAACCTCATTCATCAACCTCATGAAAGGGCTTGGTGCATTAGTTAAACCAAAAGGCATCACTAACCACTCATACAACCCAAACTTCGTTTTAAATGCTGTTTTCCATTCATCACCCAACTTCATACGAATCTGGTGGTAACCACTACGCAAATCAACTTTGGAGAACACAATAGAGCCACTCAATTCATCAAGCATATCATCTAACCTAGGAATAGGATGACGATATCGAATGATAATGTTATTAATAGCTCTACAATCAACACACATACGCCATGAACCATCTTTCTTAGGTACCAAAATTACCGGAACCGCACATGGACTAAGAGACTCGCGTACGTACCCTTTATCAAGCAATTCCTGAACTTGACGCTGAATCTCCTTGGTTTCCTCATGGTTGGTTCGGTATGGCGCACGATTGGGTGGGGAAGAACCTGGGATCAAGTCGATTTGACGCTCAATGCCGCGCATCGGTGGCACTTCCTTGGGAAACACATTAGAGTACTCCTGCAAAATGTTAGCAATAGCAGGGGGCAAAGAATGCTGCATACCGTGAAGTGAAATCAAAGCATCTTTGCATACCAAAGCATAGATGTCACGCCCGGAATTTCTATCCAAAATTCCAAACGCTTACATGTGTGTAAACCCTCGTCCAGGAATCAGCCGAGGCACACAATAACAAATTGATAATAGAGTACAATTATTAATCTAATTAATAAGCGAATAAAATATCATTACAGAGGTAGATAGTTCCTCTCAACCAATAAAGATCTAAGCAGCGGAAAATAAAGATAAACAGCGCAGACGACCCCACTCCACAGGCAGCTTGACCAGGGCTACGCCTACTCCTCAACACCATCAACATCACTGTAGAACTCCTCCTCTGATGAATGATTGCAAGGTGAGTATATGACATACTCAGCATGCCACGCAGCAAATATGCAAGTGCACCGGATAACAAAGGATGGCATAATATAGTCTCATTTGCATAAATAGCATTTAATAAATATTTCAGAATTTAATAAAACAGTAGAGTATTAATTAGACAATATTAATCCAACACTATACAACATACCCTGTTGCATAGGCCCAACCATTCTGAACAACCAATCCCGGCTGCGCAGTTCTATTTCCAAACCAGGAATATACCATTCCAAACCAGGAGCTAATCAAATTATTACCAGTTATAGCATCATTTATTATAATGAGAAGTGTGAGACTAATCACGAAAGACATTGTTAGACCCGCCCATTACCGCGGGCACGGCTATTCGAATAGTTTTACTCTGGCCAGAGGTGTACCGCTGTACCCACAAGACACAATCTCAACATCATGTCAACCATGCGTCGCGATACTTAACAAGTACCCGAATAGAGATTGTGACAATTCCCTCTATATAACACAATTCAAAGCAGTGCACCGTTCCCGGATAATAGTCACCCCCCTTATGAACAAGGCATGGACTCCCCAGCGAGACCCGTGGGCTTATCTCCGCCACTTCACAGTCTGGTGCTCTACTAGGAACCATACTATACAGAAAGTAAAGCCGTTGCCCACGCTGGCTTGTGGTTGGCACGGTAAATGTTTCACAACCAAAAATCGTGAACCGGTCCTTAATTGTCATGAGCACGACCATGAAAACCACGTACTCACAACTCACCATTATCAGGTTTTAATTGACAAATTAATTAGTAAACCAATCACGATTGGTCATCGTGAGCTATTATTAAGCCATCATTAAATAATAGTGATTCATAAGTTATCCCAATGATGTGCTAAGGTTTCTAAGCATGGCTAAGCAATTATATCTAATATCTAGCTGAACCAACATATAAAGCTCAACTAGTCAGGTTACAATAACCCAAGTTATCAAGGAATAAAGTAATCAAGAACGAAAGGGCTATAACAAACAATAGGTTAATTCCACCCAATGATATTCGAAAATAAATGCAATAGTTGAATAGAAACAATAGCTTTAAATGGGATCAACATGTTCAAAGGGTTGATTGGGATCTGTGTGACTTGCCTTGCTGGCCTTGGAACTCTTCAAATTCTTCTCCTGCAAAAAGGACTCTCCGGAAACGTCGGAAAAGAACAAAATCACCAAAACAGCACATAAACAAGCATGAACAGTACATGTGAATATTTTTAACATGTAGATCTCAATTTTAGAAAAATTTAGAGACTTGAACCAACTAAATCCGAGCTAAGATGAATTAGTTATGAATTTTCAAAGATTAAATCGGATTAAATCATTTATGTGAATTTTAATTGAATTATGACGCAATAATGAATTATTTTTGAAAAGAAAAAAGGGATTATTGCGTCAGCGGCTCGGGTTCACGGTGGACCGGGTGCACGGCTGCGGTCTACGGAAACGAACGGCCGAGATCTATTCCAATCCAAACGAACGGCCGAGATCGATCCAGACCACGGCAGTCTACGGGAAAACGATGACGATGACGTCAGCGATGACGTCATCACCGGCGACGGCTCAGGCGGCGCACGCTCACCGGCGAACGACGGCGCTACGGTGCAAACGGAGGGCACCAGCACGATGCGGGCGACGCGGCGAACTCACCGGTGACCAAAACAACGGCGGACGGCGACCGGACGACGACGGCGACGAGGAAGAAGCGGCGGCGATCTTCGGCTTGACGACGACGGCGGCGCTCCGGCGATCTACAGCGAAAACGGTGGACGGGACGAGGACGGCGACGACTTGGCGATCACGACGGTGGCCTTCCCGGGCGATGACGACAACCGAGCGGCGGCGGCGCACGGCTGGACGAACGGCGGCGACAGTGGCGCTAGGGCTCACGGCGCTAGGGCGCTACAGACGGCGAGAGACGAAGGCAAAGGTGGCGGCGGGTAGCGGAGGGCTTGGGGATCCTTTTATAGGGGCTAGAAGGCGGCAGCGAAGGCCCACGGCGACCGGTGACGAGGAGGAAAGTCTAGGGTTCGGGAGAGAGAGATCGAATCCGATTCGAACTCGAATCCACGGATTTCCAAAGCGAATTAGCGAAAATTCCAAAAGAGAAAAGGTAGAGGAGATCCCGAGGATCAATTCCCCTCTATTGATTCAACCGGAGATGGAAAGTCGCGGTCGAATTTGGAAGGGCGGCGGCGGCGCGGCTCGGCTAGGGTTCGGGCGGGCGACGGCTGGAGGAAGACGACGGGTCCGACAGGCGGGCCCCACCTGTCAGCGAGCGGACGCGCGCGGCGCGCGGGCGGCGACTCGGCTGTGGGCCGACTTGGGCCGGGGAGGAGAGAGAAAGGGTTTTGGGCCGACTTTCGGCCCAAAGCCAAGAGAGAATTTTTAAAACTTTTTCCAATTAAAATTATTCATGAAATACAATTTCATTTATTAAAAATACTTCCTTGGCTCAAATAATTCCCAGAAAAATCTAGGAATTATAGAATCAAGCAAAGTATTTAATAAAATTTTATCTAGCCCATTTTATATTGGAATTTATTATTTCAAATTAGATCTTTTCTTCTAGGCTTTTAAAATCAATTCTAATAATTCCAATTAAACAACAATTTATATAATTAAGATTTTTAGGGTGTGACAATAGACGACCGAAGGTGATGCAATTAATTCATTAATATCAGATTTAGTAGCAAGTAAGCATTTGGGTTTCAAATTGATTGTCTCAGGTTTCTTTCCATCAGATTGGGCTTTTTTATCACTCTCACATTTGGATTTGGCAGCCTTAGCAACATCGCCACGCAAAATATCTTCAGGAGACATGGGATGCAACACAATTTTCTTATCATGGTACAGAAAAGAGTACTGGTTTGACCTACCATGATGCATAGAATCCCTATCAAATTGCCACGGTCTACCTAGCAGAATATTACATGCTTGCATGGGCACAACATCACATTCAACAACATCATGGTAATTTCCAATTGCAAAATTAATGTGTACCAGTTTTGTTACCTTTGCCTTACCACTGTTGTTCAGCCATTGGATGTAGTACGAATGTGGGTGCGGTTTGGTGCTAAGTGCAAGCTTCTCCACCATCTCGCTGCTAGCCAAGTTGTTGCAGCTACCTCCATCAATGATCATGCGGCAAGAACGCCCTTTGATGACACACTTTGTTTGGAACAACGTGTGTCGCTGATTTTGCTCCGCCTTCCCCATTTGTGCGCTAAGGACATGCTGCACAATGAGGCTCTCATAGTGATCCGCATCTTCAGCTCCAATATGCTCTTCCGGTGGCTCATTATCTGCATGGTCAGCCGCAAGCAAAGCAAGTGTATCATCATCGAAATCACTAGCAAAGGAGTACTCACCATCTTTTTTGACTACCAAAACTCACTTGCTAGGGCAATCACGCTGCACATGCCCAAAGCCCTTGCAACGGTGGCACTGAACATCTCTCGTTCTGCCCGTGGATGCCATTGAAGAAGCACTCAGTGCTGGCTGAGCAGCCTTTGTCGCTGACTTGTCATTAGATGGAGGAGGTGCTGCTCGACTGGTTGTGGGTGTGGAAGATGGAGAAGCAGTACGGCCGGCCAGAGGAGTGGTGCCTGTCTGCCATGATGTAGTTTTACCTGCAGAAAAATTAGCCTTGGCACTAGCACGTCGTCCCTGCACTTCCCTTTCAGCCTTACAAGCAAGATGAAACAATCGGGTCATATTAGTGTAATCTTTGTAGTCTACGATGTCATAAATCTCGCGGTTTAAACCACCCAAAAATCTTGCCATGGCAGCATCCTCAGTTTCCCCTGAATTACAACGAAGCAAGCCCATTTGTAACTCCTGATAATATTTCTCTACACTTTTTGCACCATGTCTCAATTGTTGCAACCTATTCAGCAAGTCACGTGCATAGTAAGAAGGAACAAATCTAGCCCGCATGACCCGTTTCAAAGCATCCCAAGTTTGTGGCATGTTATTAGGATTTTTCTTGCCATGTTCTATCCACCAAACCGAAGCAAAATCAGTGAACTCACTAGTAGCAGCTCTAACTCTAGTGTTCTCAAGAAACTCATGGCATGCAAATTTTTCGTCAACAGCAATGTCCCAAGAAAGGTACGCATCAGGATCATATTTTCCATCAAAAGGAGGAATCTTAAATTTAATTTTAGAAAAAGCATCATCATTGTTGCGTACCTCGCGTCGGCGGCGACCACCCATACCTCGTCGATTGTTGTGTAGCCGTCGACGATCACGAGCATCTCGATCATCTTGTTCAGTGTCAGCAATATATTCATCCTCCAAATTATCCTCGACGTACTCTCGGTCAATGTCATCTTCATTACGCCCACCATTGCCTCCAGCATTGAGAGCATCAAAATGCCTCACAAGAGCAGCAAGGCTAGTGTCAATGCGGGCGAACGATGTTTCCAACCCTGTAAGCTTAGTGTTGGTGGAGATCTGCGTGGACTCCAATTGTCCAATCTTCTCGTTTGTCACCTGCAAATCTGTATCAAGTCCTTCTGTGTGCTGCTTCACTTGCCTTGTAAAGTATTGGATGATGCCTTTGGTGCATGGGAATGAGATGCACCCTCCTCATCTTTATCCTCTGGACCTGCCATGGTTTAGAAAAGAAGGACAACAAAACAATAGAGGATGTAATATAAGCCCTACACAACTATTGGGATGTAGCTTTTGCAAGATGCTCACTCTCAGTTCACTCGCAGCCTGTCTTACAAGCTCTTACTAGTTCTTACCTTGCCCACAGGAGGGGGACAGCAACCCACAAGTTAGAAACCGTGGAACGAGGTGTACCATTGCTGTAGCAACAAGACCTATCAAGCTATAGTCAGGTTTGTGGTGGAGCTATCGGTGGGCTGAAAGCAATGCTCAAGAGAAAACTAGAAACCATGTTAGCCAAAGCAAGTTGAATAATCGCTCAAGGGTATAGTGTACAGTGCTGGTCCTAGGCTAGACGAAGTAGAGACGCGAGCCTAACCACAAAGAACGCCACAAAACACAAACCCAAATAGCAACGAAAACAAGAAACGGTCCCTGAGTTTCCTGGAACTCCAGTTCCTCGCTGTCGTCGTCATCATCGGCGGGGGGCCTTTTTCTTGGCCTCCACTCACCGGTTGCCGGCGGAGGTCGCGGGGGCCATGCCCTCCCGACGACTCTACCGCCTCTCCTCATCGGTCTTCCTGTACCATTCGGCCAAGTTCTTGACCGTGCGGCTGTCAGCGAGGCTGTGCCGATAAGTGTTATGCACCGAGCACCACTTGTCCGCCGAACGGCTTTCGCCGAGGAGGGGGATGGTGGCGCTCGGCTTGCCGTCGGTGGCCTTATCCTTGCGTGGGGTCCGAGAGGGACCGTCCGCAGCAAGGACGTGACCCTCGTCATCGGAGTGAGCCGGCTTCCTCTTTCTCCTCTTGTCCCGCCGCTTGGAGCAGGAAGAGGGATCGGGGGTAGCCGCAGCCGCCGCACCAGAGCCGGAGGAGTTCCAGGCCCACGCCTCCTCCTTCCGAGCCACTTTGTCCGCCAGCTCGAAAAGCTCGGCGATGGTCATGGGCTCCTTGGAGGCGATCTTTTCGAGCATGCGGTTATGCCGCACGCCGCTCCGGAATGCATAAATGACCGCATGGGCCGGTATGAAGGGGATGGTGTTGCGGACCTGGCAGAAACGTTGTATGTACGAGCAGAGGGACTCGTCGTCCTTCCGTTGTACGGCGTGCAGGTCCGCCTCCTCTCCTGGGCAAGCGTACGTGCCCTGGAAGTTCGTGACGAACTGCTGGCACAGGTCCTCCCAGGAGTGGATGGAGTCGGTGGGCTGGGTCATGAGCCAGCCGCGCGCCTGACCCTTAAGGGCCATGGGAAAGTAATTCGCCATGACCCGGTCGGCACCCCCCGCAGCCTCGATGATCGTGGTGTAGATTTGGAGGAACTCGGAGGGGTTGATGCTACCATCATACTTCGCGGTGAGGATGGGGCGGAACTTCGGGGGCCACCGGACATTCTGGAGACTCGCCAAGAAGGTCTTGCACCCGGCCCCACTGGAAGGGGGTGTGGGGGCGGGCCGCCTCGCGTGGAGGGGCGCAACACTACAGATGAGGAGGCGCCTTCCCCATGCAGGCAGCACGGCGCTCGTCCCTGTGGCACTCGATGTTGATCCAAGCGCCCTATTCCCCACAGAGATCGTCGTGATGCCTTCGGCTTCACGAGGGCCTCGACGACGTTGGGGCTGTCGATCGCCTCGACGTCAGGGCCGATCGACGGGCCCTCCTCCTTGCTGACGAGGAGAGGGTGGTGGGGGTACGCGAGGTACCGGTAGTCGCGGGCCGGCCATCGGCAGCCAGCTGCTGCTGAGCGGCGGTGACCAGGTTGGCCACATCGTCCAGCCATCGCTGGACGGGTGTCTCTGGCTCCGGGTTGACGGGGGGGTGCCACAAAAGAGCCCCCACCGCCTGAAGCGCGCCCTGGGGCGTGCCACCGTCACCGTAGGTCAGGCGGCGACGTACCCCAGCGCGGTGTGGCTTCCCCCCGCCAAGCGGTGGGGAGAGGGCCGAGCCCCCGGACCGATCGGGGTCCTCCCGCCGTCGGAGGCTACGGCGTGGAGGAGTCGGAGAGTTCTGGCGGTGGTGGCGGGGATCGTGGCTCCCGCTCGCAACTTCACTCCCAGAAGGAGTGGGGGGTGCGCACCACCACCTCTTCCTCCACCACCTCAACCATGGTCGCTGAGGACGGAGGGAAACTTGGGGCGGAAGGAAATGACTTCGTTCTCAAGCGCGCGGATTTCCCCCTACCTGGCGCGCCAGCTGTCGAGGAGTGATCCTCTCTAGCGGGAGTTCGTTGGAACCCCCTTTGTGAGTTCGGCCGGGGGATAAGGCATGATGATCAAGAGCGTACCTCCGCTTATGGTCTAACTACTAGATCACTGTGAATCTGTGTGAGAGACCAGGGATTATACAGGTTCGGGCCGCTACGAAGCGTAACACCCTACTCCTGTGTGTGGGATTATAGTGAATTATTACAAGAGATCTTGAGCTCATGGGGAACCCAAGGAGTGCTTCCTCTGGAGCTCAAGCTATCGAGAGTCGTCCCCTTTTTCGGCGGGGTAAGGTCCTCCTTTTATAGTTCAAGGGGATACCACATGCACCGTTCATACCTACCCCCCCACACCCATGGGTGGGGGGCCCACATAGCCTAAGTCAGACCACTATCCGTGCCTTCAACCGAAAGCAAAGTGGTGGTCCGCCCCAAGGTGGGGCCCAGCGCCGTCCTCTGCCTGACACAGGGGACATCCCTGTCATTCCCTTTTAAATATGTGGAGACTTTGGTGGACTCACCATGCACAGGGGGCGCACTTGGCAGTGTGCCGATGGGATGGGACGGGGCTTACCTGTCCCCACTCCGCCTGACACAGAGCGGGACGTGGGGGCACTACCGCCTATCCTATCCACCTGTGACCGATCGCAGACCGGTCAAGGTCGATTAACGTGCGTCAATTGGGCGGCGCCGCACGTCTGGCGACACCGCATTAAATGCAGCGGGGGACAGTTGGAGCGCCGCTCATTTATGACACTAGACCGCGCCTCCTGCTCCGCCCACTCACCCTGCATATAAGTTGGACGTTGTATCGGCTTACAAGGATTGCATATAACTTAGATTTAGCAGATCGCAACGAAGATTTTATTGTTTATCTAATCTTGTGGATTTAATGACATCGGACCTCCAGCCGATATATACCTTAACCTTCTAATCAGTGCTTGTTCTATCATATCATTGTTAGCCGATTGGTTTCTACTATTTTATGTTATTGTTATATTATATTATCATCAGTCGATTGACTTTATATTGGTATTTACATCAAGTGTCAGAATATACATTGGAAATATATATTGCTACCGGCTGGTATCGGCATCAGCTGAAACTACTCCATCGGCTTGTCGGCCGATCGGCTATTTGATCTATTGTTTACATATCTTGTCAATTGCAGGATCAAACTGACTGGCACGCCCACATCTCATCAACATCTTGGACCTGCACTGGAGCTAAGCAGATCTCCCAGGCCAGTGTGTGTTTTCCGCGTCAACAGCGGGTGGCTGAGACGGAGGCGGAGTGGGCGGCCGGCGGCAGAGGCGGGTGCTAGTGGAGGCGACGGGTGACTGAGCCGAGGACGACGGCAGTGGAGGTGGACCGACGACGGCGACGGGCGGAGGTGGAGCTAGTTGGCGGCGACGAGGAGGGGAGCAATAGTGCCGCGCACGCACGGGAGGGCACACAGAGCGTGTGACATCCTAGCCCAATTAGGATGAGGCCTGTGTGGCCCATGTGAGCTGTGTGCGCATGTTTAATACCACCTTGCTAGTTTAGCAAGGGTGGAACATACTTATAAAGCTTCATCCCTCCAACCATATCACTCTCAGGTTAACCCTTTTACACGAAGCGAGGACGAAAGTGTAAGTGGGGTGATATATGTAAGTGGGCTCGCCCATCGGATGGACAACTTTAATTAAGACAACTTTGAAAGGAGGCACCACGTTTGCTGTGGTGGGGCTAGAATTCTCCACATTAATTGGAGAAAAAGAAAAAGAAAAGTCCAAGTAGAGATATATTTTAAAAATAAAATTTCCCACATTAATCGGAGAAAAAGAAAAGTCCAGGTAGAGATACAATTTTAAAATAACTGAAATTCAGAATTAAAAATAAGCAATATTGAAAGAAAAGTTTATACAAGAATCCAATAAAATAAAAATTAAAATTATGTTATATTATTAAGACCAGTTTTGAAAGGAGGCACCATGTACGTTGTGGGGCTAGAATTTTCCACATTAATCAGAGAAAATAAAAGAAGAGTCCAAGTAGAAATACAATTTAAAAGTAACTGAAGTTCAGATTTAAAATAAGAAATATTGAAATAAGAGTCCATATAAGTTTACTCTAGAGACTAAAAATGTCACGCCCGGAATTTCTATCCAAAATTCCAAACGCTTACATGTGTGTTAAACCCTCGTCCAGGAATCAACCGAGGCACACAATGACAATATTGATAATAGAGTACAAATAATTAACTAATGAATACTCGCAAACAATAAAATATTACAGAGGTAGATAGTTCCTCTCAAAGAATAACATTCTACGCAGCGGAAAATAAAACTATAACAAACTACGGAACAGCTATGGCGACTCCACTCCACAGGCATCTTAACCAAGAACAAGCCTAATCCTCCAGATCATCACCTTCACTGAGGTACTCCTCTTCTGATGAATGAATATTGCAAGAATGAGCATATGACATACTCAACAAGCCACACAGCAAATATGCAAGTGCACAGGATAACAAAGGATGGCATAATATAGTTCATTTGCAGAAACAGCATTTAATAAATATTTAAGAGAATAGTAAAAACAGTTGAATAATTAATCAATATTAAATAAACACCATACAACACACCCGTGTTGCATAGGCCCAACCACTTTTGAACAACCAACCCCGGTTGAACAAATCAAACCTCCAAACCAGGAATTAACCATTCCAAACCAGGAATTAAATTAATTATCACCTTATTACCATTAATGAGTAGTGTGAGACTAATCACGAAAAACATTGCTCAACTCACCCATAACCGCGGGTACGGCTATTCGAATAGTTTAAACTCTGATCAGAGGTGTACCACTGTACCCACAAGACACAACCCCATATCATGTCACCATGTGCCTTAGTACCACCACGATACCTCGGAAAGGAGTCGTGACAATACCCCTCGCATAACACAATTCACCACAGTGCACCGTACCTGGATCATAATCACCCCCTTATAAACAAGGCATGGACTCCCCAGCGACCCCCATGGACTTCTCGCCACTTCTCAGTCTGGCGCACTATAATGAATCACGCTATACAAAAGATAAAGCCGTTGCCCACGCTGGCTTGTGGCTGGCACGATAAATGTTTCACAACAGTAGCTCGCGAACCGGTCCTTAATTGTCATGAGCACAACCAACAAAACCATATGCTCACAACCCACCTTAACCAGGTTTTAATTATCAATTAATTAACATCACACGATTGACCATCGTGAGCTACCAAATAAAATAACCATCATTAATAATAATAATAATTTAATTTAGATTTATCCCCTTTTGTTAGCTAATGTTTCTAAGCATGGCTAAGCAAACTTACATAAAGCATTTAGCTGAACCAATCCAATATATAAGGTTCATGCTAATCAAATTATAACCCATAGGAAAATAAAGTCATCTTCGGCCAATAATTAATTGGGAAAGGTTCACCACCCGATGACATTCGAAAACAATGCACAGTTGAAATAAAATAATAGCTTTAAACGGGATCAACATGCTCAAAGGGTTGTTTGGGATCTGTGTGACTTGCCTTGAGCTTCCACAAACACTTCGGAACCTTCCTCAACGGAAACGCTCTCCTCCGGAACGTCGGAAACTAAAGCAAATAAACAAAATCAACAAAACAGTACAAAAACAAGCATAAACAGTACATGTGGATATTTTTAACATGTAGATCTTGATTTTAGAAGAATTTAGAAACTTGAACCACCTAAAACGGATCTACGGTTATTTAGTTATGATTTTCCGAAGTTTTAATCTATTAGAAAATCGGGAAAAAGAAAAAGAAAAGGAAACGATGACGTCATGCTGACGTCATGCTGACGTCGGCACGGCGGCCGGCTCGGGTTGAGGAGCTTGCCGGCGCTAGAGCGATCGGCCGGGCGATTGGAGGGCATCTACGCGTAGAGGACAACGAGGCGAACCCAACGGTACTCACCACGACGACAACCGATGAACGACGACGGCCGGCGACGAGAGGAGGCGGCGCGGCGGCTCGGGTTGACGGCGTCGGCGGAGCTCCGGTGGTCGGTGGCGAAAAAGGAGGGGCGGCCGAGGTTCCTCTCACCACGGCGCACCTAACGGCGGCGACGGCAAGCGACGGCGACGGTGGAAGCGGCGGCGCGACGGCGCCGAAGTCGGCCGGCGGCGGCGGCAAACTAAAGCGACGCGGCGGCGGCTCTACGGTGCACTAGAGAGCTCGGGAAAGGGGGCAAACGAAAGAGGGCGACGAGGGGATGCTTTATATAGCATTGGATTGAAGAGACCGAACTCCAAACGAGAGGAATCGACTCGGGAAGAATTCAAACTCGGTTTTAGGGATTAAATCGAAACGAATTCGATTCGAGCAAGATACTCAACGGATTGCTTCGTTTCTTGAGGGGAAAGATAGAGGAGAACGAGAGGAACAAAACCCCTCAATCAATCGGACTCGAGGAGGCCGGATTGAGGCGGATTTGGAGAGGAGAAAGGGCGGCTCGGGCTCGGCAAAGGGGCGGCCGGCCGGAGGAAGGAGATGGATCCGACATGTGGGCCCCACACGTCGGTGTCCCACGAGAGGGAGGGCAGCGGCGGCTGCTGGGCCGGCTTGGGCCGACTCGGCCGCGCGCGGGAAAGAAAAGAGTTGGGCCGAATTCGGCCCAACGGCTTAAAGAAGGACTTTTTGAACTTTTTGAATAAAAACAATTTGTGAAATGTTGTTTCAATTATTAAAAATACTTCCCTTGCTCAAATAATTCCCAGAAAATTCTAGAAAATAGAGGAGCAAGCATAGTATTTAATAAAATTTTATCTAGCTCATTTTTTATGTTGAAAATTTTCCTAGAAAATTAGGGTTTAGCTTGTAGGCTTTTAAAATAATTTCTAAAAATGATTTAAAATATGCATTTTTAATTTAGTCGATTTTTAGGGCGTGACAAACCTACCCCCCTTAAACAGAATCTCGTCCTCGAGATTCAGAAGAACTGGCAAACAGATGAGGATGAGCTGACTTTAATTCATCTTCTCGCTCCCAAGTGGCTTCTTCTTCTGAATGATTACTCCACTGAACCTTACAGAACCGTATAACGCGATTCCTGGTTTTCCTCTCGCTTACTTCCAAGATTCTGACTGGCTTCTCAACATAAGTTAAATCTTCTTGAAGCTCTATACGATCAGGATCTGCTTCCTCCGTAGGTACACGTAAACATTTCTTCAACTGAGACACATGGAACACGTCATGTATTCCCGCCATTGACGGAGGCAACTCTAACTGATAAGCTACTTCACCTCTTCGACTCACAATCTTATAAGGTCCCACAAAACGCGGTGCCAATTTCCCTTTGGTTTGGAAACGATGAACTCCTCGTAACGGCGTAACCCGAAGATATACATAATCTCCTTCTTCGAAAGCCAAATCTCTGCGACGATTGTCAGCATAGCTCTTCTGACGCGACTGAGCAACGCGCAACCTTTCTTGGATAATTTTCACTTTTTCCTCTGCCTGTCGCAATATGTCTATCCCAAAAACTTGACGTTCACCGGTTTGATCCCAAAGGAGCGGCGTACGGCACTTCCGACCATATAATGCTTCATTCGGAGACATTTGCAAACTAGCTTGATAACTATTGTTATATGAAAATTCCGCGTACGGCAAATTCTTATCCCAACTTCCACCAAAATCTAGAACACAGGCTCTCAACATATCTTCTAAAATTTGGTTTACCCTTTCCGTCTGACCATCTGTTTGAGGGTGATAAGCAGTACTGAAATTCAAACGGGTACCCAATTCTGATTGTAATTTCTGCCAAAACTTCGAAGTAAACTGGCTACCTCTATCTGACACTATCTTCTTAGGAACACCATGCAAACATACCACTCTGGCCATGTATAATTCTGCAAGCTTATTTCCCGTGTAAGTTGTTTTGACTGGTATGAAGTGAGCGACTTTTGTCAACCTATCAACCACTACCCAAATAGAATCATGTCCTGCCGATGTTCTGGGTAGACCGGTTATAAAATCCATTCCTATTTCTTCCCACTTCCACTCTGGAATCTTTAACGGCTGTAACAGACCAGCTGGCTTCTGATGTTCTGCCTTGACCCGCTGACATACATCACATAGAGCCACATATTCAGCTATCTCACGTCGCATACTGGCCCACCAGAATTGTTGCTTTAGGTCTTGATACATCTTAGTGCTTCCAGGGTGAATAGAATACAAAGTTTCATGAGCTTCTTTCATGATAGTATCCTTCAACTCCTTATTTTCTGGGACACAAATTCTTTCTCCTAACCACACAGTACCTTGCTCATCTTCTACAAAACCGATGGCTTTTCCTCTTCGCATGTTCTTTTTAATTTCCTGTATATCAGGATCATTTACTTGAGCTTCTCTAACTTGATCAAACAGAGTAGGTTTAGCTTCCAAAGCGGCCACAAAACCTTTGCTGACTATTCCCAAATTCAACCTTTTAAATTCTTGGCATAACTCCCAAGGTAAACGTCGACCTTCTGACATATTACAGTAGCTTTTCCTGCTAAGGGCATCGGCTACAACATTTGCTTTCCCCGGGTGATAGTGGATTTCCATATCAGTCTTTAATCAACTCTAACCATCTTCGCTGACGCATGTTCAAATCAGGTTGAGTGAAAATGTACTTCAAACTTTTATGATCCGTATATATCTCTGTACGATTACCAAAAAGATAATGACGCCAAATCTTCAATGCATGCACCACAGCTGCCAACTCTAGGTCATGCGTTGGGTAGTTATTCTCATGAGGACTTAATTGCCTAGATGCATAAGCAACCACCTTTCCTTCTTGCATCAACACACAACCCAAACCGTGTCGGGATGCATCACAATACACTTGGAAACCTTTCCTCGAATCAGGCAAAATTAACACAGGCGCAGTCACTAGCCTTTTCTTCAGTTCTTGGAAACTTTGTTCACAATCCTCTGTCCACTTGTACTTTACTTCCTTCTGAAGCAGACGAGTCATTGGTCTGGCGATCTTTGAAAAGTTCTCAATAAACCTGCGGTAATACCCAGCAAGTCCAAGGAAACTACGAATTTCTGAAACCGTCTTGGGTTGCTTCCAACTTAACACTGACTCCACATTGCTTGGATCTACTGCCACTCCTCCGGACGAGATGACATGACCAAGAAACTTCACTTCGGACAACCAAAATTCACATTTACTGAACTTGGCATAAAGCTGATGCTCACGTAGTTTCTCTAAGCTGAACGAAGATGCTCTTCATGTTCTTTCCTTCGTCTTGGAGTAAATAAGAATGTCATCAATAAACACCACGACAAACTTATCCAGATATTCCATAAACACCTTGTTCATCAGATTCATGAAAAAGGCTGGGGCATTAGTGAGTCCAAACGACATAACGGTACATTCGAACAAACCATACCGAGTTGTGAAGGCGGTCTTTGGTATATCTTCCTCACGGATTCGAAGTTGATGATATCCGGAACGGAGATCTATTTTGGAGAAAACTGTAGCACCTTTCAATTGATCAAACAGGTCATCAATTCTGGGTAGAGGATACTTATTCTTGATAGTGACCTCATTCAGCGCTCGATAATCCACGCACATTCTCTGAGTATGATCCTTCTTCTCCACAAAGATGACTGGTGCTCCCCATGGCGAAGTACTGGGTCTGATGTATCCTTTCTGAAGCAAACCATCCACCTGTTTCTTCACCTCAGCTAGCTCATTAGCTGCCATTCTGTACGGTCTTTTATGGATAGGGTTGGTTCCAGGTACCAAGTCAATCCGAAACTCTATGTCTCTCTTAGGTGGCATACCTGGCAAATCCTCGGGAAACACGTCTGGGTAGTCTTGTACTATGGGGATCTCTTGCAGAGCAACTTGGTTTAAGTTCACACCATGAGATTTAGGAGAGGACACAAAGAAAGAAACTGTTTCCCCATTGCTATTGGTTAAAGTCACCTTACGGTTGGCACAATCTATAACTCCTCTGTGACGAGATAAACCAGTCCATCCCTAAGATAACATCTAGATCTTTGGATTCTAGCAAGATAAGCGAGGATGGGAAAGGAACTTCTTCTATTTCTATAGTAGCGGAAGGACAATACCGTGTCGAAAATACTTGATTGCCTGGGTATTAACTAGTATAGATCTCCCAAGACTAACAACTTCCATCCCATGTTGGCTCGCAAAACTTGTAGACAAAAAGGAATGTGTAGCACCGGAATCAAAAAGCACAGTTGCGGGTATAGAGTTAACAGGAAACGTACCCAAAACCACATCTGGTGCATTCTGAGCTTCTGCTGCTGCAACATGATTAACACGTGCCTTCGGTGTTGGAACCTTGGAGTTGTTCGGGGCTGGAGCGTTCTTCACACGCCGAGGCTTAGGACACTTGTCAGCATAATGTCCTGGATCACCACAGTTGAAGCACACCCCTGGCTTGCTTCCCTGTTCCTTCCTGACGGGCTGGTTCTGAACTGGAACTGCTGCAGGACGAGCAACCACGTTTGCGGTTATCATTGCCACGATTACCAGTATTGTTGTTGTAGAACTGGCGTTGGGGACGGACAGCTGATGAAGATCCTCCTTGAGGGTATGATGAAGCTTGAGGTCCAGTAACGAGACGCGGCCTCTGGTTACTACCCTGTTGTGTCTTGAAGTGGGCAGCCCTGCGCTTCTTCTGCTCCATCCGATTATATTTGTCTTCTTGACGAATCGCCTGTCCACCAACTGCTGGAAATCCCGGAAATCCGTAGACATCAAAAGCATAAGACAACTCATCATTCAGTCCCTCCAAAAACTTCTCCTGACGTTCTTCATCGGTGCGGACATCTTTCGGAGCATAACGAGCTAAACGGTTGAAAATCATGGAGGTACTCGGTGACCGAACGAGATCCTTGGTTGAGTGCTCTAAATTCTCTCTTCTTTAGAGCTACAACACCAGACGGTAGATGCGTATTCTTAAAAGCAGCCGTGAACTCCATGCCACGTATAGGCTCTCCTTCAGCCCTGCCTTGGCGAAAATGATCCCACCATTCCAGCAGCAGGACCATGCAATTGATGCGAAGCAAAAGAAAACTTTCTCCTGCTCAGTACACTCGATCAAATCCAACTTCTTCTCCACCGCATGCAGCCAATCTCCTGCTTCCACTGGATTGGTGGTGCTTGAAAAGGTAGGGGTCTCACACGTAAGAAATCTGCTAGCTTGTTTGGGGAGGTGGGGGTGGATTCTGGTTCTGATTATTCCCCTGCTGATTCTGTGCCTGCTGCACTAACAGATTGATCAGTTGTGTTTGTTGGGCCAGAATCTGAGCTAGCATTGGGGTTCTCTTCATTGTTATTGGCTCCACTTCCACTTCCACTTTCCAGTGCCGGTGCGCGTGTTCACCATCTGACGATAAGCAGAGACCAACAGGAAAGAACGACAGAGAGACACCCTTAGAACGGAGTTATTTAATTAATTTAAATTCTATATTGCTCTTAACTGTGTATGATTACATTTAAGTTGCATTAACACTATCTCACCAGCTATCTTACACTCTGACAAGCAAAAGAACTAGACTCATGCTGTTACATCCCACCCATGATGTAAGCAACAACTAAAACCCACACACTCACAAGCAAACTTAAACAAGCAATCTAACACAAACGAACTACGGCAACGATCTAACTAAGCGACTAATCCCGCCTTGCGTCGGAACGAAGCGATGGATCTTCTTCCTCTGGAGTAGCTGGCTCTCTTTCTTCAGGGTCTTCCTCTTCTTCCTCATCACTCATGATGTCGATGACAGGTTCAGCACGATCGGGGCACAGCTTCACCCATCACGCGAATCTTCGAAACTAACTGGAGACAGGTTCTCTTTCTTGGAGTGAGGCGACACTTGGATGTTGGCGGCAGCGTCTCTCCTTTAAGTTCAGCTAATTCCTTCTGTAGACGGTGCACCTTGCTCTTCAACTTGCAAATCTTGCCTCGATTCCAATTTTCCCTGTCATGAGCTGCTTTGTCTCGCTCCACACTTACTGCATCCATAGCACTAAGCATATGCACCGCATGCATCAGAGTGGCACTCTCTTCCCCATCAGGACAGGTATAGGTTCCATAGTCCTTGACCATAAGGCTTGTGAGGATGATACTGGAAAGCTGATGAATCCAACTCTTCTTCAAAATGTTGACGCAACTCTCCAATGGCCACCAAAGCTACTTCTTGACAAGCATGGCAGTACGATCTTCCTCCAGCTTCGAACTTAAAAGACGGAAGGTCTCACTATCACTAGCCAACGTCACACAAACACGACACTTCTCCTCGTCGGGGTCATGGGGAATTTGGCGATACTCAGGAGCAACTTCATAGCCTATTTCAAAAGCCATCAACCTCAGCTCCCTGACGAAACCTAACACCTCGATCAAATTTCTCGGTGAATGGGGGCGGCATCTAAAGAAACATAGAAGAGAAGAATTAATGCCTATTTTTTCTAAGTTAGCTGCACCAACTAGACTTAACTGATTTTTGACCAAAAAGGAAGAAAACAAAAAAAGAAAAGACACATACAAAGCTATTTATAAATGATTTTTCAGAATTTACTTTTTTGGACAAGACAAATATTTTTTTTGTCAAGTAACTAAAATAAAACTAAATACTTAAGATCTATTTTAAGCACGGTACAGTGTCACCATAGGAAAGATGAGTAGTACTAGGTGCTATCATGATTGTATCGTACCATAATAGATGTACAGTGCCGACAATCATAAGACTTGGTAAAGAGAAAGAAGAGCTTTTGGGAAGAAACAAGTTTTTGCTTTTAAAAGAAAAGAAATTGAATTAAATAAATTTTGTGCATAACCTTGCATGTGCTGCCAACTTAATTAATTAAAAGAGAATAGAGAAGAGCAGTTCTATTTTTTTTCAAAATATTTTGAAGGCTACTTAAGGTTTACCATTTGGCTTATCTAAGGTCAAGGTGGCTCTGATACCAATCTTGTCACGCCCGGAATTCTATCCAAAATTCCAAAACGCTTACATGTGTGTTAAAACCCTCGTCCAGGAATCAACCGAGGCACACAATGACAATATTGATAATAGAGTACAAATAATTAACTAATGAATACTCGCAAACAATAAAATATTACAGAGGGTAGATAGTTCCTCTCAAAGAATAACATTCTACGCAGCGGAAAATAAAACTATAACAAACTACGGAACAGCTATGGCGACTCCACTCCCACAGGCATCTTAACCAAGAACAAGCCTAATCCTCCAGATCATCACCTTCACTGAGGTACTCCTCTTCTGATGAATGAATATTGCAAGAATGAGCATATGACATACTCAACAAGCCACACAGCAAATATGCAAGTGCACAGGATAACAAAGGATGGCATAATATAGTTCATTTGCAGAAAAACAGCATTTAATAAATATTTAAGAGAATAGTAAAAACAGTTGAATAATTAATCAATATTAAATAAACACCATACAACAAACCCGTGTTGCATAGGCCCAACCACTTTGAACAAACCAACCCCGTTGAACAAATCAAACCTCCCAACCAGGAATAACCATTCCAAACCAGGAATTAATTAATTATCACCTTATTACCATTAATGAGTAGTGTGAGACTAATCACGAAAAACATTGCTCAACTCACCCATAACCGCGGTACGGCTATTCGAATAGTTTAAACTCTGATCAGAGGTGTACCACTGTACCCACAAGACACAACCCCACATCATGTTCACCATGTGCCTTAGTACCACCACGATACCTCGGAAAGGAGTCGTGACAATACCCCTCGCATAACACAATTCCCACAGTGCACCGTACCTGGATCATAATCACCCCCTTATAAACAAGGCATGGACTCCCCAGCGACCCCCATGGACTTCTCGCCACTTCTCAGTCTGGCGCACTATAATGAATCACGCTATACAAAAGATAAAGCGTTGCCCAAGCTGGCTTGTGGCTGGCACGATAAATGTTTCACAACAGTAGCTCGCGAACCGGTCCTTAATTGTCATGAGCACAACCAAACAAAAACCATATGCTCCAAACCCACCTTAACCAGGTTTAATTATCAATTAATATAACATCACACCGATTGACCATCGTGAGCTACCAAATAAAATAACCATCATTAATAATAATAATAATTTAATTTAGATTTATCCCCTTTTGTTAGCTAATGTTTCTAAGCATGGCTAAGCAAACTTACATAAAGCATTTAGCTGAACCAATCCAATATATAAGGTTCATGCTAATCAAATTATAACCCATAGGAAAATAAAGTCATCTTCGGCCAATAATTAATTGGGAAAGGTTCACCACCCGATGACATTCGAAAACAATGCACAGTTGAAATAAAATAATAGCTTTAAACGGGAATCAACATGCTCAAAGGGTTGTTGGGATCTGTGTGACTTGCCTTGAGCTTCCACAAACACTTCGGAACCTTCCTCAACGGAAAACGCTCTCCTCCGGAACGTCGGAGGAAATAAAGCAATAACAAAATCAACAAAACAGTACAAAAACAAAAGCAATAACAGTACATGTGGATATTTTAACATGTAGATCTTGATTTTAGAAGAATTTAGAAACTTGAAACACCTAAAAACGGATCTACGGTTATTTAGTTATGATTTTCCGAAGTTTTAATCTATTAGAAAATCGGGAAAAAGAAAAAGAAAAGGAAACGATGACGTCATGCTGACGTCAATTTGCTGACGTCGCACGGCGGCCGGCATCGGGTTGAGGAGCTTTGCCGGCGCTCGAGCGATCGGCAGCCGGGCGATTGGAGAGCATCTACGCGTAGAGGACACCGAGGCGAACCCAACGGTAATCACCACGACGACACAGTTTTTGATATGACCGGACGAACGGCCGGCGACTGATGAGGACGGGCGTGCCGCCGGCGGCTCGGGTTGAACGGCCGTCGGCCGGAAGGCTCAGGTGGTCGGCGGCGAAAAAGGAGAGGGGGGCGGGGCCGAGGTTCCTCTCACCCCACGGGCCGCAACCTAACGGCGGCGACGGCAAGCGACGGCGACGGTGGAAGCGGCGGCGCGACGGCGCCGAAGTCGGCCGGCGGCGGCGGGCAAACTAAAGCGACGCGGCGGCGGCTCTACGGTGCACTAGAGAGCTCGGGAAAGGGGGCAAACGAAAGAGGGCGACGAGGGGATGCTTTATATAGCATTGGATTGAAGAGACCGAACTCCAAACGAGAGGAATCGACTCGGGAAGAATTCAAACTCGGTTTTAGGGATTAAATCGAAACGAATTCGATTCGAGCAAGATACTCAACGGATTGCTTCGTTTCTTGAGGGGAAAGATAGAGGAGAACGAGAGGAACAAAACCCCTCAATCAATCGGACTCGAGGAGGCCGGATTGAGGCGGATTTGGAGAGGAGAAAGGGCGGCTCGGGCTCGGCAAAGGGTGCGGCGGCCGGAGGAAGGAGATGGATCCGACATGTGGGCCCCACACGTCGGTGGTCCCACGAGAGGGAGGGCAGCGGCGGCTGCTGGGCCGGCTTTGGGCCGACTCGGCCGCGGCGGAAAGAAAAGAGTTGGCCGAATTCAGCCCACGGCTTAAAGAAGGACTTTTGACTTTTTGAATAAAAACATTTGTGAAAATGTTTGTTTCAATTATTAAAAATACTTCCCTTGCTCAAATAATTCCCAGAAAATTCTAGAAAATAGAGGAGCAAGCATAGTATTAATAAATTTTATCTAGCTCATTTTTATGTTGAAAATTTCCTAGAAAATTAGGGTTTAGCTTGTAGGCTTTTAAATAATTTCTAAAAATGATTAAAATATGCATTTTTAATTTAGTCGATTTTTTAGGGCGTGACAAAAAAATAATCATATTAATCAGAGAAAAAATACTTAATCGGAGGCACCACGTTTGTTGGAGGGGCTAGAATTTTTACCATTAATCGGAGAAAGAAAAGATAAGAGAGTCTAAGTAGAAAATACCATTTAAAAATAACTGAAATTCAGAATTAAAAATAAGCAATATTGACAGAAGAGTCCATACAAGTTTACTCCAGAGACTAAAAATTGTCATATTAGTTGGAGAAAAAAAAACTTAACCGTAGGTCATGATTGATCTGTATTATAATGGTGTGTGTCTATATATATATATTATATATATATATCTATATATATATATATATTATATATATATATATATTATGTGTGTTGTGTGTGTGTGTATGTATATATATATGTGTATATATATGTGTGTGTGTATATCTATATATGTATATATATAGAGAGAGAGTAGCTCTATTATACACCCCTCCCTTAGAATAAGTATTCTACCACCCCCTCCCACCTCCCATCCGTCCCCCCACCTCCCTCCCTCCAGCGCCCCTCCCATCGCTCCCATCCCCGTCCCCACCTCCCTCCCTCCCAGTGCCCCTCCCATCGCTCCTCTCTCCTGCGCCCCTTCAATCTCTCCTTCTCTTCTTTTTTTGTTCTCTCCTCCTTCTCCTCTCTTTTTTAAAAAATTAAAAATAAATTGGTGAATTCAAGACTTGAACCAATGATCTAATGGTTCATGGCGAGCACTTCTAACCAAATCACCATATGATGATTTGTGAACAAATCAGTTATGTACCTGTAACAATCGTACCTTGTTACTATGATTCGGCAGTAACATTATCCTAGAAGGGTAGTAATATCATATATACTGCAAAAATGTATAGGTTGTTACTGTACTTTTGGCAAGTAACAATATAACGAAATTTGCAGTAACAGAGAACATGTATAGTAGTAGTGGCCCTATAGTAGTAATGTATTTTAGATCTAGAGTAATTTTAAATCTCAATATTTAAAGGTACTAACGTACACGTCATGTCTTATTTTCTAACCCATTTACATCATGGCGTTCGTAAAAAAAAGTGCTTAATGAAACTAGAACCATCATAACTATTTTTAACGTTGTTACTACTGCGAAAAGCAGACGTGTTACTGCATATTGGCCATCGTTGTACTACGCTGTTCCAGTAAGATGAGGACTTAAACACAAGAGGTTAAATCGTCAATCTTTAGATGAAGTCAATATCTTCTCACAATCATATATTGTATTTCCCCAATCCGTTTTCACCATGACAGTTCATTAAAAAAGCTTTTCTTAACAAAACTAGATTCTATCATGGCTACTTTTTGACGCTGTGTTACTGCGATAATCGTTGTCTTGTTGCTGCACGATGACCATCCTGTTTTACTGCACGATTCTGGCCAAGACGATGAGCAAGCAGACAGTGGTGGGTGGGGGAGGAGAGTGGGTGGTGAGGGTTTGACGGCCGGGAGGACGCGTTCGACTGAGGTGGGAGGGGGGGTGTTTTGGGGCCCTAGGAGGGTGGGGGCCCGGAGGTCTGGGCTTTGACCCATGGGTGGGGGATGTAGAATGGTTATTCTAGGGAGGGGTGTGGTATGGTAATAAATAGATTCAATAGATTATATATATATATAGATCATATAGATATATATATATATATATATATAATAGCTATATAGATTATATATTATTATTATTAGATATATAATATATATATATTATCTATATATATATATAGACCACCACACCGTTATAATACAGATCAATCATGACCTAACTTTGGTAAGTCTTTCGTTTTTAGTCGGTTTTAATTTCTACTCCTCAAAAAATCGCCCAACTGTAAAAAATAAAAGGGTTTATGCGGAAAACAGATTGGTATCAGTCCATTTCTTTTATCCGCCTTTTTTTCCTTTTTGTTTTCTGCTTTTCTTTTTTTGTCCGCTTTATTTTGTCCCTTTTTTCCATCTGTATTTTTTTCACCGTTCTTTCTGGCAATTTTTTCCCCTTTATTCATCCCTTTTTTCCATATTTTTTATTCGTATTTTTTTTTCACGTGGAAGGGTGTTTTTTCCGTCCCTATTTTTTATTCGTATTTTTTTTGGCATGCAGAAGGGTCTGCTCACTTGGTGAGGATTATTTTTATCTACTCGGTTTTTCCTGTTGTCTGGCCGAACCTTAGCACCACCGCCCCACATTGATCAACCTCCTCATGCTTTCTCTCCTCTAATTAATTGTAAAAAAAAAAAATTCTCCACTACTCCATCATCATTTTTCTCATATTTTTTCTTTTCAGTTCCGTTTTAATTCATCTGATTCAATCTTTATTTAGAAGTCACCGTTTATATCCCACAGTTTTGTGGATTCGCTTCAATTTTGATAAAAATGAAAAGAGGAGATTGAGTGAATCAAAAGCCCTCAACCAATTTTAGGAGATCGAGAAATATTCGACTAGATTTGATGGGAGGATCGGTTCTAGCATCATACTACACTGCCTTTCGGTGGTTGAAGATGACAATCGACTATGCGACCAAGGTTATAGTTCTACTTGTGGGCTAGGTCAAAGAGAAGCAGATTGCAGCTGACTATGCGAGCTAGGCCTACAGTTATACTTGTGGGCTAGGTAAAGAGAAACAGTCTAAGCAGGAGGGAGGTAGCAGACTAGGCCGATACTGAAAAGGAAGGAAGAAAATGAGTTTTTGACCCCAAAACCAAAGAGTATAATGTATAGCAATCCAAAAATATTTTTACCCGTTTGCAACGTACAGGCATTTTTTCTAGTACTATTATAAAAATTGAAGATATTTTTGCTGTTATTTTGGTATGTCATCCGTGTATGAGTCGGTTTTTAAGTCCGTTTGCTTCTGGAAATACAAATCCGTATTTGAGTCGGTTTTTAAGTTCGTGCACTTTTGCAAATACATGAGAAATTGTATAAGAAATCCCTTTAAAAAAACTCGTATGTTAATTTGAGACGATCAGACTCTCAATTACAGCTCATGATTTTCTAACAAAATATATATCCAAGAGAATTTAACACAGTGAATTTCACCTTAACTAAATCATAACAATAATAAGATTAAAATAGATTCATCTGTTGCAAAGCACTAGTTGTGTGTGTGTGTATATATATATATATATATATTATATATATATATATATATATATATATATATATATATATATATATATATATATATATATATATATGAAAATGTGGATTTGAGCTCGATCTCACATGTACCTATAAAATCTGCCGTTCGACTGCGTAGAGATTCATATGTGTATTGATTTATGAGAGGACCGACAGAGTTGTTAGGATGAGGGTACATATATAGGGTCTGTTCACTTTGATGCTAAAAAAAAACCTTACTAAATTTTGGCAACTTACTAAAATTTTGGCAGGATTTCTTATATAGTTACCAAAATTTGGCAGCAAACTAAATGTAGCCACTTTTTTGACAACTTTACCAAAATTTAGTAAGCTTGAAAATGACATCAAATTGAACAGGCCATAGTTAAGGTAAAAAAAAAACTACATATTCTCTACATGCCGATATACATTGAAACATAGTAAAAACCCAAAATGCCCTTTGCTGCTATCACTAGCTTTAGACAGGGCTAAAGCAGGCTAGGACACTCAAGAGAGACTCAGACATGGCATAGCGAAAGTGGGTTCCACCTGCTCGCCTGCTTCACGCCAGCTCTGCACGCGAGTCGCTACTCCCTACTGCTTCACAACAAGCGTTCGGTCACGTGGGATGTGAGCAGCGAGCCAGCCACAATATCAAGACTATGTATGATGCGATGGCATTGTGAATTTGATGCAGACAACACAAGCCGAAAGTAATTAACGTGTCAGTATGCAGCTCAGCAATGCATTGTCCGTCAAATTCACCTTTGCATGAGCACACACATTGTGTTTTTCTTTTGTGTGTTTAGATATTTAGGTGTAAAAATTGTATAGCATACGGACACACATTTAAAGTATTAAATATAGACTAATAATAAAATAAATTATAGATTTCACCTGTAAACTGTGAGACGAATTTATTAAGCCTAATTAATCCGTCATTAGTAAATATTTACCGTAACATCACATTGTCAAATCATAACATAATTAGGCTTAAAAGATTCGTCTCGTAATTTACATGCAAACTGTACAATTGATTTTTTTTCTATATTTAATATCCTATGTATGTATTCAATATTTGACGTGACGTTTTTGGCTAAAATTTTTTCATCTAAATAAGCCCTTTGGCTGCTTATCTTTGGGAGTAAAAGTGAAAGTGACGAGTATTTTTACTTGGATGCTTCATTTTAAAGCCGTAGTGCCAGATTAACATATTATCTTATTAAGATGACATGGAAGGAAGCCATCATATTTACCGTCGAGCTAAAAATTTCTCATATTAATAGAATATGAAATTTTAACCTTGTAAAAGTAAGAGTTTTATATAAAATCTAAATAGGGCACAACAACAATGTATATAGCAAAAATAGTCTATATAGATAGGATCCACATATATGGATTTTAACTAACAATATATATAGATAGCAAATAGTATTAGGAGGAGAAAAGAAGTAGAGTCAAATAATATATTTTTTTCCTCTATGGACAACTTATACGCTTATGGGTAGCTTGTGTTATTTTCTTTGCTATGGACTAATTCCATAATATTAATAGGTTGTTGAATGAAATATTATATTACTTATAAACCACTTTTTACTATATTATAGATACCCTTATAGTGATAAGAAATAAAACTTTGGAGTTCTAGTAACACGTAGAAATGTATGGACAATCCTCTGTATTTTTAAGAAGTGTGGTGCAGGCAATAGTGTATTTATATTTTAGAGTGGGAAAATATGCTCCTCCTCCCATGACCTTTCGGGTTACCTGGCAATCGTACCTTTTCTTTTTTTTTTTTTGCCAGTCCTGAACTGTCATCATCCATTGTACGGTCCTTTCAGAGGGGGCGCAAGGGCATCGGTGGAAATATCAGCAATATCATCCATATATGGCCCAGAGGGTAGGTACATTTCCCAAGCCAGGTTAGCACCTGAGGATGAGCCCTTGTTAATGCGAGGTGAGCACGTGTCACTCTGGTACCTAGGGTGCACGTGAGCTCGCGTCCAAAATTTCCAATTCATATATATATATATATATATATATATATGTATATATATATATATATATATGCATATATATATATGTATATATATATATATATATATATGGAAAACTATTTTAATCTCTCGAGGGGATGTTTCCTCGTTTGCTCAAAAACCATCTAAACGGTTATAAAAAATTATAAAAAAATTTGACAACATTCATACAACATATATATACAACTTTACAAAATCTTAAGTCCAAACTCAACTCACACGTCGAGATATAAAAAAGACAAATTCAGCGTATGAATAGTGTATATGATATCAGTAGAAATTTTTTTTCAGAATTGTGTATTAAATCTAAATCTGCGTAAATTATCTACCTCAACACAAAACTATGCAGGGGTAATCCCTCCAGTTATTCTATTTCCCTACAAAATGGCTGCATATAATTGATACAAATATTAAATTATATTTAAAAAAGGAAAATATTGTACAATCCTGATGCTACTACTAACTCTGACAAAAAGACGATCCCACTTTGGCCTCGTTCGGCGTCAGTGAAGATGAAAATTAATTACATGCAAAATGAGAAAGGCATTAGCACATAATTAATTAAGTTTTAATTATTTTTAATTTTAAAAATAGATTTGTTTGGTACTTTAAAACAATTTATATATTGAAATTTTCATACCGAATATATTATTTATCAGTTTAAAAAGCATGGTATAAAACTAAGGTGGTATGAAATCAAACCTAACATGACTTTAGTCTCCCGATCCTAACAAACCTGTAGTGCAATCAAACCATGCATCGTGGGTCCAAGTTCTTTTGAAGAGTCTTCTACGAACTTTCTATTGTAATTGTTCATTTATCCTTCTATAACAGTGGAGCCCTGCCATTTTGGCTACAAAAAGATGAGGAGTGGAGCAAATGAGCAGAAAAGTAGGTTAGCCGTGTTGCCCCCACATCTTTGTGATGTCGTCCTCCCCATCAGGCGGCTTCGTCAGGGACGTCCTGCCCCCCCCCCCCGCTGAAACGGCTCGACGCCGTCGGGCAGCTGTTCTTCGGGCCAAATTTTGCGCCGGAGCCGGACACAGATGGCGTGCTTGAGATGATAGGGAAAGAGATCAAGTACCTCGACTACTGGTGCCGTGAGACATGGGAGATGATTCTTCACGAAGCCAAGGATCCCCAAAACAATTGCTTACATGGCTACCTGTCGTCCAGCCTGAGTGCTCGAGTGGACCACCTCAGGCAGCTCCAGATCGCTCTCATGGCTTCCCAAGACAGAGTCGAAACGCTCCGTCTAGTGGAGGAGATGAGAGGGGGAAGTGGATGAGCTACTTGAAGAGATCGCTCGTGACATGGGCAACAAGCTGTCCGGATTTCTGAAAGACAGGGGTCTTGAGCCCTTCCAGGCCCATCTGATGCGCCTAAGGATGCTCCTGTCGGACACCATCACGCGCGACTTGTCGGAAGCCAAGATTCTCCTGGCCAAGATCCGAGGGGATGTCGCCAGCTTCGAGGACGCCTTCCACGAGATCAACCAGAGCCAGAAGGCCGTCGAGGGCTTGTTCGGCACCGTGGAGCAACTGGTCGACGACCTGCTCGACGGTCCGGACGGCGCTGCAGCTCCTGCAGCGCCGTGCTCGGGAGAGGACGACAGCCTGAAGCGCCTCGTCAGCAAGCTGTCGTCCGTCGACCGACAGGTGGCTGTGATCGCCGGCCGGATTGGCGAGTCGTTCCGCCTCTCGCCGGCGGAGGTGACGACGACGACCGCAGGCCGGCCGGGTGTCCATCAGGTTGCAGCCGCCATGAGCAAACCCACTGGGCTGCCACCGCAGCAGCAGCTGGCTGTCGAATGGTGCGGGGTGCAGCACCACCTTAGGCTCGCGATCAACAGCCTCGACACGCGGCTGAAGCGTTGCCTCCTCTGCCTCGCCGTCTTCCCGGAGAACACGGTGGTGAAGACGAGGCTGCTCATCCACTGGTGGATCGGGGAGGGCATGGTGAAATCCGTGCCAGAAGGGAAGGAGGAGTTCGACCAGCTGGCCGTGGACAGAGGCTTCATCGCTCCTCTGGCCCGGCCGAGCTGCGACAGGTTCCACAGCTGCATGGTGCCTCCCTGGGTTCGCCGGCTGCTGGTCTCCTCTGCTCGGAGCAGCGCCTTCCTGGATCTCGACGCAAGGGGCAATCCAAAGAACAGCTTAGCCCGCATGCGCCGCGCCTGCCTCTCCGCGGGGAAGCCCTCGCACGGGTTCCGTGCTGACGTGCACACGATATACAACGTCGACCAGCGGTACATCGTGCTGGACCAGACATGGTTCAAAGGATTAGAAGCACTCAGCACGCTGCAGCTTGGGACGTGGAGGGACCATGACTACGATCCCGTCGCTCACCACATCGAGCTGACCAACGAGGCCCTCCTACGCGACGTCGGCGCTTGCCGAAATCTGAGATACCTTAGCTTGAGGGGCATCTCCAGGATCGATGTCTTACCCGACTCGGTTGGTAAGCTCTGTAATCTTGTCATCTTGGACCTCAGGTCCTGCCACAATTTGGTAGTGCTGAGCAAAGAGATCAAGTCACTGGTCTCGCTCCAGTACCTAGACGTGTCGGGTTGCTACCTGCTCGCTGAAATGCCCAAAGGGATCGGGAAGCTCACCAGGCTACAAGTCATCAAGGGATTTGTGGTTGCCAACTCCAACAGCAAGGACCCGTGCCGTCTCAACGAGATGCGCAACTTGACGAACCTGAGGAAGCTGAGCGTCGTTATCGGCGCAACGGCCAGGCCGGAAGAGGGCGAGCTCCGGGTCTTCGCGGATCTTGGGGCGCTGCTGACGCTCACGGTGACATGGGGAGGGCTGACCCTGGAGAAGGCAGCCACCAGATCCACCGCCGCTGCAGCCGCTTGCACGGCTTTTGCTCTTCCGCCCGGTCTGAACAAGCTCGAGCTTCGCTGCTACCCACTGCCGGAGTTCCCCAGTTGGGCAGATCCGGACGTCCTAACATCCCTCAAGAAGCTCTACATTCGTGGTGGCATGCTCCGTGCCCTTGGCGAAAACAGTGGCTGGAAGGTGCAGATTCTCCGCGCGAGGTTCCTCAAGCATCTCAACTATTCTTCGTCTGTACTGCGCAGCACATACAGTGAGCTCAAGTGGCTGGAGGTTTGTGGTTGTGTAAACGTGCAGCCTTGGCCTGCTTGCGACAATGGATTGCCCAACCCTTTTCAGATCCATGTGTGTTAGGCCTGGCTGTCCAATGGGCATAGGCCGGACTCAGATCCGTTCAGCCGGAATGCCCATGCCCAAGGCCCAGGTTCCGAGGATCCTGCCGTGTGAAGGATATGCTATTACTACCCTTGCGGGTAGGCTATAATTACTATCCTTACGGTAGTGTTATTTTCACCTCAAGACGAAGATAATAATGAAGATTAAGTGTTTTACATAAAACAAAGTTGTATTAACGTATAATTAATTAAGTTTTAATTATTATAAACATAAAAATAGATTAATCCGATATTTTAGTGCAACTTTCATGAAAAATAGTTTTCGCACGAAACATACTGTTTAGCAATTTAAAAAGCGTGTCACGAATATCCAAAATTTTATCCACTTTTTTAGTGGCAACGAACAGGATTGTATATGTTTTTTCTTAAGGAAAAGTCCGAATTACCCCTAGAGTATTGCAACGTTACGAATTACCTCCTTAGCTATAAATCAGACATTTCACACCTCCTAACTTTTCAAACCGGACAAATTACTCACACCCAAGCCCTCTTTTTGGCAGTTTTGGGCTAGATTGACTGACATAGCATTCCAACATGGAAAGAAAAAGGACCCACATGTCAATATCCATTGCAAAATAAATAAATAAAGAGAAAATCTAAGAAATGCCATTGAGAAACACTCAAATCCAAGAAATACAAGTTCTATAAAATACCATCGTACAAACGATTTTGTCCTAGAAATGACATCGCCGTTAGGGTTCAGTTAGCAACCTTCCGTTAAGTTGATGAACTGTGTATTTAAAGGCGTGGGATGGACGGAACCTTAACGACAATGATATTTCTAGAACAAAATCACTTGTACAATGGCATTTTATGGAAGTTGCATTCGTCCATTATATTTTTTGGATTTGGGTATTTATCAATAGCATTTCTTGGATTTTTCTCATAAATAAAATAACACTCCACTATACCTTTCTCCCCGCCACGAGGCCCAGTGTTCTTCGCAGCTAGCCTGGGACCTTGCCACCAGGACCACACACATCGATCTCCTACTCGAGGTGTCACCCCGTTGGATTGACAACTTCCAGGACACAGCTGTCGAGGTTGTTCCCTCTTTGTCCTACCGTCGCTAGGGAGCTCGCGAGGGAGGAAGGGGAGTTGTTGTGCTCTTCATTATTGCGCTAACCTCATTGCGAAGCTCGTTGAGCGAGCGAGGAGAAGAGGAAGCTCCATGGACGGTGTGCGGTGTCAAGACGGTTTCCCTCGGGCGGTGTGGCGGAGGAGAAGAGCAAGCACACAGAGTCGATTTGGCGCCGCCAAACTTCGCAGCGTTTCCTGTGAAAGTTGCACGCATGCATTTTTTTTTGTATTTTTATTTTTGCGGTTGCCAATCAACAACGATGTCATTTATATTGGTCTCTATCGCTTAAGGTGGTTAGTTGCGTGTTTGGAAATCGAAAGCCAGCAAATTAAGCTAAGCTATACTGAACTCCAATCTGAAGTCTGAACTTCTGAAGTCGACCTCTCAATCGCTCGATCCGAAATTCTTAACTCCACCACCCAACAATAGCTGCTACATACGGTATAGCTAGAATTAATGGCGGCACTGTCGGAGTTGGATACCAGCGAGGCCAACTTCTCCCTGCCGTCGTGGAGACGGAGCTACAGCTACCTGGAGAACTTCCGGAGCATGTCCCTCGTCGGGTCGTCGTCGTCTCGCTCGGCGAGATCCAGTAACTACAGCAGCACCGTCTCCAGCACCGACTCCGGCGCCGGCTCTCACCGTCGTCGCTGCAAAACCGCCGCTGCCTCCGGCGGCTCCTTCCTGAGAGTGGTAGGGTTCCAAGTCCCAGGCCCCCGCGATATCGCCAGCCAAATGGTCCGTGACGGCTTCGTGCTTGCCCTGATCGGAGCGTTCGGCCGCGCGCCGGGCCCCGTGCTGGAGAGGTGGTTCTCCGAGCACGACGTCGGCTGGGTGCTCCGGCCAACCGATCAGCAGCAGGAGGAGGAGGAGGAGGCCGAGCGGCTGATATGGCGGTGGACGCGAGCGCTCACCGTGATGGCCCATGCGCTGAGCGCCACGCAGCTCCACCTCCACGACGAGAGGTCAGCCGCCGCCGCCGCCGCCGTCGCCGTCGTTGGAGGTGTGGAATTCGCAATCTCCCAGCCGCCACATCACACGGCCGCGGTAGATTCTTCCTCCGATCATGAGCTGCTGCTACACGGCGTCGGCGGCGGCGATGATCTCTGCCTCGTGCGGTTCATTGACACGACCATCTCCAAGATGATCGCCTTCGCCGCCGCCCTCGCCGCCGCCGGTAAGGCCGGGACTTGTCCAACCGCGGATAGCTTCTTTGGGCTCATGGAGGTGCACATCTGCATCTCCGACGTGTCAGAGATCTGTTGAGTTGATCCAAATTCATTTGTACTTAATAAAGACCAGCTTCTGCCATAGCGGATCATCATCCCTTTTAGGGTTCCACTATATATACATACCTCTTGTAAGCCGCCGTGCGGCGATGTAACCTCACCTCAGATATAGTGAAGATATTTTACTAGCTGGCGCCCATGGTTTTTTCTCTCCTGTTTTGGGAGGGTTTTTTCACGTTAAATCTCGTGTCTGTTGTGATTGATCTATTGTTTTTTATCGTTTGTTCGCCTATCGTTTCCTGACAAGATCCTCATGCCCGCCTTGAAACAGGAGGCTCTCGATCTCCGGCTACCTGATTCAGAACAAATGCAAGGCCTAGTCAACACGATCGGTGAAGCCATGGCGAACACACAGGACAGCTTGGGTAAAGCCATACGGAAGATGGCCACGGATGCTGAAGCTGTTACTCCTGTCTTGAGCGCCATGGATTCCTGGGAAAAATTCACACAGAATGAAGGAATCCACAGGGCTACTCGGTTAATCGTGGACTATACAAGTTTGTTCTGGGGATACCGTAGAGTGCTGGAGTCCATCCTATGTTGTTACAGGAGTGAAAGTAGCCAGAATTGTTGGGAGATAGTACAAAGCCCGATTGAGCAAATGATCATCACCTTCCTGGATCAGCTCGAGAAGAAATCCCAGTCATTCTCTGACCCTAGCCTGAGGTACATCTTCTTGCTTAACAACTCCTACTTCATACAAGACCAGTTTCTTGCCACGAACACCGATTACAGCTTCCCATCGAGCAAAGGGATCAGATATTGGCACTACCAGAATTGTTACCTCGACGTCTCATGGGAACCCGTGCTATCTTTAATTTACCTATACAATAAGAACATCTATAGGCTCTCTACAAGAGATCCATGTCAGCATATTTTCCTACTTTGAAGGTATTAAATAAAGAGAGAGAGCAAAGCTATCTACTAATTTAGAGATAGTCTATAGAGAAAAACGAGACAATGCATGAGAGAGCTATAGATACCAATGTAGACATACTATTAAGGTGGTTTACTATTAATCGAGTCTATTGCTGAGATGTACATATTTTATAGAGAGCACCTTACTTTACCATTACGGATGCTCTAAGATGCCAAAGTTCTTCCCCAAACACTCCTCACAGCTGCTGGCCAGATTCCAGTAGGAATTTCAGAAAGCATGCAAGCACCAGAAGCTGTGGAAAGTCCCGAACACCGAGCACAGAAACTCGCTGCGAAAAGCCATTAGGGCACTAGCAATGCGCCCCGCCATAGTACCGGACTTGGTGTGCCACACAGGCTCAAGAACACCTATAAATAATTTTTTTTACGGGACCTACAAATAATGTTAGCCACAGGTCCCACAATGCTATGGAGCCTCAAGTGGAGTCCACAACAATAAAAAAATCTCCTTTTCTCAGCTTTTCCCCCTCCCTCTCTCCTCAACCACCGACGCCTTTCCCATCCCTCTATCGCGCGACGGGCGGCGGAGCTCGCCATGGGCGACAATGGCGGGGCCAGGCGGAGTTGCCGCGCCGACGCCGGGGCGGCCAGATCTGACGCCTGGCGGTGGCGGCGGCGGCGCCGGGGCCCGGGTGGCGGGGTGGCTAGATCTGACGCCTGGCGGCAGCGACGATGGGGCCAGGTGGAGCTGCGGCGCCGACGCTGGGGCTCGGGTGATGACAGAGATGGCGGAGCTTCGGCGCCGACGCTGGGCCGGCTGGGAGTCGCCCCTCGTCTCCTCCCTCAGCCGGCCCCTCTCATCCCTCCCAGTCCATGGAGTGACCTCGCCAGCAACGATCTCAAGTTGGCTGTGGCGCTTCGACCTGCCGGGACGGCGACAACGACGGCGGCACCAGCCTCCTCTTCTCCTCCCCGCTCTCGCCTCCTCCTCCTCCTCCAGCCCGTCGGCTGCTTTGCCCCTCTCCCCTCTCTCCTCTAGCATGAGTGTGGGGTCCCACCTAAGACCTGAGGAACTCGTAGCCAAACTTGGCTACTTGGACCTGAGCAAGCTGCACGGTTTGACGATGTGGTATGGAATATTCGTTTTTTGGTGTGGAGGCTGAATGCCATATAAGTCCACTGTGAATGGCCTTAGTGACAAGGTCATCACTGCATGCAGAAAGTACCTGGAGGGCCATCTGGAGCCAGAGAAAAGTAGCAGCGATCTGCTGGCCATGGAAGACATGCTGAACGAGCTATTTGAAGGATGAGGAGTACTAATTCCTGCTTCAGAAATTACATGGCCATGCTTATCTCTATCTCTACTACTTAAAAAAAATAAGAGATGCTTCAATCGTCCGTCAAAAAAACCAGATAAAAAAAAACCAAAATTGTCCGATAAAAAAACGGGCGAAAAAAAAACGTGCGAAAAAAATAAAAGAAAAACCAGACCAATCCAAGAAAAAAGAGGCGAAAAAAACCGGTAAAAAAACCAAAATTGTCCGATCTAAAAAAACCAAGCGAAAGAAAACATCAAAAAAATAGGCAAAAAAAACCAAAATTGTTTGATCCAAAAATTAAAGATATTTCCACGGTTTGTCATCTGTGTTTGAGACAGTTTTGCAAAAAAAAAAACAACCGAGAAAAAAAAGTCCAACTCCCCTACGAAAGCGGTGAAAAAAAAAGAAAAAGAATAAATGTAGATCCAATTCCAAAAGGGGGAAAACTAAACAACAAAAAGTTGGGAAAAAAAACGTGGCCTCTACTACCCGTCCAAATAAAAAACAACCTAGAAAAAAAGGGTCTGATTAAAAAAAAAGAAAACAAAAACCGTAAAACAGGGAAAAGAAAAAAGAAAAGTCAGAAAAAGAGTGCGGCAAAGAGGACCGATTTTAATTTGTTTAAGTAGTATATATATATTAGATTAGATTAGATTATATTAGAGATAGAGAATATATATATATATATATATATATATATATATATATATATATATATTCTCTATCTCTAATATAATGTAATCTAATCTTACTATTTAGAAAAATGAGTTTTCATCGTACATTTAAAAAGAAAAAATACGTGACAAAATGAAAGCGGTTAAAATTATGTGTGAGAAAAAAATGTCAATTAAAAGCGCAAAAGAAAATGTGTTGGAAAAAAAGGGTTTCCTTCATCCGTAAAAAAGCAAAAAAAAAAAGCAAGGAAAAAACTATCAGAAAAACACACCATTTCTTAAAAAATGGTTTGAAAAAATCGCGCAAGAAAAAAAATACCATTTATAAAAATACAATCCTCTCTAAGAAAATGGTCAGGAAAAAAAAAGCTAAATTGATGGACGCTTGAGTCGGATATGATCCCTCGTTTTTTTCCATCTCCTCTATGACTTTTGTTTCGTCATTTATTCTCATGTATTGGAGACCCTGTGTATCTCTGTAGGCAATTATCAAACTAATTTTGTTAAGTATAGCTATTATTCTTGATAACATATTATATGGAAATAATATTAAAAAATAAACATATTTTTAATTGTTATTTAGAGAAGAGTGCTCAATGACTCTATTTTGTGTATACTTGGTCATGCGAGACAAGGTAGGATTTAATTGGTCCTATTATTGGTTGCAGGAATGAGATTGAAAGAGTATTTTAGATTATATGCATGTTGTCACATGAATAATCTAATTATTTTAGATAAAGTAAACATCGGTAAGGTTGTCATCGTCGAGGTTGGGCTATTATATTGAAGATGTTCCAATTTTCTGATTGTCTTAGCTACAAACGATCCATACAAACATTGCCATTGACATGGTTATGCATGAAAAATATATATTATCATTAAAAATTTTTCACCCGTTGCAACGCACGAGCATTTTTGCTATAGAGTATAAATTTTGAAGCAGCTACCAGGACAAGCGGCTAAGGTTAAAGAAGTTCATGACCTTTTTGTTGCTCTGTTTTTATGTTTTTTTTAAGAAGCCCTCATTCACCCCCTTTTTTTGACCCGGTAGTCCTCATTCTACCTTGATAGCGAATAAAATGTACTGTAGTCTTGCTGTGCCAGATCTGTTGGCAGATTGTAACGCGTGCTTCCTCTTTTCTTTGGTTCATGGCCTGCCCCGCTCTGGCCTTAGGGGCTCCGACAGTCTCTTCCCTTTTTTCCGGGAACACGGGCGTACATAAGGAGGATACCAATTTTTAATCTAAAAACTTTCCCAAGTATTTTTTTTCTTCCATTAGATATGTGACCATCGGATCGCCTCAAGATTTGTGTATGGAGAGAAAAAAATGTTAAAAAGAAATTTTCACACGTGTCATGTGTAAGATCCTAGTACTATCTAACCAAAATATTGTTGAATGTAAGTTTTAATAAGTTATATCGTAGTTACAGTGTAGTTATAGTACAGTTATAATGCAATTACATTTCAATTATATTATAGTTACATTTGAAAGTTTTTGAATCAAAAAACTTGCGACAGTTTTTAGATACTCCTTGAAACGGATTTGCCAGATTCCAGTCGGAATTTCAGAAAGCTTGCAAGCATCATAAGCTGTGGAAAGTCCCGAACACCGAGCACACAGAAACTCACTGCGAAAAGCCTCTCTGCAGAGTGTTGCTTGTCTGATGATTCTATAATTTTGTTTTAGCGCCTGGACCTTCTATATCTGGCATGATTTACGGGTATGGCTGCATAATCTGGAGCATTATAAAGATGAGAGGAAGAAATGCGTACACTTGTGTTGCAGCATGGTTTGTGTTTTTACGGCCAGTTGCATTGCATTGTCAAATGTTAGTAGTAGTATGATGCTATTATATGTTTTTCTTTGGCAATCTAATTTTGCCTATGCCTTGGTTCCGGGTTCTGAGTTCTGACAAGTGACAACTCTCGAACTCATTAAGCACAAAAAGTACCTGGAGGGCCATCCGGAGCCAGAGAAAAGTAGCAGCGATCTGCTGGCCATGGAAGACATGGTGAACGAGCTATTTGAAGGATGAAGGAGTACTAATTCCTGTTTTAGAATTACATGGCCAATTGGACAAGGGGCTAACAGGACAAGGGGCTAAGGTTAAACAAGTTCATTCGATTCCTATTTTTTTGTAGTGTTTTGATTTTTTTAAGGAAATCTTCATTCTACCTTGACAGCGAATAATATGTACTTCAGTCTTGCTGTGCCAGATCTGTTGGCACATTGCAATGCGTGCTTCCTCTTGTATTAGATCCTCCCTTCCTAGTTCATGGCTTGGCCCACCCCGGCCTCAGGGGCTCCGACAGATAGGGGAGAACAGAGACAGGCAGTTCATGTTCAGTGTGATGTTTATCTGGTTCAGTTTGCTAACCTACCAAAACTTGGTAGTGCCAGAATTTTGGTATGGTCTCCATCACAATGCCATATATCCACAGTTTTAGCACTAAATCAAACATCTTCTTCATCTCTATTCTAACAAAATTTAACAATGCCATTGTTTTGGCTCCATCAAATTTGGGTAGGGTACATAACCAAACCAACGCAGAGCTAGCTCTCACAGACTCAAGAGAACAAGAAGACTCATGTAGGGGATGTGGAATATCTGAAACGAACAAGCATATGTAGTAAAACATTCTCCATGTCCAAGTATGTTTGGAGTCTGGTACTATAGTTGTTGCTGTGCCCTTGTCTATCAGGCTTTTCAATTTTAAACAGATTATTATTGAAATTATCATGTTAGTGATGTCTCAGGATAGTTATCAGATATAAAAATCAGAAAAGTGCAAAGTTGAATGAACTATTATGACAGAATGACAGATTGACAGCGAATTTACCTTTTTATGGGCCTAATCCCTATCCCTTGCACAAAAAAAAAAAAAACCTATAGTGTGTAATCTGGTGTTGGTAGGAACGTTTATTTGCCTACTTATGAATTGTTTAGATATGGTGCATTATTTGGTTTTGTGTAACTTCCATAAGAAATGTGATACATCTATATGGTATAAAATTGGAACCATGCCATTATAATTTTGTAAAATTTGAGATATGCCATCCTGACCCATGTGGGTCCTACATGTCATTGAGATACTGATGGCATATCTCAAACTTTACAAAATTATAATGGCATTATAAACAATCCCATCGTACTTCAGTACATGTATATGGTACTTGTAAATTGCTTTTCGTTCGCAATTTCTGTTCGAAGGATTTTGGGCCTGTTTGGTTGGGTATTTCAACTTACCACACCTCAAGTTAGCACATGCCAAAAGTGTGGCGAACGAAATCCTTGCCATATCTTTGGCTCAAAAATGTGTGGCAAAGCAGCAAAAAGCTGCCTAACTTTTTTTGGCAGACTAAACTATGGAAGCAAAACAAACAAAGGCTAAGCATGTGTGGCTGACTAATATGAGGTGCGGCATTCTGTGGCATGGATCCAAACAGCCCCTTTATTTTTTTGAAAAGTATTCATGGTTGTGGTTTGCAGATTTGTTGATCATATGGCGTATCGATGTAAATGGAGGAATAAACCTTTAGAGGATATGGTAAACAAATAAGAAAATTTGCAGGTGATGAAAGGTTAAAGCCATAATTAGTTACAACGCAGTAAGCTAGACTGTACCTTACACTATGCAAATATATTATGCCTTCTGTTTCCAAAAAGGAGGTTCTTAACACAGGAAAATAGACCCATTGTGTGTTTATAGTTGCAATCAGACAGTTCTTTCAGAAGAGACTGAAAGAAGGAGTAGAAAACAATGAGCTACCAAAACAGAGATGATGGAGATTGTGCAATATATCGGATAGATAAATTCTAAAATTGCAACTTGAGACATAACAATGAAGGAGTTTATGTTTTCTATGTTGGTCAATAGTCCAATAGAACACATGAGTACTGGTCATCCGTTGTTTCTTTTCACATGCTGAACTGCTGACATCATAGGTATTGCAATACTAACTAGGGTAGGGAGACAAGGATGCTGTCTTCACTATCCTCTAACTAATGCTGATATTTCAGGTAATAATTAACTCATGAGGAAATACTAACCTAGGGTAGGAGAATGCTTTTCTTCACCATCCTCGCCAAGTTCTTTAAAATGTAGAGTTCGACAAGACAAGAAAAATCACCAATAGTCTGCACATGAACATCTTCACTCCTTGAATTGATGAAATCGGATGGTGTCTCTAACATATATCTCCCTCCTCTCGAAAGATGACATGAACTTCGTTGCTTTATGGCAGTCGACACAAATTCGGAAGTTTTTTATCACCCGAAGGGGTGTTCCATGACTTGTGGTTATTTATAGCCAATGCTACAGCCAACTTCTCACTGTGCTGTCTGTGCACAGAAAGGATATCACCCTTTTCGTGCTCTTCCACATCATTTAGGGCATGATCTGTTCTTGGTGCAAAGCAAAGCCTCCTCATCTCCATAGTAAGATGTTTTAGCGTCTCAGTCGTTGCAGCCATCATGGGGTGTGAACTATCCCTGAACAACCCCAAAGCCTCAGAGACTAGAGCATCTCAAGACAGCCTAGCGACGAGGGCATTGCTAGAGGTAGCTTCCATATGGCTGGACTCATATCAAACACCCGGACAATCTCATCAGTTCATCGCGCTTGCCATACGTGTCAATTAGCATCCAACCTGCACCCAGCATTCACCGCACAGCCATGCAGCTGCATGCTCGCCGATGGGGAGGTTCATGACATCACCAAGACCCCGACCGCAGAAAGCGCACAAGAGGGCACCGGTGGAGCCCGGCAAGAACTCTTCCCCGTGTATTCTCATGACCACAAGGTCAGCGTCCCGTGCGCGCCCGCTCCAGGTGATCACGTTAGGCTCTATGCCGGCGCTCCGAATCCGCCCAAGAGGAATCCCCACGCTCTCTCAGCGTCCCCGTGGGCAGAATACCCCGCGACGAGCGCGCGCTCCAGCAAACGATGGCCTTGTGTGGCATTCCGTCGAGCAGGCTGCGGGCGTCGGCCAAGGCAGTACCGAACCGCGGAGTTATGCCGTAAGCGTGGAGAAGCGAGGGCTCGACGGAGGGGTCGCACGAGACGCCGGAGACGGCGGAGGCCGCGTGCACGGCGCAGGCGAGCAGCAGCGCCGGCCATGACTTAGCGCGGACTCGGAGGGGAGGAGGCGGCGGGTCCGGACTCCGGAGGGAAGTATCAGCTTAAATTAAGCTCCTCCTCCTCACCACACAAGACACCTACTAATACCTTCCCCGGAGAGGGGGAGGCGTGGAGGACAGAGCTTTGGGATCAGGCGATCGGTTCCAGAAAATCCAAACATTTGAATTATTTTTTCTCGCTCTTGTAGTCTTGTTTGTGTTGTGAAGTTTTATGTTCATGGATTTATGAAATGCAAGGAAGATCGAAAAACATATATCTTCTATTATATACTAAAAGTCCATTAAATTCTTTATAAACACTTTTAAGCCGCCATGTGGCCTCCTACAAACGTTCCTAAGTCGACACGTGGTACTCTACTAAATTAGAAAAAATCTGAGAAAAAAAAAAAAACATCCATCCCTTAACTTTCACTTAAAATTTGTGGACCCATCATTTTCAACCATTGGATTAATTAATAAAAAAATCCCAACAAACTCCACCTCCACCTCCCTCCCGTACATACGAATCTCCCTCCTGTACGTACTCACGCATGTACAAAACTATACGCATGGGCAGTTCCCTTTTCTATCTCTTCCTTTTCTGCATCTTCCTATTTTATATGAAACACTTCTAGGAATAATTAGATAGTTAAATGAACAGAAACTTTAAGCAATATCTCTTGTTTTTATTTTTAATATTGTTTTAAATTTATAATTAAACTAATAATTTGAGATTAATATTGCTCATATTTTGCTATTTACGAAAATGCGTAGTTTGGACATAGAACCCTTTCTTTGCATAGCAACCAAACATCAATAAAACATTTAAATTGGTAGAAATTATATATTGTTGTGAACATTTTACAAGTCTAAATTAGATTGATAGTATCGAAGCAGATAAAAAAAATATAAATTCCACAATGGATAGATCAATATAAAAGAATAACTTGTCTACGTACCATACTTCTACATTTTTGCATGTTATCCAAGTTTGCGCTTATGCAATCCAAGTGGATATGAAAATATAACTCACTCCGTCCCAAAATATAACAACTTTTAGTACTCATGATTTGTCCCAAAATATAACAACTTCTTCATCAAAGGTGTGTTTAGTTCACACCAAAATTGGAAGTTTGGTTGAAATTGGAACGATGCGACGGAAAAGATGGAAGTTTATGTGTGTAGGAAAGTTTTGATGTAATGGAAAAGTTGGAAGTTTGAAGAAAAATTTTGGAACTAAACTCGGCCCAACATTCACTTCCAAACCAATCACAACCCTCCACCATTCACTTTTCTCACCAACCTCCACTTCTCAGCTAATAACATCTCTCTATTTAATTCCACCTACTTTCTTAATAACCGTGTCTAACTCTAAAACTTTTATATTCTGGGATGGGGAGAGTAAAATATGGAGTATATTACTATATACTCATTATCAGTTCACAAATATTCACGGCTAAATTAGAATTATGAAAAATCATGAAAAAAATTAATAACATGGATTATATCACCATATAAATATGCTTAAAATATAGGATCCAGTCTACTCGGCCCATCAATGAAGTAACTTTGAATTTTGATATGGGTGATCCAAATTATACAATTTTTTAAATAATTTAAATATAACATGGTTATAACTCTAAATTGATCAAATGTGCATATAATATATTAATAATGAAGTTTTTTTCCTTTTTCCAAAAGTTTCTTTTCACATATGTATATATACATTGGGCTAGGGTTATTTTTGGACCAGGACCACCCCTGGATCTGCCCGCCTATATATGACAACTTTGTAATAATAAATGACCAAACAAAGTGTACTTGAGTCTGCAACGCTTAAACATTTATGAATTCTATATGTCTACCAATTATATTTATTGAATTGTGCTCTTATTTCAATTTAAATTCATTTTTCAAAGAACATACGAAAGCATATAAAAAGGATGGAGTAAAAGTAAATAGAAGTCTGCTTTTAATTATATGAAATAGTCTTATTAACCATATTTTTTAATAGAAAATATCTTCAATTAATACATCCTAAGATATTCTAAATATTCCAAAAAGATATACACACAATACGAATGTTAGTTTCATAGGAACCAACTCAATTGTTCTGACATAATATTTTCTTATAAATTCAAGCTGGTACGATTTAAAGTAATTTTAGTTCATAATTTTATATGTTGCAAGGGTAATTAGAATAAATTAATAATCAATATACAAATTAATCCCAAACAAATTATTGATAAAGATAGATTTATAATAGAGTTAACGAATATTACAAGAATAAGTCAATCACATATAACCATTCGTAATAAAAATTTCAAGCAACATTAAATTAAATAAAGTGCCCGGGCATTTGCGCGGGCTACCTTCCTAGTTGTAAATAAAATTTGCACACACATAGGTGAAGTTCTATTCATTTCCATATTTTGTAAGATGAATTTTATTTATACAACATGGGTATGTTGCATATCAAGTAGTGAGTACACCACATTTCATGAACAGGTTGATTTGTGAAATACATTTGAACTGAAATATACCAACCAAAATTAAAAGAGGCAAAGGAAATAAAGCAACAAACAAGGAAAAAATATTTCAACACCCTGGAAAAAAAATAGGAAGATAGAAATAAAGCAGTGAACAATCACTCATACTTCACTACAATTTGAAACTGATTTTTGGACTCAAGGCGGCGCCTCTTGTTCTCATCCTTGAGCTGCTCCAAAGCTTGGCCAAGTCTAGAGTTGTTCTTGTCACCCCAAAGGTGTACCTCTGTGAGGCTGGTCAGGTGTTTGATGCCTTCAATTCTCCTGTTCCTGTTACTGAAGTTAAATGAAAACGTCTCCAACATTGGCATGGATCCTTCCTCAAACCTAATAGCACTGAAAGTGTCAAAGCTACAGGCCACTCTCAAGTTGGTGAGCCCCGGGAACCTGTGCTCAGTGCGTGAAACCAGCTCACTGTTGATGTAGCACATATTCTGAATGCCGATGGTCTTGAGGCTGGGCAACTCATACAAGACACCAAATAGCTGGTCACGCACGAGGTATGCCCACGACATGTTGAAATGAACAAGATATGTCAATGAGCCGACCCAGGTAGGCAACCCTTTGTTGATCATGCCACCGGCGATCATAAGGTACCGAAGAAGCCGTGGTGGAGTAGGAGGTTGATGGAGGAAGTTGAGGGCTTCCTTGTCCATATCGATGGCTCCTATGATGAGGCGCCGGAGGGAATATAACTTGCCCAAGGACTTGGCAAACTCTTTGACGACAACGTCGCTGCCGGGATAATCGGTTTCAACATAGACACTCAGCTCTTGAATCTGTTCTAGTTCGCTCACCTCTTGGGCAACCTGGATGTCATTGCCGAGGACAGCAAAGCCCACCTCACGTAGCGCCTTCATCTTTCTAAGCCCCCGAGGCAACCTCCACATGAACTGTGCTTTCCATGTTTGGGTTGTTTGTATGCGCTCGAGTTTATACAGCCTCTTCACAGCTTCTGATAGCCCTGTTACATTTGTATCACGTAGATCAAATGTCTGCAGATGCTCTAGCTTCTCGACTTGAGGAGGAACCTTGCTGATATTCGTACCCTTCAAGCTTAAGAACTTGAGTAGGTACAACTTGCAAATATATCTCATATGATTGTCAGTTAAGTCTTCGCAGCCTTCTAGGTCAAGTACCCTCAACAGGGTGAACTTGACTAGGTGATCGAGTAGCTTCTGTCCTCCATGTTGGAACATGCTCAATGATCGAACATGCTCCACATCCATCCCCTCAATGCCTCGCCCTGCCTTTTTTTTCTTTGGGCTTCTCTAAGCTATGGGGGCGCTTGTTGTCATCCCCTTGGAGGGAGAGGCGACGAATCCTGTCATATGACATAGATGCATATTGCCCTCCTAACAGGCTGACAAAGTTAACCCTCTAGGGACTTGGACAACCATGACCTCAAGCAGCATGTCGTGCACTTGACATGACTCCACCTACCAGTAGTAGCCGAAGCCAAATCGTAACTCAATCATGTTCCTACTCACCAGCTCCTCCAAGTAGGATTCTGCAATCTCCATTAGAGTCAATCCTCGCTTCTCCAGAACCAATCCTTCAGCAATCCATCTACACAAGAGCCGGTACTTTTCGATCACATAATCCTCGGGGAAGATGCTAAGGTACATAAGGCAACCCTTGAGCTCATGAGGGAGATGGTTGTAGCTGAGTGTGAGTATCTGCCTCATCCCCTCAAGAGTAGGGTTGCTCTCCATCTGAGAACCTATTGATTTGCATATTGTTTCCCACTTATCTTTGCATCCTGCCGATCTATATCCTGCCAATACACTTGCAATGCTAACAATAGCCAATGGCAGCCCACCACATTTCTTTACGATCTTGTCCATTACATCTTCGAGCTCCACAGGGTAAGTGGCATTACTAGATCCAAATGCTCTGCTCAGAAATAACTTCTTGGAGTCCTCGGTTTTGAGTGGGTTCATATGAAGGATATAATGCCCCTTAACACTAGAAGAACTGCATGCTTTGGCCACACTCTCAATCCGAGTGGTAACAATGATTCTGCTGCTGCAGTTGTTCTCTGGCAACTTGGATTGAATTGCTTCCCATGCTCGTATGGTCCAAACATCATCAATCATGATCAGGTACCTGGTTTCAGTGTATGCGTGGTAGAGTCAGGTAAGCTCGAAAATGCACATGAATATTTATTCAGACTTTCTTATACAAAAATTAGCAGTGACAAGTAAATGATTAATTTGATAAAGAAGTACAGAACCGCAATGAGAAGTAATCTCAAAATAATCTATAATTTTGCACGAACATTATCATTAGAATGTTACATAATGTGAACATAGCACCATTAGAATTTCCGTGCGAAGTAATCTAACAAAATATAGTGTTTTCTTATAATTATAACTTTTTTGAGGAATCTTATAACTATAACATTATTATCGAGTTTTTTATTGTACAAAATAAGAAAAAAAAAACGTTTGTCATAGTATCCTCTATTCCAGGTGGTCAGTGTTGTTGATGTGGATCAACATAGAAGAACACACATGCTTTTGACGAACAAACTTTTCTCAATATGGGCCCGTCAATGACTCAAATGAAAAAAAAATGTTTACTACAAAGTGATAGATCTTTTGAAGAGCTACAATTTTCATATAAAGTTTGCCATCATTCGACTTCATAAAAAGAGTTATTATTATTTTTTATTTGGTAGTGCTTTAAAGACTCTTTTCTTAAGAGAATCGTCTGTGAAATTGAATTTATATGCATTTTCTTATGAGAATCGCCTGTAACAGGGCAGCACTTCAAGAAGTCAGTATGTAAAAATCAATTTAATAAGTGCTCTTTAGAAAATCCGTTCAAAAAACATTTTCCCCTCATTCTTTAATAATAACTAAACTTTAGAAATTTATGGAAATTCATTTTAACTGTGAACCAAAGTTCTATATTATACTTAAAATATTGTCTTTAATATGGCCCATGTCCATACTTTCGTAAAATCTTTATTTTAATATAATTATTTTCTGATGTCATGCAGTCCCTGTATGAGTTGATATGTAATCTAACTTGACATCAGTAAATGATCATACTAAATAAATATTCTAAGAAAGTATTTACTAGTTTATATTAAGCTTGTAAAGAATATTTAAGTCATCCAAACGATCTTAATAAAGGGCCAAGTTGTAAATCTCGCCGGCTCTACAATTTTAGAATATGCCTACATCTAAGATTGTTTGAAAAACTAAAATATCATTTTCAAAAGAAATCTGAGAGAATGTAATGAATAGTTGGGCCTCTAAATTATCTCAAATGAAAAAACTTTGAACTAAAATGTCGTAGTTACCATTGATAGATATCATTTTCATATAAAGTTAGTCATCATCCGACTTCAGACGAAAGAGTTATTTTTTTTCATATTTTAGTAGTGCCCCTATTTTTAAGGGTGGTTTTATTAAGAGAACCATCCTTAAAAAATAATTTTTATAGATATTTCTGTAAAATTCACCTTGTGTTTACGTATCATTTCTTCATAGGGATTATCAATAACCAAGATACAATGGTAACTTTATTGCGAGTGGATAGAATTGATTGGAGCGAGAGAGAATTGAGCGATTGAACAATAGAGGGAATGAGCGAGCGATTCTTTATTAATCACAGTGGTTACAATATATATGGGGGAAGAGAGAAGCGGCAACCGAAAACGCGATGGTTTGGGAACCATCGCATCCGTTGCTAGGATCACCGTGAGGGCGAGAAGATGTGGGGCACGACACAACCGTCGTGTCCCTGAGTTGGTTGCTGCTCTATCCATATATATGGATGAGATCACCCAAATATTTCGTAACCATTTTAAGCCACATATCCAATTTTTTAATTGTTTGTTTGCACTACTACATAAATGATTTCAATTGGTTTAGGCATTCTTTTCACATATGTCTCAGATGTGCGGTCTCCTATTACGGCAAAGCTGTGGTCAGCCTCACAATCATGGTTTGGCCTCACAATACATGAACAAACTTAATTCCTATAGTCTCATGGGTTTCTCCACATTTTAATTGCATGTATAAGCCTCTACAGTAGCAATACAAAATCAGTGGCCTTTCTTGCAATGATATAATTAAAAGTTATATTTCTTCATACTAAATTTATATTTAAGGCTCAGGCTGACTAGGTTTAATTTTCCATACATCATAGGGTCCCATGTACCATAGAGAAACATTCACTATTGGAGAAACCATCTTTGGTGGTTGGCCAAAAACCACATTAGCCTCGGTTTAAAACTCCAACGAGACTATATGATATTTAGTTCGGTTCATCCTCTGACAGGGTCTATCAGGGGGCCGGGGATCTTTAATCTCACCAGGACTAAAGATTATCTAGATTTTTAGTCCCGGTTAGTAAGTGAGCCACCTTTTTATGATCCTTCTTCCTCCTCCAGCCCGAGCCATTGCTCCTGCAAATTGAAGGTGGAAGGGAGGGAGGTGCTACCAAAATTTTTTGGTAAAAGTGTTTTTATGATAATATACAAATCAGAGGGATCGAAAATGTTAGCAACTCCATTCTCTAAAGATGTATGCTTAAATATTACATTTATTTCTTTGTTTCTATCCGATATTGTCTCTAACAAGGGTTTATGGAAAATGATGAGAGAGAAAATTTGTTTAGGGAAAATTTAGGTTACTTTTGAATTTTAGAAAAATGTGGATAAATTGTTATAAAAGAGATGACAAAGGAAAAATATAGAAAACTACTAAGAAAAGTATAGAAAAACCAAGTTAATTTAATAAAAATAGTTAGAGAAAGTACAATACATTAAAGATATGTTTAGAAATTTAAAAATATGACAAACATGAATAATATGTGGGATTATTGTATGATTATTTATCTAAAAGAATAGAAAAAAAATATGTTAATTGAAAATAGTTAAATTAACTAGAAATAAGTACAATAAATTAAAATGACAAAGGAAAAAACTAATATTGTATGATGTTTTAAATTACAATAAGTATGTTTTTTAAATTATTGTATGATTATTTAATTAGTTTGACTTTCATGGATTTTTATTTTTACGATTTATATGCATTTCAGGTAGATGGAATTAGCAATGGATGTACGCGGACCGACGGTTTGAAGAGTTTATTGTCGGCGTGCATTATTTTTTGAGTGTAGCCAATGCTAACAAGCATAGGGTTTATGTGTTGTCCATGAAAAAAGTGGCAAAACTAGAAGGAGTATTCCACATTAAGAACTGTTTCATGCCCACTTGTTTCAATCGGGGTTTATGCCTAGTTATAATTGTTGTGACCTGCACGGAGAGCTAGGGCTTGCAATGGAAGAAGATGAAGTAGAAGACGAGAACATTCCGTACTGGGCTTAATACGAGGGATTTGAAAAAAAATACAACATGGCGAGGAGCACGAGGCGGTTTGAGATAACAACGGTGTAGATGATCTTTGGTCAGATGTTGCGTGATGTAAAGGAGGACTGCGAAAGTGAAAAAGAGGTGTAGAAACCAGAGCGCATGTTAGTGGACCACAAAACGTTGTTGTACCCAGGTTGCGAACAATGGCACAAAAAATTGGGTACCACACCTAGAATACTTGTCAAGGAAGGCTAAAAATGGTGTGAGTGACAAGGCATTTGACGAGTTATTTAAACTCGTAATGAACATTCTTCTGGAGGGAAACGAATTGCCCGAAACAACATACGAAGCTAAGAAGGCAGTCTTCCCTCAAGGACCGGAGGTACAAAGTAAATGGAATTAGTACATTTGGAAGGATTTTTGGAGGATTGGCATTGTGTTCCTATGGAAAATCTATTAACTTATTAAAGAAATAGAAAAGGAGCCTCCACGTTCGCTCTCACGGCTTAGAAATTCTCATATTAATCGGGGGAAAATAAAAAATAGAGTCCATATAGGAATACAATTTAAAAACAGCTAAATTCGGAATTATAAATAAGGAATATAAGAAGAATAGACTAGAGTCCATACCGGTATACAATTTAGAACTAATTGAAAATCGGAATTAAAAAATAAGAAATCTAAAACTAGAGGTTAGTGTCCATATAGAAATACAATTTAAAAATAACTAAAATTAGAATTATAAAAGGAATATTGGAAGAAGATTCTATAGCCCATATAGAATATAATTTAGAAAAAAACTGAAATTCGAAATTAAAAAATAAAGAACATTAAAAGATGGATGAGTATATAGTACATATAGAAATACAATTAGAAACAACAGAAAATCGAAATTAAAAAATAGGAATATTGAAAGAAGAGTCTAGAGTTCATATAAGAATTTAGACCGAATTAAAAGTCGAAATTAAGAAAAAAAAGTAGAGTTTAGAATCCATATAGAAATACAATTTAGAAATAACTAAATTCAAAATTCAAAAATAAAAAATATTGGGAGAAGAGTTTAGAGTCCATATAAAAATAAATTTATTTTGGAATTATAAAAATAAGGGATATTGGAAACACTTAGAGTCCATATAGGAATACAATTTATAAAAAAAATTGGATTTAAAAAAAAGAATATTGGAAGAAGAATATAGGGTTCATATAGGAATTTGAACTAACTGAAAGTCAGAAATAAAAAATTAATAGTAGAATTAGAGTCTATATAAAAATACAATTTATAAATGACTAAAATTTAATTTTTATAAAAATAAGCCATAATTGGAGAAGAGTCTAGAGTCCATATAGGAATATAATTTAGAATTAAGTAAAATTCATAATTAGAAAATAATTAATAACTATCAATACAATACAACATTCAAAATTGTGTTGCTATTTTTTATATATTTTATAATAAAATATGAAAATATTTAAGATATTATATGAGAAAAGAATATAACGATCCTAGCCGCGCAATCTGAGCAGGCCACTATACTAGTTTTTTCTTTCGAATCCTATGAACCGAATGCAAGAATAGTATTTATTCCAAAGGAATTGAGAATTCCTTTAGGAATCCTTCAGACCGGACAAGGCCTTAGTTCTTAGAGTCCTGGATTGTTTATTTTAACTACGTATTAGTTTGTTTAAAAAACAGGTCTAACAAAGTAAGTTTGAATTAAACTAAGATATTCTTCTTTTTTAGTTGAATGTTCATTGTCTCTATCTGTTTTCTTAGTAAATCTCGAGAAACATTTTTTTCTGATAGTACATGTATTTTATTTGTACCATCCAGCAAGCCCTCTATTTTAATTATTCACATAGATGCAATTTGTTATGGATATGAATCAATAATGATAGAAGAAACATACATATTTTAGACAATCACCTGGTGGAGAAATCCACAATAGTCCTGGGACTAAAAATCACTATCTTTAGTCCCACTTGAAATAACCGGGACTAGAGATGCATCTTCAGGAAAATTCATGTGTTCTGATTTTTGTTTTGCACGTGCATTTTTACATTATTCCTATATTTTTTCTATTCCTGTGATTTGGAAATTTTATGAACCGAATAGGCCCTGAGAAGTGTATTCTAGAATTGGAATTTGTAATACTTATCATATGGTACTTGTATACATTACCTCTTATCCCTGACAAGCTCCTCAAGTTTTTCGGCCAGCTTATTGTCATCCAAGCTGTCGATTTCACCCAAGGCTCCTTCCTCCTTGATGTTTTCCTCGTTAATTGTTTCTTGCCTTGACGACTTGCTCGACCACGCGCTTGAGCAGCGTCTTGAGGTCCCTGTTGGGCTCGAACGCCTGCGACACCGACACTATCGCCTGCCGCTGGAAATCCGCCTCCAGCTGCCGGCACACCTCCACGGCCAGCGTGGTCTTGCCGACGCCGCCGAACCCGACGATGGACATCACCTTGACCTTGCTCTCCGTGTCGGCCCGCGCCTTGAGCCGCTCAACCAGGGCGTCCACCTGGTCCCCGATGCCGACCACCTGCTGGTGCCCGGCGCCGCCGCCATTGTTGGCATGGCGGAGCAGCTGCTTGGGCGACGCGGACGCCGCCGTCACCGGGGACTGGGAACGGCGCAGCGCGTCGCGGCTGACGCCGTAGCGGGCGTGGCGCTCGCTGATGGCGACGGCGCGGGCGCGGAGGGCGGCGATCTCGCCGGCGAGGCGGCGGCGCGGGAAGAGCGTGGCGAGCAGGTGCCTCAGCCTGGCGCGCGCGCCGTCGCCGAGGCGGCACCTGATCCGGAGGAGGTAGAGGTCGATGCAGTCCTCCGAGTCGTAGGCGAGCTCGCGGAGCTGCTTCATCCACTCCCGGACGAAGTGGTCCACGGCGCCGTCGTCGGCCTCGGACTGCATGCGGAGGAGGGCGTTCATGGTGGCCAGGTCGTCGCGCAGCTCCGCGACCTCGCTGCCGACGCCGCTGAGCTGCCGGTATTCCTCGGTCAGCAGCTGCCCAACGTTGCTTACGAGGGTCTGAGCCGCGTTCTCCATGCTCTCGCGATCTCTCTAGCTAGCTTGGTTGGCCGGAAGCTAGCTAGGGTGGCCGCAAAGCGTACGTGGTTGTGGAAATGGGTATAGAGAGAGCACAAGTATAAAGACGATGCTCAACATGGACTCTAATCATTCGGTGGGTGTCCACCAATTTAATTTAGGGTAATTTGGAACCATGCCATTATAATTTTGTAAAGTTTAAGATATGCCATCGGTATCTCAATGACATGTAGGACCCATGTTGGTCAATGACATGTGGGTCAGGATAGCATATCTCAAATTTTGCAAAATTAAATGGCCTGGTTCTAATTTTTCCTTTAATTTTAATTTAATTAATTTATTGTATGTCAACAAAATAATAAATTTAACTGTATATATATATACTAATTTGATATTTTTATTATAACTTGTAAAGTTAAATTTAAACTTACATGTTACATGTTTATGGAGTGATATAATCTATCTTGTTAATTTAAAAAAAATATAATAATTTAATTGACATGTAATAAACGGATGGATTTCCTTCGAATGGGTTTCATTGTCCCATTCCGGATGCTCAATACCGCAGCTCGCAGACCTTCTAAACCAATCATTCAGACGTTTTAACTGACAGTCATTCACTTTCAAAACTGAATGATTATCGAAATTAACCGTTGTCTGTCGTACGTTGATTAAATTAATGATATGCATTGTTGTAGATCTAGAAGCAAATTTTGAATGGCAAGTTGAGGCGTATTCTATGCTCTAAGTCCGAGGCACGTACGATGCTCTAGACCTGCCTAATCTTTTATTTGTAGTAATTTGATGTCATTAAATTAAGCAAATAATTACTTCTCCTTCATCAAAAAGAGAAAAGAAAAAGGGCCCCCGCGTCGGCGACTCGGGCAGCGAAAGCCTAACAGCCGCCGCCGCCGCCCCTCTCCACCTATCCTCTCTGCCTCGCCTCCGCCTGAGCGAGTAGCGGCAAAGCCGGCGGCTCGCGAGGACGGCGGCGGCGGGGCTTACGGCGGTGGTCACCCCTGGATCCGGCGCGGCGGACCAAAGGTGGAGCCGGCCGAAGCAACACCGGCGTCGAGGCGCGCGCACGGGAAGAGGTGGAGGTGGGGTAGGAGGAAGCTAGCGCCGAGGTTGCGCCAGGCGCTGCCGGATCCGGGCCTGCCGGCGAGCTCTGGTGTTGCCGAGCTCGGATCCGTGGCGGCGAGGGTCTTGGAGGGGCCGGGAGACGCGAGGCGGCGGCGACCCTCGGTCCGGTGTTGGGGGCGGCCGGATCCGGCTCCCCTTGGCCAGATCCGGCGCTCCCTCGGTCGGAAGCGACGACGGCGAGCGGCCAAGGTGAGGTGGGGGCCGGCCGGCCGGCGCGCCCTCACCAGCGCTAGGGCGGCTGCAGGAGGCCGGCGACGGAGGAGGAAGCCGGACGTGCGACGGAGGCGGGGGGATCGGGTGCATGCCTCGTCGGCGTGGAGACGATGACGGCGGCGCAGCAAAGCTGTGAGTGCTTGTGGTAGCGGCGTAGCGGAGTGCGGCGCTCGCGGCGATGGCAGTGGTTGGCTGACTCTGGGTCGGCAGCGCTGCGGGCGTCCACGGCGACGTCTCATGCTTGGTCAACCGATGTAGTAGAGGATGGGGCGGCACAGCGGCATGGCGGACTCGTGAGCCTGCCTGAGCTGTGGGTGGTGGGCTAGGCTTGGCGACTAGAGGGACGATGTGGCGGTCTAGCGACGTACATTGTGCGGGTGGGTTGCGTGGCTTTGGTTGACGCTGGCAAAAGCCTTGGCTGGCCTTTGGTTGGCTTGACGACGGCGGCGCCATTAGGCGTTGTTCCCCTTTCTGGAGGCGTCGTTATGGCGTCGTTGTGCAACGATGATCGTTTATGGACCCCTGCGTCGAAGCTCTGTAAGCCTAGCTATTCGGCGAGGCCTTTGCATCTTGGGTTCTGTTCTTGGATGTGGTGAGCGTCCAACTTTCTTCGTTTTCTTCTAGGTGAAGTCGAAGCTGCTTTGTTGTGGTGCGATGAAGCTTGGCAACGATAACACGTTGTAATCTTCGAGGGGTGTTGGTGTTTGCTGCGTACAAGATATGGAGCTCTGACGGCTTGGGCTGATGCTCAAAGTGGACAGTCGGTGTCTTGCTTGTTTCTACGATGCCTTTGGCAACGATGATGTGATAGCTGTGGAGTCGAAGCTACTGTGTCGCTAGGCGACAAGCTCGGCAACGATAACAATCGCCTCGCGAAGTCGAAGCCTTTGTGTTGCTTACAACAAGCTTTTTATCGATGGCTGTTTTGGGCTCCGCCATTTCTTACGGTCTTGTTAGCTTAGGTTAGTTAGAGTGTCGTGGTTGTGGTTTTCACGTAGTTTCCCCTAATTAACTGTGTATTGTAAGGTTTTGGTCACTTTTTCTTCTTAAAAATGGGACACCTTCTTTTTTATATAAAACGTCGGCAACGGCCTGACCGTTGAAAAAAAAATATAGATACCATTGGATTATTCATTGAGATTATAAAAGATAGGTGAAATTAAACAAGAGATGGTTGTTATTTGTTAGGATAAGAAAGTAGGTATAAAAGAATTAAATAATTCATGATTGATCAGTTAAGTATAGCCTGTGACGTTCTATCCATGTACATCAAGGGTGTGTTCGACACTACTTTTTTTCAACCCATCTCCCTCGTTTTTCATGCGCACGCTTTTCAAACTGTTAAACGGTGTGTTTTTTTTTGCAAAAGTTTCTATATGAAAATTGTTTAAAAAATCAAATTAATCTATTTTTTTAAAAAATAGCTAATACTTAATTAATCACGTGTTAATGGACCGCTCCGTTTTCCGCGTGTACTGTTCCCGGTTGAGAACATGTACTAGCGAACACACCCCAAGTCCGACCCATGTAGGTGAACTACATATTATAGTTTTGTGACCAAATGATAGGCAAATTTATGGAAATATGAAATAAATCGATTCATGTGACCAAATAAAAGATAGATTTAGTAAGAATTGATTTACCCTTTGAAACCTGAAATCAGATACGAAATTGTGCACAAATTGAGCTTATAACACCTTCCAAAGGTTTTGGGTTGAAAAAACCATCCTTCCCTTTGCCACTAGTCCCAGAATGGGTTGCTCGGGTATGGGAGAGCGTGAATCAAACTAATAAATAAGGTCCACATATCATTATCGGTCCATTGCTACCAACTAGCAGGGACATACACATGCAAATCTAAATAGTCCGCACACCGATGTACTTTTGTGCGATCAGTATTATCACTGATGTACGATGAACCAATAGAGTTACATTACTACCGCTTTGGGCAGCAAATCATGGGAAGTTGTGGTTAACCGGCACCAATTGCGAACCAGCCATTGGTGCCAGATTCACCACCGACTCTTGTCAGGCAGCATAGATGACCCATATTAATTGGTGTCGGTTCCATTTCTTTTCCTTATCATCATCTTTATCAGCATCGAGATCAACATCACTTGAAGGCTCAAATGTTGCATACACTTGATTCAGCAACTTCTTAAGAGTTTGCTTGGACCTTCTTCTCTTGAACATACTTTTTGGCTTGTCGTCCTTGAACTTGTCTCTATTGTCTTCTTTCTAGGCTCTCCCAATCTTGGTGTAGTGCGAACGGATGTGATCAAGCTCTCCACACTCAAAGCAACGAACTCGACCTACTCTTTTCCTGAAACTGACACTGTTCATAGCTCGAGACAACTTGTTAATAGACAAATCCAAGTCCTCCTCGAATTGCTTGAGTTGATCATCAGACATGACACTAATAGTAGAAAGAGCAGTAGAAGTCGACGAAGAAGTACCAATATCCAAAAAAGTCGAAGGAGAAAACAAAACACTAGATTTAGAATCAACTTTACGAGAAAGAATATTCATTTATGGGTTTTGAGCCTAGTATAAAGTGAATCTAAAGTCAAAGTGGACATGTCAACGGACTAATGAATAATATGTAACTTTCATCTCCAAAAAAAACGTATCAAGACCATTCAAAAAGTGACCAGAAACTTCAGATTGTGAGTAATAAGTATAACAAGATGTATAAAAAAAATCTAGGATTACTCAAAACTTTGTTAAAGCGTACAAGATAATCATTCAAAGCCTCTCCAGGTTTCATCTCAATTCTATGTAATCCTTTTTGAAATCTTCTTTGCGAAGTTCCTTAATACATGAAGTTCCTTGATGAAAGTTTTTCAAAGCAATCCAAATCTCATGTGCAGTTTGAAAATGAGAAACACGATTAGAATCAGAATGAGGAATTCCATTGAAAAAAATATTGTGAGCAACGGTATTAATGTCATCAAGAATCTCATAAGTATTAGCAACCTTTTTCCAAATACCATAATCTTTAGCCATAATATAAGATTGCATCTTTTGACACCGATAAGGAAAATCCAATCCATCGAAACATGTGGCTTAGTTGTGAACTTGTTAGCCATGGCTAAAACTCTAGATCGGTAAAATTCCAAAAAGAAAACAAAACGCTATGATACCACTTGTACAATCGAGCAGCAAGAACTGAGCCAACCAGAAGGTGGTGAATGGTTGTAGTACCCAAAAACCAAAACTATTAGTGGAATTAAAAGTTACCCTCAAATCGATGAAGATCGGTCTGACAATAGATCTGACCGCGCCAGCACCACCAGTCTCACCGGTGTAAATTGTCCGGTCTAACCTCCCGAAGCGCCACTTTCGCTTGTCGCCGCCGCCGATCTGACCGCCAGTATCCTGCCGGTTGGACCGCTGAACTCAAGCAAACACAAATAAAAAATTTCTCAAAGTAGATTGAAACTTTATTACCTCTATTCGTGTTTACTAAGTGCAGCAACAACACTCCTCACAAAAATCTTGATGAAACTCGAAACCCAAATTTTTCTCCAACTCAACTCTTTGAAAAACAATACCGGGAGGCCACACCCCCCTCTCTATTTATAACCTGAGATAGGCAGCCTAAAGTTACGAACCCAACTTTTACAAGAATCCTAATCCCCTAGGAAACCTTCCCATACAAGAAACAAACTTTACGAACTCTAATCACACCAAATTTGGACTCCTTCCAAATTCGACTCCACGTCCCATGAGCACACTATATTTCCATCGTATGCCATATGGAATCTTCACCAACCACGTGCATTGATCTTTAGTCTAAGCTAGGGACGAAAAAGGCTAGAAACGGTATCATTATTTTATTATTTTTATGAAAATAATCGGAAACGGTCGGGAAATTTTCATATTTATGAATTTTACTATTTAGTGTAAACTTAAAAGCAACATTGACAGAATTTAGAAAAATGAATTTTCAAAACAGAAATGGTCGGTAAAAGTATTATTATTATATTAGTTTGTGTAAACGGTATCGGTATGGCCATGAAATTTTCACAGATTTCACCCCTAGCCTAAGCATCCCGCATGATATCCTGATTGTCCGGACGCATCTTCTGCAAGTTGACTCCCGATCCATCACCGGCAACGCTCTCCCGAGGAATCATGACTCACCTACACATGAACCAACAAAAACCATATCCGAGCACAAGTTCTCTGCAAGTTGATTCAACATTAGCACACAACAGTATTATATGCATAGTATCCATCTAGAAATCATAAACATGAATTACTCATAGATATTCAAAGAAACCACCCCAAACCGAAACCGACATAGAGCTAGCCGGTCAGACCATTGGGCTTGTGTAGGATCGAGATGTCGACTAGAGGGGGTGAATAGGCGATCTAAAACTAAATGACACCTAATCAAAACTAACCTAAGTTGCTAGGCTCAGTGAGGGTCAACTCTAACTAAGCAACTAAGTTATGTTTTGCAAACCTAGGGTGATAGTGGCTCAATTATATCTCTAGGAAAGTAAATCACACTCCTATGTCAATGTTTAGCAATCCTAGGGTGATATGATCTCAAGTATGTCTCTAGAAATGTAAATTGCACAAATGTAAATGCGACAATCAAATGAGACAAGGAGACAAGAGATTTTTCACCGAGGTTCGGAAACTCGCCGTTTCCTACTCCCCGTTGAGGCGAGCCCAACTCCACCGCTCAACCACGAAGCCACCGTACGCCCCCTTCGTCAAGGGGTGGGCAAGGCGGGAGCCGGCCCACGGAGAGGACTACCCAAGCATCGATCACTCAGGTAGTTCTTCCTTCACTCCAAAGGTGGTGAACTCCAAACCACCCACAAACCAGCGCCGGGCCTCCTCCACAATCTTCTCGAAGAGGTCACCGGGCAACTTCTCCACAAGCCGTCTAGGAGGCGGCAACCTCCAAGAGTAACAAGCGATAACCTGACTCGGAGATGATCAAGTGCCACACTAGCTCTACAATGAAGCAATGCACTTGACTCTTGGCTAATCAACCCTCAAACACACTAGATGGATGAACACAAAGCTCAAGTGGGTGTGAGAGAGGTGCAAGGGGTGTATGCAATGATTGGGTGCCAAGAGAGCCCTCTTGCTGCTGGAGGGGGAGTATTTATACTCCCACCAACCAAAACTAGCCGTTGGGGCGAAATCCCCCAACTCTGTGTATTGCCGGTCTGACTGGAGGTATGTGGCCGGTCAGACCGTGCTACTCTACAACGGCTAGTTTTCAGCCGTTGTAGGGCTGTCATTGGGCCCCACTGCCCTGGTCGGTCAGACCGACATGGGGTGGCCGGTCAGACCGTCCTCAGCTCGGTCTGACCGAATACGGCTCCGGCGGCTCGGGATCGGCCATCCCAGAGCATGCCATCCCGGCCATATGGCCGGCCGGTCAGACCGGCCAACACCTGCCTGTCAGACCAGCTATGTGGTAGCGGTCAGACCGGCTATGTAGCAGCGGTTAGACCGGCTGTGACCCTGTGATCAGACTGGCTGCACAGGCCGGTCAGACCGGCACTTGGGCCGCGATCAGACCGTCTCTGGTCAAGCCACAGTGAATGCACAAATGAAATATGGGGAGAGTCTAATTGCGAGCACAAGTCTAAATGGAAATGACCTAATATGGCAATTAAAATTATCTCTTTGCTAGGTCATTACCCCTCTTAATAGTACGGCGAAGCTAAAATTAAACTAGCAATTCGATCGCCCTACACCTCGATCAATTTAAATATAAAGCATTAGTTTACCATCTTCTCATCCTTCGCTTTGCGCTGTCAATTTTAATCCATCGATGATCATCCATGTGCACAATAAGTGAACCTAACTCAAATAAATATCTCAAAGACAACGGTTAGTCCATAATTAGTGCTTGTCATTAATTACCAAAATTAACAACGTGGGCCTAGATGCTTCAGCTTGCCGGTTTGGCTGCTCACACAGCTCCAATCTAACCAGCCCAGCCTAGCCGGTCTAACCGCAACCGTCAGACAAAATCAACCCTGTTGTCTAACCGCAACCGTCAGACAAAATCAACCCTGTTCATCACCTGAAAACCACACATCTCCAAAACCACTTGGCCAATAATCCTCAATATCAAAACCAATAATCTCATATACCAATAGTTTATCACAAATATATAACCAAACCACCCTTGATTTTACGACAGCGTCCACACCTCGACACTCCCTGTGCTAATCCCTAATTTTGAAAATAGCAACGTAATTTTTTTTATTAATTTAACTTTGGTTCCAAATAAGTATATTTATAAAATGAAAGATAGATAGCGATATTTCTTGGCAAGATAAATTAGCCAGCCATAGCTGAACTAAAATTCACCGAATTATACGTACATATGTAAATGGGTAATACGTACTTTAACTCAGTCCAACCAAGGTCAATCCCAGTGAATATAAGTAGAGGTCCAGAATAGCTAGCAAATTTATATATATAGGTCTATGAACACCTCTTCAATTCAGCCAAGACCAAGACCAATCAAGATCGATCAAGAGTTCAAGGCTAATGAGCTATATATATTCTAGAATTAATACTATATAGAAGGAATTTGCGTACCGCTGATAATATATTGTTACATTTTAGCTGAGGCAAATCAATGATTTGTACAAAATAGTACTCCCTCCGTTTCAGATTATAATATGTTTTGACTTTAGTCAAGTCAAACTGCTTCAAGTTTGACCAAGTTTATAGAAAAAAATAGTAATTTTTGACCCAAGATAAATTTATTATAAAAATATATTTAATTATTAATTTAATAAAACTAGTTTGGTAATGTAAATATTACAATATTATATATAAACTTAGTCAAACTTAAAGCAATTTGACTTTGACCAAATTCAAAACATTTTATAATCTAAAACGGAGGGATTTTATAACCTGAAACGGAGGAGTATCGATGATGATGGGTTTCACCTCACATAATCCTTGGTCATTGTACCTATTGGCCTGTAACTCAAGATTATAATTTTTTAACGTATTTAAAGTTATGGTGTGAGTGTTCAGTTAGGTTACGCATCTTTGTATATATTGAGATGTTCATCGAATATTTTATAGTGATGGGTGCATATATAATGATTCCACCGGTTGTACTTTACTTACTGTTATATTCTATATTGTTACATCTTTTCAAAATATACTTTTAAAAAACTATATATTCTTCTAAATTTGTTCTAAGTCATACATGTATTTCTTTGATCATTAATTTTTAGAAACCCGTTTAGTTAAACTACACATGTAAATTTTATTTATGAAGGTATTTCTTATGGTGAATCTAAATATACAACTTATAACATTCAACTATGAGTTTATAAAGTTTGATGATAAAAGATTAAAATGTTTGACTTAGAATAAACCTAGAACGTTAAATAATTTGAAACAGAGGAAGTATTAGATTATTAATTTGAAGAGAGGTACACACTGAAACCATTTCTAGCTAGTGGGAAAATGATTTGTGTTGTAAATTAAAACGTTGCTCATATTATAGTAGTCCGTATAGTTGCTTCATAATATTGCCAACTATAAAATTAATAATGACTAGACAATATGGTCAGTCGAAGTACCAAATAGGTTGTCACTGTTACAATTACCCACAACATGTTATCCGGCTGTTAATATATTAATAAGAACATAGAGTCATAGTCGTCAATAAATTAATGACAACATTGTTTGGGTGATCGTAAATACTATTAGGCCATTTGATTTGTAGAAAAATATAAGAAATTTGGAGGATTTCATAATCCTGTGGAAAAAATTCCTATAGAGGCATTGAAATAAAGGATTAAGAACATAGAGTCATAGTCGTCAATAAATTAATGACAACATTGTTTGGGTGATCGTAAATACTATTAGGCCATTTGATTTGTAGAAAAAATATAAGAAATTTGGAGGATTTCAATAATCCTGTGGAAAAAATTCCTATAGAGGCATTTGAAATAAAGGATTGAACTATATCCCACCTTTAAAACTTTTACGGAATAGGTAATATTATAGAGATTTTGGAGGATAGTTAGCAAGAGGTCCAACCTCTTGGAAAAATTGCTTTGAGTCTCTCTCATCCGATTTCTGTGTTCCTGTGGTCCAATCAAATTTTCAATTCTCTATTTATACTTATTCTTGTTAGAATCCTGCGTTTTCCTTTTCATCCATTTTTCCATCATGTGATACAAAGGGGTCCTAACGATGGCGCCTTTAATGGCAACTGATGTCCACACATTTATGCTCGTTAATGACCTTTTACGACCACACTCGGATTTTTGCGATTACGTTTTCCTCCTTAATAACCTAATCTCTCTTGAAGCAAATTGCTCAAACAATCTTGACAAGGACCCTCCCCTTTGTGAAGAGTCCTTGCTATTATAGAGAGAGAGAAGGAGAAGATGAGAATTGAGATGGAAAAAATGTGAGTGGAATGGTATTCATATATAATAGGAAGTTATATATCTTCCTTTGAATCTTTATACATGATTTTTATTAACCCTGAGAATGTTTAGGTCTCTATTACATTAGTTAACCCAACACTCTGGGGATGGGGATTATCCCCCAACAATCTCCAATAGTGCAACCAAACACTAAGCTTCACAAGTGCATCAATGATGCTGAACAAAGATGTTGAAACCAACAAGTTCCATCATGTTCCTAGGAGAATTTCTCTTGATCAAGCGCGAGCTCCGACCTTAAAATGTGTGCACCTTAGCAAGGATGGTATGGCTATAGCTCAATGAGAGAAATGCCTAGGGGTTTTTCAGCTATAGCTCAACAAGGTAGTGGACTAGCCGGTCTGGGTTCAAAGGCTGACCCCTTCTATTTATTTGATATTAGGTCATTCTCTAATATTCGTGTTTTTGCTATAGCTCAATGAGGAGCGGCCACCCAAGGCAAAGAGTCCCTCCTAGACTTCTTTTAGTGTTTTGGCCACAGCAGGGTGTGGGCATTGTTTTGAGTCCCCAGTTGGACGATGTTAGCAACAACATCCACGCTCCCTGTGCTAGGGTTCTTCTATTTTTAAAAATAACATCCTAATGTGCTAGGGTTCTTCTATTTTTGAAAATAACATCGTAATGTTTTTTGGTTTAACTTTGCTTCCAATAATTATTATTTGAAAAATGGAGTATTACATATAGCTATGTACTCCCTCCATCTACTTTTGATAGTCATATTTCATCTTGACACATGGACTAAGGATAAGTAATTCGATAAGTAATTCTACTTATCATCTATTTAAGTATGCTACTAATCATTCCTCGTAAATAAGCGATTCATTAATATTTCAATTTCTCGATGCCCATGTAGCCAATCTCGTGTGGAAGAATGGAGAGTCACGCATTAAATCCGAGAAAGTCATTAAGATGATAGGTTATTGGATTGAAATATGCCTATCAAAAATAAATTTTTTAGATTTGGAAATATGCCTATCAAAAATAGATGGAGGGAGTATTTTGGATGGATAAATTGGGCAACAATTAAATCTCATGTAAAACTAGCTGAAGCAAACAGCAGTGCATTAAATGCAAATGGATAGTACATTAATTAACTTAGTCCAACCAAGGCCAATCCACCAGACACGTGAATAAGTCAACATAGCAAATTTATATAGGTCTATCAACAGCTCTTGCATTCAGGCATTCAGCCAAGACCAAGACTAATCAACTGGATGTTCTAGAATATACTCCCTCCATTCCAAATTGATCTATATATAGTTTTTTTAGTTATTCCTAAATGATCTACATATTTGTGTTCATTTATTAAGTCTATTCGTTATTTGTGCATTGGAGTAAATGGATATTGATGTATGCATCCATGCACACAAGTATTTATAACCCACGTGCAATATCTTGATTTGCTATTGGCTAGAAAATATTGGGATGGTGCATGTATTGAGTTTGTTGCTAGAGTAAATATAGTATGAGAGATTTATTATATTTTCTTAATCTTGGTGTATCTATGAAATATGTAGATCAATTTGGAATAGAGGGAGTAGTAGTAGCCGTAATTCGCATAGCAGTGATATAAATATTGTTACATTAATTTCAAGCTAAGGCGAATAAATGAGGTGTATCCCAAGACAATAGATATATATTGACGACGGGTTGCACTCTCATGACCTTGGTCATTGTAACTATTGCCCTTTCACTCAAGACTAAAGTTAGGTTAGGCATCATAGTGTTTGTGTTCATTAACTGAATATTTTATTGTGATGGGCATATAATGATTCTACGGGTTCTCCTCTATATCTTATTGTGACTCATGTAGCTTTCGGCATCCCTTTTCTTTCTCTTTATTCCTTGGAGTTTCTTCCTTGTAATAGCACCTTACCCGCCTCAATATTCTCCTAAACCATTGTAGATGTCTCGTACGTCCCTGCGTTATATAAACTCTTGCTTTCATCTTAATGGAATAGCGTGCAATCTTTTACGCATTTAAATGTATTTTATATTGTTACATTTTCAATATATATTAGCTTATTAATTCGAAAAGGTACACTAGAACATTTTTAGTGGGAAAATGATTTGTGTTATAATTAATAACGTTGCTAATTATTAATATATATGGAGATGAGTTGCATCTTCGAAAGCGTCAATGCAAAGGCTACAGATCCGGTCGCATGGCCTGTGCTGGCATAGTAGATTTTCAGTAGTTAGTGTCTTTGCTTTGCTTTGGTTTACGCACTTTTTGCATTTGTACTCTGCGTTGGAGTCCATTTCCAAAGGAGGTCATCATGTGCATCAGTAAGGTTTGCGCTGTCAGAGCAAAGATCCCAGCTGATTAGCTGAACCAATTCATTAATTAATTAATCTCGTCAATTGTAGGGATATGTCGGAACAAAGATAGTTCATCCTTGATTTTCCTTTATTGGCGATCGAGGGCAAACAGGATAGTTGCAATATATATGTCCTTGGGACATCTATCATTCAACCAATTGTCACCTAAAAAGTTGTGTTGTCTCCATTTCCCAGGTTAATTGTTGTCGAAGCTTGGAAGAGCTTAATGTCCACGCGATCTATCTCCTGCTCCAGACATCATTGGTGCTTGCCCGCGCCAGTCCAGGAAAGGTTGATCAAGGTGAGTTTGACTACGAACTCAAGGATACTGGGAACGATCTCGCTCTCGTCGCTTCCTCCCTACTTCTAAATCTGGGGGAGAGGAAAAGAGAAGTCTAGAGAGACCTTTGACTCTTTTAGGGAAAGGAGAGGGATCGAATGCGAGATAGACTTCCTACCGAATGGAATAGACATCCTTGGAGACAGTTGCGTAAGACTGAGTTTACTATAAAATTGGACGGAAAAACTACTACAGAGATCACAAGAAAACCAGTTCAAAGTGAATGGAGGGAGAACGGCCTGTGCCTTGGAACATGGCTACACATATTTACGTACTGTGACACGCACCACCAGGACGACTGGACGAGAGTCACAACCGTAGAACTTCCGACTGTAATGTCTTCTCTGAACATGATGAGCTGCAGGATGACCGTCGACTGGCGCGGTTCGCTGAGGCGACCGTCTCCAAGATGCTTGCCTTTGCCGAGGGCCTTCTCTGCTGCTAACACTTGGTGGCCAATGGACAAGTTCTCGGGACTCAGACGTGAGCATCTGGATCTCCCACCTTTCACAAATCATCATGGTCAGGTTGAAAAAAGATTCGGAAGAAAACGAAATGCAAAGCCTAGTCAACAAAGATTGGTATAATGCTTTCTTGGATTGGATCTGCTACAAATTTGTCGACAGATTTAGTTTTCTCGTTCGTTATATCACTTAGAAGTTACGTTTCGATTCATGCATTTGTTTGCTCTCTGTATATACGGAAGTTTAACTCCTCACATTCACACAGCAATGTGGGATTGTGGGTTTGTGGCCTGTACCCTGTCTCTTTTCTAATGTGGGAGTACACCAAGCTATGATTAGGGGGTGCCTATATGATCAGCAAGTGGTATTAAGCGCTACTTTTTTTCTTCTGTAGTCGAGTGCCCAAGAACACCCTTGGCCCTACATAGCTCCGGCCCTGCTTAGGGGTCTTTCATTCCAGCCATTGTTGACTTTTTTGGGATAGAGGGAGTACAGCAAGGTGTTCCCGATAAAATCCTGTGAATCTGTGATGCTCCTCTGCAAATAGGTCATACTCGGGTATAGGGGCGTAGATAGGAGGTGGTCCGGTGGGCTCGGAACTACCCCGATTTTGATCCAAGATACCTGCACCACAAAAAAGCCTACAAACCTTGGTTTTCATTCAAGCCCAGGAAAACAAGCCCACAAGAGAGAAGGAAAAAAGCGCAGCCTTCTGGGAGTCAAGGCTGCGGGCTGCCATGCGCCGGGGCTCCTCATGTTGAGATTATAGACATATAATGATTTAATCTATTCCATAAATAAATCATGACATTACAGATGAAAACTAGCATGAACGCATCATTAGATCTATACATGTAAACTACACAGTATAACATGATCAGATGAAATATGCGCAACATATTGAACACGTACCGAGGTGACGGAAAGACCGGCTGCTTGGTCGAAACTTTTCGCAGGTGTCTACGAAGGCACGAAACACGCGAGCGAAGAGGAAGGCGAGCCGTGGCGAACGAACAGGGAGCAGTCGCGCGAAGCGCTTCCCAAAAACCTTATTGCCGCCTTCTCCCGGTGCAGGACGTCGAAGGCAGAGGTTCCGGAGACCTGCTCTCCCGATCGCCGGTGCACGCCGGCGAGCGGGATGGAGTAGTCTACGAGCGACGGCGCAGTACAGAGTAGGAGGCAAACCCTAGATTGATTTCGCGTGCACTGCGTGAAGACGGCAGGTCGGTTATATATAGAAGAAGGTCGTCGCTTGATCAGGGCGCCCGCACGATCTCTACTGCGCGTAACCGAACCGGATAAGTCGCGCGTAACTTATCCGGACTCCACGCCGTTTGCACGCACCGGATTTTTCGGAACGTTTCCAAAACAAAAACGAATCCGAATTTGCAGCAAAACAAAACTGCAAAAGGAGGCTGCATCTGCGCAAGGGTGAGGAGCCAATTTTTCGGACCATTCGACGCGTACGTCGTGCAGCGCGCCGCCTGCCCTGCCCTGCCAGGCCAGGCCAGGCGAGCGAGCGCGCGCGTGTGTTTCCCCTCTTCTCTCCATCACACATGCTTCAAGTGACTAGGAGGGCATCCTCCCTTTTAAGGAGGTCCCCCTCTCCTAGAATAAGCAAGGTGGTACTAAACTCCACATGCATGCCATCCCATGAGGTGGGCTTTTGTGATTTTCCAAAGAATTAATCTTCGAGTGGGCTAAGGCCCATTCATTAATTCCAACAATCCCCCACCAAATCTCAAAATCCCACTGAGATTTGCCTTTTCCAATATACTGTTTATATACCAGTGGTTCGATGGAGACCAATTAAGGTTGAACATCCACCTAGAACTCCAAGCTACACTTACTCACAACTTGAACAATGGACTACGCCTTGAATTGCAAGTCTTGTGCAAGCAAGTTTCACTCAAAGTCTTATCTGGTACTAGACCGTCTGTAGACTACCCCTCGGGTGGAGCGTATAAGTCATACTCCTAGGTCTTTAGTAAGCTTCCTAGAAGATTCACCCAAAATCTTCATAGACTGCGACCAACAGTCAAGCTCACAAAGGTGAGTTCTTTCAAGAATGCTCTGCAGGACAGCATCTTCGCTAATTAAAGCCAACAGAACTCATTAAGGCATAGCCAACCTGCCTTGCAGCTCACGAGAGTATATGCATCTTCACTTGGAGAGGGTATATATATTGGTACTCTCCTCTAGTTTATTAATGGTTTGTTCTTCCCAGGATCTAATTCACGGGATCTCCGATCACATAGACTGGGTTACCACCATAGTATAACTCACATGGGTCTCAAACCCATCTCCTTCGATGCATTGTCTATCACATTTCGTGATAGTCCCTTTGTGAAGGGATCTGCCAGGTTTCTCGCTGTTTGGATGTAATCCAACGTTATAACTCCGGAGTTTCTTAATTTCCTGACAGACTTCAATCGTCTTTTCACATGTCTAGACGATTTCATATTATCCTTAGAACTATTCACTTTGACAATTACCGTTTGATTGTCACAGTTCATAAGGATAGCCGGCACCGGTTTTTCAACAACAGGCAGATCCATTAATAGATCACGCAGCCATTCTGCCTCAACAGTAGCAGTATCCAGTGCCGTTAGCTCTGCTTCCATGGTTGACCTCGTCAAAATGGTCTGTTTGCAAGACCTCCATGAAACAGCACCACCACCCAGTGTGAAAACATATCCACTAGTGGCTTTGATCTCATCCACATCAGAGATCCAGTTAGAATCACTATAACCCTCCAGTACCGCAGGATACCCAGTATAGTGAAGCCCCAATTCCACAGTACCTTTCAGATAGCGCATTACTCGCTCAAGCGCACGCCAGTGATCATCTCCCGGATTAGAGGTAAATCGGCTCAACTTGCTCACAGCAAAGGAGATATCAGGCCTAGTTGCACTAGCCAGGTACATCAACGAGCCAATGATTTGGGAGTATTCCAGTTGATTCCTAGCAATTTTCTTGTTCTTGCGAAGCAACAAGCTAGGATCATAAGGTGTTGGAGAAGGCTTACTATCAATGTAGCCAAAGCGATTCAAGATCTTCTCCACATAATGGGACTGCAAGAGTGTAATCCCATTCTCACCTCTAATTAGCTTAATGTTTAAGATAACATTAGCTACTCCCAAATCCTTCATATCAAAATTTTGAGACAAGAATGATTTAACCTCATTTATCACCTCAAGATTTGTCCCAAATATCAGTATGTCGTCAACATACAAGCACAAAATAACTCCCTCACCCCCACCATGGCGATTGTACACACATTTATCTGCCTCATTGACTGCAAAGCCTGCAGATGTCAATGTTTTGTCAAATTTCTCATGCCATTGCTTAGGAGCTTGTTTCAGACCATACAAAGACTTCAACAATTTGCACACTTTGCCTTCTTGACCTTCAACTACAAACCCATCAGGTTGATCCATATAGATCTCCTCATCCAGCTCTCCATTAAGAAAAGCTGTCTTAACGTCCATTTGATGAACGAGAAGACCATGTGAGGCTGCTAGGGAAAGTAGCACACGAATTGTGGTCAATCTAGCAACAGGTGAGTAAGTGTCAAAGAAATCTTCGCCTTCTTTCTGAGTATAGCCCTTAGCAACAAGCCGAGCCTTATACTTTTCAATAGTACCGTCAGGCCTAAGCTTCTTCTTGAACACCCACTTGCACCCCACAGGTTTACACCCATAGGGTCGCTCTGTCACCTCCCAAGTCCCGTTAGCGATAATGGAATCCATTTCACTACGGACAGCCTCCTTCCAGTAGTCTGCATCAGGAGATGCATATGCTTCTGAAATTGAGCTTAGGAGTGTCATCACGAGGTACACATGGAAATCATCACCAAAAGACTTAGCCGTCCTTTGTCTCTTACTCCTTCGAGGAGCTTCACTGACATCCTCCTCAGAGACAAGTTCATGTGTATGTTCAGTTTGTTCTGGTGGTGGTGTGATTGAACTGGGAATTATTTCAGAGGGTTGGTTCGAACCACTATGTGTATCCTTCCATTGGGAAAAGCTCTCAAAGAAGGTAGCATCACGAGACTCCATAATTGTACCAACATGCATGTCCGGTACCTCGGATTTAACTATTAAAAATCTATAGGCAATGCTATGATGAGCATATCCCAGAAAAACACAGTCCACAGTCTTAGGTCCAAGTTTGCGCTTCTTCGTTATTGGTACATTGACTTTCGCCAAGCACCCCCATGTGCGCAAATAAGAAAGTGATGGTTTTCTACCAATCCATATCTCATATGGTGTTTTGTCCTTATTTCTGTTAGGAACTCTATTTAACACATGATTTGAGGTCAACAATGCCTCCCCCCACCATGCCTTAGGCAGTCCCGCGGTGTCCAACATGGCATTCACCAAGTCAGTCAGTGTGCGATTCTTCCTTTCAGCAATCCCATTAGACTCGGGAGAATAGGGAGGCGTCCTCTCATGTATGATTCCATGTTCCTCACAGAATAAGTCAAACTCGTTCGAGAAAAACTCTCCACCACGATCAGACCTAAGCCTTTTTATCTTTCTGTCAAGTTGATTTTCAACTTCTGCCTTATAAATTTTAAAATAGTCTAGAGCCTCGTCTTTCGTTTTCAACAAGTACACATAGCAAAATCTAGTAGCATCAATCAATGTCATGAAATATCGTTTTCCACCCTTCGTCAACACCCCATTCATTTCACAAAGATCTGAATGTAGGAGTTCTAGTGGTGCCAAGTTTCTCTCCTCGGCAGCCTTGTGAGGCTTGCGAGGTTGCTTCGATTGCACACAACTATGGCACTTAGAACCTTTGACAATGGAAAACTTAGGAATTAAACACATGCTGGAAAGCCGAGACATCAAGCCAAAATTAATATGACATAAACGTGAATGCCAAACATTAGCCTCATCATCCACACTGCCACAAATATGGTTCACAGACTTATTGCAGAAATCAGAAAGGGAAAAGCGGAACAAGCCTCCGCACTCATAACCTTTACCAATAAAATATCCATGTTTAGACACGACTACTTTATTAGACTCAAAAACCAACTTAAATCCGTCTCTGGTCAGACGGGAGCCACTAACAAGATTCCTGTCGATAGAAGGGACATGCTGCACGTTCTTCAGCTGCACGATCTTTCCCGAAGTAAACTTCAGATCTACCGTGCCAACACCATGAACAGAAGCATGTGACCCATTCCCCATTAGGACGGTAGAACCCCGTGCGACCTGATAAGAAGAAAACAATGAGATGTCAGCACAAACATGTACATTGGCCCCAGTATCAACCCACCAATTAGTAGACTGATTGACTGAAAAAACAGTAGGTAAATTACCATACCCGCTTCCATCTCCAGTGTTGCCAATGGTCACATTAGCAGACTTAGAAGTCTGCCCTGCAGGTGCCTTCATCCCCTTGCGCTGAGGACACTTCCTAGCCAGATGACCAACTTGGCCACACACAAAGCAAGTCCTCTCATCCTGATTAGGATTGTTGTTGTTCTTCTTCTGCTTCTTGAAGTTGGTGGTCTGCTGAGCTTTGTATTTCCCCTTGCTCTTGTTCTGGGCCTTGTGCACAACATTAGCACTGGACTGCCCACCATCGCCCTTAGACGCAGCATCTTTTTCCCGAGCTTTCTCCTCAACATCAAGAGACGCTATCAACCCCTCAACGGAGTATTCCTGTCTCTTGTGTTTGAGTGCAGTACCGAAACTTCTCCAAGATGGAGGTAGTTTTGCAATAATGCACCCGGCCACAAATTTGTCGGGTAAGACACACTTAAGGAGTTCGAGTTCCTTAGCCATGGTTTGTATCTCATGAGCCTGTTCGACTACAGAACGGTTGTCAGCCATCTTGTAGTCATGAAACTGCTCCATGATATATAGATCATTGCTAGCATCAGTAGCACCGAATTTAGTATTCAGTGCATCCCACAACTCCTTAGCGTCGGTCATATGCATATACACCTCGACCAGACGATCGCCAAGAACGCTAAGAATGCATCCCACAAAGAGAGTAGTGGCTTCCTCGAATTGCTTCTGCTGTTCAGCAGTAAGAACTCCTTCAGGTTTGCCAGTACTCACCCAGAAGCATTTCATAGCTGTCAGCCACAGAGTGACCCTGATCTGCCATCTCTTAAAATGCACACCGGTGAATTTATCCGGCCTCAGTGCATCGGCAAAACCAGCCATAGTAAAATCACAGTGCCTATAATAAGGTTTTTGGATTGTTGAGATTATAGACATATAATGATTTAATCTATTCCATAAATAAATCATGACATTACAGATGAAAACTAGCATGAACGCATCATTAGATCTATACATGTAAACTACACAGTATAACATGATCAGATGAAATATGCGCAACATATACACGTACCGAGGTGACGGAAAGACCGGCTGCTTGGTCGAAACTTTTCGCAGGTGTCTACGAAGGCACGAAACACGCGAGCGAAGAGGAAGGCGAGCCGTGGCGAACGAACAGGGAGCAGTCGCGCGAAGCGCTTCCCAAAAACCTTATTGCCGCCTTCTCCCGGTGCAGGACGTCGAAGGCAGAGGTTCCGGAGACCTGCTCTCCCGATCGCCGGTGCACGCCGGCGAGCGGGATGGAGTAGTCTACGAGCGACGGCGCAGTACAGAGTAGGAGGCAAACCCTAGATTGATTTCGCGTGCACTGCGTGAAGACGGCAGGTCGGTTTATATAGAGAAGGGTCGCTTGATCAGGGCGCCCGCACGATCTCTACTGCGCGTAACCGAACCGGATAAGTCGCGCGTAACTTATCCGGACTCCACGCCGTTTGCACGCACCGGATTTTTCGGAACGTTTCCAAAACAAAAACGAATCCGAATTTGCAGCAAAACAAAACTGCAAAAGGAGGCTGCATCTGCGCAAGGGTGAGGAGCCAATTTTTCGGACCATTCGACGCGTACGTCGTGCACGCGCGCCGCCTGCCCTGCCCTGCCAGGCCAGGCCAGGCGAGCGAGCGCGCGCGTGTGTTTCCCCTCTTCTCTCCATCACACATGCTTCAAGTGACTAGGAGGGCATCCTCCCTTTTAAGGAGGTCCCCCTCTCCTAGAATAAGCAAGGTGGTACTAAACTCCACATGCATGCCATCCCATGAGGTGGGCTTTTGTGATTTTCCAAAGAATTAATCTTCGAGTGGGCTAAGGCCCATTCATTAATTCCAACACCTCACATGGTGCCGCCACCGGCCGTCGGCGCCGAGAGCCAGGAGCCTAGGACCCCTAGCGGCCTGGCCCTAGTTGATCCCCTGCCTCGATGCTTTCCTTCCGTCTAGCCCTTGGAGTCTCGTGCTTAGGTGAGTAAATCAGTGTATTGTGATTTGTGAATCGGTCAATCTGTAAATGTGATTTTTGATTTGTGAATCAGTGAATGTGAATGTGTTGCTATTTGGTACTATTGTTATTGTAGTATATAGGATTTGTAAACATAAGATTGATATGGAATTGCTCGTTTGTATGTTAGCCTTAATCTAGTGATGACCAAGTGGAGAAACAATATATGATTTATTGAATCATTGATTCATCACATATATCAAGTGAGATATATTTTATATTATTGAATCATTGATTCGTCACATATATCAAGTGAGATATATTTTCCGAATTTAGTGAATAAGATATAATAATAAAAACTTTTATGGCTAAGATAGTGGCATTGTGATTTTCTATATGTGCCCAAGATCTTTTATATTTGCAATATTTATGTTGTAATATTAAACTTGCTTGTTAAGTTAGTCAAATATTGACGATATAAGACAATATTGTTACATTTCTATCACTTTTTCATTAAAATTGTACTTGTATATGGGATTTACGACGTTTGTGTCACACCCTAAAAATCTTAAATTTATAAATAGTTGTTTAATGGGAATTATCAGAAATGATTTTTTAAAAGCCTAAAAGAAAAGATCTAATTTTAAATAATAAATTCCAATATAAAATTGGGCCAGATAAAATTTTATTAAATACTTTGCTTAATTCTATAATTCCTAGATTTTTCTGGGATTTATTTGAGCTAAGGAAGTATTTTTAATAAATGAAATTGCATTTCATGAATAATTGAAATTGAAAAAGTTTTAAAAATTCTTTCTTTTGGCTTTGGGCCAAAAGTCGGCCCAAAACCCTTTCTCTCTCCTCCCCGGCCCAAGTCGGCCCAATCGGCCCGCAGCTGAGTCGCCCGCGCGCGCAGCCGCCGTCCCTCTCTCTCTCGCTCGCTGACAGGTGGGTCCCACCCGTCAGTCGTCGTCTTCCTCTCGCCGAAACCCTAGCCGTGTTCGCGCCGCCGCCGCCTTTCCAAATCCGGCCGCCTCTTTCCGTTTCCGGTGAAATCAATTGAGGGGAAATGATCTCCGGGATCCCCTCTATCTTTCTCTTTTGGAATCGTCGGTTAATTTCGTTTGGAATTTCGCGGATTCGAGTTCGATTCGGATCGATCTCTCTCCTCCGAACCCTAAACCTTCCATCGCGTCGTCGGTCGCCGTGGGCCTTCGCCGCCGCCTCCTTGCCCCTATAAAAGGACCCCCGAGCTCCCCTCTACCCGTCGCCGCCTTCACCTTCGTCTCTCGTCGCCCGTAGCGCCCTAGCCTCGTGTAACCTAGCACCGCCGTCGCCGCAGCCGCTCCAGCCGTGCGCCGCCGTCGTTCCAGTCAACGCCGTCGCTCGGGAAGGTCACCGTCGTGGTCGCCGTCACGTCGCCGTCCTCGTCCAACCCTTTGCCGTCGCTTTCAGCCACCGGAGCACCGTCGCCGCCGTTGACCCGATCGTCCCCGCTGCTTTTCCTTCGTCGCCGGCGCCGTCCGTTGCTCCTCCGCCGCTACTTTGGTCACCGGTGAGTTCGTCGTGTCGCCCGCATCCCGTTGGTGCCCTCCGTTCGCGCCGCCGCGCCGTCGTTCGCCGGCGAGCATGCGCACCCGAGCCGCCGCCGGTGGTGACGTCACCGCCGACGTCATCACCGTCGTCTTCCGTGGTCCGGCTGTGGACCGATAAGATCTCGGCCGTTCGTTTTGGTTGGATAGATCTCGGCCGTTCGTTTCCGTGAGCCACCGCCGTGCACCCGGTCCACCGTGAACCCAAGCCCCGCTGACGCAATAATTCCCTTTTTTCTTTTCAAAAATAATTCATTATTGCGTCATAATTCAATTAAAAATTTATATAAATGATTTAATCCGATTTAATCTTTAAAAATTCATAACTAATTCATCTTAGCTCGGATTTAGTTGGTTCAAGTCTCTAAATTTTTCTAAAATTGAGATCTACATGTTAAAAATATCCACATGTACTGATCATGCTTGCTTATGTGCTGTTTTGGTGTTTTTGCTCTTTTCTATTTAGATTCCGACGTTTCCGGAGAGTCCGTTTTCGCAGGAGAAGATTTAGAAGAGTTCCAAGGCCAGCAAGGCAAGTCACACAGATCCTAATCAATCCTTTGAGCATGTTGATCCCGTTTAAAGCTATTGTTTCTATTCAACTATTGCATTTATTTTCGAATGTCATTGGGTGGAATTAACCTATTGTTTGTTATGGCCCTTTTGTTCTTGATTATCTTATTCCTTGATACCTTGGGTTATTGTAACTTGACTAGTTGAGCTTTATATATTGGTTCAACTAGATATTAGGTATAATTGCTTAGCCGTGCTTAGAAACTTTAGCACACTAATGGGATAACTTATGATTCACTATTACTTAATGATGGCTTAATAATAGTCACGATGTTCAATCGTGATTGGTTAATTAATTAATTTGCCAACTAAAACCTGATAATGGTGGGTTGTGAGTACATGGTTTTGATGGTCGTGCTCATGACAATTAAGGACCAGTTCACGAGTTTCGGTTGTGAAACATTAATCGTGCCAACCACAAACCAGCGTGGGCAACGGCTTTATCTTTTGTATAGCATGGTTCATTGCGGAGTACCAGACTGAGAAGTGGCGGAGATAAGCCCACGGGGGTCGCTGGGGAGTCCATGCCTTGTTTATAAGGGGGTGATTATGATCCAGAAATGGTGCACTATAGTGGATTGTGTTGTGCAAGGGGTATTGTCACAGCTCCTTTCCGAGGTACCGTGGTGGTATTAAGGCACATGGTGACATGTTGTGGGGCTGTGTCTTGTGGATACAGTGGTACACCTCTGGCCAGAGTAAAACTATTCGAATAGCCGTGCCCGCGGTTATGGGCAGGTCTAACAATGTCTTTCGTGATTAGTCTCACCCTTCAGACCATAATGAAAGATGCTATAACTGGTAATAATTTAATTAGCTCCTGGTTTGGAATGGTATATTCCTGGTTTGGAGTTAGAACTGTGCAGCCGGGGTTGGTTATTCAGAATGGTTGGGTCTATACAACAGGGTACGTTGTATAGTGTTAGATTAATACTATTTAATTAATATTCTACTGTTTTATTAAATTCTGAAATATTTATTAATTGTTGTTTATGCAAAGAAACCTATATTATGCCATCCTTGGTTATCCTGTGCACTTGCATATTTGCTGCGTGGCTTGCTGAGTATGTCATATACTCACCTTGCAATCATTCATCAGAGGAGGAGTTCTACAGTGATGCTGATGGTGTTGAGGATTTGGCGTAGTCCTGGTCAAACTGCCTGTGGAGTGGAGTCGTCTGCGCTGTTTATCTTTATTTTCCGCTGCTTACATCTTTATTGATTGAGAGGAACTATCTACCTCTGTAATGACATTTTATTCGCTTATTAATTAGAGTAATAATTGTACTCTATTATCAATTTGTTATTGTGTGCCTCGGCTGATTCCTGGACGAGGGTTTACACACATGTAAGCGTTTGGAATTTTGGATAAAAATTCCGGGCGTGACAATTTGAAAATTTAGCTATGCGATGTGTATTTGTGAGTAGGACTACCCAGCGAAAAATTCCTGGCTACGCCCAGCGGCAGCCTACATGTTTTTCATGGCAATTGGCAAAGTTAAAAACTTAAAACCATCCTGTGGGCGGCTGATCTGGAAAGCTAACGCACCAGGGTGTTGCAAGTTCTTAATGCAGTTAATTGACATTCAAAGGTTGTTGCCTAACAGCTGATAATCTTCAACGTAATTAGGCCCATTGTGCTTCAGAGCCTGTAAGGTGGCTGGATTGTTTGAGATGGAATTAGACTCTTCTGCTCTGAGTAAGATGCAGATTTTACTATTAACACGTTTTTAAATTATCAAACTGTGTGTTTCTTAAAAAAAATATTTATATGGAAGTTGTTTTAAACTATCAAATAAATTTATTTTTTAAAGTTTAATAATTAATAGTTAATTAATCATATGTTAACGGTTTTCTCGTTTTATGTGCCTACACTTGATCTAAACTATCTTGAACAAGCCTTAGGCTATAAGATCATTAGTTTTTCTTTTTGAAACACATTGCAAACGTCGATGCGTACACGCACTTACCGTTCTGAATACACATATTTTGAAGATAAACCAATCAATCAATCAATACTTCTAAAGCTGGCAGTGGACGATTGGGCCAAGTGGCAGCATTAATCTTTGTGATATATTTAGTAACTATGTAAGAGAAAAATTCCTAAGAAAAGAAAGTTTTCAGCACTACATCTAACATCTATTCTCCCCGTCCCAAAATATAAGCATTTTGGTATAGTAACAAGTCAAACATTTTTAACTTTAACCATTAGTAGCAAAAAAATAAAAAAGATCAATCATATAAAATTAATGTTATTAGATTTATCATTAAACAAACTATCATAATATGCAACCCTTTTTATTTAAAACATATACGGGCTATAAATATAGGGGTGCCGATTTTCTAGTGTTTTATAGTGGTCTTATAGGTACTCTTATGTCTCGCCATGTGAAGGGTTTTAATGTGGTAGGATTTGTTTATACCCAAATTTGGCACCTAAGATCGAAATAGGAAAAATTGCCAAAGTTTGGAGTCTTGCCGGTTTCCTCCAGAGAGGGCCGGTCTGACCGCCATGTGTTGGCCGGTCAGACCGGTGGGTGAGGGCCGATCTGACCGGCAGAGTCTGAGTCCGGGTCTGTTTCACCAGGTCTCGAAGTTTACTTGCTCGGGAAGGCATGTTTCGGGTTTTCTTTGGATTCTATCTCGAGTTGAACATGGAGGAGGGCCTGTAGAGGACAAGACCAACCCCTATATAAGGGGGTAAGGCCGGTTCATTGTAAAAAACCAATCTACAATCAATCAATCGAATCGTTTTTCATATTGCTTTTAGTTTTCTCTTAGTTTGTCCGTCTTTGTCGATTTGCATTGTAAATCGTCCACCGCTGCTGCGAGAGTGTGACACCTCTTTGTAGGTTTGTCCTGAAAACCTTCCGTTTTGCCCACGAGACGGGTAGTTATCTAGAATCGGCTCCGCTAGCCGGTTTATTTATCAAAACCCATCTTGATTTAGCTTTTGCTAGATTGAGGTGGTTGGCGACTCTAGGATCACCACAAGGCGTTTAGGTGCTACGATCGTACTTGTCAACTTGTCACAAAAAGTTGCCAACACGATTTTTGGCGACTCCACTGGAGAAATCTGCTCAACGTCATCTCAACTTCGACTTCGCTATGACAAAGCCGCCGTCAACCAAGACGCGGAGGTGGAGCCGGGCAATGTGATACCAGTCGCATTGGAGGAGCTTGATGAGGGAGCACGCAAAGTGTTGGATGAACATCTCAATGCGTATACTCAAGACCTATTGATGAAGGCGTGCGCTAGGACTCATCAAGGTGTGATTTTCAAGTCGGAATCATTGCCTAAGCCTACTTTCGACATGGTAAGTGCTGAAGAGGTATCACAATCTGTCCAACAACAAATTGCAACTACAATAGATTCATCTATCGCTGCTTTGAATACTAAGTTAAATGCATCTATTAAGACTCATGTTGAAGGATTTTTGAGAACTAAATTCGGCCCTCTCATGGCCGATTTTATGTTCAAAGATAAAGCCTCTACCAGTGCTAGTATGGCCCCTATAGATCAAATAAGTAGTAAAACCGATGGGGCGAAGGCGCAACAAACAGGCGTGGGGTGGTCGGCGCATACAGCCGGTCGGACCGCGATTTCGCCGCCGGTCAGACCGGCCAGATGGCCGGTCAGACCGGGTATTACCCCGGCGGTCAGACCGGACCTCAGATCAGTCTGACCGCACCTCTGGACGCCGGTCAGATCGGGTCTTGGGCCGGTCAGACCGGCGCAATCATCCCAATACAGGGGGTGGATCCAATGACAAACAATGCGTATTTATACCATTTTAGAACATTTGATCCCCTGTATCTACTGCCACTACTAGTTCCCAAATTCCTCCACATGTTCCTACTACTTATAATGATGTTTCTAGGGGGTATCCTCCCAATACTAGGCATGGACAATATAATTATATTGCGCCGCAACCGCAACCTATTAGGCCACCAAATCAACATAGGCCTGATAACACGGAGGAATTGATTAGTGGGATTATTAGGGAAAAATTTGGGATTGAAGCTAGGAATCGTGCTAAGATTTACCAAAAGCCGTATCCTGACTATTATGACAACATACCATATCCTCGTGGTTATAGGGTTCCCGAATTTACCAAATTTAGTGGTGAGGATAGTAGGACCACATGGGAGCATGTAGGTCAATTTTTAACACAATGTGGAGAGGCTAGTACTTCTAATACCTTTAAATTGCGCTTGTTTTCTTTATTTTTTGTCCGGTACCGCTTTTACATGGTTTACTTCTTTACTGGCAAAATCTATTCATACTTGGGCTCAATTAGAACAAAAATTCCATGATTACTTTATACTGGTGAAACTGAGCTTAAGTTATCTGATGTAACATCGGTTAAGCAAAAGTATAATGAACCTGTCATTGATTATGTTAAGAGATTTAGGGATGTTAGAAACCGATGTTATAGCTTGAATATAACTGATAGAGATTTGGCTGATCTTGCTTTTAATGGTTTAATTGCTCCTATTAAAGAAAGATTAGACAACCAACAATTTCTTGATATTAGTCAACTCATGCAAAAGGCTCTAGCTCAGGAAAGCCAGGTTAAAGATAGTAAAACATTTGCTAGACCATATGAGAAGAAGCCTAATGTTAGTTTGATTGATTACCCTGAGGCTAGTGATAGTGATGGTGAGGGTGATCATGATATGTATGTTGCTGAGTGGTCATGGACTAACAAAAATAAGCCTTTTGTTTGTTCTAATCTAATGCCGACTCCTCGTAAAGATCGGCAAAGTGAGGTTAAGTATAGTTTTGACGTGGCCAAATGTAATAAGATCTTTGATTACCTTTTGCAAGAAAAACAAATTAGATTACCTAAAGGCCGTGTCATACCATCTCAAGAAGAATTGAAGCGTCGAGCTTATTGTAAATGGCATGATTCTCATTCTCATTCTACTAATGATTGCAATGTGTTTCAACGACAGGTTCAATCGGCCATAGATGAAGGACGATTGAAGTTCACCGATGGTTCAAAGATGAAGCTTGATCATGATCCTTTTCCGGTAAATACAATTTATTTCAATGATAAGAATGTGTTGATTCGGCTGGAGCAAGCCGAATCTACTAAGGGGAAATGAGTGGTCATTGAAGAGCCTAGGCCAAAGATGTTGGTGCCAAAGAATCCGGAGGTTGGTGTGTGGAAGGAGAATAGGAGTGAAGCTTCAAGTTCTAAAGCTCCTAAGAAGACTAAGGTGGCCTTCGACATGCTATTGGAGAAGTATGAGAAGTAAGGTGGTGAGAGAGCTTGCAATAAAGGAAAAAGACCAAGATCACATCCTAGGGAACGATTTGGTCATTCACCAAGACGGTCGCAATCACCTACATATCATCATTCTCAATACATGTCATGGGGACCTTATCCAATGCCGCCGTCGGGTTATCCTTTTTCTTACTACATGCCATGGGGGGCAACACCGCCAATGTTCAATCATATGCCTCCAATGCAATTCAACCAAGAATGGAGAGGACCAAGGAGGCCAGCTCATGAACATTTGTCTTCACTAAACAATGGCTAGTTTTATGCTAAAAACCGGGTCAATGAAGAAAAGAGGGAAGGAAAGCGTTAAGGTGGAGGCGAGGACTTCGGAGGTGATTACCATCAAAGTGGGGTCTTATGATGTGGCTATACCTTCTGGAGATAAAGTTGGAGAGTCTTCAAGCAATAAATCTGAAGCCGGGACCAGCTCATCACAGTCGGTCGGTCTAACCAGGCCCTCTGGCCATTCTGACCGCAGCTCTACGACCGGTCTGACCGGGCCATCAGGCCGGTTTGTCGGCCTAATGTCGGTCTGATCGAGCCCTCTGGCCGGTCTGACCGCCGACCCTACGTCGGTCTGACTGGTGCCTCTGGTCGGTCTGACCGGTGGTCTACGTCCGGTCTGACCGAACTCCAGCGCCGGTTCGATAAGAGATTTGCAAGGAGTAGTTCGGGGACTTCATCGTCTTCGAGTAGGATCAACAGAGGGCACTACACACCTCCTAGAACAAAGCCGAAACCTAGGTGGATACCAGAGGATTTGACGGCTACCCAAAGGAGAAGGTTGCAACGTCTTCGGGCCCAAGAATTGAGAGAGAAAAAGGCTGAAGAGCAAAGAGATAGGAGGTTCAATGAGTTGCGACCACCACCGGTATGGAGGCGTAAATCCGTAGAAAGGGAAGAACGGTTGTTGTACAACATGAGAAGGAAGAACAATCGGTTGCTAAAGATGAGTCGTCTCCAAAGGAAGACATGGATGTCAACATGGTATGTATGTTGCCTATGGAGTTTTGTGCTATGGATGAAACCGAAGTTGCTCAATTTTCACTAGGTCCTAAAGATGCGGTTTTTGAGAAGCCCGATGAATCAAACCGTCATATGAAGCCTCTCTATCTCAAAGGCCACATTGATGGGAAGCCGGTCTCTAGGATGTTGGTGGATGGAGGTGCCGCTGTGAATTTGATGCCACACTCGTTGTTCAAGAAGTTGGGGCGTGGAGATGATGAATTGAAGAAGACCAACATGATTCTCAATGACTTCAATGGTGAACCAATGGAGGCGAAGGGTATCTTTTCGGTGGATCTTACCGTGAGAAACAAGACGTTGCCAACCGCTTTCTTCATCGTCGATGTGCAAGGTAACTACAATGTTATTTTGGGTCGTTGTTGGGTCGTTGTTGGATACATGCCAATTGTTGTGTGCCTTCTACCTTCCGTCAATGTTTAATTCAATGGGACGGCGATGATGTTGAAATTGTTCAACCGGATATATCGGCCGAAGTTGCAGTGGCCGATGCTACATTTGAGTGGCGTCATGGGAATATTCAATGCTTATTAGGGAGGGATATTTCTAGTTATGATTTCAGTAGTATCTCCGATAGCAAATTTGTACCTATCTCTGTAAAGCCGGCTAGTGTAGCACGGCTAGGCCATATTACTTTGTATAATGAGTAAAGAAGATAATTTAGAGTGGTTGCAAAAGAGGGTGCAAGAATATCAGTCTACAAAGAACAATATTGGTGAAACTATTGAAAATTTTGACGAAGTAGAGAAGCTTGGACAAGGGTTTACATCGGCCGATCCGTTGGAAGAAGTTGACATAGGTGATGGAACTAAGCCAAGGCCGACTTTTGTAAACTAAAACATGAGAGCCGATTATAAGGTTAAAATTATCGATCTATTTAAAGAGTATGTGGATTGCTTTGCATGGGAGTATCATGAGATGTCGGGTCTTAGCCGTGAGCTTGTTGAGCATCGGCTTCCAATTAAACCGGGTTTTAGGTCTTATAAACAACCACCTCGTCATTTTAATCCTTTGCTATATGACAGAGTCAAAGAGGAGATTGAATGGTTGTTCAAGGCGGGATTTATTAGGCCATGTCGTTATGCGGAGTGGGTATCTAGTATAGTCCCAGTGGAGAAGAAGGGGAGTGGTAAGATTAGAGTTTGCATAGACTTTAGAGATTTGAATAAAGCTACTACCAAAGGTGAATATCCTATGCCTATAGCCGACATGATGATCAATGATGCCTCGGGTCATAAGGTGATTAGCTTTTTGGATGGTAATGCCGGCAACAATCAAATCTTTATGGTGGAGGAGGATATGTACAAGAAGGCTTTTAGGTGCCCGAGATTTGTTGGTTTATTTGAGTGAGTGGTTATGACTTTTGGATTGAAGAACGCCGGTGCAACATATCAAAGGGCAATGAATTTGATCTTCCATGATTTGCTAGGTATTATCTTAGAAATCTATATTTATGATATTGTTGTCAAATCGGATGGTATGGAGGGACACATAGCCGATTTGAGGTTAGCTTTTGAGAGGATGTGCCGGTATGGTTTGAAGATGAACCCACTTAAATATGCTTTTGGTGTGTCGGCGGGGAGGTTCTTAGGATTCATGGTGCATGAGAGAGGAATTGAGATTGATCCTAAGAAGATAGAAAGATTCGTGATTTCAAAGCGCCGACATGCAAGAAGTAAGTTCAAAAGTTGCTAGGTAAGGTGAATTATTTGAGGAGATTTATTTCTAACCTAGCGGGTAAAATCGATGCTTTTGTCCCTATACTTCGCTTGAAGAAAGAAGCCGATTTTACTTGGGGGGCAAAACAACATGAGACATTTGATGGGTTGAAGAAGTATTTGTCAACTCCACCCGTGGTGCGAGTGCCTAAAGCCGGAAAGCCGTTCGGTTATATATTGCCTCCGAAGACAAAGTCATTGGTGCCATTTTGACACAAGAAGAAGATGGCAAAGAATATCATTACATATTTGAGCTGCCATCTTTTGGATGCCGAAACGAGGTATGTCTTTATAGAGAGACTTTGTTTATGCTTATACTATGCGTGTACCAAATTGCGGCATTATTTGTATTTAGTACATGCATAGTTACTTGTCAAGCCGAAGTTATTAAACACATGTTACAAAGACCAATTCTAAGTGGGAGAATTGGCAAGTGGGCATATGCTTTGATTGAATATGATTTGGCTTATGAACCGTTGAAATTTATGAGGGGTTAATTGTACTTGATTTTATTGTAGACCATCATGTGGATGTTGCTTATGAGGAAGAGGTTTGCTTAATTGAAGTTATTCCTTGGAAGATTTATTTTGATGGTTCTTCTTGCAAAGAAGGTCAAGGCATAGGGGTAGTTTTGTTTTCACCTAATGGCATGTGTTATGAGGCATCGGTTCGTTTGGAATATTATTATACAAATAATCAAGCCAAATACAATGATTTGTTATTCGGCTTACAAGTGATGGAGTTGGTTGGAGCTAAGCACGTGAAAGCTTTTGGTGATTCAGAATTGGTGGTGCAACAAGTTGCCGGAGTATACAAATGCTTGGACGGATCACTAAATAGGTACCTTGACTCATGCTTGGATATTATTGCCAATTTCAATAATTTTGCTATTAGACATATTGCTAGACATGATAATTCTAGAGCAAATGATTTGGCACAACAAGCATCTGGCTATAATGTGAAGAGGGGATTATTTATGATATTAGAAGAGCCGGTGCTTGATTTTAAATTTGTGCGAAATTGGCAAAATTGCAGACCAGGGGCGGTCTGACTGGCCACATGCCGCCGGTCTGACCGGCAACCTCGGGCGGTCTGACCGGCGGCTGGTCTAACCGGTTCTGGGCAGAGTGCTGGGGGGGCACGTTGTAATTGGTTCAAAGGCCGAATTAATTGTAAATTCGGACATTTGTGCCCAGGAAACAGAAGAGGATTGGAGAATTCCTTTGATTAGATATTTGAAAGATCCTACACTTAAGGTTGATCAAAAAATTCGGCGGCAAGCATTCAAATACACATTGCTTGATGAACATTTATATCGCCAAAATATAGATGGAGTTTATTGAAGTGCTTAGATGATGATCAATCTAAAGTGGCTATGGGAGAGGTGCATGAAGGAATTTGTGGAACTCATCAATCGGCCCATAAAATGAATTGGTTGCTTAGGAGAGCGGGGTTCTATTGGACGAGAATGATTGAAGATTGTTTCAAATACTATAGGGGATGCGAAGCTTGTCAACGGTTCGGCAATGTTCAATTGGCGCCCACTGTGTTGAACCCTATCATCAAACCATGCCGTTCTGAGGTTGGGCTTTGGATTTCATTGGTCAAATTTATCCTTCGTCATTAAAGGGGCATAGGTTCGTGCTAGTTCCTATGGATTACTTCACCGAGTGGGCCGAAGCCGTGCCGCTCAAAAGTATGACTCATACGGAGGTAATTGACTTTATTTGAAGCATATTATCCATAGATTCGGTATTCCACACACATTAACTACGGGCCAAGGAGCTTCTTTTATGTCTAAAGAAGTGAAGAGTTTTGCCGAATCTTATGGTATCAAATTGTTGAGTTCTTCTCCTTACTACGCTCAGGCTAATGGACAAGCGAGTTGAGTAATAAGACGTTGTTGAAGCTAGTAAAAAAGAAGATTGAGGAACACCCAAAGAAGTGGCATGAGGTGCTTTCTGAAGCATTGTGGGCGCATAGGATTTCTAAACATGGTGCCACAAAGTCACTCCTTTTGAGTTGGTTTATGGTCAAGAAGCCATTTACCGGTTGAGGTAAATCTTGGTCTCTTCGTTATACCAAGCAAGATGATTTATCAAGTGAAGATTACAAGACATTGATGGGAGACAACCTTGATGAAGTCATCGACAAGCGTTTGAAGGCTTTGAAAGAGATAGAGAAAGAGAAGAGGGTGGCCAAGGCGTACAACAAAAGGGTGAAAGCAAAGTTTTTTCAAGTTAGAGATTTGGTTTGGAAGACAATTTTGCCTTTGGGTACTCGATCCAGGGAGTTCGGTAAGTGGTCTCCTAGTTGGGAGGGTCCTTATCGTATGCGGTGTTGAGGGAACACATATTTTTTGGAGACACTTCAAGGGGAGCGTTTTCAACGAGCAATCAACGGGAAATACTTGAAGAATACTTCCCAAGTGTTTGGCAAGACGCTTAGAAGGTACTATGGCCAGTAATTGGATTATTGCCCTAAGGCCAAAAAACATGTTCTATGCTTTTAGATTCACGTTGTCATCAAAAGGCACCCAAATTTGGCACCTAGGATCGAAATAGGAAAAATGCCAAAGTTTGGAGTCCTGCCGGTTTCCTCCAGAGATGGCCGGTCTGACCACCATGTGTTGGCCAGTCAGACCGGCGGGTAAGGGCCAGTCAGACCGGCAGTGTGTGGCCGATCTGACCGGCAGAGTCCGAGTCTAGGTTGTTTCGCGGGTCTCGAAGTTTCCTTACTCTGTTTCGGTTTCCTTTGGATTCTATCCCGAGTTGGACGTGGAGGAGGGCCTGTAGAGGACAAGACCAACCCCTATATAAGGGGGTAAGGCTGGTTCATTATAAAAAACCAATCTACAATCAATCAATCGAATCATTTTTCATATTGCTTTTAGTTTTCTCTTAGTTTGTCCATCTTTGTCGATTTGTGCTATAAATCGTCCGCCGCCGCTGCGAGAGTGCGACACCTCTTTGTAAGTTTGTCCTCAAAACCTTCCGTTTTGCCCACGAGACGGGTAGTTATCTAGATCGGCTCCGCTAGCCGGTTTATTTATCAAAACCCATCTTGGTTAGCTTTTGCTAGATTGAGGTGGTTGGCGACTCTAGGATCACCGCAAGGCGTTTAGGTGCTGCGATCGTGCTTGTCAACTTGTCACAGAAAGTTGCCAACAAGATCTTCCGAGTTTGTTTAGATTGAGGTGGTTGGCGACTCTAGGATCACCGCAAGGCATTTAGGTGCTGCGATCGTGCTTATCAACTTGTCACAAAAAGTTGCCAACAGGATCTTCCGAGTTATTTCTCCTGTAACCTCAATAAATTTGTTTGTTGATCTTATCCTCTTATGCGAGTAGTGTTAGCAGATATTTATTCCTAATTAATTATTGGCAAGCTCCATTTCATTTAAAAAGTTTGTACAATCCCTTAATCAACAAACATTTTTATACCCAAACGTGTATTCCCAAGTCCCCTTAGGGCATGTTGGCTGCTGATTTCACAGCTGCACTGCAGTTGGTACCAACAATGCCGCACACAGTGCAGCCATAACTGCTGCACCCGGCTTGCTGAACAGGCCCTTAATTTTTACTCCTAAAGTTAGGAAATAATATTATTTCCTTTAGGAAGCATATATTACTTCTTTTTTTATGATAATCAATTTGAAAAAAGTAAAAGAAAATCTAGATCTAGAATAGTCTAGTCTTTTGAGCTAACCTCTCTCTAGGTATCTCAAGAAAAGGAGAGATCATAAGCATGGCAAATTATTTTACGCTGACTTAATAAATGCTAATTAACCGTCCTCCAGAAGATGATTGTTTCCTCCAAACCTCTAAATGGATATGAACAAATATCATACGCAAATAGTTGAGTATATATTTTTTTATATTTCTTGCCTTCACCATAACTTACATACCTCGCCCTAATGAAAATTAATTTATGTTACTGAATTTTTTTAAATAATTCATGAAATCTGAGACGGCATGTAAGGATGAGTGCATTATGAATCAACTTTGCACGACTATTTCATCATCCACAACCTCTTCTATCAATCCCTTGTATAACTCAAACTTGACTACATATTATAGTTTTTGGAGGATCCCTACTGAGTTACTTAATAGAACATATATTTCATTTTCGAGATGTATAATGGGTAGGAAATTGAAATCAAACTAGATAATATCATTAAAAAAGACGCAACTATAGCAGGATTCGTCCAAATGGAATGAATAGTTAGGTATCAGATTCTGATACTTATGAGTAGGTATCATGTACTAGGTAGGAATTGAAATCAAACTAGATGATATGATTAAAAAAGGACGCAACTATAGCACGGGGTTCGTCCGAATGGAATGATAATGGATAGATATCAGTATACTTTACCCAGCCTCTACATCCAACTGGATATATGGAGCCATTTAAATTGGGAACTTAGCCTCGCAAACAACCCAACCTGAAATGATTTGAACTCAGGACCTTGGGATGCTACTCAGGTCACTGCAACTACTAGGCTACATGCCCTTTCGCTTCTACTGTGTTAATATATTAAATAGAATGGAATAAGGTTACACATTTACAAGGAATTTACATAAGTGTGTCAAGCCGTGGTTGACAGATTGGTGAGTCTGCCTCTTTTGCTTTGTGCATATGCCTCTTTTGCTTTGTGCATATGCATAGCAAAATCCTTCTTAAAGTTATTCTTCCACATCAGAAAAGACACCGGGATGTTTTGAAAGATTAAAGCATTCTTATAACTCCAAATGTTCGAGCAAGCAATGCCCACTACCTCAACAAAGAAGGGTTGTCCAAAGCTAATCTTACTGGATTGAAACATGTTTAAGAATTCCATGTATCCCAATGTATATCCATGTAGTTCTAGCAATGTTGAACAAATTGACATGTAAAGAAAAGGTCAGTTGTGTCTTCAAGTTGATTATTGAGAGATATCACACATCCATGTTCATCTGGTATCATGAAGTTTCTTCTTTGAAGCATAGCCTTGGTATTTAGTCTGTCCACTAATAGCAGCCAGAGGAAAACCTTTATTTTCATAGTGCATTGCTTTTCCAAATTGATGTGATTACTAGGAAAGCAAATTGTTTTGATTGGAATTTATCTAAACCCCAAAAATAAGACTAAATATCATTTTCTTGGGACCAAGAGATTTCATCCATTTTCAGAGACAACGCTGAAATTCCTATATGGCCTGATCGACCAGAATGGGTAGGTCAAACCGTGAAAGTTTTGTGAGAAAAGTGGTTATTTGAAGGTAGAAACTGAGATATCTTCGTTCATTGTAAATGAATATAAAGGGGCAAACCAATTCCATGATATTATCACACCATTGATCTTTCCAGAGAAGAGCAGTGTCACCTTTATTAATCTGAAATAGTAGTGATTGTCATGTATAAAGGAATGAGCGGAAAATATCCTTTCACTAGAATGAGCTTTTTCTTGAGTAGCGTGAGGTGGAGTGTATTATCATATTTTTGTTCCAAAGCATTTTCACCCAAGGTAGATTCCATTTATTGAAGAACTTATCAAGATGTTTCATAAGGAGTGCAATGTTTTGGCATTCAAGATTGATAGTTCATATACCTCCTTTATTTTTAGGCTTACAAAACTTTATCCCAATTAAGAAACATGGTGATTGCAGGAAATCTTCTTTCAACTCAATCAATTAGGGGGGAAAATTCAACAATTCTCGGCTTTGTTGTTCCAACCAGAAGACCCAAATAAGTGAAGGGCATTGAACAATATTGCATCCAAAAGTACCCAGCAAGGATTTCCAGTTTTTCTTCATGACAAGAATTGGCATCATACAAGATTTATGGAAATTCTCAAACCAGCAGAGTAAGCAAATGACTAGATAATACCTTTGAGACATAAAAATTCTTTCTGGCAAGCGTTCAGAATGATGAGAGTATCATCTGCACATGGATAATTGGGAATTTCCTTCAACTTGTGGGATTGGCATAGATAGGATTCCTTGAGAATCAGCTTTGTTTACCATAGATTGAAGGAGATCAGCCACCAGGACAAAATAAGTGGTGAAATTGGATCTCCTTGTTTGACCCCTCTTTTGCATTTGAATAATTCACCAGGAACCATCATGTAATACTTATGAGGTATCATATGATACCTCATAGGTATCCTAGGTATAACTAATGCTATGACATGCCTCTACTCTCTCTCTCCTCTCTCCTTCAGTTCGCCAATTCACCCTCACCTCTTCACCACCAAAACATTCCTTCCCCAATTTCTACTCTTTCCCCTCGTCTAGAAAGAGCCAAGAACAAAATAAAAGATAGTTTAGGGTTAGATCAATGAACCTATGGATGAACGGCAACACCTCCATGCCTCTGTCAATCTCCTAGCCTCGGGAGCTAGCTCCACACCACCGCCGCCACCACAAATGGTGTCGCCGACGTGGTGCCCCGCACCCACAGTGGTGTTTTTTAACTAGTAGCAGCGCCTCCACTCCCTCATCATCAGCATGAAGGCAGGGCCAGGTGAGGCTGTGGAGGAGGATGATAAATATGCTGCAGCAGAGTCTCGATGATAGCACGTGGCTACGCAGACCGACACCGCCCACCCATGTGCTCGCTTTTCATCTTGCCCTTTTCATCTTGCCTCCTCCGAATTACCATGTAAGGATTTTGTTTTCTCGGATACGGTGGGGCTAAGCGCATCCCGTTCCAAGTGATGGAACGGGAAGCTCGTATATAGCATTCCCATTAAAAAAAATTAACTCCTAACCTTCCCTGTTATTTATATTCTCTCTTCTTAATGAAAAGATATGCAGCTCTCCTGATCTCCTATATGTTCAAGAAATATAAAAATAAAAATTAAGGTCAAAGGTTAACTCAAGATGCATTATGTGTGCTTCATGGTTATTAATTGATTTTTCAACATGCCAGTGAAAGGGTCGCGGATCAGATAAGAACGAGAGAAAGAAAAAAAGTAGAGGTTTATTGTTGTTTAGGTTTCTTTAATTATAAGAAGGAAAGGCACACTTACTTTGAGGACGCTCTTGTGTGTGAAGTTCTGAGGATATAAATCCACCTATGGCGGTTATGACATGATGTTTACAAATATATAAATATATTTCGACATGAACTTAATGATATTGTCCTTCGTGTCAAAGTGTGTATTAGAGTAAGTTTAATAGAAGAGCGAACTATTGGTTATTAATATATGTTAGATTTAACATGTATAATAAGTTAGCTATAAGGTTGTTTTTTTTCTCCACTCTCTTTTTCTCTCACTATAAATTAATGTAAATATTTTGGAGCGTGCGTAGAGTAACTCTTACATAAGAGCTAATCATCCACATTTTGTTGTTTATCTTTTCCACATAAGTTTATAGTTGGCTTATAGCTCACTATTATTATTGCTGTTTTTAGTTTATAGTCGTGAATGTAAAATATTTGGAGCGTGCGTAGAGCTAACTCTTACATAAGAGCTAATCATCCACATTTTGTTGTTTATCTTTTCCACATAAGTTTATAGTTGGCTTATAGCTCACTATATTATTGCTGTTTTTTTAGTTTATAGTCGTGCCCCCCCTCCCCTCTTCAGAGAGGGAAAAAGCACCATTGGTGGTGTCTGAGCCCGACCTGATTGCTACAGGACCGTTCCATGGCGAACACGTGGCGCCGAGGGAGCTCATCCATGGCGGACACATGGTGATCCCCATGTATACGGCTCATGTGTGGAGGACCTCTTCCCCCAGGTCAACAAATCCTCATCCCTTCCGCTTGGGTCTGGGTGAGGAGAGGAGGTGCTCACTCCCCGCATCTAGGGGTTTCCGGCACAAGGAGAGGAAATCCGGAGGTTTGGAGCGGCGGCGCGACAGATCTGGAAGGTTCCTGAGAAGAGGTGTGATCACCGGTCCTTTGTGGAGGTGGTGATGGATCAACGGTCGCCCAATCCCCTAGATTGGTGCGCGAACAAGAGGTAGGCAGCCGATTTGGGTGGGGGAGAATGAGGCCAGGCCTGAGGGTTGGATTCCGCCAAGCAAGGAGGTGATCAGGGGAAGTTTTGGGCGGCGATTCGAGCAGGCAAAGCGGAGTTTGGGGGCAGAATGAAGACGAGCTTCGTGGGCAACTCCTTACCATAAATAGCGACCTCCTCCCCCCTCCTCCTCCCATGGTAGCTCGCCCTGCTGAGCGCAGAGGAAGAGATCCAAGAGATCAAGAGCAAGGAGGCAGAATCAAGTGCTTCAAGTGTGGACGTGAAGGTCACCATCAGGCAACCTGTGCTAATCCTCCTCTGTGTTACTCTTGCCACAGCTCTGGTCACATTGCTTCTAACTGCCTATGAGTTTGTCTAAAAGAGGTGTAAGTTGTGTGGTTTTGGCATACCAGGTCAGGGGTTCTATAGTCTTCATGTAGATGCTACTGAGACTAGTGGTACTAGAACCCAGTGGGTGTTGCTACGGTTCCCAAAATTATCAATGAGCTGAAAAAATCTTTCTTGGGCCTTCAGTGGGATTGGAAAGTAAAGCAGCTAAGTGATAAAGAGTTCTTGATTTCTTTCCCATCTGAAGATGTCAGGAGCAAGATCTCTACTTGTAAGAGCTTTGATTTTGATACTAGTTCCATTAAGGCTAGTGTTGTTGAGACAGGAATGACTGAGGAGGCAATTGATGAGTTGGCCGTTGTATGGTAAAAATCTATGGAATACCTAAGTTAGCAAGAGCTGAAGAGTCGGTGAAGGCAATAGTTGAGTAGATTGGAGAGTTTGAAGCAATTGATCACAATAGCTTGAGAAGAAATGAGCCAGTTAGGGTGAGAGTAGCTTGTAAGGACCCAAGGGAACTCCACTTTGCCATTCATGTATATCAACAAAGTTGGATACATGATCAGATGGGAACCTGAGGGTTATCCACCTTATGAAGACAAACACGATCTTCTGATGGTGGGGATGATGATGGGGGCAAAGATGATACCAATGATGATATGAATTTGGATGAAGATCCCAGAGGAAAATGTCCAAATAGAGGCAGACAATCTCAAGAGAAAAGAGTGATAAGAAGAGTTCTTTTGGAGCCCACTCTGCTCCCCCCACATACAAAGGAAAGGTGCAACAACGGGATTACTCCTGCTAGACCAGTGAAGAAGATTGCCTCCAAGAAACAATCTCTATTGTCCCCTAAAGAGTTTTGCCTGAAGAGAATGCTCTGGTACTTTGGGAAGAAGAATAAATTGAATGTTCAGTTGGAACAAGAGTTATAGGAACTAGAGATTTCCACTAAGTGGGCAACTATCTCAAGTCAGAGAGGGACCTGCTAGAGTTGAGTTTTCTGAAGATTCTTGTGGAAGTCACCATGAAGAGTTAGAGATGTGTGATATACCTTCTCTATCTGACATAGTTAGACTGAAAGAGGAAGAGGAGGTTGATGAGGATGATAGTTTCAAGGAGGTGTCAAATAAGAAAAAAGGGAAGAAAGGGGGTGAACCTCTAGAATGAGCTTGAGAACAGAGACCTGGCGGCCATCCCTATCCCTAAGAGAGCTGAGATCCTGACCCAGAAGAAGAACTTGGAGTCACAGGTAATTCCAACCCCTTTGCTATTTTTCAATTAATTGATAATGAAGACTTGCTTAAGATTGCCTCTGCTTCCCATATTTCTCTTGGTAAGAATAGAGATGAAATAGATAGAAACATAGTGTTGGCAACTTTTTGTGACAAGTCGACAAGCAAGATCGCAACACCTAAACGCTTTGCGGTGATATGGAGTCGCCAACCACCTCGATCTAGCCAAAGGGCCAAATCAAGATGGGTTTTGCAAAATGAAAAGCTAAATCGGCTAGTGGAGCCGATTTAGAGATCAAAATCAGCCTCTAGGCCGATTTAGATCGATATGAGGATAACTACCGACATGGGCAAAACGGAAGGTTTTCAGGACAAACCTACAAAGAGCTGTCGCACTCTCGCAGCGGCGGCGGACGGTTTACGGCGCAAACCGACAAAGATGGACTAAAACTAGGGTAAAATAGAAAATAGTAAAAGAACGATTCAAGTAAATTGTATTCGGGGGTTTTACAATGAACCGGCCTTGTCCCTTAAATAGGGGTTGGTCTTGCCCTCTACAGGCCCTTCTCCACGTCCAACTCGGGATAGAGACCAAAGGAAACACGAAACATGTCTTCCCGAGCAAGGAAACCCGAGACCCGACGAAAACAGACTCGGACTCGGACCCTGACGGTCTGACCGCCCACATACCTGCGGTCAGACCGGCCCTACTAGCCCGGTCAGACCGCCCACACACCTATGGTCTGACCGACCCTATGAAGGAAACCGTCACTTTCCAAACTTGGCAATTTTTCCCTATTCGTCCATAGGTGCCAAATTTGGGTGTAAACACATAGATTCTATTAAGGCCAAGGAATTAGTTCAGGCCAAACTTTCTGAGTTGAGATGGAAACAGGAAAAAGAAAGAGTTGACGCCCAGAGAGTTATAGATGATTGCTAGATGTGTATCGATCAGGATGAGACTGTAGTAGTCCCTGATGGAGATGAGAATAATGGCTTTTCTAGCCCGAGCTTAAGAGGAGATGGGGTTCTAAGACAAAAAAGAAAAAATGAGATGTCTCTTTTGGAATGTGAAGGGCTTGGGAAATAAAGCTTAAAGGGGTCAGTTAATGCTGTGTATTCAAGAAACTAAGAAAGAGACCTTCTCTACTAGAGAGTTGAATTCTTTCCAGGGTAATAAGAGCTTCATGTGGTCTCGGAAAGCAGCTAGAGGTGCTTCAGGTGGGATTCTTATAGGAGTTAATTCAGATCTAATGGAGATTTTGGAGAACCATGTGGGTGCTTTTTTCTTGAGCTGTGCTATCAGGAACAAAGTGGACAATTTCTGTTGGGGGTTTATAGGGTTTATGGCCCTGTAACTAATTCCCTGAGACCCCTCTTTTTAGATGATCTTAGATGGCACTTACAGTTTCAGCACATCCCTTTCATTGTTGGAGGGGACTTTAATATGTATAGATTTGCTTATGAAAAGTCTAATAGTAACTTAGATATTAGATCCATAGGTCATTTCAATGACTTTATTACTGAGTTTGATTTGAGAGATCTTTATAGAAGTGGACTTAGGTTTACTTGGACTAACAAGCAAGATTCCCCTACCCAAGAGGTGCTAGATAGAGTCTTGGTGAGTGATTCCTGGGAGGACAAATTCCCTGATTCTACTCTCTCCTCTATTCTCAAGTTGGTTCTGATCATACCCCCCCCCCCCCCAACCCCCCCCCCCCCTCCCCCCCCCCCCCCCCCCGCCGCCGATCTTAGATACTGGTGAGAATCAGGTTAGAAGGAACACTTACTTTAGATTTGAATCAGCTTGGCTGCTCAAAGAGAGCTTTAGAGAGTTAGTTAGTCAGAAGCTGTTTCCCAGAGATGATAGCTATATTTTGAATTATTGGAATAGAAAACAATCTGATTTGAGGAGATTTCTGAAAGGCTGGGGTTTTAACCAAAACAGAGAAAACATTTTGACTAAACAAAATCTCCAGAGTTTGCTAAAGGACCTAGACATTCAGGATGATGAGAGACCCTTGACTGTGGAAGAATGGGAAAAGATATAGCCCGGAAGTAGATCTTAAACACATTTATGAGATGGAGGAGCTATTCTGGCATAAGAAATGTGGGGATCAAGAACTGCTCCAAGGAGACACAAACACTGAATTTTTCACATAATGGCTAATGGCAGAAAAAGGAGATGCACAATTACTACTCTAGAATTAATGGCCAGATGGTACCTGAGAAAGAGATCTTGACCTCACATATCCTTGACTACTATAAAACTTTGTTCAGAGCTGATGACCCACCTTCTATTCACCTTAGCCCTCAAATTTGGTCCCAGTTGTTGCCTGACTGATCAAAGATGTCACATTATAAGACCTTTCTCTATAGATGAGCTTGACAAGGTCCTAAAGGAAGCTAAACCTAATACTTCTCCTGGTCCTGATGGCTTTAATGTCCACTTTTATAGAGCTTTTTGGCCTAAAATTAGGAATGATCTGTTTGAGATGTTGCTAATGCTGTTTGAGAACAAGCTGGACTTAAAGAGATTAAATTTTGGAGTTATTTCTCTCATCCCTAAAACTAGCGATCCTACCAACATCAAGCAATTCAGACCCATCTGTGTCTTAAATGATTGTTTTAAGTTCCTGAGTAACGTGGTCACCAACAGACTTACTGAGGTAGCTCATTCAGTTATCTCTCCTACTTAGACTGCTTTCATTCCTGAGAGATTTATTTTGGAAGGATGTGTTATTATTCATGAGGTCCTCCATGAGCTGAAACAAAAGAATAAAAGGGGTGATTCTGAAGATTGATTTCGAAAAGGCTTATGATAGAGTGAGCTGGCCCTTTCTTTTGAGGTTCTAGAGAGAAAAGGTTTTCCCCATAAGTGGATTGACTGGATTAGAACTTGTGTAGTGGGAGGGAAAGTTTGCATTAACATTAATGGGGAGAGGAGTGAATTTTTTAGGACATATAGGGGCCTTAGACAGGGTGATCCTCTCTCCCCACTTCTCTTTAACCTAGTTAGTGATGTTTTGGCTGCTTCTTTAGACGGGGCAAAAAATGCAGGGCTCATGTCAAGTTTCATGCCAGATCTTTTTCCTAGGGGCCTAACCCACCTCCAATATGTTGATGACACTGTCATCTTTATCCCTTTTGAGATAGAACATATTACAATAACAAAATTCATTCTCTATTGTTTTGAAGATATGGCCGGCATGAAGGTCAACTATCACAAGAGTGAGGTGTTTACTGTGTGGGTTTAGATGACAATGAAACTTTTAGAGTTGCTCAGATGTTGAACTGTCCCATTGGAAAATTCCCTATGAAATACTTGGGCTTACCCATTAGCCCAGACAAAATCCTTAAACATGAGTTATCTTTTCTAGCTCGAAAGATGGAAAAGAAATTAGGGGTTTAGTCAGGCAACACCCTTTCACATGCTGGTAGAGCTGTCCACATTAATGCTTGTCTATCTTCCATTCCTTCCTATGCTATGGGCTTTTACCAATTGTATGAGGGGATCCATCAGAATTTTGACTCCATTAGAGGTAGATATTATTGGGCAGGGAATAAGCAAGGAAGGAAATATCACATGGTTAAGTGGTCTGACCTTGCTTTTCCTAAAGAGTTTGGGGACTGGGCCTTACTGAGACCAGAACTTTGAATGCTGCTCTCCTAGCTAAGTGGATTTTTAAGATTGAATCCTCTGATGAGAGTTTATGTGTGGAGTTGCTCAGGAGAAAGTACTTGAACTTAGGTGGTGTCTTTCAGTGCTCCCCGAATAGAGTTTCTCAATTTTGGTCAGGAATTCTCAAACAAGAAAGTGGCTTAACTTGGGTTCAGAATGGTTGGGGGGGGAGGGTACTCACATTTTCTTTTGGCTGGATGTATGGCAGGGTGATTGTCCTTTGAAGGTCATCTTCGCTGAGCTTTTTAGAATCTGCAACCAACAAGATGTTGATTGCAGCCCTGAAACACTTGGGAATTGATGGCCTCACCTTTAGGAGATCTTTTGGCCCTACAGAACTGGATCAATGGTACCAAGTAAAGCTGATCATTGAGAACCTGACCTTGTCCTCTTCCCCTGATACCTTGAGATGGTGTTTGAACTCCAACAAGAAATATACCACAAAATCCCTGTACAGAACTATTTTGTTCAGAGGTGCCATTGATGAGAGGTTACAGTTTGTCTAGAGTTGCCCTTGTCCTATGAAGCTAAAACATTTTCTTTTGGCTAGCCCTGAGAGACAAAATTCAATCCTGTGAGCAATTGAAACTTAAAGGGTGGGTTGGGTCTGAAAACTGCTTGCTCTGTGATAACAGGGAAACTACTGACCATATCATCTTTGACTGCCCTATGGCCATCTTTGTTTGGTGCATCTGTAGAGACGCTCTGGGTTGGGAGGCTTGTCCTGGAGGTTTTGATGATTTCTTTAGGTTGGTAGGCCAGGTTTCGAAAGCGAGGCTCAGAGTTACGACGGCTCTCCTCGCTTCCATTTGTTGGGTTCTTTGGAATACTAGGAATGATATGATTTTCAGGTCGAAGATTGTTTACTCACCTCTGCATCTCTCTTTTCAAATTGTTTCCTATCTCATGCAGTGGAAGGTTTTAGGGCGCGCTGATGAGTTAGCAATTCTGGAGACTCTGATCGAGAAGATAAGAATGATGAATACAAGATCTGGGAATGGAAGAGGAGGAATAGGCTCTCTCGTGTTGTGGCTGTTTTTGTCTCTTGCTTTTGTCCTCCTAGCTGTGTTAAACTTGCAGTTGTTAGTCAGAGTACTGCTTTGGTAGTTTTTGTACTTTTCTTTTGTTGAGGCTAAGCCCTCTCTATGCAGTAAACACTTATTTGGGGTCTCCCAGGAACCCCTCCCCCTGGGCTTTCAATAGAAGCCGGGCGTTTTGGCCTCTCTCTATAAAAAAAAAAGTTAATGGAATATCATTCCGGTCTTTGCGCACAGAGTTACAGCCAATTATCAAACAATTGCCCAAAAGTGTTCTCCCAACTGTGAGTTCACAAGCACACACTGAAAATCGTTGCTGTTAGGAGATCTGTGGGCGCTTGTGCAGTTGGTTTGTGCTTGTGTGCATTTTTTCCATTAATAAAAAAGGACACAATTACCTCTTAGGTTTCATATATTAGAGAAAGGAGAAAGGCGCACTTACTTTGACGGAGGTGCCAGTTCATTGTTGTTGCTCTCCCTCCCTGATATCTCTCTCGTCGCCGATCTGAAAACTCCAGCATTTGATCCACTGCATATGTAGATATACACCTTTAGTGTCGAGTGAGCGAGCATGGAGCCACAGCTGGCGATCACGATGGAGTTGGATAGCACCGATACCTCGATGGAGTTGGGTCGTAGCAGCGATCCCAACATCTCCCTGCAGTCACGGAGGCACAGCTACCTGGAGGAGATCCGGAGCTTGCCGGTCGTCTCGGCCGGCGGGTCGTCGTCGTCGTCTCGGTCGGCGAGATCCAGTAGTTACTACAGCAGCAGTAAGTCAAGCGGTGGCTCTCGTCATCGCTACGTCCCTTACTCCAGCTCTTCCCGGAGGTTGGTAAGACTTGAAGACAAAGGCCCTCGCGATATTGCGCGGCGGATGGTCCGCGACGGCTTCATGGGCTGGTCGGGAGTTCGGCCGGGCGCCCATATCTGCGCTGGACAGGTGGTTCTCCGAGCTCGACGTCGGATTTGTGCTCCCGTTAGCGCTGGAGAAGGAGAAGGGCGAGTTGGCCTTGGATCAGTTCTACAATCTTGCCGTGCAGAGGTGGGCGCGAGGAATCACTGTGATGGCCGAAGCGCTCAGCGCCACGCAGCGCTACCTCCAGGAAGAGGGTTCAACCGTCGAAGGTCCTGCGGTCTTCCTGGAACTTCCGACCGCCCAAGTCGACCGGGACGACCTTCGACTGGTGCGGTTCGTTGAGGCGACCGTCTGCAAGATGCTTGCCTTTGCCGATGCTCTCGCTGCTTATCACACTTGGCATCCAATGGACAAGTTCTCGGGCCTCATGGACGTGCGCATCTCTATCTCCGAAGTCTCACGAATCGTCATGCTCACTTTGAAAAATGAGTCTCTCTGGTTACCAGATTCAGAAGAAATGCAAAGCCTAATCAACAAGATCGGTAATGTTTTCATACACACAAAGGATAACTTGGATAAGCCACAAAGACGATAACAGACGACGCTAAAGCTGTTACTCCTGTCTTAAGTAGCATGTATTCCTGGGAAACTTTTCCGCAGAGTGCAGAAATCCACGAGGCTACTCATTAATTATGGACTACGCAAGATTATTTTTGCTATATAAAATCGAGCTGGATAGCACACTACAATGTTGGCCTTATATGAACGCAGTTAGCGACATCGTTGAGTATATGATCATCAATTTAATAGATCATCTGGAGAAGAAATCAGAGTCGTTCTCAGACCCTAGCCTGAGGTACTTGTTCTTGCTTAACAATTCCTACTTCATACAAGATCAGATTTACAATAACTTCTTCATGCGAGATCGCTTTCATGCAAAATCAATGACCAGTTATAGCCTTCCATCGGACAAATATCGCTACTACCAAAATTGTTATCTCGATGTCTCCTGGGATCCCATGCTATCTTGCCTACACGGTAAGATGCCACTGTGGTTCTCTAAACCCTCGCAGCTGGCAAGATTTGAAACGGAATTTCAGACAACATGCAGGCATCAGAAGCTATGGAAGGTCCCGAACCCGAAGCTCAGGCAGAGCCTGCGAGAAGCTATCATTGACAAGGTAATTCTGGTCCTACTGGATACAAAAAGTACCTGGAGGCCCATCCGGAGCAGGAAAAATGCAGCAGTGACCCACAGGACATGGAAGACATGGTGACGAGCTTTTTGAAGGATGAAGGATTGTTCCAGCTTCAGAATGACTTGGCCATGCAGAAAGTAAAATATTAAAGCAGCTACCAAGATAAGAGGCTAAGGTTAAACGGGTTCACTCCATACCTTTTTTTTTACTATATTTTTATGTTCTCCTCATTCTACTTTTCTTTAGAAAATCATTCTACCATGTTGCGAATAAAAATGTACTAGACAGTTTCTTTGTGCTAGATCAGTTGGCAGATAAGAATGCATGCTTCCTCTTGTATTAGTACTCCTTTCTTTGCTTCTTTCCCATATGGCTGACTCTCTCAGGCCTCAGGGGCTCTGACAGCTGGGGAGACAGAGATACACATATATCTAGTTCATGTTCAGCGTGATGTTTATCTAGCTTTTTTTTTTACCAAGATGTTTATCTAGTTTGGTTTGCTTACGTAGCAAAACTTAGTAATTGCATTTTTTTTTTAAGATAGCAAAACAAAAACTCCACAAAAGTGCTACCCTGCAAAAATCTGGCAAGTTCATAGATCCGTCTTCATCTCTATTCTACCAAAATTCTGGCAAGTTCTTAAGTACTAGACATCTCCACCTCTATTCTACCAAAATTTAACAATCCGAAAAGTTTCTGATGCTAATGATGTATCAGGATAGTTATTAGACATGAAATCAGAAAACTGCAAAGTAGCATGAATTATTATGACAGATTGGAAGTTACCTTTAAGGCTAACATATCCTCTAAAAGTTCCTTCCTCCCTTTGCATGGATAGGATCACTCAAATCAACGAGTCTGCAGATTACAACCACGAATACTTATCTAAATAATATTACTTTCAACTGAAATTGCTTAACTCAAATCAACGAGTCTGCAGATTACAACCACGAATACTTATCTAAAATAATATTACTTTCAACTGAAATTGCTTAATGAAAAGCACTCATCTGTCAATCAAACATATGCTGGTAAGATGGAATTTGTCTACACTACTAGATATATCACATTTCTTATGAAATTGCACAAAACCAAATACAGCACCATATCTAAAAAAATTCATAAGTAGGCAACTAAAAATTGCTACCGGTACCAGATTACACAACAGAGTTTGCATTTTGCAAACAATAGGGAATACAACATAGTGAGCAAGACTGTATCTAACACTGTGCAAATATATTGTGCGTTCTATTTCATGAAGGAGGTACTATCTCAGGAAAATAGACCCATTGTGTGTTTATAGTTGCAATAAGACAGTTCTTTCGTAAGAGACTGGAAGTGGGTGTGGTGTAAAAGAAAATATATACAAAAAAAAAAATGAGCTACCAAAATTGAGATGGACATTGTGCAATATATCAGACGGATAGATTCTGAAATTGAAATTGAAGATATAACACAATGAAGGAGTACAGGTAGTGGCTTTCCATTGTTTCTATTCCCATCTAAAGTGCTGACATCGCAGGTAAACAATTACCTCATGAGAAAACCCAACCTAGGGTAGGGAAAGAAGGATGCTGTCTTCACCATCCTCACTAAGTAATGCTGATATTGCAGGTGAATAATTACCTCATGAGCAAATACTAGCCTAGGGTACGGAGATGTAGATGCTTTTCTTCACCATCCTCGCCAAGTTCTGTAAAATGTAGAGTTGAAAGAGACAAGAAAAATCACCAATAGTCTGCGCATGAACATTTTCCATCCTTGAAGTGATGAAATCGGTTGGTATCTCTAACATATATCTCCCTCCCCTCGAAAGATGATATGAACTTCATTGCTTCATGGCAGTCACCACAAATCCGGAGATTCTTTATCACCCGAAGGGGTGTTCCTCGGCTCGTGCTTATAAGGCCTAGAGCAACAGCCAGCTTCTCACTGTGCACAGAAAGGATATCATATTTATCTTGCTCTTCCACATCATGCAGGACATAGTCTGTGCTGGGTGCAAAGCCCAGCCTCCTCATCTCAATAGTGAGCTGCTTTAGCTTCTCAGTTATTGCAGCCATCATGGGGTGTGAGCTATCACCAGCCAACAACATGTGTACCTTGTTCTTGATCTCTATCCAACTACAGCCTTTTTCTTTCTTCAACCCTACATTCTTCATCATATCCCTCACCCTATTGACCCCATCCCACATTTTCTTGGATGCATAAATGTTGGAAAGCAGGACATAATTACCAGCATTAGCTGGCTCTAGTTGAAATAGATTTTCTGCTGCAACCTCAGCAAGGACCACATTTCCATGAACCCTGCAAGAGCCCAGCAATGACCCCCAAATACAACCGTCTGGCTCAAACGGCATCTGATTTATGATATCATACGCATCATCAAGCTTACCAGCCCGACCAAGCAGAGTAACCATACATGCGTAGTGCTCCATCCTCGGAGAAATTCCATGCTTGTGCTGCACTTCATTGAAGTAGCGACGCCCCTCCTCTGTCCAGCCAGCTTGGCCACAGGCACCAAGGACACAAGTGAAGGTGACTAGGTCAGGCTTCTCTTCGGAACTTTGCATGGATCGGAACAACTGAACAGCATTCTCAGCATCTCCATGCATAGCATAGCCACCAATCATTGCATTCCATGAAACCACATTCCTAGATGGCATTGCTTCAAAGATCATCCTTGCATCCCTGACCCTGCCACACTTAGCGTACATGTCCACCAAAGCACTCACATAAAGATCTTTCTTTCCATGTACTTGTTTGTAAAGTGGCTCCATTGTCCATAAAGTTAAGCTTGCTTGTATGATTCTTACAACACTAGTAATATGCCCGTGCTAAACGCTACGGAGCAATTTTATTTTATCTTCAAAAACTTTTAAAATTTCATGTTAGCAAAAAATATTTTTATATGATATGTGCAATTGAGTTTCAATTCAATTCATATTGTACATTAAATATATTTAACGCAAAGTACAAAAATATGATATTGCATGGACACAATAAATCTTGATAATAATTAATTATATATAATCACTTCAGTATACAATATAAAGGGAAATATACATTTAAAAAATATGTTAAAAAGTATAGATTATTCCATTAATTTGTTGCGGGCATAAACAAGTAAAAAATAAAGTAGGTAAATAACTATCCTAATATTTAGCATTTGCAATACACTTAAGAAATTCTCCTGCACCGCTAGTAGCATGCTCGTACTAACGCTACGGTGACATTTAATAATATACGTGCACGTTCTATTTTTGCAAGCAACATATAGTAACAAATCTCTACTTATATATCTCTCTTATCTACTATTATAAAAATTATATATATCTCTCTTCTCTACTATTATAAAAATTGAATATGTTTCTGAATTTTGGTATGTCATCCGTGTTTGAATCGGCTTTAATTTTATATTTTGGTTTTAATCTCTACTATTATCTTTACCTATTAAAAATGTTGCAGATGATTACATACTCAACTAAATTTCGTCCGTGCCTCTCTACTGACAACACAAACTAAAATAAACCGGACTATGATTGACTGTGTTCGCTACTCCAGTTTCCCATGCACAGTAAACACGAAAAAACGGAGCAGTCCATTAGCACGTGATTAATTAAGTATTTACTATTTTTAAAAAAATAGATTAATTTGATTTTTTAAGCAACTTTCGTATAGAAACTTTTTATAGAAAATGCACGTTTAGTAGTTTGAAAAGCGTGTGCGCGGAAAACGAAGAAGATGGGTTGGGAAAAAGGGTTTGCAAACACACCCCGTTCGGACTCAAAAAAGAAAAGGCCAATCAAGAAAACACTAGTGACTCTACTAATGAACCGTGACTAATTAACCTATCAACACTGTAATTGAACCAACATATCTTATAACTACCTCAAAAATTTGTAACTTTCAGTTCTTCACATCAATTTTTCGTCCGTGAGTCCAATCGAACGATGGCCTCCGTTTCCATACACACGAGTAACTCATCACGTAAGATGGATAAAATACAAATTCAAAGATAGATACAAAATTCAATCAGATAATCCAGAAAAGAGAAAAAGAACAGGAAAAATAATAAAAAAAACGCACAAACCTTATCTTAATTTTATTCTAAATGCTACCTCTGTTTTTAATAGATGACGCCATTGACTTTTTCTCACATGTTTGACCATTCGTCTTATTCAAAAAATTACGTAATTATAATTTATTTTGTTATGAGTGTTTTATCACTCATAGTACTTGAAGTGTGATTTATATCTTATACATTTGCATAAAATTTTGAATAAGACGATGGTCAAACATGTGAGAAAAAATCAACGGCGTCATCTATTAAAAAACGGAGGGAGTATGAAACAATACCAACAAAATTTCGGTATTTCTGAGGTGAAAGTGTGACATTCTATCAAAGTCTCCAGCACTAAGTGCACTTCTATGAAAGTACCACATCCAAAATGAGCATGCTAGGCTTGAATATACCAATTTCCCCGTTGGTAAGAACATTCCCAGTAGTCTGGGTATAGTCACAAATTCAGTGCGCCTAGCTATGATGCTTTGAACATCCTGGACACAATACGATCAAGCACATTTTGAAACTATGCAAGAAGGCAATAAACAACCATTTATCACCTACAATTAGAATCCTGTCTATAGGTGCTATGAAGGTGAAGCAAACCAGCCCTTCACCTACAATTAGAAAAAGATATAGTAAGAAAAAAAATCTTGAGTACCAGGAATAAATTTAAACAAGAAAACCAAGACTAAGGCTTAATACATGTCAAATTTATTCTAAATGAAGGGACTCTGCAGCTGAATCTAATATCAGTGAAATTACTTATCCTTGCCAATCATTGCCTAAAATAATCCAATCTTCTTATTGTATTTCTATGTCAAGAAAACAACAACAAAAAATTCACTTGAAGGCCTCTCCAACCCTCCTCACAATTTACTGATAAGGGCACATCTTGAGAAACATAAATATTACAGATATGTTAGTTGCTAACTTAAGACCCACAGCTCAAGTTTTGGGATCTCCAGAGTAATTATGCTGTCTCTTGGAATGAAACATCCGAGGTAGATAAATAAGCTCTTTACATGATAAAGAAGCAACAAGAAACTGAATAATACTTGGATATAATGTGTTTCCGAAAAACCTACCCAACTCTTCAGCCTGAATGAAAAGCATGAATTGATGATGATTACTAATGTAATTTATGAACTTTGTCCATGTTGTATCTAAATAAACAAAAAACACATTATTGAATATTGAGAGAGGAGAGTTTTTAGTCTAAACTCCAGCATGGACCAAAGGTTTTTATACTAAAAATCCAGCATGAATAAACTCATGTTTTTTGGTAGTAAGGATAACCTGACCTGATCAGTCAGCTACCTTGTGGAGCAGATGACTACTGCTCTTGGTCTCCCTGGCTTCGATGACATATCCAAATATTGCTTCATCATGAGGCAATAGCTACAGAAATGAATGACGGTGCAATAAAACAAATAAGTACCAATAATTCTGCATAACATATTTGGGGTGCTACAGACATATCAAAGCAGTATTCAACTACTGACAGATTCAAAACTCACGCATATGCTCAGCTCTGCAACCAGGCCAATCGAATTATATTTGCTAAAACCTCAACACAAGTGATACCACATGATTGCATGAATCCTTACATCCAAGTAAAGGAAATGCAGTACTAACATCACGATTTCAGCCGCTAATTTATTATACTGTAAAGCTTACTAATCAGTAACTAAAGAATGCACAGTTAATCATCCCTGAACAGAGCCAAGTGCATCTTAACAGCAGATGCGTAATTTATTATACTGTAAAGCTTACTAATCAGTAACTAAAGAATGCACAGTTAATCATCCCTGAACAGAGCCAAGTGCATCTTAAACAGCAGATGCGCACGTATCATCGAGCTAAGATCCTACATATGTCAAAATTAACCAAAATCCACACCGCCTAGTTTCGAACTAAGCAATAGGGAGATTTTGTAGACTGATGCAAGCAAATCCCAATTCACAAGTAAACAACAGTAACTTCAATTTTTTATCATGCACTCAACATTTGCTACAGGTGGCTACATCGATCTTAAAGTAACATCATGAAGAATTTAATTATTGTGCTAACAAGTAGCATCTTATTTGGGATGTAATTGCACTCCTGCCGGATCCAATGCACGACGTCCAGCCATTAATCCTTTGCAAAGCCCAAACAAGCAGCATCAGGCAGGAATCTAGAGGCAGACCATTAGCAAAATAGCAACAAGAACAGCAAAGCAGTGAGGAAGGAGGGGTGCTAGTGAATAGTGATACATTGTTCCAGGAGGCCTCCGAGTCGTAGTGCCGGACGAGCTTGGAGTGGCCGGTGCCTTTTTCTGCTGGTGTGCCTACGCGCGCAACTATTTCGATAATGGCTTGGCCTTCCTCATCTCGGTCGACAGCGGCGGTGCGGGATTCTTGAGGAGGCCGGCGAAGACGTCGACGACGAACGAAGAGATGGAAACGCGTCACGTCGCGCATCGATGGCGAGGAGTCACGGTGGCGGCGTGATCCTTGGCGGCACGAGAGAGTCATCGGCGGCGTCGACCTGACGGTGGTCGGCGGAGCAGTGGAGGGGGCGCGGGGCCAATGCGCGGTCAGGGGCGGATGGGCGCAGAGGCAGATCCGCAGATGGAGGCACGGTGCGCAGAGAATCCTTGAGGGCGAGGGGTGGCGTGATTGACAGAGAAGTGGGGGATGGGGTCCATACGGAGGTTGAGGGGGTGCGTGGTATAATGTGATCCGTTGGATTGGATGATTCTGGCCGTTGGATTGATGATGAATGAGTAATGTAGGTGTAAGAGTGGGTTGGTGAATTATAGGGTAGATGAATAGCATGGTGACAGTGATCAGCCTTTTTTTCATTTCTCCTGTAGTCCTGTTGAGCTCGACATTGCTGTCATCAGTCCAATTCTCTGTACCTTTTTTTATGCTTTACTGTCGGCATTAAGCTACCATAGTCCTGCTATGTCATATCTTTGTAAAATAAACTTATCTATGGGCCAACATTGTTCTCCTCCTAATGTGCTGTCATTTTCTGTATGCTATTCTATATTGGAAGCTTTCTGTTGTTGTGATCACCTGTAAAAACTTATCAGAGGCTTGTTTCTGGATGCTGCAACAGCTGTTCTTTGGCTGCCGTGTCTGTCTGTCTTTTTTTTTGTGTGTGTGTTCTTTGGCATTGATTTTAATCTTTTCTTGGGGTCACAATGCTCATCATTTTCTCCTCTCAGGTCATGGAGCTAATATTATTAGGTAAAGATCAAATGGTACAGTGCATGCAGTTACCATCTTCATTTCTTAAATTTGTGGATAAATCAGATTTGGAACCTGGGAACCTAGTTTGTGGTTGTACTCAGTGTTCTAGGTGTTAATGTCACTTGCTAATCACTAGAATTTAAATGCGTGGAGTACATTGGCAACTACTATATATGCTTGTAATATTGTTTGGGGGCACAGATTGACTTACCACATGCGAATGTCAACTGCTACATTGAATAGCAGTGTTACTATCGTTTTAAAAGCTTGGCAGTATTTTCATTTTCTTTATTTAATGAACTATTTTCTTAATTTTGGTTTTCTTCTGTACATGCCATTGTAGAAATTAGTTATCAGCTTTTCTTTTTTTTTTGAAATTTCAGATTATTTTGTGTGATTTTGTAATTTGATTCTATTCCTAAGTTGAGATGTGCTATCTATGCTCGTTTTTGCTCAGTTTTTATTCAAAGAGATGCATTTTCCCTGCTTTCCCTGCTTTTCCCCGTTTTTCCCCATCCGAATAGCATGGGGTTTAACACCCAACGTGGAAGTGGATTGGGTGGTGGGAGGGGATCCACCCAATCCTGGACTGGTGGTGTTTCCCCCTAGGGAAGCCTCCCCACGTGCCGAACGAGGCCTTAAGGGGTGGAAAATCGTATCCCAAACCCATTATCCAAACACAGCCGAGCTCGAGTGAGCGAGCATGAAGCTGGAGCCACAGCTGGCGATCACGATGGAGTTGGATAGCACCGATGCCTCGATGGAGTTGGGTCGTAGCAGCGATCCTAACATTTCCCTGCAGTCACGGAGACACAGCTACCTGCAGGAGATCCGGAGCTTGGCCGTCGACTCGGCCGGCGGGTGGTCGCCGTCGTCGTCGTCTCGGTCGGCGAGATCCAGTAGTTACTACAGCAGCAGTAAGTCAAGCAGCTCTCGTCATCGCTACGCCCCTTACTCCATCTCATCTTCCCGGAGGTTGGCAAGACTTGAAGACAAAGGCCCTCGCGATATTGCGCGGCGGATGGTCCGCGACGGCTTCATGGGCAAGCTGATCGGGGAGTTCGGCCGGGCGCCCAGACCTGCTCTGGAGAGGTGGTTCTCCGAGCTCGACGTCGGCTGGGTACTCCGGTCTGGAGAAGGAGAAGAGCGAGCTGGCCTTGGATAAGCTGTACGATCTACCGTGCAGAGGTGGACACGAGGATTCACCGTGATGGCCGAAGCGCTCAGCGCCACGCAGCCATCTCCAGGAAGAGGGCCGTTCGACCGCCCAAGTCGACCGGGACGACGACCTTCGACTGGTGCGGTTCGTTGAGCGACCGTCTGCAAGATGCTTGCCTTTGCCAATTCCCTAGTCGCCGTGGCCGATAAAACATGGAATCCAATGAACAAGTTCTCGGGGCCTCATGAACGTGCGCAGCTGCATCCCCCACGCGTCAGAAATCGTCATGCCCTCCTTGAAGAAGGAGACCCTCTGGCTACCAGATTCGGACGAAATGCAAGGCCTGCTCAACAAGACCAGCAATATTTTCTCGACTGCAAATGATAATTTGGGTCAGGCCATACAAAAGATGGCAAACGATGCTGAAGCTGTTACTCCTGTCTTGATTGGCATGCATTCCTGGGAAACTTTCCCGCAGAGTGCAGAAATCCACCAGGCTACTCACTTAATTATGGGCTATGCAAGACTATTTTGGGGACACATTGACGAGCTCAACTCTATACTAGGCCAATGTTGGCCTCATCGCATCCTAAAATGCGACATCATTGAGCAAATGATCAGCAACTTGGAATAGATCATCTGGAGAAGAAATCAGAGTCGTTCTCAGACACTAAGGCCTGAGGTACTAGATTCTTTGCTAACAATTCCTACTTCATAGCAATAGTCAGTACTCCCGGAAATCCGGGCTAAATAATTAACATTGTCGTTTTGGAGAAAACAAGGGGAGGTCAAACTTTAGAATCTTTGATCATGAATCATTTTTAAAATATATATCTTTTAAATATAGTGACTACATGTATAGATTGGTCTTAAAAAGTACTTTAATAAGATCATATATTTGTTAACACTTTTTTACATATTATAATAGAAAACAATGGTCAAAGTTGTTTTTTGAAGACCGTGTCCTTGTCCAAAACGACAAGTATATCAACACGGAGGGAGTATCTTGCAATCACCGGTTACAGCCTTCCATCTGACTCGAAAATAGGGATCAAATATTGCGACTACCAAAATTGCTATCTCAATGTCTCCTGGGATACAGTGCTATCTTGCCTGCACATTAAGATGCCAACGCTCTGGTTTTCTAAACCCTCGCAGCTAGCAAGATTCAAATCGGAATTTCAGAGAACATGCAGACATCAGAAGCTATGGAAGGTTCCGAACCCTGAGCTCAGGAGGAGCCTGCGAAAAGCTATCATTGACAAGGTTATTACTGGTCCTACTGGATACAGAACATACCTGGAGGCCCATCCGGAGCTGGAGAAATGCGGCAGTAATCAACAGGACATGGAAGACATGGTGAACGAGCTTTTTGAAGGATGAAGGATTATTCCAGCTTCATATTGGCATGCCCATTTATATATAGAGTATAAATTTTAAAGCAGCTACGAGGAGAAGAGGCCAAGGCTAAACAAGTTCAGTCGATGCTCGTTTTTACTGTACTTTGATATTCTCCTCGTTCTATCCCTTTTTTAAGATATCCTCAATATTACCTTACTGCAAATAAAATGTATTGGACGGCTTCTTTGTGCCACATCTATCGGCAGATAAAGATACATGCTTCCTCTTGTATTACTCCTTTCTTTGATTCTTTCCCATATGGCTGACTCGGCCAGGCCTTAGGGGCTCTGACAGCTGGGGAGGCAGAGATATATACAGACCCAGTTCAATAGTTCATGTTCAGCGTGATGTTTATCTGGTTTGGTTTGTTTACCTAGCAAAAATTTAGTAAAATGCAAAAAAGTTGTTACATAACAAAACAAAAAAACTCCATGAAAGCTCTACTCAGCAAAAATTATGGCAAGTTCATGTATCCATCTCAAATAAGTACAATTTTAGCACTAGACATCTTCATCTCTATCCTACCAAAATTTACCAATCCCAAGGTTTTTGCTCTGCCAACTTTTGGTAGGGCATAGAACCAAACAAAAACACAGAGCTAGCTCTCTGCCTCTCCCAGAGACAAGAGAACAAGAAGATGCAAGTACTTCGTCAATGGAAAAGGGTTATGAAAATATCTGAAACCATCGAGCATCTGTAGTAAAATATTATTATTGTGTCAACGTATATCAGGCTCTTCAATAGTCTAGCCTTTCTAGTATTAAACAGAGATTCTGATTAGAGTGATGTCTCAGGATAGTTATTAGACATGAAATCAGAAAACTGCAAAGTAGCATGAATTATTATGACAGATTGACAGGAAAGTACCTTTAAGGCTTTAGCTTTTCTTCACCTGTAAATTCTTCTTTATTTACCATATCCTCTGTTTACATGTATACGGTCACTTAAATCACAAGGTCTGCAGATCACAACCATGAATACTTTTCATATAAAATAATATTACTTTCAACTGAAATTGCTTAATGAAAAGAACTTATTCTGTCCATCAAACATATGCAGGTAAGATGGGGATTGTCTACTATATAAATATATCATGTTTCTTACGAAAATTGCACAAACCAAATAACAATTCATAAGTAGGCAACTAAAAGTTGCTACCAATACCAGATTACAAAACAGAGTTTGCATTTTGCAAGGGATAGGAATTACAACACAGTGATATAGACTACATCTGACACTATGCAAATATATTATGCGTTCTATTTCCTACAGGAAGTACTAACTCAGGAAAATGACCCATTGGGTATTTATGGTTGCAATAAGACAGATCTTTCATAAGAGACTAGAAGCTGGTGTGGTCTAAAAGAAAAATATAAAAAACAATGAGCTACCAAAACTGACATGATGGAGATTGTGCGATATATCAGATTGATAAATTCTGAAATTGCAACCAAAGTACAATAAAGGATTTTATGTATTCTTTGTTGGTCAATAGAACGTAGGAGTTCCTTTGTTTCTTTTACATGTTAAATTGCTGACATCGCAGGTAAACAATTACCTCATGAATAGATACCTAGTGTAGAACAGGAGAGTTGAAGGTCCTTCGGGAAGCCCCGCTTTCAAACCTTGGGTGTGTTATGTCATTACCTTCAGTCCTGGATGTTTGTGTTTTGGTGATTGGGGCAAGTCATGCCATTCCTGATACTAAGTCCCGGTTATGCTTTAAGGTGACACAGTAGTCCTGTGTCTTAGTTTCAGGTTATGGCAGGAAAGGGGTGGGATGGAACCCTCATAATGCCAGAAAACTGTGATAGCTGTGCTGTCTGTTATCATGTACTGGTTTAAAGGTCGTGTTGTAATGTAAAGACTATCCCATTTCTGGTAATGAAACATGGGCTTTCAGCCCTTGCTCAATAATAACAATAATAATAATAACAATAATAATAATTATTATTATTATTATTATAAATAAATCACTAAGTAATGCAGATATTGCTGATAAGTAATTATCTCATGAGGAAATATTAACCTAGGGTACAGAGACGTAGATGCTTTTCTACACCATCCTTGCCAAGTTCTGTAAAATGTAGAGTCGAACAAGACAAGAAAAATCACCAATAGTCTGTGCATGAACATTTTCCATCCTTGAAGTGATGAAATCGGTTGGTGTCTCTAACATATATCTCCCTCCTCTCGAAAGATGATATGAACTTCATTGCTTCATGGCAGTCACCACAAATCCGAAGATTCTTTATCACCCGAAGGGGTGTTCCATGACTTGTGCTTATAAGGCCCAATGCTACAGCCAACTTCTCACTGTGCACAGAAAGGATATCATCCTTTTCTTGCTCTTCCACATCATGTAGGACATAATCTGTACTTGGTGCAAAGCCTAGCCTCCTCATCTCCATAGTAAGGTGTTTTAGCTTCTCAGTTATTGCAGCCATCATGGGGTGTGAACTATCGCCAGCCAACAACATGTGTACCTTGTTCTTGATCTCTATCCAACTACAGCCTTTTCTTTCTTCAACCCTACAGTCTTCATCATATCCCTCAGCCTATTGACCCCTCCCACATTTTCTTGGATGCATAAATGTTGGAAAGCAGGACATAATTACCAGCATTTTCTGGCTCTAGTTGAAATAGATTTTCCTGCTGCAACCTCAGCAAGGACCACATTTCCATGAACCCTGCAAGAGCCCAGCAATGACCCCCCAAATACAACCATCTGGCTCAAACTGGCATCTGATTTATGATATCATACGCATCATCAAGCTTACCAGCCCGACAAGCAGAGTAACCATACATGCGTAATGCTCCATCCTCGGAGAATTCCATGCTTGTGCTGCATTTCATTAAAGTAGCTACGCCCCTCCTCTGTCCAGCCAGCTTGGCTGCAGGCACCAAGGACACAAGTGAAGGTGACTAGGTCAGGCCTTCTCTTTGGAACTTTGCATGGATCGGAACAACAGCACAGCATTCTCAGCCTCTCCATGCATAGCATAGCCACCAATCATTGCATTCCATGAAACCACATTCCTATATGGCATTGCTTCAAAGATCATCCTTGCATCCCTGACCCTGCCACACTTGGCGTACATGTCCACCAAAGCACTCCCCACATAAATGTCATGATGAAAGCCCTTCCTAAGAGAAAAACAGTGTGCAGAACGACCATGCATCAGAGCTGCAATATTTGCAAAAGCTGGCAGCACGCACGGTATTGTAACTGAATTTGGCTCGATTCCTTCTGACTGCATCTCCCTGAAAAGATCAACGGCTTCCAGATCCCTTCCATTCTGCACACAGCAAGCTACAATCGAGGTCCAGGAAACAACATTCAACTCAACCCTTCTGCCAACAAACTCCCTGAACAACCTCAAAGCCTCAGAGACTTGAGCATTCCGTGACAGCCCCGGCGACGAGGGCATTGCAAGACGCAACGTCCATATGGCTGGACTCATCAAACACCTGGACGATCTCATCAGCTCGTCCGCACTTGCCGTACATGTCGATGAGCGCAGTGGCCACACAAGCATCCAATCTGCACCCGGCCTTCACCGCATACCCATGCAGCTGCTCGCCAACCGAGATATCCCTGACATCCCCAACCGCAGATAGCGCACATGAGACCCCAGTGGCGTCCGGCAAGGACCCTTCCCCGTGCATCCTCACAAGCGCCAGGACCGCGTCCCGTGCACGCCCGCTCCGGTTCAGCCCGGAGACAACCCCGTTCCAGGTGATCACGTTCGGCTCGACGCCATCGCTCCGCATCCGCTCGAGGAGCCCCCACGATCCCTCGGCGTCCCCGCGAGAGGCGTGCGCGGCAATGAGCGCGCTCCAGCCCACGACGGTCCTGTGCGGCATTCCGTCGAGCACGCTGCGTGCGTCGGCCGTGGCGCTGAAGCGGAGGTAAGCATGGGAGCAACGAGGACGAGACGAAGGGATCCCGCGAGACGCCCGCGACAGCGGGCCGCCGCGTGCAGGGCGCGGGCGAGGCGCAGCGCCGGGCATGACTTGAGCGCGGAGGGGAGGAGGCGCGGGTCCGGCGGGAAGGAGACGTGGCGTAGGAAGTTGAGGACGGAGCTGGAGCTGGAGCTGGACATCGGCTCGGCGGCGCCGGGCCGTCTCGCATCTCCTCCGCTCGATCGTCGGCGACGATCCAACCGCTTGTGATGGTGAGCTCGAGAAGCCACGTACGGAACGAGAGGAGAATGGCGCCGGCTCGGGAGTCGGGAGAGGACGGCTGCGCCACCGAGCCGGAAAGCAGCAGCCGGGGGATGCCGTGGAGGAGCGAAATGAGAGGCGGTGGTGGCGGATGAGATGACCGGTGGAGGCGTCAGGCGGCGGAGGATTCGCCGGAGCAGGCGGCGGAGGTATGGATGGATGGGTGGGAAGACCAACGAGAGCGAAAATCAAATGGATTTGGGATGACCTGCAGTTTCAAACATTCTGTAGCGACTGCAGGCGATAGCAGAGCAGGCCATCCAATTCCTTGATGAACGGACCAGATCCCCCCAGCTAAAAGTAGAAAACAATGAGGGGGTGGTTAGATCAAATATCCATGCATTGGATTGTTCAAAAAAAAAATAAAGTATCCGTGCATTGGATTGTAAGGAAGGGAGTGGTTAGATCAGGGTGTAAAGTTTTAGTATGTTACATCGGGTATTATATAAGGTGTATGTTAACAGTGAAATTTGGTAAGCCCAAAGTTACCATCGGTTTAGAGTCAGTAACGGCTTCAAAGTTCTAGAATCAGCCGATGGGAGTCAAGTCGCCACGATGTCGTGTTTTTGGTGGAGTCGGATCAATCAAAGTAAGCTTATCTAGAAGAGTCCGAGTTTTAGAAGGATGTGACAGTTTATCTATTAATTAGGCATAGTTTGTTAGTTTCCTTTTATCTTTAGGAAAGTGTGTTTAGTGTCCGATAAGGACTTTATCTTTTCCTTTTAGTTTCTTCCTTGTCCGACATGGACTAATATCTCCTTATGGGTATAAATATGTATACCCGGGGTCATTGTAATCTATCAATCTATCGATCAACAATACTCTCGGCGCATCGCCACCCTCTTCCCTGAGGTTTTTACTTATCTTCCGGCAAAATTCGGGCATCTGACGCGGGGCTGCATCGGCTTTCGATCTCCAGCGAAGGGGTAAGTCCTACGTTCTGTCGGGCCCTGGTGAATCTGTCGGCTACGTTGGTGTTGTTCAAGGCTGCATCGATTCGATCTCTTGGATCGCTCTGGTTTGGTTGATATATTTGCCTACCTGATATCTCAATTCTATCTCTAATTGCATTGTGTTTAAAGACGCATCGGTTTAGTTGGGACTGTCTCGGTTAGGTCTGATCTCCTGTCTTAGCCGATATATCTCTACAATCATGATGCTGTTCTAAATAGATTTGTTATATCCATCACATTAGACAGATTTATCGGCTCATCGAGTATTAAATTATCATATATAATCTCGTGCTGTATCGGTTAGGTTCGACCTACTAGATTGTTGTTGATAATATAAGTCTTGTTAAGCCGATAGGTTCATGCTAATGTTTTATAGGGGTGCTAGCCGATAAGTTATCTGGACGTTGCATCGGCTCATAAGGATTACATATATATACAAGTTGGATTTAGCCGATGACAACAAAGGTTTCACTGTTTAATCTAATCTGTGGATTTTATGGCATCGGACCTCCAGCCGATGTATGCTTTAACCTTCGAATCGATGCTTATTTATCATATTATTGCTAGCTGATTGGTTTCTATTGGATTATATTGTTATTTTATTACACCATCATCAGCCGATTGCCTTTATATCATTATTTACATCAAGTATCAGAATCTACGTTGGACATATAGCCGATAGCTCAAAACCCTATCGCTATCAGCTGGTATCGGCATCAGCTATTATCAACTATCGGCTGTAACTACTCCATCGGCTTGTCAGCCGATCGGCTGTTTTATCTGTTGTTTACATATCTTGTCAGTTGCAGGATCAAACTGACTGGCACGCTCGCACCTCACCAATCTTTGGACCTGCACTGGAGCTAAGCAGATCTCCTAGGCCGGCGTGTTCGATTTTTTCGTCAACAGTGTCGCATAGGGTACTTGGCACTAATAAAAAAAAAAGAGTAAATTGCATCCTGAACTAGTTCTTCTTTACCATTGTTACATTATGGACCAGGTGTTAGCTCATCTTTTCACTTTGGGGCAGGTATTATTGCTAAAATTTCACCAACCGCTAGTAGACCACATGTCAGTGCCTCAGTGCGTAAGCTAGTCTCTCGTCTCTCTCAACCATCCCTCCTCTGGCTGCCGCTGCTTGCTTTGGACATGTGACAAGTCCTCTTCCCCGTCAGAGCACAGCAAACAATGGATCTCCTCCATGGTGGAGCTTGCCAACGATTCTTCACCACAATCGCAGCAGATCACCTGAATCAACTTGAGCAGAGTGCTACACCAATGTGGCCAGAGGTTGAGTTTGAGGGAGCACTGGGCCGTTGCTGGTGGAGCTCAAGCGCACGGCTGATGCCGATGAAGGTCAAGCTCAAACTTGACCTCAAGTGCAGACGGGAGCTGGAGGAGATCAAGCACATATATAGCGATGCCTGGTAGAAGTCAAGCGCTGCAACGGGCTCAAGCAAGAGCTGGCGACCGTGAAGATCTAGGGACGTGGGTGGAACTACCCATTGCCAGCTCTAACACGCGGTGGCGACGGTGGAGCTCGAGGTCTAGCGTGGGATGCGGGTGCCAGGGGCTTTCTCACCAGCAACAACTTGCTCAAGCCGCGTAGGTGCGGGTATTTCTCCAAATCAAGTATAGCTCAACTGAGAAGACGAAAGGAGATGAGAGTTGGAGAAGAAGACCGGTCCATTGTGCAACTATCGTAATGTTAGCCGGTTCACTATGAAAAGGTTGATTCATCCCTAGTCCAATCTATAAACTAGGTAAAAATTATTAGCCCAATATGCAATTTGCTCTAAAAAAGTTACATATAAACCACGAGATGAATTTATTAAGCCTAATTAATCCGTCATTAGAAAATGCTTACTAGAGCACTACATTGTTAAATCATGGAGCAATTAGGCTTAAAAGATTCGTCTCACAAATTAGTCGCAATATGTGTAATTAGTTATTTTTTAAGCCTATATTTAATACTTCATGCAGGTGTTTAAACGTTCGATGTGACAGGGCGAAAAATTTTAGGATGGGATTTAAACATGGCCGAAGTAAACAAAGTTAGTGCAACATTTTCATACAGTAAGAATAGACTAAATTACCTCAAAAAATCAGACGTTTCACACGCTTTGACCTTTTTAAGTCAAGTTTGTTTATGTAAAAATATATCAATATTTAAAATATCAAATTAGTTTTTAAAATTTAGCATTGAATACATTTTGATAGCTTCTTAGTTTTATGTTAAAAATATCAGTATATTTTTCTATAAATTCGATCAAAGCTAAAAAAGTTTGACTTAAAAATATTCAAAGCGATTTATAATATGAAATCGTGGTAGTATATTTTTGTTTATGTGTGTTCCAATATGATGCAATTTCTCTAGTGGCTTCAATGCTTCATGCATACATCCTCTCTTTAATCGCTGAGCAATTTTCCAGTCACGATGAACGAACCGGTCGTAGTAGCATGCTACTTGTATGAGATAGCATTCATCTCTTTTACATACCAAAGACCTTATTCATGCTTCACATTTCATAACTATATAATCATCAATCCATGCTTCTGCGCAAAGGAGACACTGCCAGCCAACAACATATGTTCCTGCTCCGCATTTGATAACTAGAATCAATCAATGCTTCAGTGCAGAAGGATGCTCTGCATTTGATAACTAGAATCAATCAATGCTTCAGTGCAGAAGGAGACCACAACTAGACAAGAGCATACACTCTCTTGTTTGTCTTACACCGATCAACTAGTTTATCCTCATCCAGAAAACAACCCATGCTCTATGCATATAGCTGAGATATTGTAGGAAACCATTTTACATCTTACGTCTTGTTTCCATCTTGGACAAAATATAGTATCTGATTTCAAACAAAATAATTGTGTTGTATATTGATCATCATGTGCAACTTCAAAACTTCTTATCACAACAACCGGCTATGAACAGATACTATATGTGTGAGTCAACCTGATTAATCTGTATCATTTATAGAAAAGAAGATAGGAATTACAATGCTTATTTTGTTTTCTCATTAGTCTTAACGATCATGTATATGAAACTCTAATTAATTTGAGTAAGCTTAAAATTGAGTCCTTGTCCATTAAAAAATTTACGAAAGTTTTCAAATTGAGCCATCGTCCTTATCAAAATGTTTCACACTTGTAAAAAAACGATTTGCGGCTGGATGATCCGCTACACCCAGATGTTTGTGAAATCAATATTTTTCTATACATTTAGCGCAACCACATGCAAAAACGAGATTTCCGTATGCAGTCACCTATGCCGATCGCATGTGAATTTTCAGCAACAAAAATATAAAAATTCCAAAAGAACAAATTCGGCTGAAACCCTAGCTTCTAAAGGCGTCATCATCGAAGCCACCACCGTCATCGTCGTCGTTGTAGCCGTCACCGTTGCGGCCATTTGCTCCCGCTGCCAGTGCTCCCACAGTGCCCGGTCAGACTACGTGGGTCTGCTCCTGCGAGCGTCGGAGGTGGATTTACGCAGCCCGAGGCCACCACTGCTGCTCCCGTCATCCTCGGATTGGGAAAATCTATTGCTTCTGTGGGCGCCAGCAGCAGATCCACCTAGTCTGAGGCCGCCACCTAGGGGTGAAAACGATACAGAAACAGACGGAAACCATCTTTATCGTTTTCGTTTTCATATTTTTTTCGGAATCAGAATCGGAAACCCCGGATACGAAAACGGAATCGAATATTATCGAAACCAAAAACGGAGCAAAAACGAACCGGCACGAATACGGTAACGAAAATTTATTGGAATAAAAAAAACCCCTCAAACTGATAAATCCAATTGAATAAATTATCTATATTTAAAAAAGTAATATTGTTGATAAATCCCAATGTAGGAAAAAAAATATTCTCATTTAATTTTAGATTTGCATAACAAATATTTTTTAAAAAAATAACAGCCAAACAATATGGTATTTACTATTTAGTGCTTAAAAAAAGAATCCAAGGTATTTCAGTCACAAAATTTCTGGTAATTCCGAGAAAATTTCCGGAAAGTTTCCGACCGATTCCAAGTTCCGACGGAAACTGCCCTTATCATTTCCGATTCCGTTTCCGAGAAAATATTTCCGAATTCGTTTCCGTTTCCGAAAAATTCCGACCGACAGATTCCGTTTTTGAAAATAGGTCCGGAATTCGGAAAGTTTCCATACCGTTTTCACCCCTACCGCCACCGCCCGAGGCTACTCCTGCCTCTCTGAGGCCGCCAGATCCGTGCACCAGCACCGCCCGCCCCTAAGGCCACCGTCTCCACGCGCCGGGAAGTGTGGAAGGAAGAGGAGGGGGAAGTGGAGAAAGGAGAAGGAAAGTGAGAGGAGGAGGAGAAAGTGGAGAAGGAAATGGATAGAGGAGAAGAGAAGGGGAGAAATAAAAAGGGGAGAGGAGGAAAAGGGGAAGGCGGAGAGGCCAAATGCACGGATGAAAAAGAGTTAAGTGGAGGGGTAGCTGACTAGCTGTTGCGTGAATTGTAGGCGAATGAGAGAAATGTCCGTATGGGAAAATTGATTTTCACATGCGGTCCTATTAAGAGACCCGCCTACAAAAATAGCCTATTATCACAGGTGTGGCCTCTTCATGGGTAAAAATGTATTTTTCCACATGCAACCCTTGAACCACTCCTGGAGGAGTGATTTTTACATGAGGGGCAGTTATGTCCCACCTGAAACCTAGAGGGATCTCATTCAGAAAAATTAAATCTATAGTAGTGTCATATCAATCGCGGATGCATGATTTTAAGACTAGTCACTTAACAATAACAAGTGTTGTGCCCCTAATGTTTAGTGGGATAGAGTTAGGGGATTTGAGATAGTTGGCTACTGGGTTAGAAGTGATGTACTATACATACACACAATTTTGCTGATATACATATATGCGTTAGAGACATTGACGCCGATCGAGTTAGATGCCCATTTTTTTAATGCTTTTTAATCTATTTGTAAAATAAGTTTTGTAAAAAGAGCTAAATGTAAAAAATCCAGCATGTATTACGAATTCTTCATGAGCCCTTGCCTTTATGTTGAATAAGTATTTAAGAATAGAAAAGTATACCAGATTGTTATTACTCATGTTAAAGTTTTCATAAAAGATTTCTTCATTAAAAAATGGAATTAGCAGAAAAAATACCAGATTAATTTTAACAGGTTTGTTGTTAAGAAATTCCATAGGCATAAATTTTGACTACTTTGAGTTTTGAGGATTGAAAGAAAAGAAAAGTTTAATCTGCAGCATACATAACGGAGACATTTTCTGTAAGAGCATCACCAACAGTATCCCTATATTTCATCCCCAAAATATTTTTTAGGGGAATGCCAAACAAAGTTTAAGGTGTAAAAATAGTGATCCCTCCAAAAGATTAGCTAAAATTGACTTCCTAAAAACTAAAAGTGGACCCACACAAAACTACCAATAGAAATTTGTTTCCCTTTCCTTGCTGCCAGAAATTTGATTTCGTGATCGTCGCTCCTCTCCACGCGATCCAGCGAGATCGATCCTTACGATGCTCTCCTTGGCTGGGCATCCCCCAGCATCCCTACCCTCCCTGTTCGTCGTTGAGCAATCTTCTTGTCCTGCCGCCTCTTATTCCTCTCCGAAGGAACAAGGAGAGATAGAGATGAGTTGTTGAAGCAACTTCATCCAAATGCTTGTCAAAATCTTTGCACGTATATTTCAACAGCAACAAGTAGCAGATTTAACGTGGATAATGTGGAATCAATTTGTACTCTAGTGAAACAAGAAGTCAAAATTCTGAATCTTGATTCTGAAGCTGAATTTTACTAAACTTGAAATCTCCTTTTTTTCCCATCCAACAATAATTGTGGGCAACAGAGTGCAGAACTTGGTAAACTATATAAACTACGATGAACTATTGCAACTTGCAACAATTTTCAATTTTCAGCAGCAGCCTTTCCAGCAACAACAATTTGTAGAAGCAACAGTTCCAGCAATTTTTAGTTTTCAGCATCAAACAGAAGCAGCAGCAACAAGCAACAGTTCGGGCAGCAAGTAGCAACCATCAACAAGTTAATCGATGTTGGGAGCTTCATAGTCGATGGGATCTAGTGCTCGGGAGATAGGCCATGGACGGCACCAGGCGGTTCACGCCGACGCACAGAATTGAGGCATCGCTGGTGCTTGGGGGAGCGGCGACGACTGTCCTCCACCAGGCTTCGATGGAAAGTGCTGCTGCCGCCGTACCATGCGCCGCCACCGGGAATGGGAAGAAAACCGACGCTAGGGAAGCATGGGGAAGACGACGGTGACGGCGAAACAGAACCGGCGGCGTATGAGGGCGAAAGGAAGCTATGCGGGAACATTTCGCCTACCGCGCGCGAAGGAGCGAAGTGGGATGGATTGGGAGCGGGACCTCATCCCCAGAAGTGGAGACCGAACAATCCGGGTTTGGGATTTTCATCCATTGGGAGCTTCGCTAGGGAATATGTTGGAGACAGTTTTTGAACGAAAATTCCCAAATTCCAGGATTGGGAATCATATACAGATACAGATACTGTTGGTGATGCTCTAATAAAGACGCCTACACATATAGACAGGTCTTCTAAAATCTAAACCACCGACCAGAAAAGCTTAAGAATATTTCACCATTCTCATGAAAAAGTATCGATAGTTTTCTTTTATATCTTTCCAATATGATGGCATAATTTATTATATATGCATCCATCTTTTCTTTAGAATCAAATCATTACCCTTCACGATGAATGAGCCGGCGGCTAGTAGGTATTCCCTCTGTCCTAAATTATAAGACCTATGCGGCTAGTAGGTATTCTCTCTGTCCTAAATTATAAGACCTATATTTTTTACACGGTATTCAATAACATAATTTGATCAGTATTTTATTTCATTATATGATCCTAATAAATATGAAATTAGCATCCCATGAAAGTACTTCAAAATATAAATATAGTGATATAACATGCATAATACTTAGTTTAGATATAATTAGTATGATTATTAGTCAAAAGCTACCGAGTTTGATTTTGCTAAAAAAGGGCACCCTAAAATTTGGGATGGATGGAGCAGTAAACATGCATGCTACATGCCTCTGCCGCATGCTACTATAGTGTGAACCTAGCATGCAACTCGTTTTATAGTTAGACTATTTTCCTACTCTATTTCATGAAACCAATACTTTATGCTTCTTATATATGTAAAGGAGACACAATAAACAAGGAAGATAATACCATAGATGTTGTAATGTATTTAGTTTAGTACATATATGCTCTTCAAAGGGTTTGAACATATTTGGACAGATTAGACACTGAATAAGATAGCTGAGATATTGGAGAAGACCATACTACATCTCGTTTGAGAAACGGAAACAATGTGTACTAGACTGATCCGATCATGTGTAGCTCGCTAGTAGAGACAAATCCATGTAAAATTAGGATGGGGATAGTCAAGCTATAAAATAGAATGGGGAGAGTCAAGCTATATATATATATTTATTGATTTTCATCATTTGTACCTCACTCGCAATAATTTGAAGAGAATCAAACTTGAAATGGAACCATCTCACACAAACTTATGATCGGAAGATACTCTTATTTGATAGAAAGTAGGTAGGTAAAAAAAACAATTTAGTTAAATATAAGCTTTATTGACATGAGAAACATCCATGATTTAGAATTCTAAATTCTGCAAAACAAACTAAATTTGTAGGATTCAGAATTCATGTTTGCAAAATTTTCAAATTGCATTTCAACTTTCAACAAAAATTTCTTGTTCAAAGTTTTGATGATTCAATATTCTGGATTAATGTCATAACAAATTACGATCTAACAGGCAAAAGAGCTTTTTTCGTCTCCCTGTATTGTTAAAAATACTTCCGCCATCAAAATATAAGTCTACGCTTTAATGTTGAAGTTGTCGACATGTTTCATGCTTTCATTTCACCAAGTTTTTTTTAAAAAAAAAGAATAGCCAAGCAAAAATCAATTTAAACATGAAAAAAAATACAGGTTTCAATAGTATATATAGCTTGCACTTCCATGGTTCATAAACAGCTAAACACCATTGCGATTTGCAAGCTTCAATTTCATAATTTTATTTTTTTGGCTTTTTGCTGGCCTTCATATGATCAGATTCATCGCATATGTGTCCATATATTTATATATTTATTTAAGACAGCATATAGTTTAGCATTCATATTCTGCAAGGCTCGATTTTTGCCCGTGGCTGCTTCACCGGCCGGCGCGCACGCCGCCGCCCGCCACCGCGCCCATAGGCGGCACCGGCTGCGGTATCGGCGGCAGCTGGCAGTAGCCGTACAGCGGCGGCTGCGGCGGCGGCGCAGCCCTGTACGCCGCCGCTGCCGCCGCCAGGTACGCCATCGTCGTGCCACCTGCTGCCGGCGCGGCGGGCTTGCAGCTGCAGGCGGCGGCGGCGGCCGCGGCGGGGTCAGGGTAGACGACGCCGCCGAGCTTGTAGGAGAGGTTGAGCACGCCATGGGTGGTCCTGCTCGAGCCGACCTTGCGGACCGGGTAGGACGCCACCGCGGCGGCGGTGGGCCCGTCCCCGGCGCCGGCGAGGACGTCCGGGAGCGGGACGAACACCTCCCCGACGTCGCGGTCGCCGCCGAGCCCGGCGCGCTCCGCGCGGAGGAGCACGCGGACCGCGCCGCTCCCGGCGCCCGACGCCGGGACGGCGAGGCGGACGGTGGCGTCCTTCCCCTTCCACGACGGGTTGCGGCCGCCGGCGCGGTCCGTGGCGATGCGCTGGCGCGCGCGCGGGTCGCCGGCGAGGTAGACCACCGCGTAGACCTCCATCTTGGAGACGAGGTTGACGCCCCTCAGGTCGCTCGCGGACAGCAGCGTCAGCTCCAGCGTCCTGCACGCCATCGCCATGGCCGGCGGCCGGCTTGGCTTCCGTCGATATCGAAGCTGCTCGACCTTGAACGCGCCATGATCGCGTATATATATATAGCGGTAATTAGAAGATGTTGAGTAGTGTATTAGTATTATCTAATTGTTTAGTGATGAAACACAAAAATTCCTTGCGCTAGTGGCAACGGCATCAATCCGGGCTCGTTGGAGCAGAGCCAATGCTTTTGCTTCGAGATGGAAGCAGATTCGAAGCTTGATTTGCCATTCTTTCCATATTTACTAAGATTTGATAAACTTCAGTGGACTGGGAACTTTTGCAGATCAGTTCAGTTTCTAACCTTGCGTAACTTTGTGAGTTTGTGTGAAGATACGTTCCGTTAATCCTAGTGAAATAGTACTAGATAAGATTCAACATTGTAACATTTCATTCCATTTTTAGTTTGGGATGCCCGAGAATGATTCACCAAGGTCCAAATTCAGTTGCCCATTGACTGCTAATTAGATCGTAAAAGTGCTAGAAGGTGGATAAACAACCACGCAAATAACTTTTGCGGCTAAGCTTTTTAGAGCAGGTACAATAGCAGGCTATTAGCCAGTTACAAACATATTTTAATAATATAAACGATGAGGGTATTCCCAACCCAATGACTAGAATGGTGTCCATAGTATTAAATAGGTTGTCAACTAGGACAAAAAATAATGTGGCAAGTGAATAAATGAAGAAAGAGAAGGAAACCATATCTTGCATGAGACATGGTTTCTACACAACATCCAAGACATCATGTGAGATAAGTAACATTAAATTGAAGTATGGAATAGTGGTGTTTGCATTGGAAGAGTAGTGCCTAGTACTAGTTTCTTGATGATGTGGAGTTTATGGAAACCATGTCTAGTGTTATGGGTTGGGACTGCCCTGAGAGAGAAAAGTAACGGGCTACAGTTTTACAGTCAGCTGCAGCACGGACAATGTGCGTATAACAGGTGGGACCATATATTAATAGTATAGTAAGCAACTATTGTATAAATTGACTATTAGATTGATTATAGATAAATTAGAGTTAATAGTGGGCTATACTATTAAACTTGCTCTTAGAAGATTGATTGACACCTCAATATAGCTGCGAACAAATACTCTTTAAGTCTGCACACAGCACACTAGGCTCATCAACAAATACTCTTTAAGTCTGCACACAGCACACTAGGCTCATCTTGAATTCTTGATCAGTATTGCATCGCTGTGGTGCCTTGTACCTAACCAACAGCTTAACGCCTGTCGTAACGGGAGAGTTGGGAATCAAAGATTAAGGTACTTTTCAATGAATTGTGTTTGATGAATGTTTCTTAAGCATGTAATTGGTCTTTAAAAAATCTTGCACAAAGGGAAGATCGGTTAGAAAACCATATAAAATTTTAAAAGCAAACTTGATTTCATTTGTTAGGTATGAAATAAAGAAATGGGCGAGGGAACATTTCTGACCTTTCACTCGTTGTATATTTCTTCATCGAGCTATAGTATTCCTTCCGTCTAAGTTTATTTTTTAATCACTACATTGAAGTTTATAAAAGTATGATAAATATATTAGGAGTAGATAAAGTGCTAAATAATTGCATTAGGTTTGATAAAGTGAGGGTACCTGTTCTTTTTTATTGGTATGTATGGAATGTTATAAAAATTAACTTATTTTAAGACAGAGTGAGTATAACAGTATGGGTATTTCTAGTAGCAAATATACACATTTTGACAATGTTATGTTTATTTTAAATGATTGATTTCGGCAGTGTTCATAGCTAAAACCATAATGTTATACAAGCAAATTTTGCCTCTCTCATTTGTTACATAGCCAAATTTTGACAGCCAACAAAGATTTGGATCGGTAGATAGATAAAATTGCCAAAGGTTTGACTTCAATACAAATAAAAAAATCACTGAAAATTACTGTTGAAGTAGCCAATCAATTGGTATGCCACAAATTGAGTTCCAAAAGAAAACCATCGTTTTTTCTTTTAAGAAAAAAAGGCATTGGAATCACATTTCTGGTTCTGGGCTACCAGGATGAAGATTAGGTTAAGGCATAAAAATTATTAGCACATAATTAATTAAGTTTTAATTATTATAAATTTAAAAATAATTATTTAATATTTTAAAGTAATTTGTACATAGAAAACTTTTGAGAGATGCTAGAGCACAGGATGCCGTTGAAACGGGACAACTTAATAAATCTAATTCCACATGTCGCACCAAACATACATAGAGTTCCCACATGCAAAACAAGCAAAGCAGTGTAGCCCCCAACTTTGTTGCTCGTGTGCAAGCGAAGCAGCAGCACTCATCGTCTTTTGCCCCATCGGCCACAATAATGGTAGGGGAAGAGGGAGCACGTTGAGAAGAGGAAGGAAGAAGGGGATAGGAGGAGACAACGGCAGATGGCTAATTGCCTGACCAGGTGGCGACGATGCTCTCCCCTTCCCTCTGCTTTGATATCTAGTACCTAAGTTTGGAGTACTGGTGCTTGGTACCTCAACAGTAGGGGTGGAGTTAGGGAGCGTGTAGAGGAGACAAAGGGAGAAGTGGAGAGGAGTTGCTAACGGTAGGTGGCTCGCCGACATCCAGACAATGGTTGCGCTTGCCTCTTCTCTATGCCTTGTACCTAGCATCTTGTACCAGACTTATGGGTATCAGTTGAAGATGAAGAGCACATTGCATATCTGCAAGCTACGTCAACGAGCTAGCGAGATGCACGATGGCTTCAAGCGATGCCCGCGTAACAACCTCAACGCCCTATGAAGCACTTTGCAATCACCCCTCATCTGCTTTGCCAACTCCTAAATTGCTCTCAATGCCAAGACCGACACATCCTTGTAGGTGCCGCGAACCTCGTTGTGCTCGGACTCGCACCCTTCTTTTCCTTCCTCTTCATTGACCTCGTCGTCGCCTCCCTCCTCACCGACTACTATGATTTCAACAGCTCCTAATAAACTCGGCGGCCTCTAGATGTGGTGTAGGGACGAATAAAGAGGGAGGAAGGAGGAAGACGATGATTGGGGAGTCGAGAAAGGGGGAGGAAGATAGAGTTTGGGTCGCCGTGCGATGATGGGTAAGGTGGGAGGAGGGGGAGAAGGGCGGCGTTTGAAGTGGTGGGGAAAAGCGGATGAATTACATCCTTTGCGTGACTTGAAGAAGACGAAACGATCTTATGGCATGAGAAAGACAAAGCGACGAAGAGTTTGGTGATCTGTTTTATTATCTATCTTTTGTTTTCTTAACAATACGGGATGCCGTGGTGTAGATTTTTATAAAAAGATTACATTAACACAATGTAAAACCGTTAAAAAAAATAGCAATGGATCCTTAATAAGAGAGTCTCATTGGTTGCCTATATTCTCTAATAAGGCAAAACAACTTATTAAGTAATAAAAGTTAATATATTGGGAATTTTTTTATAAACTCGTTCATAGCGACTTAAAAACCAATATTAAAATAAAATTACATTGAAAATATGTGAACATCACTTTCAAATAAGAATTCAAATTATAGCATTTGCTTTTAACTTATTAGGCTTATCGGGCCAGCTTGAAGAATAACCACCTCGGCCGTCTCCGTGGCGTGCCCCTTGTCCCTTGAACGAGGTCGTTCCCGCACAGCACGCAGCACGTACGCCGACGCCGGTGGCGCCCGCCCCGAGACGACCCGGCTCGGCGGAAGCTGCGGCGGCGACGTCCACCGGCGCGATGCGTGGATGGGATGTGCGTCGCTGGGTCGTCGTCTCGTCGACCCCGGTCCACGCACCGATCGAGGTCGAGGAGACTACCTCCGACCGACCGGAGTCCAACCCACAGCAGCTGGATCGCTCTCCACGTGGGGTCCTCTTCACCCGTCCGCTGTCTGTCTCTGCCTGCCCGCACGCCGATCGAGAAAAGCAGAGAAGAGGAAGCGATTCTCTGTAGCAGCCCCGCCCGCCCGCCCAAGTAAAAGAAAAGAAAAAAAGGAAAGCGCACGCGAATAATCCCATACTACCCACCACCACCGAGGCGGAGGAATATGCAAAGCGTGGCGCCGTGGTCCCACCCTGTCTGCGACCCGGACAGCGTGTCGTCGCTACTCACGCTCAGTAGGCCGCCCAAAGTGCACACCCGCTTTTGCAGATAACACCCTCATCTTGTGCCTATTTCTTCGGTACTGTATACTGTTTTTTAGGACTGCTTTTAAGACATCTCCAAATTCTAACCCACCCCTATTGTACTCTTTGCACCCTTTTTCCTTGTCGTTGCACATGCTTTCCCGGGAAATTTCTTTTTCTCTTGTGTCCTTTGTTTGTTTCTTTGTTTTCTCCTCCGTTTTTTTTCTCCCGTCAACGCGTTAAATTGTGCTGTAATATAATTTGTACCACCTCCGGTTTTCATACAAGGGGCGCACCACCAACCTGTTTGAATGTACTGTTCTACACCAACCCCTACTCCAAGTTCACTTGTCAATGGTGGTTGCAAGCACGGGAGACTGTAAGAACAATGCAGTCATGTAGATGTACCGCTCCGTCACTGATTTACCTTATTACATTGCTCTACGATTATCTTTTTTGGCTAATTATAAATTATTTCACACATAAAAAATATTGATTTTCCAAACATGCAAACGATTACGTTTTCAGGATTATATTTACAAACTTGGCAAACATTTGTTAGAAATACATTCCAACTTTATTGATCACTGTTTATTATAAATCAATTTTAGTAGTTGTGCACGACGTCTTTAATAGTCCATGCCTTACCATTTCAACGGAAAAAAAATTACCTTACAACGTCGTGTATAAAACCAAAACCAAAATACACCAAACTATGGCCTTGTTCTTTTCTAAAAAAAAGAGATAAACTTTGGGATAAAAGTGGCAAGTTTTTCAAGTTGCTAAATGGTGCGTTTCGTGCAAAAACTTTCTATATGAAAGTTGTTCTAAAATAATCCCTCCATTCCAAATTGATCTACAAATAGTTTTTTTAGGTTATTTCTAAATGATCTACAAATACATATTTGTGTTTATTTATTAAGTATATTCGTTATTTGTGCATTGGAGTAAATGGATATTGACACATGCATCCATGCACACAAGTATTTATAACCCACATGCAATATCTTGATTTGCTATTGGCTAGGAAATAGTGGGGATGGTGCATGCATCTAGTTTGTTGCTAGAGTAAATATAGTATGAGAGAGTTATTAGCTTTTTTTAGTCTTGGTGTACCTATATATGTAGATCAATTTGGAATGGAGAAAGTATAAGATTAATCATTTTTCAAGTCTGTAATAATTAAAACTCAATTAATCACACGTTATTACTACATCGTTTTGCGTGAGGCACTTAATTTTTATCAATAGGAGATTCAAACACCAGACTAAATAAGCCGCAGATAAATAGATTTTATACTATTTTTACTCAGGCATCACAACAGAGTACCAAGAAACCCTGGTCAACATATAGTACTGCTATCGTACTAACTATCATTAATGAAGGAAGAAGGAAAATAAAATCTAAGCTCAACTTGTAGTACTATTTTTTTTTCTCTAAATGTCCTAGAACTTTTATTTATAAATACCAAGGACCCATTAGGAATTTGAGCATATTAGATTGTTAATAGATTATTGCTATGGGTTAACTACTTAATTACAAAGATAAATAAAATATTTGAGAAATAAATTTTACATCAATTTAAACAGTATGGTAGAATATTTTTTTTGAGAAAAATACATTTTTAAATATATGAAAGTACTACTCACTCTATCTTATAATAATTTAATCTAATACGAGAATCATATTACTACAAATCTGAAAAGACAAGCATGCCAAGATTCGTAGTAGTACTATGTTGTGTCTCATAATTTTTAAAGGGATTACTATTAGTTTGGTACTATCTCCATCCCATTTGATCATCCTCTAAGAAAAAGCATAAGTCCAAGGACACCAAAACATTTATCATTCTCAAATTAATTCTCATCAGATAATGTGTTGCATCGCTTTGTGACCGGTGAATTGCTCATGTTTTAAATATTGTTTATCATTACACCAATAGAAATTATACACCAATAAAAATTAATCTTGATTGGTTACATGCAACACATTCAATCATGCATATTACTGTTTTAAAAAAAAGCGAAATTCTTATTAGATAATACTTCATCCGTCCCAAAATATAGCAACCTAGGACTGGACGAGACATATTCTAGTCCAACGAATTTAGATAACCTTATCCAGATATTCCATCCAGAATTAGGTTGTTATATTCTGAGATGAAGGTAGTAGAAGACCTATAAATCTTAAGAGACGATCAAAATGGATGGGGGAGTGTAGTTTGCGACTCGGGAGCAGTAGTATTTTCCATTTATAAATAAGACTTGACCGTCAGCTGGGAGAAGACGGAAGAAGACAATGCAGATAGAGTTGGCACGAACTCCAACCCCCACAATGTTCCATGAACACTCCTGTCTCCACTCTCCACCACCCTCAAATCCCCAAACCCCATAGTAGGGACCAAAACGCAAAAAACCCCACCCACCCCAGTGACCCCATCACCACCTCCCCTAAACTGCCAAATCCCCAAACTCCAGGGTGCAACACGCAAAACCGCCACCCCTTCGCATTTCGGAAAAAAAAAGCCACCACCACCACCACCACCACCACGATGCACGCTTCGAGCGCCGCTTCGCTTCGCCCGGCTCCACTCTCCACTCCACTCTCTCTCCACTGCGTTTGTTTTTGCTCGCGAGAAAAACCCTGCGGAAAATCGAAAAATCTCGCCTCCCCTCTTCCTCCCCCTCCCACTCCCCACTCGCCGCCGAAGCTTCCGGTTGTTGTTCTTCCTCCTCGAACCCTCGGGAGAGATCGCGTGGTGAGCCCGCTCGAATCTTTTGGTATATCTTTGTTCCCGTTCTTTCCATCCATCCGTGCTTTCTTTTTTATTTACTTTCTCGCTTTTTTTCTTGCCGCTTTCCGTGTAATGCCGGTGCCATTTCCCGATCTGGGCTCCGTTCTTACCCGGTAGGGATTGGGGGAAGGGGAAGGGGTTAAGGTTAGGCGGCGGCGGCGGCGGCGGCGGCGGCGGTTGCGTGACGGTTTCTTGAGGGGGTTCTTGGTTCGGTTCGTGCTTATCTTTGGTGCGGGGTGAGACCGTGCGTGCGTGGATGTTTTCTTTTGCTTTTGAGAAAGCGAAAGTGTGTTTGCGAAAAGGGGGATAAAGCGACGAGCTTGCTGTGTGCGCGCATATGTAGCTGCTGGTTTCTTGCAAAGCGGAGGGGAATGCTGGGAGGGTTTTGCTCGATTTCTCGTTTCTTTGCTGGTTCAGATCTGATCTTGTTTTCATCTTTTTTTTTAAATGTGTTTGGAGTTGTTTGTGCTTGCTCACCTCTTCTGCACCGGCAATGGCAGGCTTGAGCATTCGTTTCTTGGTCGGCGGAGGAGGTGGTGGTGGTGGTTGGCTAGATCTCCGGCGCGAGATGGGCTGGATGTTGATGGGGACGTGCGGGCGTTGATGGCAGGTGAATCCCATGACGAATGTTTTTGCATTTGGTTTGGTCTCCCCTCTCCAGATGTAGATGGGGGTATATATGTTGTCTTGAGTTTTCTATTACTATATTGGAGCACGGTCAATAGGGGGAACATGCTTGTTCTTGCCGCCTGCGCTGGAAATGTTAATGCTTCTCTGTCCTTTCGAGATTATTATTATTCTTTAAAGTCGCCTACTTTGTAGTGCAAGAACTCATTTTTCACCTCTTGGTTTAGTGATTTACTGCCCTCAATGCGAATGGCAACCGTCCTTTGTTACTTTGAGCTAGTAAATGCGCGAGATTTACCTGGTTTGCCCATGATTGCTCCAGGTGTGGTGTTCCCATGATTGATGATGTGGAGATACTGAGATGGTTCGAGATGAAGAAAATGCTTGTGAGGTGCTCTGTTGAGAGAAACCTTATTACCTGATGACTTGTTAATTCGAAGGTGCCAGGTTCTTCCTGTTCATTTTGATATCGTTCGTCATTTTTGTTTCTGACAACCAACCATTTTAAAACTTGTTCTTATTTATGATGTTGCAGTTATTCTAGCACACTAGTTGCTGCTGGTTGGATCTTTTTCTTTTGTTGCTGAGTAGGACCGTAGAAGTTGGTTGGTTCAAGAATTTCGTTCAAGATGATGCAGAGGCCGTTCCGTCCGGAGGAGTACTCCTTGAAGGAGACTTCTCCTCACCTTGGTGGTGGAGCTGCTGGTGACAAGCTCACCACCACCTATGACTTGGTTGAGCAGATGCAGTATCTTTATGTCCGGGTAGTAAAAGCTAAGGACCTTCCAAGCAAGGACATCACTGGAAGCTGTGACCCATATGTTGAGGTGAAGCTTGGGAATTATAAGGGTACAACTCGGCATTTCGAGAAGAAGACTAATCCTGAGTGGAACCAGGTCTTTGCCTTTTCTAAGGAGCGCATTCAGTCATCAGTGGTTGAGATCATTGTCAAGGATAAGGACTTTGTCAAGGATGACTTCATCGGGCGGGTGTTGTTTGACCTGAATGAGGTCCCAAAGCGAGTGCCACCTGACAGCCCATTGGCTCCACAGTGGTATCGGTTGGAAGAGCGGAATGGACACAAGGTGAAGGGAGAGTTGATGTTGGCCGTTTGGATGGGTACTCAAGCAGATGAAGCATTCCCTGAAGCTTGGCACTCTGATGCAGCGTCGATCCCAGGAGATGGACTTGCAAGTATCAGATCAAAAGTTTACCTTACTCCAAAGCTTTGGTATCTGAGAGTCAATGTCATTGAGGCACAAGATCTTATACCAAATGACAGGACCAGGTTCCCTGACGTTTATGTCAAAGCCATGCTAGGTAACCAAGCTCTTAGAACCCGGGTATCACCAAGCCGGACGCTGAATCCAATGTGGAATGAGGATTTAATGTTTGTTGCTGCTGAACCATTCGAGGAACACCTGATTCTGAGTGTAGAAGATAGGATTGCCCCAGGGAAGGATGATGTACTTGGAAGGACAATCATTTCTCTGCAGCACGTACCTCGGAGGCTGGATCACAAGTTGCTGAACAGCCAGTGGTACAATCTTGAGAAGCATGTAATTGTGGATGGCGAGCAGAAGAAAGAGACCAAATTTTCAAGCCGGATTCACTTGAGAATATGCCTCGAAGGTGGATATCATGTCTTGGATGAGTCAACACATTACAGCAGTGATTTGAGGCCAACTGCTAAACAGTTATGGAAGCACAGCATTGGCATTCTTGAGTTGGGTATATTGACAGCACAGGGCCTGTTGCCAATGAAGACAAAGGATGGGCGTGGAACAACTGATGCTTATTGTGTTGCTAAGTATGGGCAGAAGTGGGTGCGGACAAGGACTATTATTGATAGTTTCACACCCAAGTGGAATGAACAGTACACTTGGGAGGTGTATGATCCCTGCACTGTGATCACTATTGGTGTATTTGACAATTGCCACTTGAATGGAGGGGAAAAAGCTAATGGTGCCCGGGATACCAGAATTGGGAAGGTCCGCATCCGCCTCTCAACGTTAGAAACCGATCGAGTCTATACTCATGCTTACCCTCTGATTGTTCTAACACCTGCTGGTGTTAAGAAAATGGGGGAGGTGCAGCTTGCTGTCAGGTTCACATGCTCATCACTGCTGAACATGATGCATCTGTATTCACAACCATTGCTGCCCAAGATGCACTATGTACACCCATTGTCCGTGATGCAGGTAGACAATCTAAGGCGCCAAGCCACCAACATTGTATCAACAAGGCTGAGCCGTGCAGAACCACCACTGCGGAAGGAAATAGTGGAGTACATGCTGGATGTTGACTCTCACATGTGGAGCATGCGGAAGAGCAAGGCAAACTTTTTCCGTATCATGGGTGTCCTAAGCCCTCTGATCGCGGTGGCCAAGTGGTTTGATCAGATCTGCCATTGGAGAAATCCGCTGACCACCATACTGATCCACATTCTCTTTGTGATTTTAGTCTTATATCCTGAGCTGATACTGCCAACAATCTTCCTCTACCTGTTCCTGATTGGAGTGTGGTACTACCGCTGGCGGCCAAGGCAGCCACCTCACATGGACACTCGCCTCTCACATGCGGAGAGTGCTCATCCTGATGAGCTTGATGAAGAGTTTGACACATTCCCTACTTCTCGTCCGCCTGACATTGTGAGGATGCGGTATGACCGGCTACGGAGTGTTGCTGGGAGGATACAGACCGTTGTCGGCGATCTCGCGACACAAGGAGAAAGGCTGCAGTCCCTGCTAAGCTGGAGAGACCCAAGAGCCACGGCGCTCTTTGTGACCTTCTGCTTTGTTGCTGCCATTGTCCTCTACGTGACTCCATTCCGTGTTGTGGTCTTCCTTGCAGGCCTGTACACCTTGAGACACCCAAGGTTCCGCCACAAGATGCCCTCTGTTCCTCTGAACTTCTTCAGGAGGCTCCCGGCAAGAACTGATAGCATGTTGTAAGCTCGACTGCCTCATGCTATGCTATCGAGCTGCCCAGGCGATGGCTGCAATGCATAAGAAATTGGAGAAACCTGAACTCTTATCTATTCTCTTTTTTGTAGTCTATCAGTTGCATGGTTATGTATGTCTTCAGGTGGTTTTGAACCTTTCATGTAACTACTGAACGCATTATGTGACTGGATTTGCATGTATGGTGCGTGCGGGGAATTTGTTCGTGGTCATCACCTGTCATCGGGAGGCTTACTGGGCATGTCATCTCATACATATTGCATTCTGTATAATTCCATCAGATATGTGCCCCTGAATTTAGGCTACTTGTGTTAAGGATGATGACTGACATTTGGGCTGCAGGAAGAAATTTGTGCTAATCTGGGCCCGGCAATTCTAAGTGCAGGCATTAACCCTGACCAATCTGTGGCCCATCCTGTTGAGTGATCTGTTGTTGTTTTGTGATTTCTGCTGATTGCCTTGGAGCCTGAACAATTTTTTTGGCAGCTTCATACTTATATGATGAGCAGGAATTCTTGAACTTCACATTCTGAGGTTCTGAGCTAAGTTTTATGTATCCATTTGCAATGAATCTGCTGTGCAACTGAGATTATTTTGGTAGGCATCCAGTCTATAAATGTTAATATTATACACTAATCGGCCAAGTAGTAAACGATTTTGTGCTTGCTAGAATTAGATCTGTTGCTGGTTTTCTTTCTGTTATTTCTTCAAGTTGGCAAATTTCACCTCATAGCAGCTGAGAGGACGAGTCTTTAGCTTGAGTATGTTAATCATCTCATTTATTTGCTTCGGTTTATGTTCATATGTGCATTGAAGTAATTCCTTAGCATTCATGTCTTACTGCACATTACATTTACATCCTTTCTGATGATATGCACATTACATTTAAGGCCTTGTTTATATTCTAACTTTTTTCTTCAAACTTCTAACTTTTTCGTCACATTGAACTTTTCTACACATGTAAACTTCCACCTTTTCTGTCACGTTCCAATTTATTCAAACTTCTAATTTTGACGTGTAATTAAACACAGCCTAAGTAGCATGAACTACAGATATAGTATGCACAGCTTTTCAACCCTTTCTGATGATAACAACTAAACATGCCCCTCATTTATTTTCCTGATAATGTCCAAATAAATGTATTACAGAGTTGGTTGGAATATATCAGGTCAATTTAGCAGTAGGATTGAGAAACACACGAATAAAAAAAATATATAGGAATTTAACATGAATACAAGTGTTAAACAAATGATTGGAATTACAGTTTGAATAGACAACAAGAAAAATATAAATTAGAGAAAAGAAAATAACTAAAAGAAAAGTTTTCATAAGGTTGGACCTCACGTTAATTTTTCTTCAAAAATCTTCTTGTCTTGAGCTATTTCAGAGGAATTTTATAGGATTGTTAGGGTCCCAATCCTTTCTTCAAAGGACTAAATAGAAAATTTTCATGGAAGACTTAAATCCTATAAATTTCATATGTTTTCCTACAAATCAAAGGGTTCCAAAATTTTGAGGATTTTGACAGTTACCAAACAACATTTGTAACAAATTCCCCTTGATCTATCTCCCATATGATCTTAACAAGTAATGATCACGTCTTGATATTAAGTTCACAGAATTAATTCTTCACTTCAACTAGCCTATGATGTCGCGTATTTGCGCGACTCTACACACCCTGTTATGTGATATATGTGAGAGTGCTAATTTATTTCTCTTGGGTTTCTTGTTGCTAGTAAAAGTTGGGTCAGGATGAATCATAGTATTACCTTGATACATTAAATGTCTTAATATTTTTTGCAAACTTTAATAGGTATGAGTCATCGTATATGTCTTTGCTATTGTATTACCCTTATCCTCCACTTATTTTCTATTGGTGCGTTCCCTTTGTGGATTATATTTTGTTGGTTTTTAAGGAATTAGTTTTATTTTTATTTTTAAATTTGTGTGAAAATCATTAGACCTATATTCAGAAGACTATGACCTCTTTATTGGAAGGAATGTGTGTCTCTAGCAATTTTTTCTGAAACACATTAACAACTAATTGTTAGAAACAAAATTAATTACATGAATATACATTTTGAATATGCACTAAATAGCTCAATCATGATTAATGAATATTTAGTTAAAGGATGAGGGTTTTTTTTTCTTCCGTTCTTTCTTTCCACTTATAGGAAAGCTTTGTCTCCGGAAGCCTCTTTAAATGTGTTTTTTTTACCATTCACTCTCTTTTGTCTTGTATTAAATCCAACAGTTAATATTTATCAGATGATGTGGATCATTCTCATTCCATTTTGGATTTCACTTTTCACTGGTTATGAGGTCACTGAAAATTCTGAACAGTGTCTAAGATTGTGCAATTACTTGCCACTTAATTAGTCCTCTTTGGGATGATATAGAGTATATTCAAATCTTTATTTTCTTTTAAAAAAAAGTTCATCTAGTTCTATAAAACAACAATTTTTTTTCTCTTGGTGCAATTGGTTGAGGCATTACGTCTGGTGGGCTTAGCTAGTAAAGCTTCTGGGCCATAAAATTCGGCGTGAAGTTTTCAGGATTTCCTGCATTATCAGGGTCCTGTTGCTCGGGGAGCTGGAGCCTGGAGCAACCATAGTTATATTAATGAAAAAAACAAAAGTAAGCCTAGCAGAGATAAAACACTAAAACTTGAAGAAATACTTATTTTAAAAGATTCTTCTTAAAAAAATCCAATGCCTAACACCAAAATCAATAAAACAAAAGGTGAGCTAAAAGAGAGAAAAAAAAAACCAAAATTTGAGTTAAGAACTATCTTTTAAATGGAATATATTGCGTGCCATACTAAAATCTATTACTATCACACTACAAGATATTGAAAATTAAACGTGAAAGAGTTAAAAGAGAAAGAAAATTAAATGCCATACAAAACCTAAGTAAAGTCTATTAGAAGACATTAGTATACTAAGCTATTGAATATAAAAGATGGAAAAGCTAAAAGAAGGAAAAAAAATACTGAAAATTGGAGATGTGTTTGGTCAAGAACTACTATCTTTTAAAAACTAAACTATTGTAATCCATAAAAGAGGATAAAAATGATGGGGATGTTAGGAGTTGAACCCAGACCTATATAACTTGAACAACCACTAGGACATACAAATCATTGTAATCCATAATATGTTTCACCTAAATATTTATCGGTATTTAGGTGAATACCCATGAATTATGAGAGATTAGTCTCTGCCGCCTATACACTTTACTCCTTAAATAATTATCAAAGGTACAAACGAGAAATATTTAAATCTCCTTATTTTTTAGAACACATGTTCTCTTTCGGGCAGTTTCACCCACTTTATGTGTTGGTACGTGTTTTTTTATTATATGGTCCCCTTTTCTCCTGTATATCTGCGATGCTTGGCACATCTTTTTTTAGCCCAGTTCGGACAATAACCTCTAAACAAACACTTTTTTTGTTATTATTATCATCATCAAATGGTGCCCAAATAAATAATATACTATTACATACTACTTCAAACAAACAGTATAACAATCATTAATTCTTTTTTCCTTCCCTCATTCTCTTTGCCTCATTGGTTGACATAATATTTCTGCCCTATCGATCAGTGATTTGGTTGTCCCCACTCCTAGTCCGAGTCATGGACTCATGGTTCCTGTGCTTTTGTCGGCGATCCTAACAAGCAACTCGGCGAGCTTAGCCGGGCTGGAGATCATGGCCATGTGGTCGGCGCCGGCGAAGTCCACCACCTCCACACCGGGGTTCTCCGCGACCATGCGGCGCTGGAACTCCACGGGGATGCCGCGGTCGTCCTCCACGACGACGAAGACGCGCCTCGTCGACCCGTACCTCTCCTTGGTCAGGAGGCCGGCGTCCCTCATGAGCACGTCGCCGGTGAACTTGTTCGTCGGCCGGATCAGCGATAGTCCTAAGGTCAAATCCTATAAGGCAGAAAACACCATATAATCATGTCACCATCATGTATTGAAATTAGTTATAAGGTTCTGTTTAGGATAGCTTTGGGCATGCAGGTGTAGTTAATTTTTTCTTTAAAGAATCTCTAGCTGTTTCAAACAATTCAGATTTTGAGAATCAGTAGCTACTACATTGTATAGAAAATGAAGTAGCAACTAGAAACTGAAAAATCCACCTTTTTAGATTCTCACTATTTACTTCTTAGAATCTTCAACCCCTAGAAAGGATCTAAAAGGACTCCGAAGGTTATTCTATTGGAATGCATAAATTTCATTTCATGTGAAAATAACCAGGTTTCCTAGACGAGGTCCCTCCTTATAACAAGACAAAAAATTACTACAACAACTTTAGAGGATTGAGTGTCGAAGGCAAATTACTCTGGAATCTGTATGAAATGTGCTATTCCATATGGATTTTGACGAAAAATTAACATGATCGTATATCTTGTGGTTCTCTTCTAGGTGTGTCTTGAGTTTCTACATTTTCCATCACATTTGCTAGTACAAATCCTATTTGTGTGACCCCCATAGGATCCCAACAACTAATAATGTAACATCCCAACATTAAGTTTTCCATGTTGAAAAAACCCCCCCTAACTTCTTGTTGGAAACTTGGAATTAATCCATCGTTCCAAAGTGGCCGGCCATGAAAAATTCCCACATTCCGAACAGGTTATTTGATTACGAAATTACTCCATCTAGTAGACATTTAATTTATATTTGACGTTCAGACAACTAAACCTATTTCTTCCAACGTCAAATATATACATTCAACTAAAAGATATACTTGCCATTCCCTAGGCGGTCTTGGCGATCTAGCTAGATTAGCAATTTGAACATTTTAAATCCTATAAAATTCCCTCTTGATGCGATTGGTTAAGGTATTATTACCTCTTGTGGGCTTAGATGGTAAAGTATTTGGGCCATAAAATTGGGCCCAAAGATTACAGGGTTCCCCGGGATGTCAGCGTTCTGCTGCTCCAGCTCCATCGAGTCAAGGAAGAACTCCGCCCCAACATAGTTCACGTGCTGCGTACAATTAGTAGAAACCATTTGTTAATTAATTGATTGATTAGTTAATTAGTACAATATATATATGTAATCGGCATACTTTACATAAGACAATGTGACTGTAGAAAAGTGTGCAGACGAATACTCCCTCTTTCCAAAAATAAAAGCATCCATTGTATCTCGAAAAAACTTTAGTATATACTAGAAAATCAGCGCGCCAATTGGCGCGCTGAGCTGGTGACTGATTTATGGCAAATCACCTGAGTTTCTCTATATCCCAATAAATCTTTCATGTTTATTCAGAATTAGTTTCGTGCCAATGAAATTTCTATAAAAAAAATTCACACATTTGAAATGATCCCTTAATTAGTGATTTCAATCCTTCCCTCATCACTTACAATCTTAATAAATTTTTTGAAGATATGCTGAACACCAAAAATAGATATCATTTTAATAAATTTTTTGAAGATATGCTGAACACCTAAAATAGATATCATTGTATAGTGGCTTAAAAATTTATATCTAAAGAAAACAAAATGGAGCAAGTGAAATAATTCAATCACCTTTGTCAGTGCAAATTACCTTCAGAACCCAACCAGGGCATACCTACGTATTCGATTCCAACCGTGGGATCTGTCTGATAACTAAAAAAATGTCCTAGACTCCATGATGTAAAATTTGCTAGGTTAAATTAGACCAGATTTTGTTTTAAGAATTGCATGTAACATTTTCTTTTCTTTCAAATTATTCTTACCTTAACTTTTCCTATCTAATATTTAATCTGCAGTAATTTTGCCTGTAAAATTTCCTCGATGGCTAACATTGGTCTTTTTTTTCCTATTATTTTCCTCTCTTACATGCAGCTAGCGCAGGAGTTGCCCGGCCAGTAGGGCACCCAAGACCCAGCACACGCGCCCGACGGCATTCGTCCGCTCGTCACTCGTCCTTCCCTCGCGCATGGGCCAATCGGCCCAACCTCGCTGGGAGCAGGCCCAAATCGGATGCGCGTACGCGAGAAATTGGGAAGGCATGGGACTACCTATACATCACGTGACAGATTTTCTAGCCCCATATCATGCGGATTTTTCAAGCCATAGGATAAACATCTAACAAAATTTAATCTCACCTATTTAAATTTAGGGAGTAACTATAATATGATGTCATAATATTAAAAAAAAGGTCAGTATGTATTTATATTCACATATGTAATTTTAGTGTATTTATAATGTAAGTCATTTAGTATATTTACGATGCAAGTCGTAAAATTATATATATAATTATAGTGTAAGTACGATGTAATTAGTAAGTGTGGGATTATAGACAAAGTAGCAATAGAAAATACTGCTTAAATACGAGGAAAAATAAGCAGGCGTGTGTTTTGAAATTGAACAATAAATGTGTGGGACCCATAGAACGCAACAACAAAGTCTGAACAAAAGCCCGGTCCATCTCAAAGTCCACAGCCGTGTCTGACTTTGCTCAATCCAAATGTAGCATAAATTTTAAATAAAGATGAATTGCTAAAAAAGTGACAGATTTAGCACCTGTTTTCTGTCAACAGAGCATTAGCAATTCCGATATAAAAAAGAAAATCTATCACGTTGTGTCGTTCCTCTCGTTTCTCCACGCGTCGCAGAGCTATGCGGCCACCCTGGACCAATCTCATGGTGGGTTACCTGCCAGTTTTAGAATTACCGAGATTACCTTCATCTCATAATATAACTACCACTACCTTTCAAACTTCAATGGAAGAGATAGCTATATTATGGGGTTAGAGGTAGTAGGAAAAATGACTAAAATATTCTAAACACTCTCTTTATCTAAAAATAAAAACATCCCTCATGTTCTGAGACAACTTATTTGGAATACATGATTTTTGAAAAACATTCTAGAGTGCCTTGTCACTATAAGTCTTATGGATAGAAAAATATAGGAAAACCATATCTTTGAATGGACCACAGCAAAAGAATATGAATTGATCAGAAGAGAGGAGGCATAAACGAATATTTTCAAGACGTTAAACCTTATGTTAAAAATCCTCCGAAATTCTTATAATTGTAGGCAACCCTAAGAAACTTTAAAGGAATTTAGAAAAGCCATTCCTTCGTTCTAAATGTCCATATAGTAATTCTTTCCGAATACATCCTTTAGAATTTGTTTTTTTTTCGCCAAAGTAGCCCTTAGTAGGGAAGGAAAATGTACGATGTGCCCTATTAATAAACAAAATATAGCTCGTTCTAGAGTCTAAATTTGTTAAAAATATAGATTTTCTCTAACAACTCCTTTATCTCACCCAATCATATATAATCATCTCTCATTTCGTTTCTCCACTCACTTTCTCTTTGAACCGATCGTAACATTTCATCATTCAGTTTTAGTTGCTTCCTTAATTCAAAACTTACAGAAATGCTCATATATTGGTGGATACGTAGTAAGAGTATTATATTAAAGGTCTAGAGGATAAAAAAATTTAATTTGTGAACCGATATTTCGTAAGAGGATAAAAATCAATTTACTTTGAAAATAGATTTTGAATACAAACAATCAACTTTATGAGATGGAGAGAGCGTGCAACACACCACATGCATGGATGGACACTGGATACAGGCAAATACAAGCTAGCTAGTGCTTCATTCGTCCTAAAATATTATAACCTGGTGATATAAGGATGTGTCTAATTCAAATTAGATTACTATAGATTTTAGATTGAATGGAATAAAGCTTCCTTGTTCCAGGAAAATTAAACTTGAAAAATTTTGAATAATAATTACACTAGCAATATCTATGCTAAGTATTATACATGTTATATGATACAAATCTAGTCATATAACATAATAACATGTGACATAATACAAATCTAGTCATGTTATGTGATATAAATTTTGTAGTTGTTTGATAACATAATATAAAATAAATTGATAGTCAAAAATATATTATTGAAGACCATGTAAAAGAAAGTCTTATAATTTGGGACGATGGGAGTAGTAGAGAAGTAGAGTCACGTGTCGGTCTCGCACTAGCAGTACTTGTAAATATTAAGCTAAGTCAACGCATTTAATTACGTCTTATCTCTCCCCCTCTTTCGGTCGCATGCAAAGAAAATGAGTTCTTCTAATTAAACGGAAATAATATATAGTACAAATCATATATATTAGAAACATGGAAAGTACCGTTAAAATTCAAAAACAAACGTCTGAGATTTTTCCACATTACCAAAATTAAAAATTTTACTCACAGTAAAATATTAACTCATGATTAAATATAAAAATATTTTTTCTCTTGGAAACATGGACAAACCTAATATAAAGCCTAGTTATCATAAATATGAAAAAATTATGTAGTGTAAATCAGTACATATTTATTTAAATTTATGTAGTGCAAATCACATATGTGGTAATATAAAGCCTATTTATCATAAGTAAATAATTTAAAAAATATATATGGTCGGCTACTCAAAATTTTGAAATAATATGACTAATAATGGAGTCGAGATGTCTAGCAGGTTTTATCTCGACAAATTGTTTGTAGAGGATATGATTATTTCCTATGATTTCCATGAAAAAAAAATCGTGTCGGCTATATTATCTGGCGAGAAAGATAATTTAATTTCCACTAAGTTCAGAAATGTAATAAAAAAGTTCACAACATGATTAAAGATTGACCAAATTTAAATGTCGTTCTCAAAAACATTATCTCGATACTCGATAGGTGGTTGTGGGTACCTCTAAAAACGAAGACTGAGTCCGTTGCTTGAGGTTGCCGACACTTCTTTCTCGTTTTATGTGTACAAGTGATTAGTTGGTCCACAGTACAATTCATTAAGGATTCCCAGACAAAATGCCATTTTAATTTGAGCATTTCAGGGTTATATTATCTCCATTTATTCTTTTCTTAACACTTAGATATTGACACAATCCTAATTAAACTCACATATTATACAGCTACCTTTTAGAAAAAGAGGGTGGAATTTTTAGGTCATAAGATTTTAAAGTCGATTTAATTAACGTAATCCTAAAACATCGTTTAGTGCGCATTCATGGAGTAAATAAAAAAAGACTAGTAGATCGATCAGAAAAAAACTTGTCTTGATTTCGCAACTAAAAGGTTAATTACCTCCTCAGTGGTGGCGGACATGGGGCGGCCGACGGGCGGCATGGCCGCGGTGAGGAACACGACGGCGGCGACCCTCTCCGGGAACCGCTCCGCCGCGAGCGCGACGCTGAACCCGCCCTGGCTGTGGCCGACGAGCACGACGCGCTCCCCGGCCGGCAGCGCGGCGAGCGCGTCGAGCAGCGGGCGGGAGTACTCCTCGAACGTGCGCACCTCGTCGACGCGCGCCGGGTGCGCGCCGGCGGCGGCCATGTCGAGCGCCGTGGCGCGGTGCCCCGCGCGGCGCAGCGCCGCGGCGACCCTGTACCAGCACCACGCGCCGTGGCACAGCCCGTGCACCAGCACGAAGTGGTGGTGCCGTCGACGAAGTTCCCCGCTGCCGTGGCCGACCTCGCCGCCCCCGCCGCTTAGCTCCATGGCTTCGCCGCCCGTGGACATGGGTGCTTGGGCCATCATCGATCGTGCAAGCATCTGCGTGCTAGCCCCTATATATACTCCCTCCGTTTTTTTTATTTGACGCTCCAGTTCAATCTCAAAGTGTTTTTTTTTATTTGACGCCAGCAGTTCAGTCCCACCTCCTCCGCACGCGAATTTCCATCCTCGCCCTCCTCCTCCATCGGCCAGAGCCACCGATGCCTCGTTCTCCTTTCGACTTTAGCGGTGGCGACGACATCCAGGGACTCGCTCCATCGCCCCACTGCCACCGCCGACCTCCTCCTCGGCGACGTGCACTGGACCGCTTCCAGGAGGCCGTCCTCGAGCTCAGGCATGGTGTCACCGAGGCGTGGGCGGCGCTGTGGAGGGATGAGGCCGCGAGGCTCGCGGCCGCCGCCAGGTCCAAGTGCAGAGCCGAGAAGGAGCTCTGTCGCCTCGTCTCCGCTGTTGCCGCTGCCACCAAGCACTCGTCGCCGCACCTCAGCTTCGGCTCCATCGCCGAGGAAACCGAGATGGCCACCGCGGCATCCGTTGCTGTGTTCATGGCAACCATGTCCATGTTGTGGCCATGGCATCCTCATGCAAGAAGACGCTAGCATTTGTGGCCTTTGCATAGAAGGCCTTGCCGGAGATGCAGAGGTGGCTCTTGACAAGTTTGAGGCATTGGATCAATGCATGGATGAGTCCAAGAGCAGCTTCCCAAGGTGTCAGTAGTATTCTTCAGACAAGTAGTGAAAGCATTGTATTATAGTGAAAGCATTGTATTATTACCAAGAAGATTTTCTTCCAACCCACAGATGATTGGAGTTGCTTCTTACTGAGGATTGGAGTATCAGATTATCAGCAAATCACATTATACTGGCAATTTGAGTAATTCCATCAATATAGAGAAAACAAGGGATCGAGTACATGTCATTCTCAGACACATCCCACATTCCAGCATCTTTACTCCATAAAAAATATCTCAAGCCATTCTTAAAATGGAGTTTGCTCAAAAATTGAGTTCTGAAACATGAATGATCTTTTAATTCTTCTTCTTCTGGCCACATTGAAAGGAATTCACTGTCATTCTTAGACAGTTATACCATGATGACAAATCATAATTTTACTCAGATTGCTCAAGCATAATTTGGTTATACCACCTGAACTTTGAGCAGGTGAATGAAAGCAAGAAGATACAGAGGCCATCAATCACGTTGTCAGATTGCACGAAAAATCAACAGCCAATTGTTGAAGAAATGCTATGTGTAATATCCACATGGTAACAGAGTGTTGGATTTGGTTTGAACTTATCTCTGAATTTCACCAAATGTTCTTTCTGAATTTAGTCTCAGCTCAATCTCCTCTCTAAACTTGATCATATGTTTAGCATCCATATCGAATGTGCACTAATCTGCAGCATACACAAAAGAGAGAGAGAGAACTGCACACACATTGTTCTCAGGAACAATACCATCTCAAGATTCACACACCAGGTTCAGGAACGGCACCAAGGTCGCTGACCTGATGCATGGCTGCCCGGGACACCGAAGGACTCATCCGAGGAGGCGGGGACGGCGCCGCGGCCACCGACGACCATCTGCAGCCAGCACCGCCTTGCTCCATGGCTGCTTGCACCGCCTTGCTCCTTGGCTGCCCATCCCGCCTCGCTCTATGTCTGCTTGCCCTGCCCTGCCCTGCTTGAAGGCTATGTTGCTGCCGTCGTCACCCCGCTGTCTAGCCGTCGGGGAGTGCTGATGGAGTGATGGTCCCGCCGCCGAACTCATCCGAGGTGCCGCCGGCAGTGCTCGTCCCGCCGCCGGCACGCGTGGAGGAAACACTACACCGTAGTACAAAGGGGATAAGAACGAAAGGTAAAAGAGTCAATTTGCAGCTTCCTTAGTTTCCTCAGACGTGTCGGAAACGTCAAATAAAAAAAAGGAGGGAACATATATTTCTTTCTTTAATTTGCGTGGTGCACATCGTCAGTAGAAAATTATTTAATGCACGTTTATATTTCTTTGCGTGTTGCACATTTTTGGTAGAAAGTTAATAAAATACTTCCTCCGTTTCACAATGTAAGTCAATCTAGCATTTCCCACATTCATATTGATGTTAATGAATCTAGACATTCATATATATATTAATGAACACTGGTGGAGAATTGCTTTTTAATCCCGGTTTGTAACCCCTAAAGATCGCTATCTTTAGTCCCGGGTGAAATAACCGGGAGTAAAGATCGATCTCTCTCTTTAGTCCCGGTTGGTAGCGATAGGGGTAGTCCCCGGACAGTCCATTTTCTTTTTATTTTCTTCCAAATCGAGTTGGATGTATATACCCAAATCAAACACCAAATCCCCAAATCTGAGTGCCATGCATATACCAAAATCCCCAAATCAATGTAACATCCCAAATCATTCACATCACAAATACAAATCCTAAACCTTACAAAACATCACAAATCTTAAACAAATTACACACAAATGAAATGCTTCACAGATCGATTATACAACTCAGATCTATGCAATGAATCACAAATTGTACTAGAAGAAATTATACATCTCTCAAATCACAAATTATTAAAAAAAAGGGAGAATTGGCGCGCTGCCGCTGCTTGCCACGACCGCCGCGTGCTGCTCCACCGGCCGCCACCGACGCGCGCCGACGCGTCGCGCGTGGCCCCGCCGGCCGCCGCCGACGTGCGCTGCCGCGTCGCGCGCGGCCCTGCCGCCTGCCGCCACTCGCCGACGCCGGCCCTCAGATGTGAGGAGGAGAGGGGAGGAGGAGGAAGGGAAGGAGGGGGGAGGAGGAGGAAGGGGACGAGAGGGGAGGAGGGAGCTAGATCTGATCTGAGAGTTAGGAGGAGAATCTGATGAGGAGGAAGTTGGCCTGGGACTTAACCGATTGGAGGAGAATCTGATGAGGAGGAAGTTGGCCTGGGACTTAACCGATTAGATGTGGGAGATAAATATTTACTCCTGGTTAGAGTTTTTAACCGGGATTAAAGGTTGGTAACACCAACTAGGAGTCCCGGTTGGTTTGGTGTTACCAACCGGGACTAAAGTGATAATCTTTAGTCCTACCAACCGGGACTAAATATCCTCGGCCCCCTAACATGCCTTTGACAAGCCATGAATCGGGACTAAAGATCAAAACTTTTATAATCGGGACTAAAAACAATCTTTAGTTTCGGTTCTTTTTGGAACCGGGACTACTGTAGAATTTGCCAGACCAACCAAAGATGATTTCTCCACCAGTAGAATCTAGTTAGATATATATGTCTAGATTTATTAACATCAATATAAATGTGGAAAATGCTAGAATGATTTATATTGTGAAACGGAGGAAGTAAGGTATTATGATGGTGGGCTGCTTACAAACTGGCGGCTAGCACCATAACATGTGTGCAACAAATGTGGCTAATTAAGTGTTAAATTATACTACCTTATTTTCAAAATGTATGATGATGTTTAATTTTCGTATAACATTTATCCGTTTGTCTTATTCAAAAATTTAATATAGATATGTAAAAGTATAAGTTAATATTATATTTTATTTGATGATAAAACAAGCCATAATATACAAAAGAGATTATATTTATACTACCTCCGTTTTTTAATAGATGACGCCGTTGATTTTTTCTCACATGTTTGACCATTCGTCTTATTCAAAAAATTTACGTAATTATAATTTATTTTGTTATGAGCTGTTTTATCACTCATAACACTTTAAGTGTGATTTATATCTTATACATTTGTATAAAATTTTTGAATAAGACGAATGGTCAAACATGTGAGAAAAAGTCAACGGCGTCATCTATTTAAAAACGGAGGTAGTATTTTTTTAATAAAATGAATGGTTAAACGTTATACGAAAAGTTAACACTCATTTAATTAAATGGAGGGAGTAGTATATGTTTTCTCCGTTTTTAAATAATAGGCAGCATTGGCCATCCTCGACATTATCTGTTCTATAAGTTTATATCTATACAGTGAGATTTATTTCGCTCAATAATGTAGAGTATTTGTAGTTTTGTTATGGACAATTTCTGTACGAAAAATTATCAACGAGTGGTCAAGACCGATCTGGCAATTGCGTTATTCTACGTTTTTACAAAAACCAAAAAAATATATCGCCACATTTAAAATAGGAAAAAATAAATTTGGTAGCCGCCATTATTTCAACTAGATGACTACCCGTACGTTGTTGCCAGAGAAATATGTGATAATATAGTATATATAAATTATAAAATTTTCTTTCTTATTTACTATAGATTTTTTTATGTGCTTATATATTTTGTATCTTGATTAATTATCCAAATATTATAAATGATTAGTTTGTATGGTGTAGTTTTGGAGGAAAAGAAATGCAATTCACATCCTTGATGGATCATTCAAATGCTAAAACAATTAAGGTGAGAAGAGAGAATTATTCTTAACTACACTTATTGAGTATGAATTTTATAAAATATATAAGGATTACGGAGCAGACCAAACTATTGAGACAGCGATAAACAGATAAGATGACAGCGGGTTGAACATTCCATGTGTACCGCGTGATTTTCGTTATTAGTGCTAAGCAGACAAACAGTGGGGGCACACTGCAGAAAATAGTAACTTTTCCTCCATATTCCGTAAGCATTTACTGTACGTCACTATTTACATGGCTGCGGCCGTCGACCTCGCCGCCGCCGCCAAGCTCCACTGTGCCACCAACCGTGGTCTTGACTCTTGAGTGCTTGGGCAATCATCATAGTTAGGAAAAGGTCCATTTTTACCTTCCTTGAGTGCATAACGAGTTTTATCCATATCCTTCAACTGAAAAGCAAGTATATAGACTCATTTAACTGTTAAAATCAATTTAATTTACGTTCCTATACGATTTTGATGGTGATTTCATCCTACGTAACACTTTAACCTGGTTTTTTACATGACGTAGCACCTACGTAACACTTAACATGTGTTCCAACTCAAAAGAAACAATTAAAAATAGGCAAAAACCACATGTAAGTCTCTCACGATTTTTTTTAAAGAAAAACAGTGAAACCAACATGTCATGACAGCTCTCTCCTCCCCTTTTCTCTCCTTTCAGTCTCTCTCCCACCACGCCATCCACTATATCGCTCTAGACGATGAGACCCTACAGAGGCACCTCCCGAGTACTGCACCGCTGTCATCGACGAGAGCATATGTCACCTTGATCGTCGCACCAAGTGTGAATTTGTCTAGGTGGAGAGCCTTGCTAGTCATTAACAAGAGCTGGCTGGGCATCGACGAGGGCAAAGGCGGTGGCATTGGCGGAGGAGGCAAAGCTCGCTTCGGGCAGTGCGTGGAGAAGGCAGGACTGAGCCCAGGAAAGAAAGGAACTCGAGGAGGAGGAGGCGGTGACGACTACAAGCCCGTGGCTAGATCTGGCGGAGCTCCAGGCAGGTGCCACATTGGTTGCATCAGCGGTCGTGGCTTCCTAAATCTAGAGAGAGAGAGAGAGAGAGAGAGAGAGAGAGAGATAGAGGAGGTGACGCAACTTACCCAACCCGTCCTCCAAGTTGAGCTCGTACTCCAGATTGGTGACGCCCGCCTCTAGATACTGCGCTCCAACAGTGCATGCGGGATGAGGACGTTGCATCTGATGAGCGTGGCCTGCGGTTGAGGAGAGGCGGGTCCATCTAAATCTAGAGAGAGAGATAGAGGAGGTGACGCAACTCACCCAACCCATCCTCCAAGTCGAGCTCGTACTCCAGATTGGTGACGCCCGCCTCTAGATATTGCCCTCCAACAGTGCATGCGGGATGAGGACGTTGCATCTGGTGAGTATGGCCTGTGGTTGAGGAGAGGCGGGTCCATTGCCACTATGGTCCATTGCCACATTGCCACTAGATCAACGACCATGCATAATCTTCTTCACCTATATTGATGGCATCGTCACGCCCTATCATGAGGAGAGTGGCAGCTCTCCTCATGCAAGACGAGAAGGGTCAAGGAGAACTCGAGGAAGTGGTGGGCAGGTGGTCATGGAGGCAACGAGTGAAGAGAGTGTAGAGGAGAGGAAGAGAAAGTGGGGATGACAGAGGATGACACGTAGATGTGGATCCCACTGAATTTATTTTATATTTACTCCTACTAGCAAAAATGGCTTTGTGTTGCAACAGCTGAAAATAATTTTTGCGATTGATTAAACACTGCCAATTTAAATGACCGAAACAAGACAAAATAATGGTAAAACTAAATCAAAATCATATATAGCATTGAACCATGTTACATTCGCTTGCATCATCATACGAAGAATTCTTTATATACACCTTTCCACAGCCTCACAAATTGATTGAGTGGCTACTATATAAGTTGACACATGTGTATTTTGCTATACTTCATCGACCAAAATTGAAATTTTGAATATTCAATTATTGAAATTTTTTTACTATAGATGAAAAGCATTTGTAAAGTAACAAACTTATCGTATACACACCTTAAACAATGATAATTTCAAAAGGAAAACATTTATGAGGAGAGAAATTTGAAAGAGAAAAAAACAGAAAAGGAGGAGGCAATGATAATTTCAAAAGGAAAACATTTATGCGGAGAGAAATTTTAAAGAGAAGAAAAGAGAAAAGGAGGAGAAAAGGGAAGAGATGGGAAGGATCGTGAGAAGATCATAATGATTGGAAGAAAAGAAAAGGAGAAAATGAAAATGAAAAATGGGGAAAGAAAAAAAAAACACCGATCGGGGGAGAGGCACGCGCCACACCGAGTGGAGACGTATTGGATGGGACGGCAGAATGGTTTGGACCGCTTGGGTTGGGTTAGGAGGGGCATATTAGTTATTTAGACCCACATTGAATTAGATACAGATGATTTATAACCAAATAAAAAACAACTCAAACACGGATGACGTACTAAAATTTTAGCAGAAACAAGTTTAATTTTTATAATAGTAAAGATAATGTGTCATTTTATCCTCTCACTATAATATCAGTTAAACTTTACGTATAATAAAGATCAGGTCAACATGTAAGATAGAACAAAATAAACATCAAAACTGTCTGCCTAGAGAGGTAAGCTGATCTAGTTTTAACTCTGTCCCTGATTTTTGTGGTCAAAGAACGAGAATCAAACTAGAAATGTAAAAAAGTAGACTTTTTCCTCATATTTATTGGGTGGCGGTGTTGCGTAATTTCATTAGAAGATACTCTCTCCGTCCCATAAAAAATAATATAGTACTCGATAAGATACATGCTAGTAGTATGAATCTAGAAAGATGCATTACATCTAGTACTAGATTCTTTTTTTTTGTGACAGAGAGAGAAGAATGTATCACATATAGTATTAGTATTAGATTCTTTTATCTTGTGACGGAGGGAGTACTACGGTAACATAGATGAGGTGGTGGGTTGGTGCCTTGTGGCAGCTGGCAAACTGGCAGTTAGCACCATAACATGTATTTATGAGATTCTAACGCTAATGAGACCGTGTTCTTTTTAAGATAAGGTATGAATTATCCGTATCAGGCTTTTATAAATACAATTTCTTATATAATTTTGTATATAAACACTGCTCACATTACATTTCTTCAAGCTATTTGTTGAATTATATTAGTTAATTAATTCGTGTATTGGACCGAACATGCCTTAAAATATGTACTGTCACAATTGTTTCTAGGCACTTTGTGGCTAAGTGTGGAATAATATATTCCCTTCATTTTCAAATAATCAGTAACATTCAGTAATCATATTAATTTCCATCCTATCAAATTTTATAGGTTAATAGTTGTATTGTAGGCCTATTTCGCTCCGATACAATTATAAATAGCATAACAATCTCAAGTATTTGTAGATTTATTATGGATAATATATCTCTGAAAAAATATTACCAACTAAAATAGCCAAAATTTGGTAACGTCCATGCAAGTAACTGATCGAACTAGACTTTCGAGAGTAAACTAAAATGATGATCTAAACGGAAGATTAATAAATGGACAAGGCAACGTTCTGAACATTCCACAGTGATTTCCTTACGGTGCTAATTAATTGCTAACAGTGAGTGCATATACTGCAGAAAATTGTATCTTCCTTCGTATTAGAAATAGAAAATTGTACTCTACCCTCTATGTATTCCCTCCATCCATAAGAGCTAGACCTATATATTTAATATTTTAGTTTTTTTAGATAATGGAATGAAACATCCCGGCTTTTGCTCATGAGAGCTACAGCCAATTATTACAGGAAGTAGCAATAAAAAGGCGTAGTCCAAAATTAAATAAGCACACCAACCAAAAATAAAAGAAATCCTAACATGACAAGGAAAATATTATTCCAGTCTATTGGTGAATCTCCATCCATGGTTGGTAAAAAGTTGCATAACCGTTGACTCAAGGTTATGACATACAACAGACATGAATTCTCCATCTTCCTCACATTTTTGTAGTTGGTCCCACAGTCGAAGCCAATATGTTGCCCTGAAAATTACCTGCATATAGGAAATAGATGGTGATTTGTCAAAAACCCTATCATTTCTACGCAACCACAGAGCCCAACGTAAAGCCGAGGCACCAACAAGTATCACTTTACTCTTTTCCCTGTCCACACCCTGAAGCCAACCGTTAAACATATGAGATATACTTCTAGGGAGGTATAAACTAAAAGAGAATTGAACCGCTCTCCAAATAAACTTTGCATAATGACAATCCATAAACAAATGTTGAATAATTTGTTAAATTTAGAGATTCAAAATAAATGCCTGTTAAGTAAGTGGTTATATAAGTTAATTAATGAGAATATTTCAAATAAGTTGTTTTATTTGTAGTCTCTATGCATTCAAGACTTAAATGAAGAGAAAAATTAAATGTTTAGTTTGAACCCGAGAAGTCATGCAAATTTGGGAAAAAAAGTTATACATTTTCAAAAAAGAAAATCTCCAGATGATACTCACAGACACCTTTTTCTTTACGGAAATGCTAAATGACGGAATCCTGTTCCCAGCGCCCGCGTGACGGTATCGTCTTGCTCCTCATCCTAGAGCACTAAGCGTGGCAGCATAGCAGCGCAACGGGCATGTGGCAGCAAAGGAACGAGGGAGCTTGCTAGCGGAGGAAGGAGAGAGAGAGTGAGAGCGGAGCTTGTCGGAGAAGGCCCCCACTGCCTCGCCTCGCCTCACCTCGCCGCTCCGTTAGGGAGCACATCGTCAGAGAAGGGGAAGGGCCTCTTTGGAGAAAGGACTCGTGCCCGCCTTGCTGCACCGCCCGGGAAACATCGTCGGATGTTGCTGTGCTGACTCGAAGAAGGGGAGCTAGTCGGAGAAGAGGGTAAGGAAGAGGCGGCAGTGGAGGAGGAGCAAGTTCCGGCCAAGGTGAAGAACAAGAAGGTGATTCCAATTCATTGTTTGTATTGCTGCTTGTATGCCATGGAGATTGGTATTGTTGTGTTGCTGGGGAGCTCATCGCTAGAGAGTGGACGAAGGAGGACGCAGCTACCGACGATGAGCTCTGGCGTGGGGCGTGGATGATGGAGGACGCGTCCGCCGACGATGTGCTCCGACGTGGCATGGACGGTGGAGGATGCGACCGTCGGCGACGAGCTCTAGTGTGGGGCATGGATGACAGAGGACACGCCCGTCGGTGACGAGCTGTGACATGTCGTGGACAATGGAGGATGCGACCGCCGGCGACGAGCTCCGACGTGGGACGTGGACGGTGGGTCAACCGGTGACGGTGCGTTGGTGCCCGGCTCCTGATACCTTGCAAGTATTACCTAATACGTGGTAGGAATTGCATGATATTTGACAGGTATCACTTGATACTTCGCAAGTAGCACCTGATTTGTAATAGGAATCGCCTAATACGCTTATAGGTATCACCTGATACCTCGCAAGTATCGTCTAATACCGGTTAGGTATCAAGACATTATATCTCAGATGTATCAGGATCTGATAACTAATCGGTATAATCTCGTTGGTATAATCCCGTCTCAACGGGATTCCGTTGTATAGCAGTCCCCTTTTTAATTATCTTGATGGTGTCCAAATACACATGTATTATTACAGATTCCAAACGGCACAAGGATATATATATTTACTTATCTATTTTTTTTATAATATAATATTATCAATTATTTGTGAAATTCAATCTGGCAAAATATGCATTCAAGGTTGTGGTGCTTTAATTGGCAGCGATCCTGACGAGCAGGTCGGCGAGCTTGGCCGGCTTGGAGATCATGGCCATGTGGTCGGCGCCGGCGATGTCCACCACCTCCACGCCGGGGTTCTCCGCGACCATGCGGCGCTGGAACTCGACGGGGATGGCGTGGTCGTCCTCCACGACGACGAAGACGCGCCTCGTCGACCCGTACCTCTCCTTGGTCAGGAGGCCGGCGTCCCTCATGAGCGCGTCGCCGGTGAACCGGTTCGCCGGCCGGATCAGCGACAACGCCAGGGTTAAGTCCTATGGGAAAAAAGAAAGACTTATATATAAATCATGAATCCAAAAATAAATGAACATTTATATATGAATATATCAGGTCAATTCGTAGGTGCATTAGAGCTTGATTTTTGTCATCCCTAGCTAAAGTCCTATTTGGAACGCAGAAGCTTTACCATAAAATGCGCTCTTTTATAACAATTTTACACGACAATCGAAAATTAACATGAACACCCCCCCTCCCCACCCCAACGCCTTTTCTTTTTATTTTGACGTTTTGATCATTCACAGATTCCTTAATGTAAGTGTCATTATTTTCTTTTTTTTTTTTGAAAAAAACTTTTTTTCTCAAAAAGAGAAACATCCCGGAGTCTTCTACCTAGCTCCACAAAATGATGGGTTAGCCATTTTGGGTTCGAAGCATCACCCCTTCTATTTATTTGATATTAGGTCCTTCACTAATATTCGTATTTTTTTATCAAATTATACATCTATACAAATTATTAAAAACATAATCATATGAAGTTTTTTTAATGACAAATCTACTAATACCATTTTCACCTATTAAATATAATTATTTTTTAGTTTATTATTGATTTAACATGTGAGATTTGACCGTACATAACGTCATCTGTTTGAGAGCAAACATACGAACTATTTGAGCTGATCTAGAGTATCATAAAAAAATTAAATTAAAATTCCCTCTTGCTCTAGAAAAAAATAAATAGAAATTGATGCCTCATGTTGCGATTTAAGGCATTACCTCTGGCGGGCTTAGCTGGTAAAGTTTCTGGGCCATAAAATTGGGCCCGAATATTTCAGGGTTTCCCGGGATATCGGGGTTCGTTTGCTCCAGCACCCTCGAGTCGAGGAAGAAATCTGCCCCAACAAAGCTCACATACTGCATCGCAAAGTAGAAACCAACAATTTCATAATTAATTAATTATGTATATCATCAATATACAGTGCATAATGTGATCGTAGAATGGTTACATACATGTAATAATATCTATACTGCTATATAAAATAGTAGTGGCGGTGATAGTCCTTAATATTTTTTAACATTATGCAATAGTATGAATATTTGTTTGAAAAAGTGGATACATGTATTAAAATCACAAACAAGCGGTGCTTGTATATTTGACACCAAAGATATTTTATCTATAATATATTATCGTATTTTCTTTTACCCATAGCTACCCGTAGCAAAGATGGGTCTGGGCCTTTGCTAGTACCCCATGCCCCACAGGATTCCGTGTATTAGTATAAGGATTGCTAAAGCATGGGATTCCATTTCAATGGGATATTTTATAAATCTAATCCATCTTCCCCTATGTTTGAGCTCCCACGTTTCAAAGAAATGAAACAGTGGCACCACTAACTCCATGCCCTCACCGGTCACAGCAACAATAGAGGAAGGAGGGAGGCGTCGAGAGGAAGGGAGAAAAGAAGATGAGACAACGACATGTGACTTGTCGGTAAGCCAGACGATGAGAGCGCACCCTCCTTCCTCATTCCTTGATATGGTACCTGATACCATAAGTACCAAACCCGATACCTAATACATGATACTATTCACTTGGTACATGTAACACCCTGAAAAGTTCGTTAAAATAAAATTCGAAGACCAAAAATTCGCCTAAGGAAAATTTGCAAAAACTTGCATCATGCCGAACTTATGGATTTAGATTTTACCCTTTCTCGCCAAGTGCCAAATTTTGTATAAATTTCTACAATCCTTTCTATCCTCGAAAAGGGTTTTATCCTTATATTTTACCTCTCAGAGCAACTCTATCCTACGAAGTCCAAATCCACTCCCTCAAACTAGCCTCTACTGTTTGAGACTTTTTAAAGAAAATTCTATTTACCTCCCTCGGCCCATTTCTCCTTTTTTCCCTCAATCGGCTAGCCAAGCGAAGTCTATGTTTGCCCTACCCCCTCCCCCCCTCCACCCTTAATCGGCTTTGTCCTCCCTTAAATCGCGGGTGAGGCCGGTCGCGCGCCACCGCTGGCCGCCGCCCCTTCCTTCCCTCCCTCACTGGCCATTTTGTCGCTCCCCAACCGCACGCCGCCGCGCAAATGGCAGCAAAAGCCGCGCCGGATCCACCAGCGCATCGCGACGCGGTAAACACGATTGGCGACCGAACGCCCAAAAATCCTGTCGTCAACCGCCGCCTTGCTGATATTACCCGAGTTAGTGCGGGAGGTTAGCTGCCACCTAACGGCGCCGTGTGTCAGCCATCGCCCAACACCTGTCGAAGCCAATCCCGCATCGCCACGGTAGCCCCAGTCGGTGCCGCCGTGCCGCCGCGCCGCCAAACAGTCAACCACCTCAGCTACGTGCGCGGAAGCTCATGGACGAAATGAATGCATGCATCAGCTCACCTGGTACCTATATAAGCGCCGCCAAAGCCAAGCACGCAACCCGCCCCTCTCTTCTCCCTTCTCCCCGGCATTCCACTCCCATCCATCCTCGCCACTCCCTCCCACGCACAGGCTGCCGCCTCTTCGCTTGCTCTGTCGCGGCCGACATCGGCTGGGCCTCGGTTGGGCAAGAGAACGGGTAGGCCACTGCGCCACCTCTCGGTCGTCGTAACCCCGAACGGTCGTACGTTTCGGCTAATCAAAAACATGAACGTTTTGAACGAACGAACTTTGAATGCTCGAACGAACGGACCTTTGAACGATTGATCGAACCTCATAAAGTTTAGTACGGCTTAGACTAGAGATGTTAAGACTTGTGTAACCTCGCCCAACATGCGAGGAGGTTAGTATAGTAGATGGTATAAACTGGTGGTGAGGGTAAACCTGACCAAGCGAGCGAGGCTTGGGGTGGGTGGATGAACCCTCACTATTAAACACAACTTCAACTTAACGACATTATTTTCGGTTAAAACTGTTAGGTCCTAGGTTTGTGAAATGATTTGTGAAATATAGCTCTACGCAAATAGCTCAAACCCCTTCCTGGTATCCATGTATTCATTATGTGCATTTATTTTAAGTGGTGACTTGCTGAGTACGCTAGTACTCACCCTTGCTTTACCACCCTCTCTTATACCCAGTTGATGTGGAGGTGCCAGTCGAAAACGCTCCCAAGGAGGGAGAGAAGGAAGAGACGCCCTAGGGACTAATTCCCAGTTGTTGCCTGCAGGAATATAGTCAGTCCGCCACAGCCTCGCTTCTGCTATCCTACCTTATGCTTTGATGTTGGTATTGTACTCGACCAGTTATGGTCTATTCGGGAAACCACTCGGGCTTTCCTTGTATCAATGAGCGCTATAAAACTATGCAATGCAAACGATGTTATACAGTATTATATTGTGTGTATGTCAACCTACCGATTCAGGGAGTTGGTATTGCGAACACATGTGGCTTTCCGTATCTAAAACCGGGGGCTGACAGTACATATGTGTACCGGCTGATACCTAAGGTACCTGGCATGATACCCCAAGGTATCAAACCCTTGTACCTAGGTACCATGCATGATACCCGAGGTATCAAACCTTGGGTATCAACCACCTGATACCTAAGGTATTGGCTGCGATGTACCTGTATACAACACTGACGAGTAGAAGTGATGGGCTAGCAAGGAGCATGAATAAACCCGACGACCTTTTTTCCACTTCATCAACTCCAAGGTTGCCATTTACATTGAGACCGGCTGCCTCCACTTCCATGTCGATGCTCAGAACCTTGTCCCCCTCGGCCTTGCCGCCTCCCTTTCCTTCCGCTCATACATGACAACCCCCAACCTCACAGCCATAGTTGGCTCCCTCCTTGGCTATAACCCCCATGCCCTTGTCAACCTCCACTCTCTCACATGCTCTAGATCTGGTGTAGGAAGGGTGAAAAGAGGATAGAGGATGTCGTCGATGTTGGAGACGATCATCAAGGAGTTGAGGAGAGGGAGGAGGAGGATGGCCACTGGGGCAGAGGAGTGGATGGAGGGAGGAGGAAGATCGGTGGGGGAGAAAGCAAGTTGGTGGGGGTAACGGATATGGGAGATATGTAACGTTCGCCCTTGTTTTATCATGTGCCCTCGTGCCCCACAGGATTCCGTGTATTAATTTTTCTGATATAAATATATGTGCGCACATCACAAGCTAGTCCACTTTAAGTCTTAAAACATAGTTACTTATACTATTTAAATTATATACCAAGTATAGCTATTTTTAGAGTATGTAGTGATAAATGTCCAAAGGTGGTGTTTGGATTCGACTGTTTAGCTGGGCTAGTCTAAACTCTAAAGTCAGAACGTAATAAATATATTGTGTCATCCATACATGATAATCATTGCACGGACTAGCTAGTAAATGATAGTGCTCCAGCCGACCCAAATATGGCTACTTAATTATAGAGTTTTTGATCATGGAAGATAAGAAGAGAAAGATAAAACGACTAAATTAATCTTCATTAATTGCCCCGGTTTTGATGGGAGGTGGATGAGACTTTGGAGATGAAAGTACTTATTTGGGGCATGTTTGGATAGAAGGACTAAATTTCACATCGGATGTTTAACACTAATTAGAAATATTAAACGTAAACTAATGACAAAACACATTCTATAACCCTGTACTAATTCGCGAGACGAATCTATTGAGCCTAATTAATCTATGATTATCCTATATGATGCTACAGTAAACATGTGTTAATTATAGATTAATTAGATTTAAAATAGTTGTCTCACAAATTAGCTTTCATTTATGCAATAGACTTTAGAGTTGTGACTTCATGTCCAAAGGTGATGTTTGGATTCGACTATTTCTAGAGTATAGTAGTGTCTTGTACGTTTTATCATAAGGCGCGGCGCCAGCTAGGCAGCCAGCCAGCCATGAGACATGTATAGTCACAGGAGTAGAGTAAGGCCTCGTTTAGCTTCTAAATTTTTTTCTAAAAACGTCACATCAAATCTTTGACACATATATAAAACATTAAATATAAAACTAATTATACAGTTTATATGAAAATCACGAGACGATTCTTTTGACCCTAATTATTCTATAATTAGCCATAAATGTTACAATAATTTATAATTGTTAATGACGGCTTAATTAGACTTAAAACATTTATCTCGCGGTTTCCAGTCGATTTATGAAATTAGTTTTTTTATTTATGTTCGAAAACCTTTTCCGATATCCCATCAAACATCGGATATGATACAGGGCCTAATAGTACTACGCATACCTCCAGCAGAGAGCAGACACGCCCATGTCGGCGATCTCGGCTGTGTTAACTTCCGGTGTAATTACTTCTTATCAAAATAAGTCAACTTTCTTAATTACGTCTAGCTATCTCTTTCTCTCGCACACGCAAAGGAAAATGAGAAGCTTTTTTTAACGCAAAAACTAATCGGCGAGGCCTCTCGATATTGTCTTATCGCGCGACGCTAACTATAGAAGAAGCCGTGGAGAAGCCAGCGCACATGCATGCCTTTTTTTCTATTACACATGCATGTATTTTTTCCCTTCTTACAAAATTTTCTCTCAAATTACTTATCCGATTTATAATCCGATTATACCATTGTGTCCGTTGCAATTAAATCTTCAAAACTAGATCTTACATGATTATACTACGATGAAAAAATATTTATACTTGTAAATTACTTTTATTATATACTTAATTTACTTTTATCATATATATAATTTACTTTTAGATTTGACTAAATTACTTTTTATATATTCATAATGCTTTAAGTCGATTATGTTTATTATAGTTTTTAGTCAATTCTATAATTTATGAACTTTAAATTTAATTTTAGATACAAAATATTTTTCTCTCGAATTTACTTCTAATGTTGTAACAACTTACTTCTATTTTGTGCTAACTTACTTCTATTGCATAGCTAAGTTACATCTATTGCATAGCTAAGTAACTACTACAATTTAAATAAATTACTTTTAATTTAATGAAATGTTTGAATATATTCAACATGGATCTTATTTTGTCTCATATTTTATGTAGAGTACAATGATGTAAATAGATCATGAAAATAATACGTGATTTAAAAGATATAAGTTATTAAAGAGCTTAAATCTAAAAGTAATTTATGTATAAGACAAAAGTAACTTATATATATAATAAAAGTAATTTACAATATAGATATTTTTTTATCAGAATATAATCGTGTAAGATCTTGTTGTAAAGATTTAATTGCAACGACAATAATGATGTAATCGGATTATAGATCGGATAAGTAATTTAGAAGAAAATTCTCTAGGAAGAAAAAAAAGTCATATACTGTTGAGTGTACTAGTAACTGTTTTTTTGAAAGAGAAGGACGTCGCTGGTTAGCGATATACCGCTAGCGCGCGCGATCTAGCCGTATCTTTTTTAATAGATACACAAAAGAAGTACGTGCTATTGTTTTCAATGTTTTCTAAAACAAGGCGTGGCGTGCATGCAGGAGTAGTATGATTAACTAGCATCTGAGCATCTTCTTATTGACTAAATTAAGATATCTAATTTTATGATATATTGTATTTATCATCCAAATAATAATGTCATAATAACTTTTTTCTTGGTATTTATATTAGTGGTTGTTGTGCTTTATATTTTACAGTTGAGGAAGTATTTTTTTAAGGAATGTTTATATTTGACTGTTGTTTTAGGCAATTTCAATCACTTTTTAATTTCTTGAATGGCAATCCCATGATTCTTTACACCACTCTTCTATTAATTATTTATACGCATAGTCCCTTTTCTTTTAAATAAAAGGTTGAAGAAATTATTGTAACCTAAACATGAAATATAACTTACCATTCATTAAAACTTGGTACAAATAAAATTACATATTAAAATATTCAATCTTGGATAAAAATGTATCAAAATCATACATTACAACAATTGTAGATAAAATGAACTTACAATTACATATTTTAAGTAGTCCAGCAATTTAAGTCTTAGTAATATGCAACTTTAGGTGATTATAAATTTGCAATTTAAGTCTTATTAAGTAATCGCTCTGCCCCAAAATACTTAGTTATGAATCTGAATAATCATGTGTTTAAATTTATAGTCAAAAGTTACGACGGAGGTAGTACATTATTTTTTTCTTCTCGTAAGACTACCACGTTTGTTAGTGAAAGATATTTTAAAGTTTGATTACACATAATCTATTTCAACAAACACTGCTAGCTCTTCTTCCAAAAAAAAGCAAACACTGCAAACACTGCCAGGTGCAGATAGAGCAAAAAAGAATAATATCCATGTCGCTGAGAAAGATTCCCTTTCGCAGGCATGGATTGCTACCATATTTGATTTCTTATACTAGTGATCTAAGATTTTTAATGTTTTTTAACGGAAAATAGATTTTAAAGTTCGATTGCATAATCTTAAAACATTATACGGTATATTTCAATAACAGAGCTAGCTGCAGAATGAGAAAAGAAAATGACATTCAGATTGATATAGTAAGGCTTCCTCTCTCTACTAGCCCAAAGAGCTCAAAAGCTCGTGGATTCAATCGGCTCTAACTCGTAATCATAATAAGATGAGCTTTTGCTCAAGACCCTAATTAACGAGCCATCTCACGGGCTACTCATTTACCTCGCTTAAAAAGATTATCATATATTTGTTTTACTTATTGATCGTCAAATTCACACTTAATTCTTAAATTACTTCGAACATAATTTGTACTTAAGTAAGTTCTTGACCAGTTAAGTTTAGTATTATGTTAACCTATAACAAATGATAAATTTAACATTATAAATCTTAAGATAAAACTAGTTTAACAAATCGAGTTAAGCGCTTAAGCCAAGCATTAATAAACAACTAGCTAGTCGATGTTTATTTACCTCGTCGGTGGTGTTGGCCATGGCGCGGCCGACGGGCGGCATGGACGCGGTGAGGAACACGACGGCGGCGAGCCTCTCCGGGAACCGCTCGGCGGCGAGCGCGACGCTGAACCCGCCGTGGCTGTGGCCGACGAGCACGACGCGCTCCCCGGCCGGCAGCGCGGCGAGCGCGTCGAGCAGCGGGCGGGAGTACTCCTCGAACGTGCGCACCTCGTCGACGCGCGCCGGGCTCGCGCCGGCGGCGGCCATGTCGAGCGCCGTGACGCGGTGCCCCGCGCGGCGCAGCGCCGTGGCGGCCCTGTACCAGCACCACGCGCCGTGGCACAGCCCGTGCACCAGCACGAAGTGGTGCCGTCGTCCGCCGCCCTCGCCGCCCCTGGGCGCCATGGCGGCGGTCGACGACGCTGCTTGGGACATCATCATCATGCAGCTGATGGCCATGGCCATCATCATGCACACTTTCGGTAGAGAATACGACATGGACTTCATGACGTGGGCTTGTGGCGAACTGGCAGCTTATTAGCAGCCTAGCACCATAATTATATATAGGAAGTAGGTGGCCCACGTAATTGCACGGCTAGCACCCATATAAAATTATATATCTTTTTTTTTTCACAAACGTGTAAAAGATTGCACGTCAATATAAATTATATATTTTTTAATATGATTGTACTTAAAATTTATTAAATAGTTATCTCGTTGACTTAAAATTTTGAAAGACCAAACCTTATTATCTTCGTGTTTCTAATTTTATAGTTTTTAAAAGACACATCAGTTGCTACCCCCTTACTTCTGTCATAGTATTTTTTTATTAGCTTGCTCAATTTACCACTGTTTCTATCATTCTCTTTGGAACCTTTAAAAATTGGATCTAATTTTTATAGTTTATTGTCCTGTTGGGCTTTTTATTTTATAATTTCTAGAAGTTTCGTCAAACGTTACCATTATACTCCTCCACAACCATCCACTGCATCTTCTCTTTATTGACATTGCTATTTTAAAAATCGAACATAATTATCGTTTAGGTTCATTTTTTTTTACTTTCTAGAAGTTCCGCCAAAACGTTAGCGACGTTGTCCCTGTACTCCTCTACGGACTACGGCTCGCCCGCTGCCGCCCTTCTTTATTGTCAGTGAGATTTTAAAATCAAACATGATTATTATTGGGGTTTATTTATTTTTACCTTTTAGAAGCCTGAACCTTTAAAAATTAAACCTTATAGTTTTTAGAGTTTTATTATCTCGTTGGGTTTCATGTTTTTGATAATTTTTAGAAATCCCAACAAACTTGACACTGTACTCCTCTGCGACCCGTCCGGCAAATAATCTTTGTTGTCATTGGGATTGTAAAAATTGAACACAACTATTGTTGGAATTCATTTTTTTACTTTCTAGAAGATCCACCAACCATCGGCGGCTCTACCATTGTACTCCTATACGACCCACCCGTTGCGTCTCATTTTTATTATAATTGAGATTTTAAAAAGCAAATATGATTATCATTATTTTTTTTTTACTTTTTATAAGTCCTCGCCAACCGTCTTCACTGATTGCTTCACGACCTGCTCGACGTCCTTCCTTTTAATCGTCATTAGGATTTTATTTGGTGTTTATTAATAGTTTTTAGATGTTTCATCAACCGCCACCACTCTACTCCTCTATAGGCTTGTTACTTAATTAATCTCGTTATGTATTTTAGATGGTATTTTCTTTCATTAGTCTTATTTTTTTATCACCAATTTTAGTTATTAATAAATTGTATTCCAAGTTGAAATCTTTTTTATTTTTCTAATTTCATAATTTATTTTATTTATTATTATGTTCTTTTGATATTTTTATTTTTTATTTTCAATTTCAGGTGTTTCAAAATTGTATTCCTACTTTAACTCTCTTTTAATTTGCCTAATTTCGGATTTTATTATATTTTTTTATTCCGAATTTTAATTAATCTACTATTGGGGCTGTTATATGTATTCTTATTTCAATATTGCTTATATTTAATTTCGAATTTAAGTTAATTTTAAATTGTATTCCTGCCTGAACTCTTATTTTCTTTTCTTTTTTCTAATATTGATTTTTTATTTTTTTTAAATTTTAATTAATCTCTTATTGGATTCTCGTATGGACACTTCTGTCAATATTTCTTATTTTTAATTCCGAATTTCAGTTATTTATAAATTGTATTCCTACTCGAACTCTTCTTTTCTTCTTTTTCTAATTTTGAAATTTATTTTATTATTATTCCGAATTTAATTAATCACGTATTGGGTTCCTATATGGACTCCTTTTCCATATTGCATATTTTTAATTCCGAATTTCAGCTATTTTTAGATTGTATTTCTACTTGGACTCTTCTTTTCTTTTTCTCCGATTAATGTGGGAATTTTTAGCCTCCACAGCGAACGTGGCACCTCCTTTCAAGGCTGTTTTAATAATATAATAGATAGGAGGATGAGATCCTACGTACTAATAAATGTGATGTACCTTTTCCGTTCAAAAAAAAAGAAAATTTAACTTCTGGAGTTTGAATTTTGTCAAAAAGAAAAACAAATTCTATCATTATTCCTACCCTTAGCACATAAAACGAGAAGTTTATCATCGCTTTAGTATCCTTTACCTACCTATCAGCGTTATTGTTTTTTTAATAATATGGGTATTTTGGTCATTTTTACTCTCCAATAATTTCACCTTGGAATGCTAGGAATGGCCTTTTCGGGACGGGGGAGTAGCTTTATAGGCCACTGCTTGACACTTGTGGCAACACTGGTTATCGGCTAAGGCGCGGTTTAGTTCTCAAAACAAAAATTTTCGCGCTGTCACAGTCGAATGTTTGGACACATGTATGGAGTATTAAATGTAGAAAAAAACAATTGCACAGATTGCGTGTAAATTACAAGACGAATCTTTTAGCCTAATTGCGCCATGATTTGACAATGTGGTGCTACAGGAAAACATTTGTTAATGACGGATTAATTAGGCTTAATAAATTCGTCTCGCAATTTCCTGGCGAAATTTGTAATTTGTTTTGTTATTAGACTAACATTTATATCACGAGTAAGGATTTATGTGGAGAAGAATCGGGATGAATAGGGATAGATTGGATTATAGTAGATAGAAATAACAAGGAAAGGTCCTGAACCTAAACGGCGTGACGCTCTCCGTCGCGCTGAGAAGGCAGGCCGATGGGCATTAAGATAAATCTTGATCTAATGCTAACTGACCTGGGATAGGATCCCTCCTTATATAGATAGAGGACTACTTAATCTAATCCTAACAAACTTTATCTAATCCTAACAAACCCTAATCCTATCCAATGAGTCTAGGACGCCCGGCCCAAAGCCCATGACATTACTTACCCCCTTTTTGAGCAGCTCGTCCTCGAGCTGCAACACACCCTGCTAGACTCAAACGAAGTACCATAACCTAAATGAAGACTCTCAACCTTTTACATCTCGGCTTGTTATTATGAACAAAATAAAACCAAATTTGTTGATTGCCAAAATGCTATGCAAGCAACACGCACAGGAGGATCCCACCAAGATCCTTGAGCGAAAGGAGGGCTCGAATAGTAACCCAATCTCCAATCCAGTTGACCAGCAGAACAGCCCACCAGAAGATTTCGACGGAGGCCCTGACCAAAAATCCATGGCCCAAAATATGATAAAGATCCACCTTGATGGGCCAACGTGGAAACCAACCAGCCCAAACGGGAGAGGACAGAAACCCTATCTCCCTTTCCTTCCGTAAACCACGCCGCTAGGGAGCGACACAACCGCGATTGAAAAGAGGAGAAACCCTTGCTCCTCCCGTTGATAGCGCTTGCCTCCAACAACATGCGCGTGAAGAGCGCCGTCTGTGATAAGAGAAGTTGGGCCACACCAAAAAAATCGCCCCCAACTTCCACTCTCCCCACACCTGTCGCGCCCACAATTTGCGACGCGCGCATGCCGCTTGGAGACTCACCGCACCAGCCATGCCTGATGGATGCGCCCAGAAATCGGAAGCCCGCTTCGTAGTTGAGACGCCACCGCAACAAAAATCGCTGGCAGAAACAGCGCCGCCGCCGCCGCTGTTGCCAGAAAAGATGTCGCTTCCGTCGGCGGTGCCAGCGGGCGGACAATGGTGCCATTTCCAGCAGCTAGGTCGAAGTCTGCTTGGGCGTGGTTGCAGCGTCACCGCCGAATGTTGCCGCCATCCGTGCTGCTTGAAGACGCGCCCTCGCGGACGCAAGGTCACCGCATGCCGGTATAATGGTTCAGCCTTAAGGAAAGCTGGCGGCTCGGCTGACTGAGCCGCCAAGGCCCAGAATTGCGCCGCCAGATCCATCATCTTCTTTGAGATCTCGGCAAGGCCTTCGCTGATGATGGGAACCGCAGCGATCTCGGCACCCATGGGCACGGAACCGAAGCTCTGATACTAAGTTGTCACGAGCAAGGATTTATGTGGAGAGAATCGGGATGAATGGGGATAGATTGGATTATAGTCGATGAAATAACAAGGAACGGTCCTGAACCTAAACGGCGCGACGCTCTTCGTCGCGCTGAGAAGGCAGGCCGATGGGCACTAAGATAAATCTTGATCTAATGCCTAACTGATCTGGGATAGGATCCCTCCTTATATAGATGGAGGACTACTTAATCTAATCCTAACAAGCCTTATCTAATTTTAAAACAAACCCTAATCCTATCCAATGAGCCTAGGACGCCCGGCCCAAAGCCCATAACAATTTAATACTTTAAATATGTGTACCTATATCCGATGTGACGACCAAACCCAAAAATTTTTCCTAACTAACCAAGGCCTAAATAGCCAATGTAATCCCTCAAGTTCACCCAACTGCTCAATTTGGTCCTTAATATTTTATTTTAAAAGAAAAAACTCAACTGGCGAGGGAAAGGGAAAGACTGTCCCCATGCATGGCTTTGCACTAAGAAAGAAGTCTCAACAAAACCGATCGAGAAAGGTTTATCATACTATTTAGATCATCATGAGTTTATCATATACTACTCCCTCCATCCCACTAGATAAAAACATGCACGTATTTTAAAATTCAACTCTTGAAATATTAAACCAACAATTAGTCTAATACAAATAGAAATTTATTTGATGAAAATAAAATCATTGAATTTATTTTCTTGTGGTTATGATTGTTGCCGCTACAAATATTACAGTATACTTGAAACCAATATTCAAATATTAGTTTTAGATATCGTGGCAAGTTTGACCACGCTTTATTCGGTGGAACAAAGGGGTAGAGTGTTTGTATCAACAAAATCATATTATTGTCATCAAACATATTTTATTTATTAGACTAATAGTTGACCAAATTTTATAATAATGTAAGATTTGGATATTTAAGATACGTGGGTGCGCCTTCGTGGGACGGATGGAGAACCATATTCCACTGTTTAGCATATGACTCTCTAGAAGCTAGTTGCCTAGTTGGGAGTAACTCAAGATGTTGATAGCTTTGGTTTCACTGGTGGAGAAAGGGGTTTTACTCCTGGTTCATAACCCTTGTAGTCCCGGTTTTCAAACCGGGACTATCAATCCGGGATTAAAATCACTATTTTTAGTCCCGAGTGAAAAAACTGGGAGTAAAAATCCATTTTTAGTCTCGGTTGCCTTTTTACACTCCCGGTTGGTAACAGAGCTAGACTAGCTAGATCCGGTTGCTCCATTATTATTTCTTTTTTTCATTATATTGATTCACCTCATCCCCCATCCCAAAATCCCAAATAAATTATCCCCAATGCTCAAATCCTAGACTCTCCAAATCGATACATTCACAAAATTTTACAAAATTCATCACAATTCACATCACATGCACATCACAACAGCAAATCAAAATACACAGAATCCAGAAGCACAAAATTCTAAAAAGAAGAAAAAAAAGCCGGTTGCCGCCCAGCTGCGCGCCGGCTGCCGGCCCCGCGAGCTCCGTGCTCGCCGCTCGGCCTTCCCGGCCCTCACTCCGTCATCTCCCATCCACCGCCGCACAGCATCTCCTCCTCGTATTTATCCTATTCCCCCTCTCCATCACTCCCAGCTCCGTCTGACCTCCCCTCTTATTTCCTCCGTTGAACCCTCCTCTCCTACCGGGTTCGCCTTCAAGGCTCTCTTACCTTCTGGTACCTCCGGCCACCAGTCCTCCGCCCCCAGCTATCGTAGATGTAGAATAGGATTAAAAGGTAGTAGATGGATGTAGATGAGAGAAGTTAAAATGGAGAGTAGGAGGAAGAGTGGAATAGATAAGGCTAGGGAGGAGATAGAATATATTAACCGCTCCTCCTCCTTGATCTGGCGTCGTATTCTCCGCCGCCCATGTTGCGCATGCCGATCTTTTATTCCGGTTGGTGTTATCAACCGGGACTATAAATAGATTTTTAGTCCCAGTTGGTAAGATATTAGGGTTCTTTTGTTCCGGTTGGTGTTACCAATCGGGACTAAAAATAGATCTTTTGTTCTGGTTGGTATTACCAACCGGGACTAAAGATAAAAAAAACTCTAACCTTTTTGTCACGTCCAGAAATTTAACCCAAATTCCAGACTATTTTGTGTATTAAATCCCTGTCCAGAACCAGCCAGGGTAAAAAAATCGACAAGTAAATATACAGATTCAAACGTAAATAAAGCGTAAATACTTACAGAAGAGGCACTTAGTCCTCACACCGAAAGGAAAGCAGCAGCAGCGGAAAAAGGCGATCCTAGCGGGCTTCAGCTCCACTCCACAGGCAACACTCAACTGGGGTCTGAGCCTTGGTCTTCTAACTTCGTCTTCAGCTCAGAAACACTACACTTCTAAAAAGGGGAATAATAGCAAGGCTGAGTACAACCACCATACTCAGCAAGCCACACCAATAATGCAGACTTGCAAGGGGACACAAAGGGAGGTTTGAGGCTATTTGCATAAAAGCGGTTGTAAAACATTTTATTGAGCAAAACAGTAAAACAGTTGAGTAATTAAGGTAATATTAAATCTCCACTGATCAACGCTACACCACGTTGAACAGGCCCAACCAACCCACCTGAACTACAGTGCATTGGGTCGATTTATTAAGGGTGAGACTAATCACGGTGAATCTGGTCAATCGCCCATAACTGCGGGTACGGCTATTCGAATAGTTTTACTCTGGCCAGAGGTGCACAACTGTACCCACAAGACACAATCCACCGGCATGTCACCGTGCCAGGCCAGACACGTCACCATGTCGAGTGATTGTAACAAGACCCTTCATATAACCCCCTCTGACCAAGCACACAACACCCCAGGTTTCACTCCCGCCCCCAGCAGGCAGCGGGCAGTCCCCTCTCGTGCCTAGGCGAATCAGAAAGCCCATAGACCGTTGCAGGGCCCATCCGAACTCCATCACGCTCACCCTTGCCTGGATGCGTCAGCCAGCGGAAAGCTATACTTCAAGTCAGGAAGTTACCCATTCCCGCTTGTGGCACAGCGTTGTATGTCTTCCAGTGCATCCCGTGAACCGGTCCTTAATTACCATGGGTGCGACCAGCAAAAACCATGCACCCACAGCCCATCATTCAGTCGTATTTTAGTTGGGTAGTTACGACCAATGAATATGGTCGGATGTCTCGAGCACGCAGCTCGTAATGATACTAAAAGGTCTAGTGCCAATTGCATATTTGCCACTGATTGAACAAGTATTGTGAATCTGCCACTAAAAAAACTGTAAATTGCAAATTACCATAAAATCAGTTTGAACCCAATATAACTGCCACTGGACTCACACTTACCCTAACACCGTTAAATGCTGGTTTTCTTGAAAGTTAGGACAAGGATGCCCCTACCCCACGAAATTGTAAAATTGATAGCATTTTAGCATGAATAAAACAGCATTTGAGGCCTCGACCATTCATACAGGATAAGAAAAAAAATGGAGAAATATTCTAGCAGCTCAATAAGAAACAGATGAAAACGTACACCTAGATGCCTACACGATATACAGAGCTAGCAGGTCACAAGCATTTTGGCACCTTTCCATGTGGTACTGCTGCTACTGCCCGCCGTAGCCCGTGCCGCCTGAAGCAGCTGACGCCGCAGCCCGCCACAGCCTGGCGCAATCGATGCCGATACTCACCGCAGCCTGACGCCACCCGACGGAGCTGCCTGGTGCAGCCGTCGACGCCGACACACGCCGCAGCCGCACACCGCGGCATGCCTGACACAACCGCCTAATACAGTCGTTGTCCCAAGCCGCCGCAAGCGCCGCAGTCAACGCCGACAGCCGCCGCATCCGCGCGCCGCCCGACGGAGCTGCCCGCTCCAGCCGTCGCCCCAAGCCGCCGCTTGCTTTGCTACCCTACTCGCCGAAATCCATATGCACATCTTCCATTGCCATCTACTACTCCAAAAGCGATTGATTTTTGGTTGATGTGCTCCTGATTTGAAAGAAAGTGAGAGGATTTGAGGTTCTAGGGTTCGTCGTGGGAGAGAAGAGGAGTTGGAGCGGATAGTTTTGATGCGGTAGAGTTGAAGGAGAAAGAGGATAAGGTTGAAACTGGCAAGGGCAACATGGTCTTATCATGTTGCCTTATTTCTTAATTTAATTTCTTGAATTATTTTTGTCATTTTACTTATACAAATTGGAACGGTGATGGCATACGGAGCGTGCGCACGCTGTTTTCAGGGGTAAATTTGCAATTCATGGTTTTGTAATGGTTATTTCGAGTTAGGGGTGAAAGTAGTGGCAAATATGCAATTCTCCCAAAGGTCTAATACTGCAATTATCCCATCAACTGAGCTAGTGGTAATTAAGCATGGCTAAGCATATAGTTCTAGCTAGATCAACATAAGTGACACAAGCTAGTCGAATTATCACCCACGGATGACAAAGGATAGATATCAAGTAAACATGACACAAGCGAGCAGATAGGTTAACCCTAATCCCATGTAATTAGCAAAGCATGCATATTTATTTGCAAATAGGAAAACATTTGTAAAGTAGGATCAAAATGCTCAAGGGGAATGTGTGACTTGCCTTCTTCTTCAAACAATCTTCCGAACTCTTTCCTCGCGACCGCGGACTTCCGAAACTACGGATTCTACACGCTGGAACACAAAACGAGGGAAAAACTCTAATAAAGACCAAGCAAACTTTACATCAAAAGTAAACAAACATGCAGAGCTCAATTTTAGACGAATTTTGCAAGTTGAATGGCCCAATTCGGAGTTCGAATGAATTAGATATGAATTTTAGAAGTTTTGAGCCATTTAAATGGATTTCTATAATTAAACTCGATCTATTTCGCAATTAACAATTATTCTTTCAAAGGAAAAGGGCCGTCGCTGACATCATCAAAGAGGCCGGCGCCGACAAGCGGGCCCACAAGTCAGCGGCGCAAGAGGAGCGGCTCACGGTGGACTCGGTCCACCGCGGCACAGGCGCGGGCGCACCACGTGGACGGCCACGTGGCGGCCACGGCGGACAGGCGGCAGAGGTGGCGCCGACGTGGCGCCACAAGGGCACCGACGCGGGGCGGCGCCGAACGCCCACGTGGACGGCCCAGATTCACCCGGGAGGAATCGGCTGGCCACAGGTGGGTGGGAGTCAGCTCGCCGCCCGGCCGGTCGAGGAGCGGCAGCGGCGCACGTGATAAGGTGGCGACGCGGTGCGGCAAGAGGAGCGGCGGCGCACGCGGGCGGCGGCGGCGCGCGCGGGCGGTGAAGAGTAAGGGGAGGACGGAGGGGTTCTCACCAGGGTGGCGGCCGGAGCGGAGGGAGGCGACGACGACGGCGATGGTCCGGCGATGTTCCGTGAGCGGGGAAACGGCGGCCGATGGTAGGAGGGACCTACGGAAGGAAATGGAGAGGTTAGGAGAGAGTATGGAGTTTGCGGCGCGGCGGGAAACTTCGACGGAGCTCACCGGGAGGCACGGGGAGATGAGTTTCGGCGACGACCGGCGAACACGGAGGGATCGCCGAGCCACGGACGACAGCTGCGGTACCGGGGAGGGCGACGGCACAGCACGGGGCGGACTGAAGAGGCGGCGCGGCGCGGCCGGAGGCGGAAATGGGCGACGGTGGCTCGGGTTGGTAGTGGGGAGGGCGGCTCGGTGGTGGATTGGAGGAACGAGGCAGTGGCCGGTGCTTGGCTTGGACCGGTGAAGCCGATGGTGCAAGCGGCGCGCCGCGGCGACGGCCAGGGCTCGGGTGGCGCGCGGCTGGAGTCGGCGGCGGCAAGTGGAGAGAGGTGGTGCGCGTGGCGGCGGTGCTTCGGAGGCGGGGAGCGGAAATGGAGTGGATGCCGGGGTGCGGTGGGGCGCTGCGATGCTATAGGTGGCAACGGCGCAGTGTGGGGGCAACGAAGCGGCGACGGCGTGCGGCTGGAGGGTCGCCGGCGTGCGGCGGGGCACGGGAACGGCGTGGGGAGCTCGAGAGAGCGCGCGAGAGGGGGCGGCGAGTTGGGGAAACGGATGAGGGGAGGCCGGGGTGCATTTTTATAGGCCCCGGAGGGGGAGATCGTGGCCGAGATGCCTGGAATCGGCCGGCGATGAGGGGTCGCCGACGTGGTCGGAGTGGGGCGGTTCGGCGCCGATTTTCGTGGGAAAAACCGGGGGGGAGGTGGGGGACGTGGGGAGACTTGGTCTCCGCCACTTGGGCGCGAACGGGGGTGGCGGGGTGGTGTGGAAATGGCGGCGGAGTGGGGGCGGCTCGGGCGGCCATGGCGGCGGTTGGAGCCGGAGGAAGGGGATGGGCCTGACGGGTAGGGCCGTGGGTCCCACCTGTCAGCAAGGGGAGGAGGGAGGAGGCCGGCACAGGGACGCAAAGCAGACTTGAGGGAGACGGGCCGACGGCCCGAGAGAGGAAGGGAAGGACGACCGAGAGAGGGAGAGAGGGGGCGTGGGCCGCGGGAGGGGAAAGGGAATTGGGCCGAAAATGGCCAAGGAGGAAGGGGAGGTTTTATTTTGTTTTTATTTTTATTTAAATTGATTAAATGATCTTTGTGACTTTAGAATTATCTCTTGAGCTCCAAAAATTCGTGGGAAATTTCAGAGAGTATTTTAGGGCACAAAGAATATTGCAAAATATTCTCGGCCAATGATTTTTAGGGAAAATTTTAAGTCCCCCATTATTTCACTTGATTAACTTGCTTTAACTTTTATTTAATTTCTAGGAAATGCATTATTGAATGATTTTTAATCCCGAACAAAAATCAGGGCGTTACACTTTTGAACCGGGACTAAAGATATCTTTAGTCGCAGTTTTTTATTGCAACCGGGACTATTGTGTATTTTGGCCGACCGACCAAAGATGGTTTCTCCACCAGTGTTTGGCCCTACTTTAGATAATCATCCTAAGCTGATTTTAAATTTGTAAATTTAATTAAGTGATTTTCTTTGTGACAAGGCACTATTTTCAGGTTTGATCCTAAGACAAGTAAAATATCTCACATAAGTTATTTTAGAAAATTCAATCTTTGAATTCAAATCGCTTTAATTATATAATTCAAAGTTATTTTTTTTTTGCAGGGAGTATAGTTCAAAGTTGACCACTCAAGCAGGCTTCCGTAGCATGACACATCTGTTTGAATTCACTTGTCATGGCTAACGTTTCTGTTGCATAGTTGCACTGCAGTACAGTTATTTTGCATGTGCTACCGTTAGCTTTGTCATGTTTATCTTTTGACCAGAGTTTGCAATCTACTAGTACTAGTTGAAATGTGAGACCGACCAAGAGAAATTTTGATAAGCCAAAACATTAAATACACAATCTACTAAAAAGATAAAAAAATTTCTTAACAAAATTCCTCAATCTCGTGCTTTTCACTATCATATATTTGTTTGATACACAATCCTCAATCTCGTGCTACAAAATTTCATTGAGTTTATCACTTCCAATGTACTGGTAGCACTAGACACACCTAAGTACACAACTATCAGCCAAATTTACTAGCCACCTAAGTGGATTATTACTTAATTAGTATCAGCAAGAGTATCAGCCAAATTTAAAACTAGATGATTTCCCATACATTGTCGCGCGAAATTAGGAAGTAAAGAGAGTATTAGAGGTACACCATTGTTTAACAAGTTGCCGTTGATTCCATGCATGGTAAAATATTGAGATGAAGTACACCACTCTTTAGTAGATGACTCTGTAAGCTGGTTGAGAGTAACTCAAGATTAAGATCTTAGAGTAACTCTAGATCTAGGGTGATTATGATCTAGAGTAACTCTCAACCAGCTTAATTTGGCTTGCCCTCTACTCTAATCATAATCACCCTAGAGCTGATTTTAAATTTACAAGTTTAATTTTAGGATTATTTTTTTGGTTGTTTTGTTTGTCATAAGGCTTTCATGCTTGCTCACATCACAAGTAAAAAATCTAATCCATCTATTTATTTTATATTACAAGTCATTTTACTTTCTGTAAGTCAAACATTTTAAATTTAAGTTTGACTAAGTTTATAAAAAAACATAATATATTTTTAATACAAAACAAACATAATATTAAAATATATTCAATATTAAATTTAATGAAACTAATTTGGTGTTGTAAATGTTGTTATCTTTTCTATGAATTTAATTATATATAAAAAGTTTAACTTAGAAAATATCAAAGAGATTTATAAAATGAATCACAGTAGTTCATAATATTATTCTAATAAATCATTTTTAAAATTTAAAATCACGCTTTAATTATATAATTCAAAGTTGACCAAGCTGCAGACAATCCCCACTGTGCCCTGGATATGATAGAAACTCCATCACTCTGGATTTGGACAATCTGAGCAGTCTATGGCTGAGATCACCTCTCCTAATTATCGTACATTAGAGGGGTAAATATTTTTTTCAGCTTTTCTGTTCCATTCACAACGATCCTGGACAGGGTTTATAAAACCGTGAGATAAAGCTTTTGAAACCACAATGAACCTTATGATAACCACACGATTTTCACTATACCCATGCGGTCACCATGATAACCATCTATCATAGGTTGACTGATAACCATCTTATCATATGTTAGACGTTAATTCCATTCAAATCGATTTAGTGAACCGTGATCGCGGGTCGCCGAGGAACATCTCCGTGGACGTGGTGGCCGGCAAAGCTGGCCATCGCCACCGTACGTGCTAATCACGTTCGCGAACAGCGATGGCACGCACCATCTCAACGAGCCTCTGTCATGCCCATCACGGTGGACTTCCACGGGATGGTCGTTCATGCCAGTGTCATCCCCTGTAGTAGGCTAGGCCAACTCGCCGTTCTTTTACCCGTCCATGTCCATCACCACTGTGTGGGGGTGCTAGTTGTGCTCCCGTTACGGGAGATGAACAGCGCCACTGACATGACATGCATGTCCCAACGGCACGGCGAAGCTATATTTTATATTTTCGTGACACGCTTTTCAAACGGCTAAATGGTGTGTTTCATATAAAAAGTCTATATATGAAAGTTACTCTAAAAATATCATATTAATCTATTTTTCAAGTTTATAATAATTAAAACTCAATTAATCATACGTTAATACCACCTCGTTTTACGTAAAAAAACTTAATCTTCATCTTCAGAAGAAAATATCATATTAATCTTTTTTTTCAAGTTTATAATAATTAAAACTCAATCAATCATATATTAATACCATCTTATTTTACGTATAAAACTTAAAACTTAATCTTCATCTTCAGAAGAAAAGAACACCATCTATATAATATAGATGAGGGAGGTGGCACTCGTTTACTTTACAATGTTTAGCCCGAGTTTATGCTCATACATATATCTGAGTTGTATTGAGAAGACACATGTATAAATAAAATAGATGAATTAATTAGTTAAAAAAAGATTTAGACTGGATTCCTAACTAGTGAAGAAACCATCTTTCGTTGGTCGGGCTATTTCCACAATAGTTCCGGTTACAATAAAAACCGGGACTAAAGTCATCTTTAGTCCCAGTTAAAAAGGGTAACGGGCATATTTGATCTTTAGTCCCGGTTAGTAACAACTTTAGTCCCGGTTCAAATGCTGTCAGGGCTTGTCAGGCCCCCCCAGGATGTACCAACCGGGACTAAAGATCGTAACTTTAGTCCCGGTTGGTAACCGGGACTAAAGATCCCGGTGATCTTTAGTACCGGTTGGTAACACCAACCGGAACTAAAGTCCCACCCCTTTATATATGTCTTCTTCCTCCTCCAGCCCGAATAAGCTTCAAAATTTCTTCAAAAAGAGGGGAGGTCATGCCAAAATTTATAGTGAATTTACTTTGGTGATTATATACAAATTGGAGGTGCCTAAAAGGTTAGCAACTTCATCCTCCATGTTTTTTTGGTCATATTACATTTGGAGCTATGTTTTGCACACTTTTTTTGTCTCCAAAATTTTGTTGTAAGTTGATGAGAGAGAGAATTTGTGTGGGAAAAGAAAGAATATATAGAAATTTTGTTTATTTGCTAAAGAAGGTTTTATAAAATAGTTGAGTAGGAAAATATAGTGAAAGTTAATCTTAAATAAAAGAAAACAAACTAAATTGAAAATTAAAAGAATTTAAAACTTCAAAAATAATAAATAAGAATTATTTGGTGGAATATTTTATAATTTTTGTATGAATAATGATATGTCGTTATTGTATGACTGTTGAAAGAGTTTGTGATTATTTTATCATTATTGTATGACTGTCATTATTGTACGAATGATTATTTGTGTATGATTTTTTTTTTATTTCATGCAGATGGATCGGCAATGGATGTACGCTGACCGGCAGTCATAAGAGTTTATTGACGGCGTGCATTATTTTTTGAGAGTGGCCGAAGCTAATAAGCAGAAGGGTTTTATTTGTTGTCCATGCAATAAGTGTAAGAATTAGAAGGAGTATTCTGCATCCAGGACTATTCATTTCCACTTGTTTAAGTCGGGGTTCATGCCAAGCTATAATTGTTGGACATCCCACGGAGAGCAAGGGGTTGAAATGGAAGAAGATGAAGTGGAAGACGACAATATTCCAGACTTTGCTTCAGTACGCTGGATTTGAAGGAAATCAAACGGGAGAGGAGGACAGAGATGCTGATTATAACGATGTTGCGGATGATCTTGGTCAGATGTTTGCAGGATGCCAAGGAGGACTGCGAAAGTGAAAAGGGGGCCCATAAATTGGACATGATGTTAGAGGACCACAGAACGTCGTTGTACCCAGGTTGCGAGCAGGGGCACAAAAAGTTAGATACCACTCTGGAGTTCTTGCAATGGAAGGCAAAAAATGGTGTTAGTGACAAGGCATTTGGCGATTTATTGAAACTCGTCAAGAACATTCTTCCGGAGGGAAACAAATTGCCCGAGACAACGTACGAGGCTAAGAAGATAGTCTGCCCTCTAGGACTGGAAGTTCAGAAGATTCACGCATGTCCAAATGATTGTATTCTATATCGCGGTGAGGAGTACGAGAACCTAGAAGTATGCCCTGTTTGTAAAGCACTACGATACAAGATTAGACAAGATGATCCAGGTGAGGTTGACGGGCAGCTAACGAAGAAGAGAATTCCTGCTAAGGTGATGTGGTATTTCCCTATAATACCACGGCTAAGGTGTTTGTTTAGGAACAAGGGGAAATGCTAGAATGATGCGTTGGCACGCTGAAAAACGTCAATAGGACGGGATGCTGAGACACCCCGCAGATGGTTCGCAGTGGCAAAACATCGACAGAAAATTTAAAGACTTTGGAAAGGACGCACGAATATACGGTTTGGTTTAAGTACGGATGGCATGAATCCTTTGGAGAGATGAGTAGCGGCCATAGCACTTGGCCCATTACAATGTGTATCTACAACCCCCCCCTTGGCTATGCATGAAGAGGAAGTACATAATGATGCCGATTATTATTCAAGGCCCCAAGCAACCTGGTAACGACATCGATGTGTTCCTAAGACCACTGGTCGAAGATCTTAACTATTGTGGAAGAAGGAAGGTGTCCCCGTGTGGGACGAAGACAAACAGGAGGAGTTTAACCTACGAGCGCTGCTGTTCGTAACCATCAACGATTGGCCTGCACTTAGCAAACCTATTCGGGTAGTCCAACAATGGGTACAAGGCTTGCACTTCACTGTATGGATGAAATAGAAAGTATGTATCTTAAGCACTGTAGGAAGATTGTGTACATGGGTCATCGTCGATTTCTTGCTGCAAACCACCCAGTACGGAAGAAAGGCAAGCACTTTGAACATAAGGCAGACCCACCGTACGAAGCCAAAACATCACAGCGGTAAAACAGTGTTTGCTATGGTGAAAAGATCTTAAAGTAGTGTTTGGAAAGGGGCCTGGCAGCCAGCCTATAGAGAGCGAAGATGGTCACGCGGCGATGTGGAAAAAAAAACTCCATATTTTGGGAGTTACCCTATTGGGAATTCTTGGACGTCCCCCACGCAATCGACGTGATTGCACCTCACTAAGAACCTTTGCGTAAACCTTCTTGGCTTCCTAGGTGTATATGGAAAGTCGACAGATACACTGGAAGCACGTAATGATCAGAAGCATATGGAACAACGCGGCAACCTTCACCCGGAACCAAAGGAGAAAGGAAGCCATTACTTGAGTCCAGCCAGCTACACTCTTAGCAAGGCAGAGAAGGGCAGTATGTTTGAATGCTTGGAGAGCATCAAGGTACCGTCAGGATACTCCACGAATATAAAGCGAATAATAAGCACGAAGGAGAAGAAGTTCACAAACCTAAAGTCTCATGACTGTCACGTGTTGATGACACAGCTGCTACCCCTTGCAATAAGGGGTATCCTCCCAGACAATGTCCGGGCAACAATAACAAAGCTATATGCTTTCATGAATGCAATTTCGCAGAAGGTCATCGATCCGGATAGATTAGAAGCCCTTCAGAATGATGTGGTGCAATATCTTGTCAGTTTTCGACCTTCATTTTTCAATATAATGACGCATCTGCTCCTGCACTTAGTCAAAGAGATCGGTATTCTCGGGCCTGTGTTCCTACACAACATGTTTCCTTTCGAGAGGTACATGGGCGTTCTAAAGAAGTATGTTCGTAACCGTGCTCGTCCAGAGGCAAGCATCGCCAAGGGGTATGGAACCGAGGAGGTCATTGAATTCTGCGTAGAATTTATTGAAGACCTTCGCCCAATCGGGGTACCTGAATCACGCCATGAAGGGAGACTACGGGGAAAGGGGACTCTCGGAAGGAAAGCAACAATGATGGTAGACAACAATTTATTCCGTAAAGCCCATTTCACATTTTTACAACAATCTTCATTGGTGGCTCCTTACATCGAGGAGCACTTGGCTCTAGTTCGCGCCAGAAACATCGGTAAGTCCGATGCATGGATTACACGGCATCACATTGATACTTTCCGCGCATGGCTGCGACAACATCTCATGGGTAACGAGACGATTAACCAGCAACTGGCCTTCTTGGCGAGGGGTCCATCTGGCTCGATCGCAACATTCCAGGGATATGAGATCAATGGGTACACATTCTACACAAGAGCCCAAGACATGAAGAGCACGAACCAGAACAGTGTTGTTCGTATCGATGCCATGGGACACGATGGTACAACTGGCACGTATTACGGTGCCATCGAGGAGATATGGGAACTTGACTATGGACCTCTCAATGTCCCTCTGTTCCGGTGCCAATGGGTTAGGTTGACTGGTGGAGGCGTAACGATTGATGACAGTGGGATGACAACGGTTGACCTTAACAAGGTTGGATACTCGGATGAACCTTTTGTCCTTGCCAATGATGTAACGTAAGTTTTTTACGTGAAGGACATGTCTAGCAAAGGAAAGAAGGGCAAAGGGCCTGACGAGCCAAAGCACCACGTGGTTCTCCGAGGCAAAAGAAAAATCGTCAGAGTAGAGGACAATACTGACGAGGATTACGATCAGTTTGATGGGCAACCCCCTTTCACGGTGATGATTGACCCTAGCATCCTCCTATCAAATGAAGACACCCCTTACTCACGTAGTGATCACAAGGAAGGAACAATAGTGAGGAGAAAGTACGTGCGGACAACCGTTACCGCCGATGTATTGCCGTAATTGTTTGTAAACTATTTTGGATGTATTGAATATGCTAGTTATATATGATTATCAACAAATTTAAATCATGCATATGCTAGGTATATATAATTATTAGAATTTTTAAAAGTTTTAAATCATGCATGTGGTATTACATATGTTAATTAGAATTTTTAACAATTTAATATCATGCATACGCTAATTATATATGCTTATTAGAATTTTTTAAAAGTTTTAAATCATGCATGTGGGATTACATATGTTAATTAGAATTTTTAACAATTTAATATCATGCATATGCTAATTATATATGATTATTAGAATTTTTATTAATTTTAAATCATGCATGTGTATTTACATAGGTTAATTAGAATTTTTTAACAATTTAATATCATGCATATGCTAATTATATATGATTATTAGAATTTTTAACAATTTTAAATCATTCACGTGCTTATTATATATTATCCACTTAATTTACTACAGACAACAATAATTTTTCGAAGGTTTTGTCATTAATTTTTCGACTTTAAATAATTTTAATGCATTATTTACTATTTTAGAAACACATATGCAACGAAATTCAATATTCAGTGCTATTATCTTTAGTCCCGGTTCTTAACCCTAACCGGGTTTAAAAAGAATTGGAAATAGCGGGAAAATATCTTTACTCCCGGTTGTTCTCACCAACTGGGATTAAAGATCTAGGGGGTATATATACTCCCGATGCGCCCTCGTCTTCTCCACCAACACTTAGAAGTTTTTTCCTCCGATTGGATTCTAGCTCCTTCGCCGCCACTGCCTAGTCATCCCCACGCCGACGCCGCCGTCGTCTCTCGCCATCGTCTCACGGTCCACGCCGCCGACGCCGCCGCCACATCTCTCGGGTGAGAGCCGCCGCTGCCTCTCTGTCACGCCCGAAAATTCACTAGTAATTTCCGAACTTATTTGTGCATAAAATCCTCGTCCAGGAATCAGCCGAGGTACACAAACTGACAATTTAATATACAGATTCATCAAATTAACTAAAACGATAAATACTTACTTAAGAGGCACTAAGTCCTCACCAAGAAGAAAAACTGCAGCGGAAAATAAAATCTAGCGAAGCTCCGGCTCCACTCCCACAGGCAGCTCAACTGGGGTATAAGCCAAACGTCTTCTCCTTCTGGATCCTTTTTCTTCAACTGAGGTTGATTGATTATTACAAGGTGAGCATATGACATACTCAGCAAGCCACACAGCAAATATGCAAGTGCACAAGGATACCAAAGGATGGCATAATATAGGCTCATTTGCGAAAGCAGCATTTAGCAAAGAGTTAAGAGTAGTAAAACAGTAGAGTAATTAATCAGAAATTTTAATCATCACTGAACAGCATACCCATACTGTACAGGCCCAACCATCCTGAACAACCATACCCGGCTGTACAGATCTAACTCCAAACCAGGAGCTAAGCAAATTATTACCAGTTATAACATCAATAATTATTGTGAGAGGTGTGAGACTAATCACGAAAAACATTGCTCAACCCGCCCATAACCGCGGCACGGCTATTCGAATAGTTTTACTCTGGCCAGAGGTGTACCACTGTACCCACAAGACACAGCCTCAACATCATGTCTACCATGCGTCGCGATACTGGAAAGTACCCGAATAGAGGCTGTGACAATACCCTTTGTACAACACAACTCACCACAGTGCACCATTCCTGGATCATAATCACCCCCTTATAAACAAGGCATGGACTCCCCAGCGACCCCCGTGGGCTTATCTCCGCCACTTCTCAGTCTAGTGCTCCGCAATGAATCATGTTATACAAAAGGTAAAGCCGTTGCCCACGCTGGCTTGTGGTTGGCACGGTTAATGTTTCACAACAGTAGTTCGCGAACCGGTCCTTAATTGTCATGAGCACGACCATCAAAACCATGTACTCACAACCCACCATTATCAAGTTTTAATTGGCAAATTAATTACTAAACCAATCATGATTAACCATCATGAGCTATCATTAAGCCATCATTAAATAATAGTGAATCATAAGTTATCCCAATAATGTGCTAAAGTTTCAAAGCATGGCTAAGCAATTATATCTAATATCTAGCTGAACCAATATATAAATCCAACTAGTCAAATTTTTAACCCATGGTAATCAAGAAATAGGGTAATCAAAGCAAAGTGGTCATAACAAAGGAATAGGTTCACACCACCCGGTGACATTCGAAATAAATGCACAGTTGAAATAAATAGAGGAATTTAAATATAGGATCAACATGCTCAAAGGAAGTGTGTTTGGGATCTATGTGACTTGCCTTGCAACAATCGGTCTTCAATCAATCTTCTTTAACACTTCCGGCGCTCTCACGAACCTTCGAAACGACGGAAACGACAAGCTAATACGCAAAAACGAGGAAAACACTAAGAAACTCCAAATAAACAATACATATAAAGTAAACAAACATGTAGATCATAATTTTAGATGAATTATGAGACTTGAACGGCCTCATTCTGACTTCATATGAATTAAATATGAATTTTACAAGATTTAATCTAATTAAAGCCCATTAAAAAGAATTAAATAAATTTAATTCAATTTATGGATAATTTTAATATGTAGATCTTTATTTTATATAATTTTTGCAACTTGAACCACATTAAACTGAGTTACAATGAATTAGTTATGAATTTTTAAAGATTAAATCGGATTAAAACACTTATATGGATTTTAATTGAATTATGACGCAATAATGAATTATTTTTGAAAAGGAAAAGGGACTTTATTGCGTCAGCAGGCTCGGGTCTACGGTGGACCGGGTCCACGGCTGCGGTACTACGGGAGTGAACGGGTGAGATCGATCCGATCCGAACGGACGGTCGAGAATCAAACGACGCACGGCCGGCTCACGAGCGAGGGCACCGATGACGTCAGCGATGATGTCATCCCCGACCGACGGCGGCGACGGCGGCTCGGACTCACATGCCCGCCGGCGATCTACGGCGCGCAGCGCGAACGGAAAGCGGCAACGGGATGCGGAGGGCACGGCGAACTCACCGACGACCGAACTAGCGGCGGAGGAGCGACGGATGACGCCGGCGACGAGGATGAACGGCGGAGAGGTTCGGGTCGACGATGACGGCGGTGTTCCGGCGGTCCACAGCAACGGCGAAGGGTCGGACGAGGACGGCGACGCGACGGCGACCACAGTTGGCGAGCTCCCGAGCGACGGTGATGACCGGAGGCGACGGCGGCGCACGGCTGGAGCGGCGGCGGCGACGGCGGCGCACGGGTGCACGGCGCTAGGGCGAATTCGCGCGACGAGAGGCGAAGGCGAGGGCGACGGAGGGTAGAGGGGACACCGGGGAACCTTTTATAGGGGTCGGAAGGCAGCGGCGAAGCCCACGGCGGCCGGCGACGGCGATGGAAGGTTAGGGTTCGGCCGGCTCCGAATCGAGCTCGAATCCCCGACTTTTCAAAGCGATTCGGCCGATGCTTCCAAAGAGAAAAAGGTAGAGGAGATCACGGCGAAGGTTTCCCCCCAATCAATTTCACCGAATCGGGAAAGGGGCGGCCGAATTGGAAAGGGCGGCGGCGGCGGTGCTCGGCTAGGGTTCCGGCCCGAGGAAGACGACGGGCCTGACAGGTGGGCCCCACCTGTCAGCGAGCGGGAGAGAGAGAGGCTGCGCGCGCTGCCGGGCGGCGGCTTCGGCTTGCTGGGCCGGCTTGGGCTGAGGAGAGAGAGAAGAGAGGTTTTGGGCCGACTTTCGGTCCAAAGCCAAAAGAGACTTTTTAAAAACCTTTTTCAATTTAAATAATTCATTAAATGCAATTCCATTTATTAAAAATACTTCCTTAGCTCAAATAAATCCCAGAAAAATCTAGGAATTATAGAATTAAGCAAAGTATTTAATAAAATTTTATCTGGCCCAATTTATTATTTAAAATTAGATCTTTTCTTCTAGGCTTTTAAAATTATTTCTAATAATTCCGTTTAAACGACAATTTATAATTTAAGGACTTTTAAACAAGAAAAGCACTTAACACTTATAATTAGATCATTAATGATGAAATAATTACTGATCTGTTCTTTGTATTATTTAATAATTGAGCTCTGAAAAATTCGAGAAAATTTCACAGAGTATAATTAATCATGGAAAATTTAATAAAAATTAAATCCAACCATGCTTTTATTTAGGAAATTTTATTTCCCATATTTAACTTCACTTGTGAATTAATGAACATTTAATATAAATTCTATTAATAATTTATTAGATAATTTATAAATCCTAAAACAAAAATCAGGCTGTGACACTCTCTCTCTCTCGATCTCGATCTCCCTCTCTCTCTCTCCAAACCGCCGCGCCTAGCTCGTTGCCGACGCCGCCGCCGACGTAGACGCGCTGATGCCGACCCTTCCTCTGCCTCCCGGCGATGCCAACCCCGACTTCCACGCGGCCGCCACGGCGGCGACGCCGATGCCCCCGCCTCGAGCTCGCCCACGCCGCCGCACCGCCCACGCCGCGTCCACGCCGCCGCCCCCGCCTCGAGCTCGCCATGCCACCGTGCCACCACACCGCGCAACGCCGCCGCGACGCCCCGCCGCCGCCACGCCCCACCGCCGCCACGACACGCTGCCGCCACGCCACCGCGACGCCCCCACCGCCGCTCCGCTGCCGCCACGGCCGCCCGAACGTGGACGAGGAGGGGAACGTGGAGAGGGATACGGAGGGGAACGTGAACGAACGCGAACGAACGTGAACGAACGCGAACGAATGCGAATGATATGAACTAACGCGAACGAACATGAACGAACGCGAACGAACGCGAACGAAACGTGAACGAACGCGAACGAACGTGACTGAAACGTGAACGAACGTGAGTGTTAGTGAACGAACGCGAACGAACGTGAATGAAACGCGAACGAACGTGATTGAAACGTGAACGAACATGAATGCACTTGAACTAAAAGTGTGAGAACGAACGCGAGCGAAACGTATACGAACGAGATAATTAAACTATTGTTGAACTTAGCATATATATATGATTATATATACTTGAAAACGTGAAATACATTATATGTTCCTTTGCGTTTAGACTAATACATTTTTTTTGCATATTGCAGAGAAGATGTCGTCGTCGTCGTCCCTCAAGCCGAAGTGGTAGCTAGCCCTCGAAGGAATTCGCGCAGGCAAGTGATGTAAAGATGTGATTGTTAGAGATATAATATAAGATTGTTAGATTTCTAATATAAGATTATTAGATTATTAGAGTTAGCATATGTGAGTGTTAGAGATTATTAGATTATTAGACTTAGCATATTTGAGTGTTAGAGATAGTTAGAGATTTAATATAAGATTATTAGAGGTTTAATATACGAAACTTAATTAGACTTAGCATATATGAGTGTTAGAGATTGTTAGAGATTTAATATAAGATTATTAGAGGTTTAATATACGGAACTTAATTAGACTTAGCATATTTGATTGTTAGAGATTTAATATAAGATTATTAGAGATGCAATATTCGAAACTTAATTAGACTTAGCATATATGATTATCTAGGGTTCTAATACACGACATTTAGACTTAGCATATATGATTATTTGAGTTTTAATACAAGATTAGTAGAGTTTTATTATTACGCTTAGCAAATATTTCTTCTATGAACAGATGGCTGATCGCGATGAGGAACAGATACTGTACGATACAATCGCAGAGGGAAGCAGCCAGTACTGGAACGAAGAAGAGGGGAACGAGGATCCAAACCAGTACTTGAACGAGGAGGGGAACATGGAGAGGGATGCAGAGGGGAACGAGGAGGGGAACATGGAGAGGGATGCAGAGAGGAACAAGGAGGAGGCTAGTGGAAGTCATCCCTCCGCTGGACTGAAGAGGGCACGCGGACAACGAGGTGCCGCGAAGAAGATAGAGGATGGGCACATCATAACTGAGATGGACGCAGACGGCCGACCTAGTGCCCCGGCAGAAGCAGCCAAGAATTTTGTACGCCACAGCGGTTGGGTTGTGAGGGATAACGTGCCTGTCAGCAAGGTGTACTGGCGCAGAACAAGGGCATGCGGGGATAATGACAGCTTTGTCCCGGAATCAGAGAAAGAGATGCTGTGGACCACAATGCTCGAGACGTTCATGCTCCCTGCGGGTACGGAGAACATAGTGAAACAGTGGACTCTTAAGAAAATGGCAGAACAGTTCCAGAGCTTCAAGGGAGATCTGTACCAGAAATACATCCTGAAGGGGCAGACACCGAACTTCAACACATCCCCGAAGCTAAGGGATCACTGGGACAAGTTTGTTGCTTATAAGACAGGTCAACAAGGGCAGGCGATGATGGAAAGAAATAAAGAAAATGCCGCCAAGAAGAAGTACCATCACCACTTGGGGTCAGGCGGCTATAGCGTCGCGATGCCGAAGTGGGAGGAGATGGAGGCAAGCTTGCTTGAGAGGGGTATCGAACCGGCCACCGCTAAATGGCCGGATTGATCGAAGTTCTGGTACTATGCTCACGGTGGAACGCTCAACCCAGTTCATGGCTCATTGGTCTTCAGCAATCAGATACGCGAGGCTGCGAATCAACTAACGGGCGCAGTGAAAGCCTCTTCTTAGGGCACATTCCGACCCGACAGAGAGAAGGACGAGCTGTCACTCGCCCTACAGACTCCCGAGCATCCAGGACGAACACGAGGGAAAGGCGTGATTCCCTGGAAAGATTGGATTCAAGGAGGACATCCACACGTACAGGAGTCGGATGAGGAGCAAGAGAGATACCGAGGCGAAGATTGCAGATCTTGAGTACAGGGTATCGAGCTACGAGCTCAGCATGCAAGAGGAGGTGGCCCGGAAGGTGGATGAACGCATGGCAACACATCGGTCACACGATCCCCAGCCGTACATACCTCCTCCAATGGTCAGCCCATCAGGCAATCGTAGCAGCTGCGCCTCAACGGGGCAGGTAGGATCACATAGCATGGACGCCATGCAAACCCAGGACGAAACCACCTGCCCCGTTGAAGAGATCACGCAACGGACACCATGTGAGCTGCATATTCCCTTCAAGAACTTATCAATCAAGGTATGCTCGATGTAATATATGATTTTTGACTCATACTTTCCGCAAGTTGCTGCTTAGGTTGATTACTAATAGATAACCTCTCATCACGTGAAGGTGGCATCGGGAATGGCCATCCCAACGGACATTTCAGGGACTTACCACTGCAGGCCGATTCCAGCAGGATACTCAAGGGTCGAAGTTGAGCTGGTAGAAGCCGTGTACGAGGACCTCGAGTTGGACTACCCAAGAGGAGACGGTGAGACGCATCTACGAGACACAAGCCACGCCATTATACTATGGCGCAAGCGGTACATCATCCTCCCTGGGCGACAAGCGGCGTCTCGTGCACCATCTCCTCTGGCTCCGCCGTCTCCTCCTGCACCATCTCCTCCGGTTCCTCCGCTACGTCCTCCTGCACCATCTCCTCCGGCTCCTCCGCCTCCTCCACAGCACCTCCACCGTGTCCGCCTGCACCTCCCAAGACAAGGTCTTGCCAAGCTCTACCTCCTGCCAGCACAAAGGCAACGAAGAAGGCCAAAGTTGACACCACCAAAAACAAGGAGCCGCCGTACGATTGCAGTCAAGAGGAGCTTGACGAAGTGAAGAGGCAACTCAAGCGTCGGAGTCCCTAAAAAGAAGATACCTATTGACCCGAGCGTGAAGAATTTCTTCAAGGGAATGTCCACCACAAACAAGGAGGCCTTAAAGCTATCGGACTATGACCGAACACTTAGGAAAGCCTATTACAAGAAGTCCAAACCAGTTCCTCAGCTTGGAGAACAACCAAACCAAGTGGTCGAAGCCGTTGGTGACCGGCGAAGACTTTGGCATAACGGATTTCATTTCGGACACCGGTCTAACTGTGGCTCAGTTGGTTGGAGGCGCACCAATCCTGAAGGCAGAAGTGGTATACAAGTTTGAACTCGGTAAACCGCTTTGTCAGGCCTGAGCAGCTGCAGTCCCTACCGACATAAATGTACAAATTCCATGAACGGTGCATGGAAATGAGCGCCAAGGGTAGAGAGATGTTCAGAGCGAGGATCAGAAACCCCGACTTCTTGCAAGGAGAAGATGTTCTATGGATCTATTTCAAGGATGTCTTCAATCTGTACCAACGGGACGCCCTCGACGTCTCTCTTCTGAGCGCATGGATTTTGTAAGTATCTTTGAGTTCGATTTGTTTCGTTCAATAATTAGCTCCTAGCATATATGTAAGCAATAATAATTTCCTTTCATTGTTGTAGAATGGAGATTCAAAGGGCCCGACGGCGGGGGTTTTACGATACTGGGTTTCATCGACCCTCGGAAAATCAACACCAAAATGCTCGACAAGTACGAGAAAGACATAGAGGACAATCTCGTCCATCTCCTACGCAGCAGCATTTCAAGACGTTCATACTATTGCCGTACAACACAGAGTTAGTTTTTATTGTCGTTCGAACAAATTTCATTCCCATACATATAACATATACATTCTGATATTTATCTCATCTCACGCATATTCCAGATTCCACTGGGTCCTGTTCTTTTTCGACTTGGACGCATGCAGAGTCACTATGTACGACTCAATGAATAAAGAGGAGAAGGTTTTTGACAAGGTCTTCCAACTGATAGACAGGTAATATAATGCCATCTATTCCAAAGTCGCGGGACTCTGTTGCTATTATGTTGATCTCGGGTAATAATTAATTAATCATAGCTTGCAACTGCATATGTAGGGCTTGGGATCGGTTCCGTCAATTGGTCCTCAGGACTTGGAAAGAAAAACTTGGACGGAGGTTTCATTTTCCAGTGAGTACATGCATGATCCAAAATTATATTGAATTGAATCTCTAATTACAGTTAATATAAAGAGTATATTAAATCTCTCATCGTTTCTCATGTAGTGTGCAAGGCAGGACCAGGGAACTAACTTATGCGGCTACTACGTATGCGAGTATGCCCACTGCCTATCAAACCAAATATACACCACACGAGAGCTCGATGTACGTATACATAAACCATTCAAAATTTCATTGCGTATCAATTTGTTATGTTGTTTATTAATTTCATATATTGATATGTCATTATTTTTCGAATGATAGTGTATTCACATGAGGGAAAATCTCCCACATAAGGATTTTATCACGGCTGTTCAAGAACAACTGATGGGGTTCGTCAACGAAGAAGTCCTTAATCCCGATGGTGAATTCTACTACGACGGATCGACAATCCATAACGTCGGTCCTTCCTCTTCTGACGTAACGCCGGCGTCGAAGTTGTAGCTATAGCTAGCGAGCAAATGAATTGTACTATACATGTATGTATATATATATATTTACATATGTACGTACATTTACTTTAGTGTTAATATATATTTTGGTAACATATATGCACATAAAATGTTAAGTGCTTTAAATTATAAATATGTGTGTAATATATGTATTTATACATATACACATACGCACATACATACATATACACATACGCACATACATACATACATACATATACATATATATATATATATATATATATATATATATATATATATATATATATATATATATATATAATCAACCATGCAGCAAACAGGGCCATACAAATAAAAAAAATAGTACACAGATCTACCGGGACTAAAGATGGATCAGCCGGCCACGTGGCTGACTGATCTTTAGTCCTGGTTCGTGTTACCAACTGGGACTAAAGATCGATCTTTAGTCCCGGTTATTTCACCCGATCTTTAGTCCCGGATTCGTAGTCCCGGTTGGATAACCGGGACTAAAGGGGGGTTACGAACCGGGACTACAAACGGTTTCTCCACCAGTCACCTCCCCTCTCCTAACTAGCTCTGCCCCTCTGCTTATGCATGGTGGTGTTGCTGTTAGAATTACAACTCCAGCGTAACATAGCCCATGTTAAGGTGTTTAGTTGCCGGTCATACTTTAACACATTTTGTCATCCTAAATATTAACAAGTTTGAGTGTTTGACTAACTTGATAGCCTGTTTGGTTCTAATAATAAGATGTAACAAAATTAACTGGTATAAATTTTCACTAGCTTCTGCTTATGTTCTTCATGGCCTGAGCACAGACGGAGGCAGCAGTATGCAAAAGAGCAACAAGAGCAAGCACATGCATAAAATGAATAAACATTCTTGTGAATTTTCGCTTGTAAGGACTCCTTTTAGAGCAAGTTCAATAGTATAGCCCACTACTACTAGCTCCAATTCATCTATAGCTAATCTAATAGCCAATCTATACAATAGTTACTTACTATACTATTAATATATGGTCCCACCTATCATACACACATTACACCTTAGAGTACATGTTGCAGCTGGCTATAGATTTATAGCCCACTGCTCTTCTCTCTCATCTTTTATCTCATTAAAATATATTTATAGCTGGCTAATAGTCTTCTATTGTACCTGCTCTTAAGGATGTGAATATTAGGAAAGAATCTCATATCAAATAATTAGAAGGGATAAGCCTAGCCGGAGACTCTGGCGTACAAGGACTCCCTTTAAGGGCTCGTTTGGAACAGATTACAAATGAAAAGTAGAGGATTTTTACATTAAAATTATATGGCACATTTTCCGAGGTACTCCTTTGGAGAGGTTTTTACCTATGTGCCATTAAAAAAGATGGTGCCTGCCAAGTTCAAGCCTCCCTCTATGCCATCGTCGAACTTTATCGCGCCCTCCACGCCATTCCGTCACTATTCTGTTTGGGTTTAACCGTTTGGCAGCTCTAACATGTGGGCCCGGGTAGAAAAAATGTTGCTCTTGCCCTTCCATTCTCTGCTTCTTTCGGGTGCGCCGCAGAGAGAGGGCGAAGATGACGCGGTTGAGTACGGTGGCGCGGCGGCGGCCTGGCTTAGCAGCACGGCCTTTCGCACGGGGGAAAAGGAGGCCCGACCAAGCGGTCAGGCCACGCAGAGAGAGAAGGGGCTGGGCAATGCCAAGCAGAGGAGGTTGGGGGCGCCGGTCGGAGGAGGTGGCCGGCGGCGAAAGAAGGGGAGGGGAAGAAGGCCGGCACTGTGGGGATGGAAGGGAGGGCTGGCGGTGGAGGGAGGAGGGAGGCGGCAGTGAGAATGGACATGGGGGGCATCTAGGCCATCGCCATGGACGTCTCCTCCCTCGCCGCTAGGGATGGCAATGGGTCGGGTTGGCCACGGGTAGAACAAAACCATGCCCGACCCGATGCCCGACATTGCCCGCCCGTACCCTACCCACTAGAGTTAGTGGGCAAAACTCCGTGCCCGTACCCATGCCCGGTGGGCGCGGGTATGTCCAGCGGATACCCAATAGATCTCACATGAATAATAACTTGAAAGATATATAATTTAACAAAGAGAAATAAATCAATAATTTACCAAATTATCGTTTATCAACAATAATTTGAATTACATCACAACTTAGTATCAGTTAGCATCACAAGTGAACCAAGAGAAATGGTATAAGAGTTAAGAAATGAGTCAAAATTAGCTAATACATATTGTATTGGGTCGGGCATGGGTTACCCATGGGTAAAAAATGAAACCCGCCTATTACCCATGATGTCTCCGGGTCTCGGGCACGCGTGCCCATGGTAAAATGTCACACCCACGCCCGTACCCATCGGGTCGGGTATCCACGGATACTCGAACCCATGGGTAAAATTGTCATTCCTACTCGTCGCACCGCCCCTCAACCACAAGCTCCACCTCGCCGTCCCTGTGCACTATCCCTCCCCCGCCCGCGGCTCCATCGGCGTCCGTTGCGCCTACTCACATGACCCCCCCCCCCCCCACCCCCGCCCCATCCCCTATGGTGCTCTGCCACCAACGAGGAGGTCTCCTTGCCCCCAAGCCTCCGCGTCAGCCGGCTCGCCGAGGAGTTCCGCGCTGCTAGGGATGAAAACGGATCGAATACGGTCGGAAACTAGCTATATCATATTCGTTTTCATATTTTTTTTCTCGGAATCGGAAACCCGGATACGAAAATGAAATCGAATATTATCGAATACAGATACGGAGCGAATACGAATCGAAACGAATATGGTAACGAATAATTATCAAAATATCATGACCCCTCAAAATAAGTTTCTTCAATCGAGGAAGAGATGTAGCCATTAGTTTTCAAAAACAAAACATCAGCATTTTCAAATTTTATCTCTATTTATAAGGGCAAGGGGGAGATTGAAAATGTTATGTTTACTTTTCATACAAATTTATGTTATCATGAAACAAATAAATTAATGTGTATCACTGAAATTTTCGCAGGCACATTGAAATTTTTGAAAATTGGTTGAATATTTCAAATTTTGGGTTGAACATTTCAATTGAAAGTTTTTAAAAATTCGAGTGGTTATTTTTCAGAATTGAATTTTTTCATTTGTTTGTATATGGACCACTTAAGGACCCGCATGGAAAAATCAATTTTTTCATACGGATGACTTAATAAGCCGTATGCAAAATAAATTTGAAAATTTGAAACTAGTTTATCTCACTCATATGACTCTAAATTGGATGATTCTTTTTTCTAAATGTTTCTAAAATCATACTCTATCATGTTATTGTATTCTTACTGCTATTATTTCGGTCATTTTTTCTTGTGACTTTGTTTTATCAACTAAAAATTTGAATTTTAAAAACTTCAAATAATATTTTGAAGCTGTAATTAATTTTAGCTGAAAAAGTCATGAACATAAAAGTTGTTGAGCTCATCAAGACATACAACTTTTATTTTGGTCATTTCTTCATCCAATAAAGTGATAGTAACATTGTTCACAAAGTTTACATATATCTCTTATAGTTTATAGAACCAGATGAGACTGATGTAAATTTTGTAAACAATGTTACTATCACTTTGTCGGATGAAGAAACGACCAAAATAAAAGTTATATATCTTGATGAGTTATACAACTTTGTTGTTGATGACCTTTTCAATTGAAATCATTTAGTATTTCAAAATATTGTTTAAAGTTGTCATATTTTGAAATTCAATTCAAACAGTTCAAACAAAGTCATATAGAAAAATGACCAAAACAAAAGTTGTAGATGTTGATGCGTTATACAACTTTATATTGTTGACAACTTTTTCATTTGAAATCAGTTACTACCCGGAAAATTATTTAAATTTTCTTATATTTTTAAATTCAAATTTTATATAGTTTAATCAAATTTGGATGGAGAAATGACCAAAATAAAAATGGCATATCTCAATAAATTATACAACTTTGTTTTTGACAACTTTTTCATACGAGTTGATTTTAATGCCTTAAAATTCATTTTATAAGAGCCACATGTAAAAAAAATCGATTTTTACATTGAAAAAAAATCTACCTTTTTTCACCCCAACCTTATCTTCATGTTGACTCTTCCTCTCCTCTCTCTCTCTCTCACTTCCTCTCATCACAGCGGCGCCGGGAGGGGCTGTCGGCCGGCGGCGGCGGCGGCGGTGGGTGGCGGCGGCGGGCAGCAACGAGCGGCGGCGCGGCCTCAACTGCCGCGACCTAGGGAGCGGCTGCGGCGACGGCTTCGGTGGGCTGCGACGGCGTCGGTGGGCGGCACCGGCAGGCGGCTGCGGCGACGGAGCGGCATGGATCTGGCGCCGGCCATGCGGCGGCCGGCGGTGGGCGGCGCGGCCAACTAGGGTTCCAGTTTTTTTTTGCTGAAAAATATCCCGGATATCCGATGAAAAATCTCGGATAGTTTCCGACCGTTTTCCGATTACGTCGGATATCACCCTTACTGTATTCGTTTTCGTATCCGAGAAAAAAAATCTGAATTCGTTTCCGAATCTGAGAAATTCCGGATAGTTCCGACCGAATTTTTCCGAATCCGAAAATTGGTCTGGACGGATGGAAACTATCCGAACTAGTTTCATCCCTACGCGATGCCCCAGACGCTGCCGACCGCAGCGCGCCGCCTCCTCGCCCGTGCGGCCACGCTCCCGAGGCTCGGGGAGACCGCGTCGCGGCCAACCGCATCATGGGTGCGTCGCAGCCAACCATGGATGAGGTTCGCGGGCCGACTCTAACTCGAAGCTCTGCCACAGGTATTGCGCCTGCCTCGTCTCTGCGCTCAATGGGACGCGCCCAGAGAGGGTGCTCGACATGGACCCCGGCCAACCTCACGCTGATGGGGACACTGCGGGGACGGGGCGCGGTCCAAGGCCAGCACTTGGCACAACGTGCTCATCGCGGCGCGGTGAGGAAGGCATGCTCTGCTGAGGAGCTGTTTTTCCGTCGCTTGTTAGAGTAAGGCTAATAATACAGCCTATTTGTTGGCTATCGTCAGAGTAAGACTAATAATACAGCTGTTAGCTATAAGATTCTTATAGCTTCTCTTAGCCAACACATATAATAGTTAGCTATTGATATTGTTAGCTATCGTCAGAGTAAGACTAATAATACAGCTAACTTGTTAGCTATAAGGTTCTTGTAGCTTTCTCTTAGCCAACACATATAATAGTTAGCTATTGACAATTAATATAGGACACACTTTTCTCGCACAATAATTTTTTGGTTATTGTGTCAAGCTGGCTTTAAGTTTACAGCTCATAATAGCCTCATATTATACTTGCTCTCATCGGCTTGCGACGGCGCCATCCACGCGCAAGGCACCTACGCTGAAGCCACAGGTGAGCTTTTGCTCGTTCGTTTATTATGTTCATTCCGTTGCTTTTATTGGTTATTCCTGTCCCTTCCATGTATTTATTCTGTGTATTGCCTATTCCCGGTTGTCCATCATTTGTGCAACGCATCGTCTTCGGAAGGGTTAACAGTACAGGCGGCGGCGGCGGATCATTTGTGCAAGCATCTCTTTCGGAAGGGTTAACCGTAGAAGGGCGGCGGCGGCTCAGAAGGAAACAAACTTGTTTAAATGGCCTCTCAGATCTAAGGGCAACTAAGTTATTTGGCTGCGCCGTTACCCACCGTTAGTAACAAAACAGAGGAATGACATGAGGACACCATAAAGTGCGACAATGGCATAAGGAAGGCTCAACTTTTTAATGGCAGAGACAGAGACAGCACTATCTTTCTTAATACTCCCTCCACCCCACAATATAAGGATCTTTCTTAGTACTACTCCCCCTCCACCCCACATATAAGGATTTTAATACTTCCCTCAAATCCCTTATATTATGGGACATATTATGGGACGGATGGGAGTAGCACACAGGTAAAAAACCTCTCCCTTGAAGGAGGAACTTGAAATTCCTACTAATTCCTATGGGATGGCTTGATTCATAAGAATTTCACAAGGATTTTGAGCGAGATTAGAGATCAAACAATTCCTGCATTTTAGAATTCCTAAGGATCAACTAGAGATGGCCACAATTCCTTAGAACTGGATGTCATATCGATTCCTAATTTTTTCACATGTTCCTGTATTTTTATTTCCTGTAGAGAATTCTATGATTATTCCGAAGGGACACTAAAAAAATCAATGACAAATTTGGGATTATGTAGATCGCATTGGCATATCATATCAACAAGACAACTTGGTGTAAGTTTATGCAGAAGTACAGAGTTACAATACGATCTGATCGTTCTGGCATGTCGATCCATCCACCTTACCCATCCATCCCCTAAAAACCCAATGTTGCCGGAAGATAAACCGGAAGCAAAATTCAGATTGGAAAATGTGGGTCAAATCCAGGCCCGCGAGATCAAAGCCCGAAGGCGTCACTGCAGGCAGACATGGCAGACCTTGTGGTGAATCTCCGTGCACACTACCATGCTTCCTTCTCTTATTTCGTCCAGAGCATCGGCTTATTGTGCAAGGATTAGCAGTTAAATACCAAATCTAAGTCATGACGAACAACGAAAACAACTGAATCTTGTGACAAAAACTGGAATCTTTTTTTCCGTGGGGCAAGATTCTGCAGCTGATCAGATAATTGTAGTTCTGAATTTTTAGGGTCAACACATCAAAAGAGTTTCTGTGAAGATTTATCCTCACATCAACTGAGAGCAGATCTTGCACGAGCTTGTATTACAGTTCACCAGAAGACAGAAAAAGGAAGAGAGAAAAAATCATAGAACAAAAATGAACAGTTCACAAAGTGGACAAGAGAAAACAAAAATCAAAAAAGAACTCGCAGGGTTGGTTTTGGTAGGCTCAGAAGGATCATTGGTTCTTTCAATCAGGAGGAGGAAAAACTAGGTCTCCATCCCTCATAAAATCCCTTATCAATACGCATCATAGCCACGCCACGCCACCGACCCAAGATTCATTACCAACAGAAACAAAACGAAAGAGAAACCAAGGATAGATTTAAACAGCCGAAGGCAAACGAAAGAGACCACCAAAAACAATCATCACAACACAAATCATCAAACAGAGAGGAGAGGAGAGGAGTATAACCCTGCATATTTCGTTGGAGCAAGAGAGGCGGCGGAGGGAGACAAACCCCCAGCTTGGGGGAATATATAGAGTGGAGATTAGTGGGCTAGGGTTTTGGGAGGATTGCACGGTTTGGGCCTGAGTTGGGCTGGTGAGCCAGCGTTGTTTCCTAGGAATAAGTTTATTTGCCTCCCTCATTAGTTTAAAATAAATGGTAGTACAAGTAAGTTCTTTTTATAAAATGTACTTTTTTTATTACTTTGCAGTGTGAAACACGTAATATGTTTAAACAATTCATTCAAATAAATAATCTGAAAAAATAAATAATCTGAAAAGAACAAAGCCTCGTAGGAGTTACTTTTTTGTCACCAACTTATATGAGAGAAATTTGATAATTTAACACTTTTTTTTTCTGACCAATTGCTTGGATTGAAACTTGTAATGATAACATGTAGGACCATCTAGGTGAATGAAAGTGGATCAAAATATCAAATAATCGAAACCTATTTTAAGAAGTGTTAAATTATCAAATCTTTCCTTGTATTTACCACAGTTCTTAAATTACTGTTTCTTAAAAACTTTGTATATCAGCCTATTCTAAACCACTTATTAGTTTTATAATATTATATTTATAATTCCTACCTATAAGAAATTTTTGATACTACGTCCAATTAAATAACAGAGCCTTAGACTTACTGAAATAAAATCAAAATGAGAGGAGAAAGGTCAAGCTAGAAGAAGTTTGCGAGGGAGACATATAAGTCACTGTGGCGTGAATTATCCTTACAGTGAGAATTAATATATGTAGAATAAATTTCACAAAACTATATACATTTTGACCAAATTATTGCAAAACTACATATTTAAGGTGTTGTGTCACAAATCTACAGATTTATTACAAATATTATAAAACTACAAGCATTTGGTTTTATGAAATTCCCTGATGTATATAATACGCGATCAAAGCAGCCTGAAAACGACAACATTTCGAGATGCAAAGAATATTTTTTTAATAGCAGCATAAGCAGTTACAAATGTACAATGACGACGCTGGGGCAGGAACCAATACAACACTCATGTTAGAAAACAAAACCATCATCATTTGTTGTTAGGGTCAGCTCAAAGAATCATAGTCACAACAACTTAATGACCACTTAGCTAAGGGGCAGCTATCTTTGCAGTATACCAAAAGAATGAATTCAGTCACTCAGAAACCACAGAAAATCAACTGAAATTGGATCAAAATTCTCCATTTTGTTCCGCTATAGCCTTTCTGGTATACCTCTCTATAGATGTACACAGGTATGGAGAAAAAAGGGGAAGAAATCAGCTTATCATTAATTTATATATATGTACACAAAATTGGAGTCAGAGGTGGTAACTGACGTCCTCCGTCCTCTGCAAGTTTGCTCACTGGGTAGCTGGGTTCTTATGCGCCTCCACAACTGAATGCATGTATCAAACTTGGCAATCATAATCATATATAGGATTACTTCACTGCAGCTGTAACAAAATGACGTTGTCCATTAGATATGCTTTATGTTTGTCCTAATTCATTACATGGTTCTGAAAATAAGAATTATCCAGGGTTTTCCTATTACAGGTCACAAATATACCCTACCTATCAGGAGGAAGATTATTACAGGTCACAAATATACCCTACCTATCAGGAGGAAGATGGACACATCTAGTGAAATAAAACCAAGTGCAATCACACAAACCTTCCTGACTTAGTTATCTATTCTAAGTACAGGACTGAACTAAAACACTAGTAGTACAACATAAAGATTTAAGAACGGAAGGGTTAAAGTTTCTTGCCTATTGGAACCTTCATCGATAGACCAGTAGAAGGTGAGGAAAAGTAGAATATTCTCCTCTGCCCTGACCTATGCTTCTGTAGGAACTCAGGAATAGATTGTTCAATTCAACGTTGTCCCAATGAAATTTTGTCCCTGTTTAAAAGTGCAGGTATATATGTTAGATTTTTTTTTTTTAAAAAAAAAAAGATAGTGTGTGAGGATTCTAAGTTTCTTGTTTATTGGATGCTATGAGTACAAAAGTTTGACTGATAGAGAAAAATATGCAGCAATTCATATCAAGAGTACAAGAGAAGATTGAGCAAGCCAGCCATTTGGTAGGTACTCAGACATGCATGTACAAAAAGAGGGGTAAACAGATATTTCTTACCGGTACAACAATGAAATAGGTGACAACTGGGTTCACATCAACAATGGAATCGGGGACTAATCAGACATTGAAACTGAGAATGTTGAATGTAGCAATTTATACTTGTTGCTAATTTTATGTAAAACCCCAGTTGGCACAGGTCAAAATGTTCATCCACAGAGAAAATACTTCCAGGTGATAACCACACATCATAAATTTCCTCTGTTAGCAAATTGCTAATCTTGCTCCATTCTTGCACCCATACTGGAGGCATCTATTGTAAAACAACATATAGAAACATTGCCAACATATATCTCTATTCACATTAAGAATGCCCATTCTATTATTTGAACCTTTCATGGTTGATACACTCCAATGAATGACGGATCAGTTGCAGCAGCCCCTTGACATTATGGAAACTGAAATTAAGGACTTCCGTTAAAAGAGCAATGCCATCAGCCTGATCTTTTTCAATACCAGAAAGATAAGAAGAAAATGCACTTTGCGACTTTCTGGTTCCCTCAAATGCATAATTTGTGTCCTCTACCTGTAAAAAATATTACAATCAGGAGACAGTTCCCTTAATTCTCACTGATATCTCCTTAATCATGATTGGATACCAGTTGTGGAGTAGTTACATGGAATTAGATAACCAGTCAATTTGAACTAACAAGTAGCAGAATCCAATACTAAACCAAAAGGTTTGAAGAGTGCTGTTATTTTTAAAGCTTGATTTCCATGGACATCTTTTTAGTACCGTTACACACTATTGGTTCTAAATACTGACCTTATGTAGCAAACAGAAAAGATCATAGGAGAAACTCTAAAACTGAAATAAATGCAATCATTGAGTTCCACACGTAATCATATTTGACCCAAAATAATAAGTATTGCTCTAAACTAAACAAGGCATGCATTAAATGGATCATAATCGTGCAATGCCAATTGTAGGTGTTGCGTGCAACCCTCAAGTAAAAACTCAACTTGGCATATCATAACCCAAATGGCAAAAATAAGCAGCTTACATAAGCAAGCAATCCCATCAAGTGATGATTGCTCCGAGATATGGGATTGTTAGCAATCTGAGAAGTGCATAGACCTCTTGTTGAAACAATCTTAGCTATTGTACTTGGGTTATTTAAATTATCAACATCTGAGGCAGAAGACGACGGTGATTCAGCTGGCCAAGGAGAAAGCAAGAGGAATGTGAATTATCAGAAGACCAATCATTTCAATAAATGGATAATAAACCTGTTTGGAATTGATATCACGAAATAAAATGAAGGATATCTTTGTCTAATAAACAGAACAATATTGATGTAAGAGATTAAAAAATCATGGTGTAAGGATGAAATCCTAGAACCATCGAAAGCATTACCTACTTCGTATTCATTTCTATGTTGTTATATTTCACTTGTGGTAGAACTTAGTACAGATACAGTTTTTCAAACATTTAAGCATCCCTACTTTTATGATCATCTGATCCTGACTCCAATGGAACCTTTGGTTTGAGAAATGCTGAATGAGTTGAAAATAGAAACATGACCCCATGATGGGCCAGCCCGTTCCAGAGAGGCCATTCCTCAAACCAAACATGCCCTTAATGAATGAAAGAGATTTCAGAAACTACTAAAACAACTAAGCAGCTTCATGAATTAGAGAATATGTAAAACCTGGAGGAGCAATCACAGATGCTGCCTGCAATGCATGGCTATCTTTAATTGCACCAGGATGCTTGTAGAAAGCTGCCTTCATGTATGCCACTTCCACACATTTATATGCCAAAGCAGCATTTGCCATTTTCTTAAGTCGCTCAAATTCACGGGCACAAAATCTGTTGAACAAGCCAATGGGGCCATATTAGCATAGTTAATTTACATATGCATATAATAAATTTTTATACAAGGATAAATGGAACAAGTAATATTTGGCAGCTAAATGAATGGCATGTCCAAGAAACACGAAAGACATTGGAAGCATTAAAGTTCGGCCATTGTAGTTTATAATTACAAGGACAAGAAGCAATTAAGGCACTTGTTGTTTTGAAATGGTTCCTAACAAGAATGAATATACCAAATTAAAAAAAGTTACTACTATCGTGCATTCAAGAATGTTAAAAGGGTCTAACAAATATAGAAGCAATATTCTACATGCTGCCTGCCTTTTGAAGACGTGAACTGCAAATTGCTTACCCACAAAGGTTTCCAGTATCAGAATATAATGTCATAGTATTTATTGGATCCCCTTGTTTGGAGCTATCAACACCAGCAGCCTCCTTGAGAGATGCGACATGGAGAAATTTTAGGCAAGCCTCGAAACAAATGTTTGCACTCTCAAGGTCATCCCCCTTTCCCTGCAAATGAGTAGTGATGGAATCTGAATCAAGAGAACCCTAAAAAAATGGCTGACTAATGTATCAAACATCCAAACCTTTAAGCGGTCAGACAAGTGCTTCAGATCTCTAGCTTCCTTCAGCAGAGCAGATGCATTAATTGGAGTTGAAGCATCAACATGAAGAGCTGCATGCTTCATATTTTCAACTACAGACTGTTTTGACTTATTGGAGGCATTTCCATTCACTTTATTGTTTAATCCTGGCAACAGCTTGCTTCCTGCTACAGTAGATGGATTTGTTTTCAGGTCTATGTATTCTACATTCCCTTTATCAGGCCTAACCTGTGTAGGATGCTTTCCAGAAGACAGTTTTGCTTGGTCACTTTGATTTGAATTATATTGAGGCAATGTCTTCCCATTTTGATCAGGTGTTGGCCTTCTGAAATCACCGTTGCCATGTATTGGAAGGACATGCGAATTAACTTTCTGTTCCACCAAAGAATTCGGTTGGCCTTGGTCATTCCTTATACCAAGCCCAGAACTTCTGTTGTTAAAGACTCCATTTGTCAATATATTTTGTTTATCCAAGTCCCCATCCTCCAAAGCATCTTGATGCATGACTCTATTAGAGCAACCAGAAACATGAGGTTTCGTGTGATCAGAACCACATTCAAAACCATATTTTTCCTTAGAGCATGAAGCACCAGTTTTCACTGACTCCTGAGAATGCACAATTTCTGCCACTGCAAATGAATTCGTTCTATGTCGATCCAAGTGTTTCTTGTCAGAAGTTCTCAAGGGTGATGAAGAAACTGACTCTACAGGTGAGGTCCTTGTTTCTTGAAATTCAGGTTTATTCTTGTGGGAGCTAGACACCTTGGATGAACTGGAAGTGGCAGCTGTAGATGCTTGTACATTACAGATATTCCTCCTGACTGAGCTTTCAGAGAGCAATGGGTGCTGGAAATGGATATTCTCCAGGTGTTGCTCAATTAAACCCTCTTTCTCACTGAATATTGCATTGCTATTAATCCCAGTGACAGGGCCTCTGGCATGAGCAGATTTCTCATGATCATCTACCTTCAGAAATTTCAGGTCTGACCCAAGCTTTTCCTTGGCAGCATTACTTTCACTTAACACTTCTTTTACAACATGTTTTGCAAAGGCATCACTAGGTCGAGGATCAGGACCATGCTGTCTTAACTGCATTTGTTTTGATTTGTTCTTCTTAATGAACAAGTCCCGAGGATCAGATTGTCCTGCATCCGAAGCTCTAGCACCCCTATCTGAGTTATCTCCATCACAAAACTGCTTACCTGATGAAGGTAAAGCATGCTTTCCCATGCCAGGTGAAATATTAGTATGCTTCGGCAATTCTTTTAGAGATCCCTTGGTTGAAGGACTACTTTTGCTTAGTTCAAACTGAGGGGGTTGGTGCTTTGGAGGCTCATTGTATACTTTCTTCAATTTCTTTGATGCTATCAGGTTATCATAATCAGCACCACTGGTCTTCCGTTTTCGATGCATCCGATCTTTTGCCATAGTTTGTCCTGAGGAAATGGTGACCTTTAATAATAAAATGAATGATAATAGAATCTAAATGAAGAACAACCGTAGATTTTTCACCTTTATCTGATGATTCTACGCGCTTCTGTTTTTCCTTGAGTTTAGGAAAGCAGTCAAGACCATCACGATTCCTAGGAGCATGTAGTTTCTTCGAAGACTTTGATATTTCTGGCATTCCTAAATTATCTGACATAATGGCTGCATCATTGGATCTAACCAATGTAGCAGTATCACAACGACTATCCAAACTGATGTTATTTTCAGGTATGGGAACCACATAAAGTGCACGTATGGCTTTTGTAGTCTCACCCTCACTTAGTTTGCAGTTATTCATCCCAGGCCTACAAGAATTTAAAAGTACCAATCAATTGAAGATAACATTAAGCACCACAAATGCAAAAATAAATAAATAAACAAAACTAAATATTTCCAAGCAACGATATAATAGTCCAATAGCCTATAGTCTGCAACATCACAACATGACGGGAGATAAAATTTTCCAGAAGATACTCGAAGGAAAACATGAATCCCAAGATTACAAATAAACCAGAACAAAATCAATTATGTGATCTCAACAGTTGTTTTCTCTCTCAGGCAGCAGGGCAGTTAGAAAAATGAAAAGACTGCATTTGAAGTTCCACTGATGAAACTAAATTATGGTGCATATATATATAGTGAAGGGAAATTTTACTCCTGTCAGTTATTTCAGTTCACAGAAACCAGTGCATAGACAAATATAAAGCATGAAATGAGAAGATTAAGAAAAAGAATGAATCTGATTAACGTTTCTTGCAGAAACTTACAGCCAACTCTGCATGCTACACCGCCATTTTTTTGGAAGTGTATCTGAATTCATCCCATAAGGTAAAAGGCGCCATGTCTCACACTTATCACAGCACACCCATTGATCAACAGGTTCAGAAGCAGGAACTGCAATGGATGCTTCTGTAGTTTCATTCTTGCACCTTGATGGCATAGGTGCAGACTTATCAACAACAATGGGAGAGATTTGTGGTCCCCATCATTCCCGCCACCTGAAAAATCCTTATCAGTCAATCCAGATGTAGCAGACTCTTTCTCAGTCTTCAAGCTCTTATCTTCAGTATGTAAGTAAGTCGAACCATTTCTATGGTCCAACACATAACCCTCATTTTCACCATTAGGTTTTCTAGTGGTATCATAGTTTGGTTTTTTGTGAGTCTTAATTTTGAGTTTCTTTCCAAACAGGGAAGCTTGCAAAGCGGACACTTTCTTCCCTTTCAGTAATTCAGAAGAATTTCCTGCTACATTTTCTGTGGTAGTACCCATGGACTCTGCATCAACCAAACTTCTCAATTCCTTGCTTTTGTACTGTGATGGTTCATCTTTAGCACACACCACTTTCCCTCTGTCTCTCTTAAGTGACGTTTTCTTAGCAGGATCAATTTGCAGTTGACTTGAAGTGGTAACAGATTGATCATTGCATTTATCAGATTTAGTTTTGTGTGAAAATCCATCATCAAGTGAACTTTCCATCTTAGCATTTCTTACTAAAGTTACTTTTAACTTTGCTTTGCCCTTTGGATGTTTATCATCATTTGCTAAATTAGCAGCTTTAACATCAATGATTGACAATGAACTCTGAGTACTACCTTTCCCCTTGAATTGACCATTTTTCGCTTCCTTTAGGCGACCTGAAGTATCAGCTATAAAGTCTGCTGATTCCCCAACTGCATGTTTTTCTGTCTTCGCGCATCTTGGTGCACGGATAGAATCTGTGTCATCTGAAATATCCTTCAACTCAGGCTTAGCTCCCTTTTTCATAATTGTTGCATTCTTATGCCTGTATTTTGAATTCTCGAACTCAGGAAGGTGATCCCTCTGTTCATCAAGTTTGATTTTCTTCACCAACTGATAGTTGTTATCTGGTGCAGCAGAGCTCGTATGACAACAGTTCCTTTGTAGCTCTTCCTTGTCATTATCATATACAGGAGCTTCATGTTTCTTAGTTACAGCTGTTGATTTTTGCCTCAGTTCCAGAACATTTTCTGCAAGAGGCGAGAGCAAAAGTCCTCCAGGAACAGAATGGCAGGTCATTATCTGTTCAAACAACAAAATGGATTATTTATCAAAAATCAACCACCAGAGGTTTTGCCAAGATAAATTGAATTGATGGTGTAAACTTAACCTGAAAAATGGTATCTGCAGATTCATCAGGAAAAAGTTTTGATTCAGGAGCCTCGATGCTCCGTTGTGGACTGTCATCTATAGATGAGGAAGGAGAAATGTCGAGGCCCAGGCCACTGTAGATAGCAGCATTATTTCTTTCTAGGCATTTATTGTTCACCTTGATACGTATTTTTGCTGTCTTCTGCTCAGGACCACTGTTCAACAACTGTTGAGAGTGATTACTATCATTCTCACTGGATGTTCTTTGGCAGTAATTGTTTTTCCTCCTTCCATCTATAGCTTGCTTGACAAAATGGTTTTTCTGTACACTCTGGAAGTATATCACAACAGGGTGCAAACATTAGGCAGTAATACTAAGAAGCCAACAACGCATGGTGAAGTTTGCGGCAGTATACCTCCAGTGGTATATATGGTGATCTCGAGGCACTGCCATGGTTGGGTAGAACTGCAGGGCTTCCAGATTGAGATAAGGCAGGAGGAGAGGGCTGGTATGTAGGCAAGAATGAACCATAACCCCCATATTGTGACCCTATGCAGTGTTAATGATTTTGCACATACATCAGTAGTTCAATACAACTGTAGCTCCACGGAGCAAATGTGGCACAGCTTTAGTCCCCTTACCCAAGTTCTCAGCAGATACTCCACCTTCAAACTCCTTCTGGAAATGACCCAGGATATTTTGAAGTTTTTCATCCTGTACAACATACATCATACTTTATTTCATGCTGATCATTCACAAAGAGAAAACTACTTCTTTAAGACTGTACAGAACATAAGGACCATCTGTGAAAGAGAAAGCCTCTTTGGGAGTAAATATGGAAACAGAAGGTTGAAGGTCTAACATCTGGAGTTCATTAGCATTTAGCAGCAGCCATACTGCAGAAAGAATAACTCATTCCCTATAATTCCTCACCATCCAAACAAAAAAAAGGTACAGTAGGTAAGGACCCATGAAGTCCAGAAGCATCACATAACAGAGATAAAATCCCACAGCTCGATCCAACAAAAACTATACGAGTTACGTATTCCCTATGCCAAAAGTAGCATCACTGATAATTAAACTTGCACACAGAATGCAAACCATCATCAGCTATATGGAGTAGAGTATTTGTCCTTCTGAACCACTGGTGAATCAAGTTACAACACAGAAAAAGGCAAATCAAGCTGCAAAACAAATTGACAATTACATTATAAGAGCTTCCAATGCTGAATCAAGTTTTAAGCATCCAATTAAAATCCAAAATTACAACATAATACTGCATTCATCATGACAAAGAATCCACTATCAGTCAATATAATCACCTTCATACATCATAATACTAGACCCCCCCCCCCCTCCCAAATAATCATGGTAAACAAGGAAAGCTGGAAATTCCTATATCATTTAAAGATAAACAGTTAAAAACCCTATGGTGATCGAGAAAATAACAGAAAACTTGAAACTCCCCAAAAGAGATAAAAGGGAATATAAACTGGATTATATATGATTTTATCTAGGAGTGAACAAATAGATTTCACAGCATCCTAAAATCCAGTCAGCATACTTTTCTAACCGAAACCAGTGTTTTTGTGTCTGAACTATCAATTCTTGAACTGTGCAGCATGTTGAACAAAATAACAATCAATAAATTAATAATAATAAAGTTAGGACTATAGAATATAAGAATTTTTTTAGTCAAATGCAACTATCGCATATAAGTCATCCCAATGTGCAGAAATTCATGTTGCTTAAGGTTTTTCATTCAAATACTATAAAGATCAAGTGAGCAACAAAGTTACTAAAACTTTTGTGAAGCATGAATGAACGTGGATGCATGGGCTGCCAACTAATGCAACAAAAGATAATGCTAAACGGTTTTCTTGGCATATATGAGGAATTCCTTTTGTTTATCTATTATATTTTCTAGAGCTTATAATATAGTTTTACCTGACGAACAAATTGGTTATGGGAACTTATAATATAGTTTTACCTGACGAACAAATTGGTTATGGGAAGGTTTGGTGAGCTTATAGGTGAGATGCCCACAAGCTTATTGAAGTAATAACTTATCGAGCTTATAGGTGACAAATGCTTTGGCATGACAGGCAGGATTTTAATAGATTGTTTAGAAGCATGAATTTGAAGGAAAAATAAAAGAAGTCAATGGCCTAGATAACGTGTCGCATCAACTCACAAGTTAATCGCTTCATTCTATGTATGCAATAGATAATAACCTTGCTAATTGTCACCAAAAGCAAATTAACCAATACATGGCTATATAAATCAATCTTGAAAACATTATGCTGCCAGTCACAAGATAACAAGCAGTCAAAATTATGTGCTGATTCCGCTGTTACAGCTGCTCTTACCAAAATCCATCAGAGTAGCACGGAAGTACTGTGCTATGAAAACTTTGGTTCTCACCAGAAGGTCGTACCACTGTACCAGAAAAGATACACATGATAGAGAGGAAATTCACCAACTAGATGGACACTCACATGCCAGCTAGCTAATACTACTCCAGAGACAATTTCCAAGATGCTAACACATTGTCACTATGGAGGGCGGCAATTTACTGGAAAATAGCAAAACCCATTCGCGAAAAATCGACGACTTGATGAACAGTTCATATTACAGAACGGACCACACCACTAATGATTAATCACCTTATCAACCTAAACCAGAACTACGTGCAAAAACAGAGGAAAACCAACCCCAAAATTCCACTAAGCTGCAGTCTGGATGACAACATTGCAATCGAAAGTACGTGCACAAACACAGAAAAAAAAAACAACAACCTCAAAATTTCACGAAGCCACAACAATCTAGATGGCGAGCATTGCCGCTGATGCGCAAAAACAAGCAGGCGACCAACACCACGGTACCACCATCTCATCAACCATCCAATCCGCACACGCTCAAAAAAAAAAGTAATAACAACAATAATTAAAAAACAAAAAACACCAATGGGAAAGCATCCCTTACGATGTAGGTGAGCTGGTCAGGATCAACAAGCTCGTCGCCCCCGCCCCCGCCCCCGCCCCCGCCGCCGCCGCCCAATCCGCCGGCGGAAGCGAGCTCCAGCTCCCCCACCACCTCGTGCCTCGCCGCCGCCGCCGCCGCCGCCACCCCGCGGCTCCGCCCCGCCACCGCCACCCCCTCCTCCGCCTCCCTCCTCCCCCCGCCCATCATCTCACATCCGCCGCCGCGGCGATCGCCTCCCCCACCGCAGCAACAGTCCCCGCCGCCGCCGCCGCGATCGCGGGGCCTAGGGTATTTTCGTTGTCCCGTTTGTTATCAGAATTATTTTTCTTTTATTATTATTTTCCTCCTCCTCGTCTCCTCCTCCGGTGTTTCTCCTCCTCGGAGAAAGACAGGACGAGACAGAGACTACACAGGAGGAAGTAAATATGGAAGAAATAAAAAATAATAAAAGAGTCGCAGCAATAAAAAGGAAACACCCAACCCTTCATCTTCCGTTTACCCCCCTGCAGAAACAGGGTATTACAATGAGCTTCCACGTGGATGTGCTTCCTGCCGTTGGATTCGGTTGTGGACGGATGAGATCGGGCGGGGGGAGTGAGATGGGATTTTCGTGTTTGTTCGGGGGTGCGGATGGGAAAAGGGCATGAGCGGCGCGACGTGTCGTGGCTCGTGGATGTGCAGGTGTTGCACGAAACAAACATGCTTGCTGCCAGTACCCAGGGCCAGGGGTGAGTCTGTGTGTGGGAAACTGGGGAGAAGGAAACGTGGGGCGACGGCGAAAGCGCACGGACGGCAGTATGGGGCGCATCAGGGCTCAGGCGCTCCACCGTCACGTGCGGCAGAGGGGGACGTTCGTGTCGTGTCGTGTCGTGTCGTGCTCGTGGCGACAGGGATTGGGATATGCATCGAGCTGTTACACCTACTCGCAGCAAATAATACTTGTAACGGGGATTTTAATCCAAGATTATTGTAATATTATCGTTATTTTATGTATATACCGCATCTTAATTTACTGCTCATCACCAACACCGGTTTTAAAGAAGTATATAGAAATAAATAGAATGATGAAAAATCATACTCTACGAGAAATTTATTGCCGGTGGCAAAAAGCTGAACTTGATTTTTCACTCCATCTGATGATATGGTATTAGACGGAAGCAACTTCACATATATCCGATCAATTTTAAATCGCTACATTTTCTATATTGAGCTAGAAATTCAAACACACACACCCCCTCTTCCCGACAAATAAAACGTAATATGTGTAGTGCACATATAACAAGTCTTATGTACACGTCACGCATAACCACATGCAAATTTGCTATCACATGGTGGCTATACGGACTCGGATCCTCTGGCATGCAATAGTAAAAGTTAGAGAAATATTGTACGTCCATATCTACCATCCAAACACATTAAACGTCTCAATTTTTTTACCCCACATTTCCTTCCTATTTTGTCTAACATGTTTGAAAACAAGTTTCTTTATGTCCTTCGATGAATTCGGCCCACTTCAATCTTGACATCACTATGCAGCGGCGGCAGCAAAAATAACAACCACCTACTATTGATTTCTATGGGCGCCGGTGGAGCATGCAACCATGCTTCATGGTGTTGGGATGAGCCTTGACTCTCTTGCCAACGTGAGCCGCACCACGACGCCACTGCAAACTGCTATTACACCACTTATGAGAGCATGTCAAGCTCATTGGAGAGTAGAGATGATGGCTAAGAGGTGAAAAATATATGAACTCTTAGCCACTACGCACGAGGACAACTCGCCTTATTCCAAGCTCGCTGACTAATCTACTCCTAGCTTTGCATCATTGTTGCACATATCACCAGCGATTTTTGAGGGCTCGTTCTATTCAGCTCGGTTAGATGAGCGAGAAGGCTCATGTTGCTGCAGTGGTACAATCACACTAGGAAATAGGTACAAGAAACATAGCCATGGGTGTTGGTGCTCTTACTTTTGTGTCGCCCTACTTCTACAGTGCAAAGGGATTAGATATTTGAGGGAAGAAGTGTGTAGGAGTTGGAGTCATTGTAGATCTTTTAACTTTGCTACTATATACACAAGAGGATATGAGTCCATGACTACACATATGTATTGATACTACAATTCACTACCACGGAATCAAGATTTGGATGTGACAATAAAGAAGATAATTGATAGAAAGCATAACAACATATAGACTACAGATCTCTCATATATGTAAAGCGGTAATTATGCTTTTGTAGTTTGGCAACCTAGCAGAAATTCCAAGGCTATAGAAAAAACAATGTATGCTTGAAATTGATCTATCAAAATGTCTTTGGTAATTTAGTAATTAATGAAGTTTCCAAAATAATAAATAAAGTTAGAGGGCAGCTAGAGCACGGAATCCCGTAAGGGTTATGGGGTAGTTAATGAATCTAACAGACAAATACTCCAGCGCGTAGCGTGGTAGCGCCTCCTTTTCTCGAACTCTCGATGCGTTCTCACTGATTTGAGGCCCACAAGCATCATCTTCCACGAGGCACACGTGCGCCAGCTAGCTGGTCTAGAGAAATAAAAAGCCGCCTAGCTAGACTACATGATAACACCACCCCTGATACCATGCCATACCCTTGAACCATGTGACATGATACCATCGGAGGTACCATGCTATGGTACCACGGAGATATCATGATACCACCAAGGTACCATGCTATGATACCAAGGTATCATGATACCACCCGGGTACCATGCCGCCATCCGGGTACCGATAGCATTAGGGTACCATGTTGATACCACAAGGTATCATGTAGTGGTACCACCAAAGTATCATATTGATGCCATCAGAATATCATGATGATACCCCAAAGAGTATCGTAACTGAATAGCGCTACATCCAAAGGAAAGCCAACCCAAGAAAATCCAAAAGCCAAATTTGAGAATAAATTCTGAGTGAAAAAAAAAACAAATCAACAACCAATTGCTCATACATGCTATTGTTGAGCTCCCACAGTAGCATGTTGATCTTCCTCTATGTGTCTCCTAGATTGAATCCTTTGCTGCCACTCTTCATTCCACGTGCAATTGTGCAAGCAAACACCTAGCGACAGCGTTGGTGGAGCGCTTGGCCAACCACACACGAGACCACCAGGCACCAGCCACCAATGGCGGCGACACAATTATTGTTTCCGAACCACATGAGCAAAGCTCACTGGCAAAGGCTCAACTTGATGTTGCCCCAACCAACGGCATGGCATCCGCGCTGCTTACGCACACGAAGAAGGTCTCACTACTTACAGCGCCATTGGAGTTCAGCCAGCCTCACTATTTGTCTTATGTGAGGTATAGCCTACAACCTCTTGTATTGTGGTGTATGAATCCATGGATGGTGGGAACTACTAAGGCTGTGTTCTTACCTTCAAGTTCCCAACCCCCCTTCCTCGTTTTCCACGCGCACGCTTTTCAAACTGCTAAACGGTGTGTTTTTTGCAAAAAGTTTCTATACGAAAGTTACTTAAAAAAATCAAATTAATCTATATGGAATAATGAGTGCAATAACGCATGCTCTGTTTTGCGTGCCAGGGAGAAGGGGTTCCCAACCCCTCCTCCCGAACGCGTCCTAAGTAGTGGAAAGAGAAAAAGGGGAAAGTGAATAAAGAGGATAAGACTAGAGCAATGAGTGGCCTGGCTGAAGTCTGGATTGATTGATCCATATGGAGCGGTCTATCCCGTCGTGCGTCGATGGGATGGGATCCCATACAGTAGTGCTAGTGAACCATATTTCATCTAGGAACACAACTGTCAGGGTTACGGATAAGGCATACCCTCTATCCTACGACTTATGGAATATATCGATAAGGTATACCTTCACGTGTACGGTTGGTTTCCATATATGTTGTTAGGAATTCACCTCAAATTACGGAAGATATCGCTATGAGTTAAGGAATTGCCGAAGTCCTACTCGGAAAGGGTAATATCTCTAGTGTATTGTGTCAGTTTACATAATCTTCAAGTCTTACTTGGGGGTCAAGGTATCCCACGGTATAAAAGGGACCCCTAGGGAGAGGCTAAGGGCATCGCATCTCATCGCCAACACACCCACCAAAGTTTACGAAGCCGGAGTCCACGGATCCAACTCGCTGGGAGATCTTGTCGAATTCCTCGACTATGGTCTCATCGGCATCGCTAATTCGGTTACTCTCTTTGTAATCTGTTCTCATCATCATCAATCCCATATAAATTGGACTAGGGCTATTACCTAATAAGGGGCCTGAACCAGTATAATCCTTGTATTTTGTCTGTTTTGATGTCGTACTACGTAGATCCCTGTTCCAAGTACCCAATACCCTATTCTTCCGGTCCGCGAGTATCACTCGTCGACAACAACTATTTAGCTAATCATGTGATTATTTAGTGGGTAATTATAGGATAGGTGATGTCGCTGAACGCTCCCGTCTCCACCACATATTGCAGGTCTATATACTCTTGCATGTTTAGGAATTAAAGGAAAACATGTATTAACGTGTAATACACGGTAAACGTTTTACCTATCTTCTTTTATTTTCCCCTCCTCTTAAACACAATCAATGTTCATTATGATATTTCGTTCCTGCTGGATTAACGAAGGTAACATGTACAACTCGCATAAATAATACCTGTCAAACTAGGGCTGTAACATACGTGCACCTACAAAGTACGTACGATTGTATAGGAACGAGATCCTCTGACATAGTGAATTCTACGTCAGAGGGACGTCCTGCCCTGGATCGCTGTTCTTTGTCCATCCTTCACTGTAGGCCCATAAGCTTGCTTGGTCTGGCCCATTCACGGCAAGCAATCGCAGCGCCGGGATCTCTGGCCTCCATCGTCGCCGCTATCTCTCATTGGTAAAGCGCGTTCTGTAACGCCCCGATTTTCATTCGGGATTAAAAATCAATTAATAATGCATTTTCTAGAAATTAAATAAAAGTTAAAGCAATTTAATCAAGTGAAATAATGGGAGAATTAAAATTTTCCCTTAAAAATCATTGGCCAAAAATATTTTGCAATATTCTTTGTGCCCTAATATACTCTCCGCATTTTTCCGTGAATTTTCGGAGCTCAAGAAATAATTTTAAAAGCATAAAGTTCATTTAATCAATTTAAATGAAAAGAAAAACAAAATAAAAACTCCCCTTCCTCCTTGGGCCATTTTTCGGCCCAAGAATCCTTCCCCGCGGACCGCGCGCCCCTCCTCCTCTCGGGCCTCTCTCTCTCTCCCTCGGCCCAGCTCGCCGCTCGGCCCTCTCCTCCCCAAAGTCTATTTATCCTCCCTCCACCGGCCTCCCCTCTCTCCTCTGGCCGACAGGTCCATCCCCAACCTCCAGCCGGCCGAGCCATGCCGCCCACTCCCTCCACTGAAACCACCCACGCCGCCGCCTTTCTCGCGCCCCCTAGCGCCTCTCTCTCGTGGGCCGGTTAACGCCCCTCTCCTCCACCTCGCGCCCGCCCCGCGACCCCGCTCTCCTCCCCCACTTCTCCCCTCCAAAACCGGCGCCGAACCGCCCCACTTCACCCACATCGCCAGAGCCCACCCAATTGCCGGTAGCCGCCTCTCCCGGGCTCGATCCCACCTTCCCGAGCCTATAAAAGGGATCCCCGGGCTCTCCTCTCCCCTTTTCCCCAAACCCCAAGCCTCGCCGCACCTTCTAGCGCCCTCCCCGTGCCAAACCGCGAGCCGCCGCCCGCCAGAGCTCCCCAGCCGCGCACCGTCACCGCTTCTACCGCCCCCGCGCTGCGCCGAGACCACCTCCGGCTTCGCCATTCCTCTCCGCACCCCGGCTCCCGCTCAATTTCGCCATTCCATCACCGGAGCACCACTCCCCCTGCACACACGAGGTCGCCGCCTCTTTCACCACCTCCAGCCGCACGCCGTCGCCGCCTGAGCCGCTCCCACGCCCTGCCACCACCACAGTCGGCTTCCCCGCCCCGCGGGCAAGCTCGGCCACCACGCCGCTCCCTCATTCCACCCCCGAGCTGCCCTCTCCACGGTGAACCCGAGCCACCGTCGCCCTTGCTGCCTCTGGCCGCCAATCGCCGCCGCTCTCGTCCGTCCCGCGCTACGTCGTCGCCTCCCTCGGCTCCACAAGGACGGGGAGATCCTCGGCCGCTGGCCCTCTTCGCCGGAAATCCACCGGAGCTCCACCTCCCTCGGTCGCCGGTGAGCTCCTCCTCATATTGTCGTGGTCGGCCGTCGTTTCCGGTCACCTTGCACCCGTCCTCACTTTCCTAACCCCTCCTTTAACTTCCTCAGATCGAGGCCGAGCCTGTCCACCCCTTTCCCGAGCAATGCCTGTCGCTAGAGCTCCGTCGCGCCGTCCTCCTGGGGAGCCCTTCCTCGCCGCCGGCCGCCTACTTCCGCCGTGCCGCTCGGTGAGCACTCCCCCTCCCTTTTTCCTCCTTCCCCCTTCGTCGGCCTCCCCCGTGCCGTGCGCCGCCGCTCCTTGCGTCGCTATCCATCGCTGTCGCGGGCCGCGCCGCCGCATGCCGCCTGACGCCATCACTCGGCCGGCCGGCTTTGAGCCGTGCTGTGCCCCAGCCGCGCCGCCCGTGGCCGTCCGATCGGCTCGGGCCGATCTGGGCCGTCGGTTCCCGTGGACCGGCGTTGGACCGTCTCAGTGGTCCCGGTCCACGGTGGACCGACACCCTTGTGCCGCTGACCGGTGGGGCCCGCTTGCCGGCGCCGCCCCTCCCCCTTGATGACATCAGCAACCCCTTTTCCTTTGGAAAAATAATTAATAATTGCGTCATAAATCGTATTTAATTCTAGAAATTCATTTAAATGGCTCAAAACTTCTAAAATTCATATCTAATTCATATGAACTCCAAATTGGCTATTCAACTTGCAAAATTCATCTAAAATTGAGCTCTACATGTTTGTTTACTTTTCATGTACTGTTTTCTTGGTGTTTATTAGAGTTTTTCCTCGTTTTGCATGCCAACGTGTAGAATCCGTCGTTTCGGAAGTCCGCAGTCCTGAGGAAAAGAGTTCAGAAGGTTGTTCGAAGAAGCAAGGCAAGTCACACATTCCCCTTGAGCATTTTGATCCTACTTTACAAATGTTTTCCTGTTTGCAAATAAATATGCATGTTTTGCTAATTACATGGGATTAGGATTAATCTATCTGCTCGCTTATGCCATGTTTACTTGATATCCGTCCTTTGTCAACCGTGGGTGATAATTCGACTAGCTTGTGTCACTTATGTTGATCTAGCTAGAACTATATGTAGCCGTGCTTAATTACCACTAGCTCAGTTGATGGGATAATTGCAGTATTAGACCTTTTAGTATCATTACGAGCTGCGTGCTCGAGACATCTGATCATGTTTCATTGGTCGAAACTATCTAACTAAAATGCGATTGAATGGTGGGCTGTGGATGCATGGTTTTGCTAGTCGCACCCATGGCAATTAAGGACCGGTTCGCGGGATGCACTGGAAGACATACAACACTGTTAATAGTGAAATTTGGTAAGCCCAAAGTTACTATCGGCTTAGAGTCAGTATCGGCTTCAAAGTTCTAGAATCGGCCGATGGGAGTCAAGTCGCCACGATGTCGTGTTCTTGGTGGAGTCGGATCAATCAAAGGAAGCTTATCTAGAAGAGTCCGAGTTCAAGAAGGATGCGACATAACAGTTTATCTATTAATTAGGAATAGTTTGTTAGTTTTCTTTTATCTTTAGGAAAGTGTGTTTAGTGTCCGATAAGGACTTTATCTTTTCATTTTTAGTTTTTTTCTTGTCCGACAAGGACTAGTATCTCCCTATGGGTACAAATATGTACACCCGGGTCATTGTAATCTATCAATCTATCGATCAACAATACTCTCGGCGCATCGCCACCCTTTTCCCTAAGGTTTTTACTTATCTTCCGGCGGAATTTGGGCACCTGACGCGGGCTGCATCGGCTTTCGATCTCCAGCGAAGGGATAAGTCCTATGTTCCGTCGGGCCCTGGTGAATCTGTCGGCTACGTTGGTGTTGTTCAAGGCTGCATCGATTCGATCTCTTGGATCGCTCTGGTTTGGTTGATATATTTGCCTACCAGATATCTCAATTCTATCTCTAATTGCATTGTGTTCAGAGACGCATCGGTTTAGTTGGGACTGTCTCGGTTAGGTCTGATCTCCTGTCTTAGCCGATATATCTCTACAATCATAATGTTGTTCTAGATAGACTTGTTATATCCATCACATTAGACAGATCTATCGGCTCATCGAGTATTAGATTATCATATACAATCTCGTGCTACATCGGTTAGGTTCGACCTACTAGATTTTTGTTGATAATATAAGTCTTGTTAAGCCGATAGGTTCATGCTAATGTTTTATCGGGGTGCTAGCCGATAAGTTATCTGGACGTTGCATCGGCTCATAAGGATTACATATATATATAAGTTGGATTTAGCCGATGATAACAAAGGTTTCACTGTTTAATCTAATATGTGGATTTTATGGCATCGGACCTCCAGCCGATGTATGCTTTAACCTTCGGATCTATGCTTATTTTTATTTGCCGATTGGTTTACACTGGATTATATTGTTATTTTATTACATCATCATCAGCCGATTGCCTTTATATCATTATCTATATTGGACATATAGCCGATTGCTTAAACCCTATCACTACCGGCTAGTATCGGCATCGGCTATTATCGGCTATCGGCTGGAACTACTCCATCGGCTTGTCAGCCAATCGGCTGTTTAATCTATTATTTGCATATCTTGTCAGTTGCAGGATCAAACTGACTAGCACGCTCGCATCTCACCAACCTTTGGACCTGCACTAGAACTAAGCAGATCTCCCAGGCCTCGTGATTTTCATCAACACGCACTTGCCACAAGCCGGAATGGGTAACTGCCTGACTTGAAGTATAGCTTTTCTCTGGCTAACGCATCCAGGCAAGGGTGAGCGTGATGGAGTTCGGATGGGCCCTGCGACGGCCTATGCGGCTTTCTGATTCGCCTAGGCACGAGAGAGGACTGCCTGCTGCCTGCTGGGGGCGGGGGTGAAACCTGAGGTGTTGTGTGTTATATGAAGGGTCTTGTCACAATCACTCAACATGGTGACGTGTCCGGCCGGGCACAGTGACATGCCGGTGGATTGTGTCTTGTGGGTACAGTTGTGCACCTCTGGCTAGAGTAAAACTATTCGAATAGCCATGCCCGCGGTTATGGGCGATCAACCAGATTCACCGTGATTAGTCTCACACTTAATAAATCGACCCAATGCAACGTAGTTCAGGTGGGTTGGTTAGGCCTGTTCAACGTGGTGTAGCGTTGATCAGTGGAGTTTTAATATTACTTTAATTACTCATCTGTTTTACTGTTTTGCTTAATAAAATGTTTTATAACCGCCTTTATGCAAATAGTCTCAAACCTCCCTTTGTGTCCCCTTGCAAGTCTGCATTATTGGTGTGGCTTGCTGAGTACGGTGGTTGTACTCAGTCTTGCTATTATTCCCCCTTTTTAGAAGTGTAGTGCTTCTGAGCTGAAGGCGAAGTTAGAAGACCAAGGCTCAGACCCCAGTTGAGTTTTGCCTGTGGAGTGAAGCTGAAGCCCCGCTAGGATTGCCTTTTCTGCTGCTGCTGCTTTCTTTTCGGTGTGAGGACTAAGAGCCTCTTCTGTAAGTATTTACGCTTTATTTTACGTTTGGAACTGTATATTACTTGTCGTTTTGTGTACACTGGCTGGTCCTGGACAAGGATTTAATACACAAAATAGTTTGGAAATTTGGGCTAAATTTCTGTGCGTGACAAAGTGGTATCAGAGCCAACTCGACTGTAGGTTGAGCCAAATGGTCAAACCCTAAGGACAAGTTTTCCAAAAACCCTATTTGCGAAATGTCTCCTCTCACCCTTCGGCATTTCTTTGCGAAACGGTTTCGTAAAATTCTCCTCCCTATCTCTCCAACTCTTTTAGTTGCAAAACCTGGAGGACAAACCGTCAGCTTCATGTCTGTTCGGAAGTCAAGTCAAGTCTCAAGCTTCGTGCAGAAGGAGCAAGAAGATCAGCCCAGAGTCGTCGTTCCGTGAAGGTCAAGTGAAGTTTTCCTTGAGTTTTCCTAAACCCAATCCTTCCCGGAAGAGTAGTTCCGTTAGCTTTTAGATCGTGTGTTGTTTGCTTGTGTGTAGGGGTATGGTTTGCATCATTGGTGGGGATGCGACCATACTAGGTTGTTTGCTTAAGCAACTTGAACCATAAAAACCTACTAACAACAGATCAGTAGGCAAGTGGTTTAGTACATCATCTCTAGTAACCCCTCTCATCCCCCCTCTCTCTTGTGCCTGCAACAGATGGTCAGCATGAGGGACAATTTCATTGGATCAGGATCCCGTCAGTTTCATGGGGCAACTCAGTGCAATTCTAAGAGTATTCCATGTCAACCTCACGAAGATCAGCCTCAACCCCAAGTCATGGCTAATCAGACTCAAACAGTGGAAGAGTTGTTACAACAGATGCGACATCGGTACCATATATACCAGATGCAACGGCAATGTCAGGAGCCGCGTCAAGGTCACCGGCCGCAAATGCAAGTCTAGGTGCTAGCCCGGAACCTGAATCAGAGTCAGAGTCAGGAGTTCCCAATGTCGACACCGAAGACCCCTGTCAAAATGCTGTCCAGATCCCCAAAGATAACTGCAGCCAAGTCATCGTTAGACCAAAGGAAAGTAAGTGCTACCTGTTATGACTGTGGTGAGCAAGGTCACTATGCAAGGAACTGTCCATGGAAGGTGTTCACCTGGTCACCTGAAAGAGACGAGAAGCAGTGCCCAGGAAGTAACCAAGCTCCAAGTCAGTCTACCGACAAGAAGGATGGTCCTTTGTAGCCCAACTCTGGAGCGAGCAGGACAGTAATATGGAAGATGGATAATGGCAGGACCATGATCATCACCGGTTCAGAATTTACTCCTGAAGACGCAACAAAGATACCCAAGCGTCAGAGAGGAAGAAATACCTTCCGAGGAGCGCGTCAGCTAACCCGGCATCTCATAAAGTACGGTCCGCGCATACCCGAAGATGATGAATCAGGGGAGCGGTTCTCTGCTGATGACGACGATGATGATGATGATGATGATGATGATGATGATGATGATGCGACCCTTGATAGTTTCATGGAAAGAGGATTGGAGTTCAAAGCTTGTACTAGATGTGGGATAGTCGGACACACTGCTATGCCTCCCCACATGCCGCTGTGGTGAATACACCCATTACTCAAATGCATGCCCTTTGAGGAAGGTCACATGTTTCTTGTGTGAGGGAACAGATCATGTGCCTAAGGACTATCAGTTGAACTCAGTCCTAGCTAAGACCAAGAAAGAACAAGGGACAACCATGCAACCCACTCGTCAGCCAAAGACAGTCGACAACAGCAGTCACAATCCTTCTGCTTTTCCTCCAACTCCAGCTCCAGTGGAAGCCAGCCATGGAAGAAGCAACGTCACCAAGGATGTTCATAAGTCTCTGTTTGTTCTAGTTTCAGCTGCCAAAGTGCATAATCAGAAGCCTGCACCCCGGGACCAAGCAAGTTGATTTTGCCTCAACTGTCAAAAGCCAGGACATTATTTCAGTGATTGTCCTCTTCCAAGGGCAACAAAGGCAGTTCGTCGTTGTTCACAAGTTACCAGTACTGCCCAGGGCACCAATCGACACCTGAATGTGCAACCTCCGCCTCAACGGATCATCGTCAAGGGCACCGTCAAAGGCCGCATTGTTCCACCGGCAATCGTTTCAAGCCTACAACACCAACGCCAGCAGGGGTAAGCAATGCCAGGAGAACAACAGCTCCGTTATAGCTACAAAGAGGCAGTACGCTCCTTCGTCAGTACCCGCAGCAAGTTCCGTCAGCCCCAGGTCACCCAGTAGTTGTCAGCTCTAGCAATGCACCTCGTATTGCTCCAATCCGGAGGCCAATCGACAAATCACCGCTCGGTAATCCCATGAGCAAGAAGATCCCACATGCTACAGCTGTCAAGAGGATTGCCATTCCCTCCCCGAAGATCAATGCCCAGAGCAATGTTTTTGATGCAACTTCTGTTAGTAGGAACTAAAGAAACAAGTCAGTCAGGTTTGAATAATGGAAGCAATAGCAGTTCTAGACAAGACTTCTACTTTTCAAGTTCAGTCGTGAAAAGGGCAGTTCTAATCAGCAGCAATCTACAATTGTTTAATTTTGTAGTACTTCTCCTTGTACATATATGTTTATGGCAGCCATGTAATGAAAAGGAAATGTTGAATAAAATATGAGTCAGCTAGTTCCTCTCCTTTTATGATTCATCTTGAGCATGCAGAAGCAATTTAATATGTGTATCTGTCAGTGCCACAAGAAACCAAGAGTTTCTCTTCTAACTCATCGCAATTTTGTTGAGCTCCAAATCCTGTTTGCGAGCCAATAGCGGAATGGTTTACCAACGGAGTGAAAATGGTTAGACCCTCAACACTCGACATGATGAGATCTCTTTAAAGGCAGCATCAATGGTACTCAAATGAAAAGAGGGGTGGAATATTTGAAAGTGACATTATATAAAGAATCTTGGGAACTCTCTAACCTTGAAAGCTGTTAGAGGGTTGTAATCGGCAATTACGCCCTAGTGGTGCGATCATGAATTTAGTAGGTGTTTGCTTAGTTCAAGGCAACCAGTATAAGTTCCAGGAATCATCTCAATGTTCCTCAGAAGTTGAAAAAAGAAATTGTTCCATACACGAGTCAAGAAGATACATGAGTCTGGTCCAGAGATAAAAATGTGTAGTCAGCAAGGTATATGGCAGAGAATCCCTATTCAACAGATCATCTTTACCGAAGATATGGAAGCGAAGTTGTTATGATCAAAGAGCAGAAACCCTCAGCAGCATCAAAGTCAGTTTCCGATAGTCGTTCAAATTGCAATATTTTTGGGAAAGCTGTTGCAGGATCTATAGTCCGTCAACCCAGGAAGAGTCAGCAAAAGATGGTCGAAGAAGAGAAATGTCATGCCATGGGAAGGACCTCTTGAGTTCGATCTGCTAAGCGATCAGTGCTTGTTTCAAAGAAGGTCAGCTATGCAGTCGGTTTAGGCATACGACACCGAGGTCAGGCTAGAAGCAGGACGGTTATGCCAGCAGTAGAACTGATTGGGAATGTTAGTCATGAGTCAGTATGTTATGAGCTAAATGAGAGTTCCTCTGTGTGGAATTTCCTATCATCAACGAAGTTAAGTTTCAAATCTTGTCAGGAGGAAAGTGCACCGTCATTGTTTCATTTTGATTGATCGATGAAGTTTTCAGTCTTCAAAGCCAGGACTCTTTTTAAACCAGAGAAGTGTTGGTTATTTTCTCAAGAACAACCGTTCAATTGTTCCCAGTCAGGTGATAGTATGACTACTCACTGTAAGGGGGGTAGATCGCAGAGATGAGTTTTGACTTACCTCATCGCCTTTTAACTTGAAAGTGCAACCCAGTGCAGCAATTTGGGAAGTACTTGAAGTAGCCAGTTGCAAGTGTCAGCAGAGTTACGCCAATCTCAAGTTATTGGATTGAATTCTGAGGTACATCAGTGAGGCCAGGTCCATAGCCCAGCTTTGAGAAGCAGCATTAGGGACAATTGCAATTCAGACGAAAGATTGATCGAACAGTCTCTTAGAACAGTTACCGTTCATGTCAAGAGCAGCCCAAGCGAATTAAGGGTTAATGATCTACGAATGCCAGGGGTAAGTTTTTAGGAACACTCCATCTTTCTCCAGCCAGCTTGGTGAACTGGCAGGGTATCAAATTGCTAGTATCAACAGTTCAGCCCAAGATAAGTAAGTTTCATGAGTATACACAATCCTGATCTGGGTCAGTTCAAGCAGGACCAATCAGTTCAATTTGGGAAGCAACAAGACAGCAGGGTTGAATCTAGCCAGATCACTCGTATAGGCTTGGTCAGTTGATCAATTTTGTGGGGGTGTCAGAATTCTAGGGTCGAATCCAATGATACCAGTCAGTTTGAATCAGACAGGAACAGTGCAGTGTGCAGATAAGTCAGATCAGTCAGACCGCCCGCCAGCACCAGTTTTCTTTCTAGCCATCCCAGACGTTCGCACTCGATGGTCCTCGGCTCTCACACGGGGGACGCGATACCACTGCCGGGATCTTTGGGATGTGGATGAAAATCTTGCTGAGGACTTCAGTATGTGAATATGTGATTGGAAAATCTTGTTGGTAGAAAAATCTCACCTAGTAGCCTAAAGAAAAAAAAAGAGCTTGCCAACAGATACTTTTTCCCCCTTCTGTTAAACAAGAGACCAAGAGAGTGCAGACGATGTTGACCAATGAAAGGATTCTCTGCATGCGAATTGAAGAGAAAAGGAGTGGTTTTTTCCCTTCGATTTGTCCTCAATGCTGGCTGACCTCGTCGATGAGCATGATGTGGTTGTCTGATGACCATCGACTGTGTACGCGCTTTACCAGCGAGAGATCGATAGTGGCGGATGGCGGTGATGGCGGCCGGAGATCCCGACTGCTGAGCGCCGTGAATCCCTGATGCAAGTGTGCTGGAAATTGAGCTTAATTATGGGCCTACTACTGAGGACGTGGAAGAGTTGCTGCCCGTCGGATGCACAAAGGATGGCGATCCAGGACCGGACGTCCCTCTGACGTAGAATTTACTACGTCAGAGGATCTCGTTCCGATTGTATAGTTTTGTGATAATTTTATTACTAAATTTGTAGTTTTGTGATATTTCACCTTAAATTTGTGGTTCCGTGATAAATTTGGCATCAAGTCTATAGTTTTGTGATACATCATATTAAATATATAGTTTTGTGATAATTTAGCTAAAGTGTCAATAGTTTTGTGAAATTTACTCTATTTAAAAAAATTGCATGCTTTGGTTAATTCAGCATAACTCCCCCTCCTCCATCCAAAAAAAAAAAGAAGGAAAAGAAGAAAAAAAAAAGATCCAGTGAACCCTACCAATCTACCGAAGCGAAGAATCGGCGGCGGCGGCGGCGGAGGGGAGAAGCCATGGAGCGGCTGCAGCGGATCTTCGGCGCCTCCGGGATGGGGCAGCCGCCGTCGGACTCGCCGCTGCTCGACTCCTCCGAGCAGGTCTACATCTCCTCCCTCGCCCTCCTCAAGATGCTCAAGCACGGTGCGTCCCCCCCTCTCCTGCTTGGCTAGGGTTTCTGCGGTTCTTTTGCTCACCCGCCTGCGCGCCGCAGGGAGGGCCGGCGTGCCGATGGAGGTGATGGGGCTGATGCTGGGGGAGTTCGTCGACGACTACACGGTCAGGGTGGTCGACGTCTTCGCCATGCCGCAGAGCGGGACCGGGGTCAGCGTCGAGGCCGTCGACCATGTCTTCCAGACCAACATGCTCGACATGCTCAAGCAGACCGGGAGGTAATAATGCTTTTGCCTTTGCCTGATTGATTGGCTGTGTTCTTTCATCGTTTGTTGCTATATGCCTGAATTTGGAAGATCTAAGACTTGCCCTTATGTTTTAGTGGTGGTCAGTTAATTGTGCCTTTACTCTTTTCTGTATCATATATCATGTATAGAAAAAAGAAGAATCAAGGTCTAGATTTGATTCTTTTTGTAATAATAGTTATAGATTCCTAGCCGCATATAACGTAGCGCCGATAACACGATGTCCGTGAGAATTGTCTTACTTGTGCTGTTAAAAAAGATTGTGCTTTCTCGGGGAGAGAAAAAATGATAAATTTTACTTGCTGTTAAGAGCAATTCTTCACACATGAAAAGCTCTCTGTTCAAGTGCATTTAGATCATAACTGAAAGTAATCATATGGAAAGAAAGAACACCTGTCTTCTCATACAATGTATCCTGTATCTTGTTATCTCTTTGGTTCTTCTTTTTCAACTTCTGTTAAGTTATTTGGATATTGGTGTTGGCCATAACTTTAGATATTTTGTTGCTCTGTTGGTCGACACCTTTTGCTTGGTTATCTAGAATTATTTTTACTCAGCTTTTCTGTGGGCAAGCAAATTCAGTTTGATAATTTCGTTGCTTTTACAGGCCAGAAATGGTGGTAGGCTGGTACCATTCCCATCCTGGATTTGGTTGCTGGCTTTCAGGAGTTGACATCAATACTCAACAGGTTTGGTGCATATTTCAGACATTTTTTCTTCAGTATGAAAGGAATCCTGTAACTTGGTTTAACAAGAGATGATTCCTGTATTTGTCATTACAATTTTTATTCTTTTTAATGAAATATGGACACAGTAACTAATTTTTCAAATGAATGGGGTACCATATTCTTGATTTCTATTAGTATTGCCATATGTTTGTGTGTTCCCTGGCTTTTACCATATTCCATGCTAGTGTCACGGTGTCATGGGCCTAATAGGTTCACTGGCTGACTGGCCTTCTTATTGTAGTTGGATAGTCTGTTAGGATAGAGTAGTCCAGTTGGATAAAGTCTGTTAGGATGGGATTAGGTTAGAGAGTTCATCTATATAAGTAGGGACCCTATAGCCCAGGTCAGGTTAGGCATTAGATCAAGATTATTTTAGGGCCCATAGTCCTGTCTCGTCGGCACGGCATCGATTCGACTCCGTCGCGCCATTTGGTTTCAGGGCCATTTCCTGTTACTTCCCGACCATTATAATCAAATATATCCCCTTTGTCTCCAAACGTCCTTGCACGTGACACCTAGTGCTAGGCAGATTAGCTAACCATTAAGGCTGTGTTTTAGAGGAGAGGAAAAGAGAAGGAGAAGATACTCAAAACGAGGTGAGCCATTAGTGCATGATTAATTGAGTATTCATTATTTCAAACTAGAAAATGGATTAATATGATTTTTTGAAAGCAACTTTCTTATAGAAAATGTTTGCAAAAAACACAACGTTTAGTAGATCAGGAAGCGTGCACGTGGAAAACGAGGACTTCCTCTCCTTTCTGTCATTCAAACGAACGCTCCAGCCTTTGTTCCAGTTAACCATGTCAGACTGTTACTGGCTGCTTTTGGCAATGGCTTTTCCTGACTGGAGCTTCTGGGTTGAATTCAACTATATCACCCTGATGCATATTTTGGGTTATAGCTTATTTGTACACCTGATGGCAGGGAATAGGTTTGGAAAACAGATCCCAGATAAATGCGTGACAATATATTGTGATAAATCTTAATCATTGAGGCTATTACTTACTACCATCCTGAATAGGGCTGTGATAAAATGTTTAGGGGGGGATGTAGGAGAAAAGATGAGATCATAGATGAAGATGATAATACCTTGGGAGAAGGCCATTTCATTGTTCTTATTCCTTCTACGTAATGATTATTCACCACCCTTTATATAAGGCTGTCACCTGAAACCTAGAAGCTAACTCTATATGTATATCTAATAAACTAGAGAAGGGTAAATTTGATATCAGCATTGGTAGCTGGTAATTCCCTGCAGTCAGCTACCGTGATCATCTAGCTGACCTTAACTTCTATTGCAAAAATTTCTCATATGTTTGTTGTTTTTCCACAAAGTGGCAAGTGCTACTTTCCCAAGTTAACATTTTTATAAAAAGGGGCTTAGTGCAAGTTATGTTTACGTCTAACATCTTCAAAATTGAACATGCAGAGTTTTGAAGCTTTAAACCCCAGGGCAGTTGCCGTCGTGATAGATCCCATCCAAAGTGTCAAGGGGAAAGTTGTCATTGATGCATTTCGCCTTATTAACCCTCAGACCATGATGCTTGGTCAGGAGCCACGACAGACAACATCAAATGTTGGGCACCTAAATAAGCCATCTATTCAGGCAAGTGGGTAATAATGTTGGAGCTTCTACATATGTTTTCTTTTTCCTATTACTTATGAATGATCAGGGTATCTCTTTTTGTCAGGCTCTTATTCATGGGCTGAACAGGCACTACTATTCAATTGCAATCAATTACCGGAAAAATGAGCTTGAGGAAAAGATGTTACTGAACTTGCACAAAAAGAAATGGACCGATGGATTGATTCTGAAGAGGTTTGACACTCATTCAAAGACCAATGAGCAGACTGTTCAGGTGTGTATTTCTATTTTGAACGATCATTTTAGCCAATGTTGAAACTTCATCTCTGTAGTTTTTATCATTTATAATATTTATGTGTTATCTTTTGCAGGAAATGCTGAACCTTGCTATCAAGTACAACAAGGCGGTGCAAGAGGAGGATGAGCTGCCGCCTGAGAAATTAGCGATAGCAAATGTGGGACGGCAAGATGCTAAGAAGCACTTGGAAGAGCATGTCTCCAATTTGATGTCATCAAACATAGTTCAGACGCTAGGAACCATGCTCGATACAGTTGTATTTTAGATCACTACTGCTGTTATCCCAACACTGTACCCAGAGCCCGTTTATTTTTTATTTTTTTATGTTTATCGAAGCCTACCATAATCCAGTGAGCTTAACGCCAGTTACATTTGGGTTATGAAAGCTTACCACTTGACAACTTCATAATTTATTTTGTTGGAGCGCTATCTCCTGTACGGTGCATATATGAAGGTTAATAGTGTGTCTATTCAAGGCCGTAACCTGTAATTACAACCTGCATTTGGGAAAGCACAAACTATGTTACCTAATACCCAGATACGGGGATACGGATACGTGATACGGCGACACGGGGATATGGCATTTTCTAAAAAATAAGGATATGGGGATATGGCATTTTCTAAAAAATAAGGATATGGGGATACGTCACTATATATGAAAAATAAAGAATACAGAAAATTAATAAACTGAAAAATAGTATTGATATAGCTGATTGGTGATTCTAATATAGCGAATCTTCTCTAATTCTCTGGTAAGTATAGTTTTTGGAGTGGTTAGACCTTATATTGCTTCTAGCTGTCAATAATATTTAAGAAGAAATAAGCGTCTATAACTAAAAGACTAGTAAATTGATACATCATGCTTGTAATTGTAGTAGCATCAACCACTAAAGTTACAAACAACAGAGCGAAAACATAGATTATAAATAAGTGCAAGTTTTTACCAAAAAAAAAGTGCAAGTTTTCAGGTTGCAGCACCATCAGACAATTCAAAGCTACCTGGCCGTGAGCGGATGATGACGGCGCTGGAGCTCGTGACTCGCGTGAGGCGCGTCGGGAACAGATGGAGGCGACGAACCAGATGGGCTGGATCGATACCCCACACGGCCCCACGCGGTTTGAGGGTTCGAACGTATCGGGAAAGTGTCAAGATCGTATCGGAGACGTATCTAGAATTAATTTATTTATCTGAAAATCATGGAAATGCCTGGGCGTGTCAGATACGTATCCATGTCCATTCGCGTGTCCGACATACGCGACTAGATGGCCATATCCGTGTATCGTAGAGCACAAATGCTAGTGTGGGTACCCGGGTACCCGAGACTAGGCCTTTGGACCGTATTACACAGGATGGGCCGTGTAGGCCTAAAGCCAATGCGACATGATGTAACTTGGTGAGATGGATTAAAAATGTTTATAGGAAAATAGGGCTATAGATCTTATCACATATAAATAGGTGATAAATACCTAGATTATAAGGGATAATTTACCAACCTTAGCCGGTTGCCTCTAGGTCTATTTAAGGGGAGCCGGAAACTCAGACGGGTAATTGATTGATTCCTTTATACGCACTACGTGCTATTCACACGTCGTGTTGTGCACAAACCAATACAGATTCAATCTATAGAGTACCACTTCCATCACCCTGACCAAGCAGAGGGGGTCCCCCGCCTTCACCAACACCCTCCGTCGGGTGCAGTGGCCTGCCAACTTCAAGCCGATAGGATTGACAAATATGACAGAAAATCTGACCCCACTTCTTGGTTGTCAGTCTACTCCACTGCCATCCAAGCTGCCGGAGGTGACCAGTGCGCTATGGCGAATTATTTGCCATCGATGTTTACTTTGGCAGCTTGGGCTTGGCTAGCTAGCCTCCTCAAGAATACTATCGACTCATGAGCCGAGTTAAAGTTCCAGTTCATCGCCAACTTCCAAGGCACGTTCCCACTCGTGGCACCCCTGGGACCTCTATCAAATTATTCAGGGTGATAATGAACGTTTCTCCGACTACATCAGATGTTTCACGGAGAAGCGCAACACCATAACACATGTCAAGGACTCTCACGTCATGGCGTCCTTGTATCAAGGCTACAAGAACGAGGATTTTATCAATTAGTGGGCCCGCAAAACTTCAGCAGGTGGAGGACCCACAAGCGTTCATCTTGACTAGGCCAACAAGGACGCCAACTCGGAGTTGGTCGTGACACACCCACTTGGACGCCAACTTGGGTGGCCACCGCCTCCACCCAAACGCGACAACCCCGAATCCTCCAAGAACAAAGGCATGAAGCGCAAAGGTGAGGAGGATGTCAACATCGCTGAACGCAGTAGCTTCAACAACCGGCGCCCCGCGCTAACGACTTCGGCAACTTGATGGATAGACCCTGCATCTACCATCCCAGGTCAAACCACCTGGCAAATAACCAAATTTTTGTAGCTCATCATGGTATGGGCAAAGTAACAGCAAATTCGTATGCACCAGATTAAAGTGGCTGGATTGCAATTAGTCAATGGAAGCTGTACCATACATAATTTCAGAATAAAAATGCAAATATGATTTGTAGCGCCTGATGTACTGCATCTTACATTTCAAATCGCAAAAATTTAAAAATGATTTTTGTTGAAAAGACAACATATATAATTTATTTTTTGAAACACAAGTTAAATTTAGTATAGTGCAATTTGGACCCCAAAAAGGTGCATTAGTATAGTGCAATTTGGACACAGGTTGAATTTAGTCCAAAATAAAAGTATAGTGTAAATAAAAAAGAAAATGAGAAATAAAATAAAAGTATAGTGTAAATAAAAATAAATGAGAAATAAAACAAAAGTATAGTGTAAATAAAAATAAATAAAAAAGAAATGAGAAATAAAACAAAAGTATAGTGTAAATAAAAATAAATGAGAAAAAACAAAAGTATAGTGTAAATAAAAATAAATGTGAAATAAAACAAAAGTATAGTGTAAATAAAAATAAAATTAGTCCAAATTAAAATTATAGTGTAAATAAAAATAAATGAGAAATAAAACAAAAGTATAATGTAAATAAAAATAAAATCGCTAGAGGGAGGGCTTGAACCTCCGACCTTGTGGTTAACAGCCACACGCTCTAACCAACTGAGCTACTCCAGCTAACAGTAAAAATTTCAATGTAATACTATTTAGAAAAACATATTAACAAGCAATTTACTGAAAACTGTATATTACAAGTATGTAGTATTTAGATAAAATTCATTCGAACAAACACAATACTGCATTCATTAAAGCAAGTATAAAAATTATAGATGACTTATTGGGGTGTTTCTTAGATTCTCGTTTTATCTTCTATATTCTTCCATTGGAAAATAACTAGATCAGAGATAGGAGTGACGTTTACACATGCCCAAGGCACAATTTTGATTTACATGAAGTATCCGAACAGTAAAGGCAAAGCTACATGGTTAAAACATTCAAACCCCAAAACACATGAAATAGCAATACACATCAAGAAGACCTTAGGGCTTATTCGGAATGTAGGATTAAAAAAATATAGGAATAGAAAAATCATAGGAATATTGTAACAGCCCTACATTCATAACCAGGTATTTAGAAGTGCTTTTGTTGTCCTTAAGATTTCATATTTACTATATTGCAATTTGATCATATGCGATAACAAAATTAACTCTAATCAGTAAATTGAAACCACTTCTATTTGAACAATAAATTGAACAGTAGTATACATGTCTAATGTTTTATTAAAATATTAGTTTATTTATAATCACCAAATATAAATTTTGTGGAATTTTTCCTCTCTTTTTAGACCTCCTAAAAATTCAAACTAACTTTCAGATTAATCGATTTCACTTTTTTACTAGAATTATTTAACTCAAGATTTTTGAGTGAAACCAATTGGATTAGAAAGCATGTTCCAAGACCCATCTCTGGACCAGAGGCCAAAATTTGAATCCCCTCCTAACCAATTTGAATTAGCAGGTCATGAGTGAGAGAGGGTATAAATCTAGTTTTGTCTTTTCTTCTTGTCTCTTCCTCTCCGAGCCCTCTCTTTTGGACATGTGGGTCCCACCAGCAGTCCCTGGTCCACATGGCAGTGGCCCAACCCTCTCATACTCAGGGGACAAGCAGAAGAATAGCCATGCCACGTTTTGGCTATGCAAGGGAGAGAGACAAGTGTGACACCCCTCTCTTTACTCTCCCTTCTCCTCTAGGCTTCTGGGCACTTTCTCCACTCCTCCCACTCCCTTCCAGAGAAATAAACTCAGAGTGAGAGCACCTCATTTCGCCCCCATCTTCCTTCTTCCTCCTTGCCGGCCGAGAGAACTTCGTCGTCGCCGCCGTGTTTCTGGTCGTCTTCTTCGCCGTCCAACCCTCGTTCCCTGCTCTCCTATGCATGCCCTAACTCCCCTCAAAATTTCATCGATTTTCATGCAGTGAATCTCCGGGAACGCACATCTCTTTTTGGAGGCCCGGAGCGCGGCCGGCGTCGTCGCGTCAACCAAGCTTCCAGTATTCCCGACGTTCCAGGCCGAGATACAGGGTGGTGCTACTCATTCTAGTTCATCTTCCTCCCAGATGTAACACCGTCAAGAATCAGCCCAAGCCGAGCTCCAGGCGTGGAGAACGCTCGCCTTCTTTCCTCAGCCCCGATCTACACCCGTTGGCTTTGTTCCTCCCTGTCCGGTGAGCTCCAGATCCTTTACCTTGGCCAAAAAAAGACTCTGCATGCAATGTTCTAGCTCATTCAAACGTTTATTTGGGGTTTTTATGGCCAGATCTAGTCGTTCTCGGGTCGTCATCGTGTTCGTTGTGTTGCCGGGCATCTCCAACGCTGTCGCTGCTTCCTGGACCTCTCCGACCCCTTTCAGCTGCGCGGTGAGACACTGCATACCCCTGAACACCCCATGCATGCACCCATATAGCCCATTCCGAGCTGTAGCTCGACATGCATGCACATCCCAAGAACCACCGCCGCTGTAGCTTGTTTTTCGCGAGCTACAGACCACCTCTTTCATCAGCGCGGACACCTACGTGTTCGCATGGACTGTTGGACCTCCTCTACAGTTTCTCTGTTGAACTAGACCCCATCCGAGCCTCCGTTCGCCGCCGGCAAGCTCTAGACTGAGCCCAGCCATGGCTGCCTCCCCGTGAGCTCAAGCCAGGGACCTCATCGGTGAATTAGATAAACTTGATGGTTCTTTCCCAAAAAACAGACCAAGACACATAACACTGTAGATTGGACCGATCTGTAATATCCAGGAAGTGCGAGGACTCTTAATGGAAAACTGTTTTCAACATGTGCTGAAATTGTGCTAACTTCATAAATGTGTAGAAAATTCATCTGAACTCCGTTTGAGCTGAACCAAATTTCTATGGATTAATAAAAACGTGATATTCAATATTGTAAAATAAAAAAGACCAAATTTTCTATTGGTTTTCCCAGTAAAAATATAAATAGCTATATGTATCCCTTGTGTGGTCTAGCTCTTAATAAATTCGTAAGACATTATTGGTAAAAGCTAAAATTGTGAAACCAATTTTGTTGAGCTTATATTTTAGCACTCTTTGCTGTTGTGGTGTTGTTTTTGGCAACACTACCTCTTAAATCATGATTAGAAGTTTATTTAGCATTCCTATGATTTAACTTGTAAAATTCATAAATAAATAATGACAACACCTATGGTTGTGAAATAATTTTTCTTAGGATCTGTGAGTGATTTACTTTACTCTAAAAATAATCATTACCATGAAATCTTGATTTGAAATGCATGTTACCTGTAATGTACTAAAGGAAACATTAATATTTACAGAACTGCCATTTTCGGCACCTGAAAGCTTGTCATTTTCATATCTCCCAAACTATAAGTGATAATCTAGTGATTCTTTCACCTAAATTCAAGTTAACATGTGCTCTACCCACTGTATTTATTTCATGATTTATTGATCATTTTGCATGTGCATGTTTATTTGGCTCTTATTCGCATATTGCTTCTTTTCGGTAGATTCAGAGAATACGGAGATATCCAGAGGAGGATAGTGACTACCCTCAGCAGCAAGGCAAGCACCTAAGCATATAGAACCTATGCTTTCTCTAAAAATGATTTGGATGCAATCTATATGTATATATATATGCATGCATTGCCTAGATATTAATATTGTCAGTTTATGTTGTATGGGTAGAACCTATTTATGTATTTAGTTCTTGTGATATTGCTGTCCTTATACCATATTACCACTGGTTGAGATTGTTTGGGATGTCTTATTCATTAATTCTTAGCCATGCTTAGTGCTAATAGAACTATAGGGATGGACAGTGCTATTAATTGTGGTATATAGACAACTTGCATTATTGGGCATAAAACTTGAGCACTTACACTACTAAATAATAGTTGATGAAATATGTTGGACTTGGACGGGTGATAGGGCGATGATGGGAGGTTGGTTTCCCCCGATACAAGTAGCCCCGTCTAGGTCGTTAAGGACCGAACATTTTGACATCTAATCAAGCACCCTACGTACTTACCACATACCTTATTTGGGACCGGCTTGTTCTTACTAGTTCTACTGTGATCATTTATACCACGTTGGAGAGTCGTGAGGCAGGTAGCCTTTGGAGGGCCTCGGGTGCCTAGGTTTGGCTGGGGGTGCCTCCCGCGTGGCGCGCCCGCCTTGGTCACATCATGCACGCACGTGACTGAGTCGTCGGGAACCCCAACATGGTATAGGTGGTTGGGGTGGGGCTAAGAAAGGGCATGTAATGAGCTTGAATCACTTGTGTACCGCACTCGACGGGGTATGTAGCATTTGATCTTTGTTCATTTTGTGTGGGTTCAGTTGTACACCTCTGATCAGAGTATAATCTATTCGAATAGCCACGTCCTTGGTTATGGACATTGCTTGATGTGTATCTCACTCATGTTAGCATCAAATGTGGATTAATATGGATGGGATTATGTTTGATGGTGGTGTTGGCATGTTGTGCCATGTTGGTATGGACTTTGGTAGTCCATGGTTGATGATGAGAGCGCCGTTTGGGCTCATTTGCTTATACATTTCAGAATTATATACTTGCTGTCCATAAATTAAAATGATGCTAGATTTACTTGTCCTTTCTTATTTTACTCATTAATTGCTCAATAAAATTAGCTTTATGCAAATGTTGAACCTAGAGACCCACTATAGGTTAGAAAGCTTGCATACTTCTCTCTCCCTTATGTATATATAATTTTGGGTAAGACTTGCGAGTACAATCTTGTACTTAACCCGGTGTCTGCAATTTCAGGAGAGGATTCCGGTTATGAGTTATGTTTCTTGTGTGGTCATTGCTCTGCCGAGGGCGGCGAGGGCAATGAGTGATCTCTTGTAGCTTGGCTCTTGCCCGGTCGGTTGCCCTAGTGGGGTTTGGCACCACCAGTTTTATCTTTTGCTTATGAACTCTATTTGAGACTTTCGCTACTATATTTATGTGTTGTATGTTGGGACCTCGGACCCTATTATCTGTCATGTACCTCGCTGCACTTTAATCCTATTATGGTACTTGCTATGTTTATTAATTGCTTCCGATGAAAGTGTGAGGCTAGTCGTATTTCTGGGGACTAGCTAAGCATGAGTAACGAGTTTTGATCGCTTGAGATAATCGGGGATACGCTTTGGATCGAGTCACTGGGGTATGCTTTTGGTCGCCACCTTCGAGTGGTTGACGGGCATATGACGGAGTGTACTGGCAAGCTATCTTACGGTTATGTCTTGCGCTTACTACTCGACATTCCGGTTATTATAATAGAAGGTTGTCAACCGCGATCATGGACACATTGAGGACGAGTGGCTATTATGCGTATATGGATCCCACTTCTCTAATAGTATGTGGTGGTCATGTTGGACACTGGATGGTATAAATGCATTCGGATAGAGCGTAGAAAAAACATATGAATTTTTAAAGAACTTACCCACTAACTTAAAATCTTCATGTGTTAGAGGAGTGAAGATTAGTTTGTTGATTGCCGTGTTCCCATGCATATGAAAAATAAAAAGAGCTCGCAGTGTGTTGTCGAAACGACAACTGCGTACGTCGAAAGACGTGGTTACTCAACTGTAGTTGAAAAAGAAGTAAAGTGTATTAATTTTAGAATTTCACTTGGGATCCCCCTTACATGACCCTAGGGGTCTATTTATAACCCTATTACAAGCCCCCTATTAGGGTTTAGGTTTTTACAGGGGAATTTACATGTTTATCCTTATAAAATGGACATTTACATGGGTACACAGTGTCATTTGTATGCATGGGCTTCTAATGGGTCAATGGATTGGGCTGGTGAATGGGCCCGTCAGGCCGAAGCAGCCCGTGAGACCGCTTGCATGTCGAACCCGTCCTGATGAAGGCCTTGCGGCTTCGCCATGTGCCCTTCGCCATATGCCGTTCGCCCAAGGTTCTCTTGCTTCGCACGGACCCGACGCGGTTTGTCAACCTGCGGCATCTTTGCCCATAGCTTTCGCCACAGGGCTTCGCCCAATCGGCTCTGATGTCTTTAGCTTGAATCCTCGCTGGTCCTTGGGTTTCGGCAGGCCCGGCCGAAGGGCCTCGTGGCATACCACCAATAAGCCCCTCACGGGCAAGGGTGAGTAAGGAGCTTCGGCCGAGACCATGCAAACTATGTGGTATGGTATGAGGCGCCCCCTTTCGGCCGACGTTCCTGCCGAAACCTCTTCTCCTAGTCCTGTGGGAAAAAGATGAACACTTGGTGTTTTCATGGTTTGGTTAGTAAACTGTAGCATTCGCCCTTTCGAAAAAGGCGAAACTGCATTGCTCTGACTTCTGACTCGAAATGCGACCGTAAGAGGCCCTTCGTGGGCTGGTATGTTCCTCTTTGGATTTCGGTCTGTATTGTGCGGCTCAGACCGATGGGAATTTACTGTTTCGTCTGCCCCTGGACACGTGCCGCACCCTGATTGGGTGGAAGTCGAAACGTCGTGGGGCTGGATTATATAACCCTGCCCCGGGTTACCGCTTTTCTTCCCTGACCTTTTACTTTCACCGCTGCTACGCGCTCACACCCTTATAGTTCGATACCTTCGCTTTTGTGCACTCTTGTTCCTTTCGACCACTCCCTTCCTTTCGCCACGGACTCAATGGCTTCTTGCAAGCCTACGAAGGCTAGGTCGACTGGTGAAGACCCTGGCAGCCTTGGCGAAGGGTGGTCGTGCTTCCTTGGCAAATCACTTGTCAAGGAGGCTGCCTTGAGCGAGCTTGTCCTTTCTGGCATTCTCGCGGAGGGCCAGGCGACCTGTGGGGGCGAAGCCGTCGTCCCTTCGCCCGATGACAACCAGATTGTTGTCTTCGCTGCCTTCTTCGCTGCCAGACTTCGCCTCCCTTGTGATGACTTTCTGCCGTCTGTGTTGGAAATGTACGAGGTCAAGCTTTCCCAGCTCACCCCATCAGCGTTCTCAAAGTTAGCTGTTTTTGCATGGATGTGCCGAACGTGTGGGTTCGATCCCACTGCCGAGCTGTTCGCCGTCCTGTTTACGGCATGCGCGACGACGAAGTATGTGAGCACACCAGCTGGTCCGAAGAAGACGGTGTTCGGTTGCGTAAATTTCATACTTCGCCCTGAGCGCTCGGACGCTTGGCCGGTGCCTGCCTCGATGGCGAAATGGGAGTGAAACTGGATGCAGAAATGGTTTTACATCAATAACCCATATTCCGCCGAAGATAGCAGGGCGAACTGGTTTAGGTTCGAACGCGCTACTGTTTTGATCGCTGCGAAGCTGAGCGTGGAGGTCGACGGTGTTCTTGAGGCTCGGCTTATCCTCCTTCGAAAGGTCGCGCGGCGAATAAGTAACCGTGATCTTTGTGAGGAGTTTTGTCTGCTTCGGATCTCTCCCCTTGCTCGGGAATTGGGGGTGTCCGTTAGTGACGACGAAGAGGTGCTCGGACTTCCCCGCCTCACTTTTCCTCCTGGAGTCAGGCGTAAGTTCTCTATGTTTATTAGCGTCCTTTGTATGCATGCGGACATCTCTCGACTCATTTCGCCTTCCTTTTTTTATTTTTTAGTTCGCACACTTGGAGACGCTGAAGCAGAGGCGTCGAAGATGATTGGGGGCCTTACCTCGGCTGAGTTCACGTGACTGCTTTCGCGTCAGCTTGACGGCCGGGCGAACCGGGTTCACTTTGGCGAACTGCCCAGCCGATCGATCCCCACCAAGGCTGGTGACGACGTCACGACGTCAAAAAAGCGTAAACGGGCAATCGCGAAGGGCGGGCAAGTGTGATCTCGTCGCGCCACAAAGGACACGGTCGAAAGCGATGACGAGGAGGAGGAAGATGACAGGGAGGCCGAGTCTGAGGACGATGGCTCCCATGGCTATACCCCTAGTCCGCCTCCGGCGAAATCTGGGGCAGGCTCTCGCGTGTCCCCCGTTCACCCGCAAGACGTTGCTGTGGCGAAAACTCTTCTGGCGATCTCTAGCACTGCGGCGAAGCCGGTATCAGTCGCCAGAGGGAAGAAGAATAGTAGAATAAGGGGAAGGTCGTCTAGATTGGTCGTGCCTTTTCGGACAGCGAGGGGTCCGACGGGACACCGACTTCGCCGGTCCTTCAGCGCGGTCCTCGGCGGGGGGGGGGGGGGGGGGGGGGGGGTCTCCTCCGCCTGCTAGCGACGCCGAAGTGGTGACAGGTGGGAGCGCTTCGGCGCCAGCGGTCGGGGCGAACATCTCCCGGGGCGAACATCTCCCAGGGCGAACGGGTTGAGGTGGTTCCTTCGCCAGCTCGCCGGCGGGAAGGAAAAGCTCCGGCGGTCGAAGCGACTATGTCAGATGTGACACTTACTGCCCCGCACTTCGTTCCTGCCGACTTCGCCACTTGACCAGAAATCGCCCCTTTTGTAGATGGGGTGTGCCATGTTATCGCGCCCACCGAAGGCCTTGGTCTCTTCACCAAGATGAACGAGTTCGGCGAGAGCTGTGCTGCCGTGGAGAGGTTGTTTGTTCGGGTACGCCCCTTTTTTTGTGCGAAATTTTCCCTTCTCTTATGTCATGGCATAATTGTTTCGGATTCCCCTTCCCAGGGCCTTGTCGCACACCTGAGTGCGAAGAAGTCTACCTTGGAAAGGCTAGATGGTTACCGGCTTCGGCTCCAGAAGGCTGTGGACGACCTTCGCCACAAGGAGGACGAAAGGCGCGTCGTGGCGGACACCTTGAGGAGGGCTAATGCGGAGAACCGGTCCCTCCGTGCCGATCTGGAGGCGACGAACAAGCGAGGTACCGAGCGTGATCTCCAACTTGCTGCGGCCGAAGAAAGGATCAAGTCTCTTGAGAGCCGCCTTGTTTCGGCCGAGACCGCTGCTTCGACTTTGAGGCCGGAAACGCACTCCGCCAAGCAAGCCTGTTACACGCTCAGGTTGGCCCTGAACGACCTTGGTGCGCGGGCAGAGGACGCCCCGGGGGATGACGGGACGGCTTTCAACTTTTCTGAGTGGACGCAAGAGGCGACCGGCTCAGTTGTCGAAGTGGCCGGCGCGTACGGGGATTGGTGTGCTCGTGTTTCGGCGGGCTTCGTGCTTAGCCTGCTACATGCGCACGGTTGTGAGCATATCAGGGATTTTCCCCAATATGTGACGGAAGAATGGCCTTCGAACTCGCAGCACTCCGGGGCGGCCTTGAAGGCCTTCCGAAAGGGTTTCTGGGAGGACGGCGGCCGGGATTGTGCGAAGACCCGCCTTCGCGAAAAACTTGAGAGGATCGCGAAGGAGGAGGAAGCTGCTGCTGCCCTCACTGGAGGTGATCCCAGGTCATCGGAACCGGCGGCCGAATGCGAGGGCGAGGGCAACGGAGGCCAAGACCACCCTGAGGTGTGAGGCCCTTCGCCCTCGTATGATTTCTTTCTTTTTGGTGTATGTAGCCCTGCTATATATAGGCTTTTTGCATGTTCGGCTTTTAGCCGCTTTCGCCTTGTAATTGCGATGACTTCTCGCTTAATGAAAAATTACCGTTTCGCCAACTTTATTATCATGTTGGACGGTGGTATTGATTTCGCCCGGATTTTTTCCTTTTGCACTCGTTCTTCTGTGCTTTATTAGCAGGCTTATGGCCGGAAATCATGCATTCGGCCCCCCACTAGCGATTGGCGAAAAGAAAACAAGAAGTTCGTGGCAGCAAAAGGTTTGCCGAAGGTTAAGCGTCCTCTTCGGCCCGTTTACCGCGAGATGTTAATAAACGGCAATAGCTACCAAGTCATAAAGGTTGCCAAATGGATGCGCACGCATCTGGGTCGAACCTTAGAAGATTATGATCGCCATCGTGTTTCGTGCCTCGAGAATAGTACAAACTTTTGGCGAAACTTTCAGAGGTCGATTCGCCAAGAGGCGATTGCTTGCCACCGTTATGACGTAGTTTGTGTTTCGCCCCCTTCTCCTCTTAAGGTTGTGTACGACATTAGCGATGATGGCGGACCATGTTCGCCAAGTCGTTCCTTAGGGAGTGGGGATTACACTGGGGGCGAAAATGTAATTTATTTGTGAGTTTGGCTGTGAAGGCTTTGCTCTCTATGCTTGTGGCGTGTTGTATGGCTGTAACCTTCGATTATTTTTCCGAAATTAATAAAGATGTGTTTCATTTCCTTTTCACCGTTTTCGCATTGTCACCTTTCGTGCTTTCGTTAGGTCGAAACATGTCGGCCCCTTTGCGTATAATAGCGAAATAGTTATGGTGATTTTTCAGCTTTCGACTTCCGTTTTCAATCTGTGGTATTCCGCACTGGAAGAAGCGCTTTTGTTTCCACATTGATCGAATACAACGGTGTTTGGTTAGTTATTTCCGAAATAAGCTGTCGCGGTTTCAACGTTCGGCGAGCGATGCTTCAGCCGATTCGTTTCGCCCCCCTGGCGCTTTCGCTGATCAGGTGTTTGCCTTGGGGTTTTTCCACGAATTATCATTTACACAGGTAAAGAGGCGAAAGACACAAAAAAATTTATACTGGTTCGGGCCTCCAAGGCGGATAATAATCCTACATCCATTTTTTTTCATTTTCCTCTTTTTTTTTTGCATTTTTGTGCCGAAAGGCTTACATATCAATATGTACATTTTTACAAGTTGGCGATTTGGGTGCCACCCGTTCTAGACATAGAAACGCCTAAGGGAAGCAGCGTTCCAGTAATGGTCAAACTCTTTGCCTTCCAGAGTCGCTAGGCGAAAGGAGCCTGTTCTGGACCTGTGCTTGATGAGGTACGTCCCTTCACACTTCGATTCAAGCTTCCCGACCGCCACTAGGTTTGCCTTCTTCCTTAGGGCAAGATGGCCAGGCAACAGCTCTATCGGCCGAACTTTTTTGTTATAAGTTGCCGAAGTGCTTGTGGTGTATTTGTGCATGTGTTCCAATGCTTCAACTCTTACCCCTTCAAGGAGTTTGAGTGACACCTCGCGCCTGTCTTCGCCTCCCGAGAACATCACCCTTGGCAAATTAGCCCCTAGCCAGTTGGAGTCATTGCTTCATCGCCATAGAGAAGGATGAACGGGCTGAACTTGGTTGGCCTTGTGGGGGTCGTTCGAAGGGCCCAGGGAACGGATAACATTTCGTCTAGCCATTTGCCCTTTGCTGCCCCCTCAAGTCTTTTATTGAGCGCCTCTAGGATTTTGCCATTTGTTCGTTCAGCTGCCCCATTAGACTATGGGTGCGCGACCGAAGCGAACCTGATTTCCAGGTTTAGCCCTTCGCACATTTCTCTGAATTTGTCAGAGTCAAATTGCTTGCCGTTGTCGATGATGAACTCCTTTGGCACTCCGAAACGGCAAACAATGTTTTTCCATACGAACTTCTGTACGGCCGCCGAAGTGATTGCTCCGAGTGGTTCGACCTTAATCCAGCAGGAGAAGTATTCGATGGCTACAATTGCGAACTTGTACCCATTTCGCGCTACAGGGTACGGGCCAATGATGTCTAGCCCCCATCTGGCGAAAGGCCAGATTGGTGCGATACGCTGTAGCTCATACTGAGGTGCAGTTTGGCTTCGGCTGTGCCGCTGGCAGCTTTCACACCTCTTGGCTTGCTCGACACAAACTTTTAGCACGGTTGGCCAATAAACCCCCTGGCGAAACACTTTGGAAGCAACCGTCCTTGCGGCTTGATGCGCACCGCACAACCCCTGGTGTATCTCTTTCGCCATCTCCTCTCCTTCGGCGAAAGAAATGCAGCGAAGTAAGGGTTGGAGCACCCTGGAACGATACAGCTGGCCGGATACTAGCTTGTATTTTGTGGCTCTGAGCTGTAAGTGCTTCGCTTCTGCTTCGTCCTCCGGGAGCCAGGCGTTCTTGAGGTATTTGACGAACGGTGTTCGCCAATCCTCTGGGTCTTCGCCCAGCTCAGCCTGGTCGATTGCCATGACGTCCAGGCTTTCCGTGGGCACACTTGGTGGGTACAAGACTTCAAAAAAGATGCCTGGCGAATGTGGGCCTCCACAGGCGGCAGATTTCTCCAGGGTATCCGCTTCCTCATTTTGGCCTCTAGGTAAGTGTTCGACCGTTATGCCAGCGAAGCACTTTTCCATAGACCGAACAGCCTCCAGATATCTCTTCATTCCTTCTTCTTTCGCCTGAAAAGACTTGTCAACATGACTAGCCACCAGTTTGGAGTCTGTTCGGAAGAGCAAACGCCGAACCCCCAATGCTTTCGCCTTTCTTAGGCCCAATAGTACAGCTTCGTATTCGGTTGTGTTGTTGGCCGTGTTGAACTGCAGCCTTGCGGCATACCAAACTGGCACACCTCCTGGCGAAGTTAGCACTGCCGCGGCACCCGCCCCCTTGTGCGACCACGAGCCGTCGGAGTGCATTACCCAAGGCTGTTCGACGGGCTCGGGGTCGGGGGCGATCGTCGGTGTCCATTCGGCCACGAAGTCAGCTAGGACTTGGGATTTGATGGCAGTACGGGCGACAAAATGTAAGTCGAAAGGTGATAACTCCGCCGCCCACTTGCTGAGTCAGCCAGTGATTTCCTTGCCCCGCAGCACTTTGCCCAAAGGATACCGCGATGGCACGGTGACTTTGTGAGCTTGGAAGTAGTGCTTAAGCTTGCGCGAAGCCATCACTAGGGCGTAAGCGAGCTTTTCCATATCAATGTATCTTGTCTTCGCCCCTTGCAAAGCTTCGGAGATGAAATATACTGGTTTTTGACCTGACTCTGTCTCTTGGACAAGGGCTGCACTGACCGCCACCGGCGAAACTGCTAGATAGAGCAGCAGTTCGCTTCCTGGTGTTGGACTGACCAAGGCGGGTGGGCTCTGCAGATACTGCTTGAGCTCGTCGAACGCTATTTGGCATTCGGGCGTCCAGCTAAATTTTCCCGCGCCCCGGAGGGTTTTGAAAAAGGGTAGACCTCTTTCGGCTGCTTTTGAGAGAAACCGACTGAGCGCCGCAATTCGGCCAGCGAACTTTTGTACTTCGCGTACGCTCTACGGGGGCTTCATTTGCTGAATGGCGTCGATTTTCTCGGGGTTCACCTCGATGCCTCTTTCAGAAACAAGAAAACCCAACAGCTTGCCCGCGCGAACACCAAAAACACACTTCTCAGGATTCAGTTTCATACCAGCCGCGCGCAAGTTGTCAAAGGTCTCTTGTAAGTCAGACGCATGGTCAAAAGCCTTTCGGCTTTTTACGACGATGTCGTCGACATAGGCCTCCATATTTCGCCCCAACTGCTTGTAAAGGACCTTGTACACTAGCCTGGCGAATGTTGCTCCAGCATTCCTCAGGCCGAAAGGCATCCTGAGGTGGCAGAAAGTGCCGAACGGTGTGATGAAAGCTGTCTTGGGGATGTCGGCCGGATTCATATGGATCTGGTGATAGCCGGAATATGCATCCAAAAAGCTCATGAGCTCGCAGCCGGCTGTCGAATCGACAAGCTGGTCGATCCGCGGGAGGGGGAAGTCGTCTTTCGGGCACACCTTATTGAGGTCTGTGAAATCAACGCACATGCGCCACTTGCCGTTCGACTTTCTCACCAAAACCGGGTTCGCCAACCACTCAGGGTGGTCGATCTCTTGGATCACCCCCGCCTTGAGCAACTTTTGCACTTCGGCTTTTGCTGCGTTTTGGCGATCGGCGGACATCTTCCGCAGCTTCTGTTTCCTTGGCTTGGCATCCGGCTTGACTGCCAGATGGTGCATAATGAGGTCTATCGAAACACTTCCCACTTCGTCGGGGCTCCAGGCGAAGATGTCAATGTTCTTCTTGAGCACCTCTAGGATGCTTTTAGCTTCCTGTTCGCCTAGATCGCCCCCCAGCAGGATAAGCTTTGCAGGATCGGCATCGTCGACTTGTATCTTAATCACCTTGCCATGAGGTGCAGGCTTCGGCATGCATTTAGCGTGGTCATGTGGTTCGGCCTCAACATTGTGCACTGTCCTGCTGATTGCAGCCATGTCGCCCTTCGATGTGTTCGAGGGTTGAAACCCCTTGGCGACGATCACACCTATTGGGCCCGGCATCTTGAGCTTGAGATAGTTGTGATGGGGGATGGCTTCGAACTTGTTCAAGGTCGCACGGCCGAAGATGGCATTGTAGTTGTATGGGATGTCAACGACATCGAACAGTATTTACTCTTCGCGCCTGTTTTCACCCGTGCCGAAGGCTACCACCAGTTGTACTTGGCCCAAGACTTGAACTGCTTCACCGCCAAAACCTCGAAGCGAGGCTGGCGCCTGGGTGAGGGCTAATGTTGGCAACCCCATCTTGGCATATGCTTCGGCAAAGATGACATCGGCCGAACTTCCTCCGTCAACCAGGATTCGCCGGACTTCGAAGCCAGCTACCTCGACCGAGATCACCAAGGGGTCTTGATGTGGGAATAGCACCCCTTCGGCGTCCTCTGGTCCGAAACATATTTGCTGGTTCAAGTACCTCGGAGTTCGTTCGCCTGCCGCGGTTATGTTGTGCACCGCTCGCAGCTGCATCTTCTTCTGCCGCTTCGATTGTTGAACTGGTGGATCGGCCCTTGTAATCACTTGGATTAGTCTGCGCTGGATGTCTTGCCGCTGTTCGGCTGGGGGTACTTGTTCTTGAGCAGCTTCATTAGGTGCTTCGACAACAGCCCCTTGTTGCGGCCTTTGGTCTTGAGCATTGCCACATTGCCGGATGTTTCGGCATTGTTCGGTGGTGTGTGAGGATCGGCCGTGGTATGCGCAATAAAGGTCCTTCCTGACCTTCTTGCGAACAAGCTGCTGATGGCTGCCTGCTTGCTGAGCGTTGAACTCCTTGCGGAGGGCCTGAACCTCTTCGACAGCCATCACCGCCTTGCCCGCGCGATCATTTCTGAATTTTCTCCAAGTCGAGGTAGCTTGACTTGTCCTTGGCGGTTGTCCCTGATTCGCTGGCTGAGGCTGGCGAATGGTGAGAGGAGCGGGTTCAGCGATCTGCGGTTGCACTTGGGCTTGCGCAGCGGCGACGGAAGCTTTGTCGTACTCAGCTTGGATTGCTTGCCGTCGCTTGGAATCTTCTTCGCCTCTTGCGTATCCGTCGATGATGCGAAGTAGGTGCTCGAGTGTCTGCGGCTCTTTGTTAGCGATTTTTCTTGTGAGCTCGCCTTCGAGCAGTCCAGCCGAAGCAGCATTGATGACAGACGCTTCGGTTATATCTTGAACTTGGCATCGGGCATGCGAGAAACGACGCATGTACTCCCGTATTGATTCGTCCGGCCTCTGGCGAATGCCAAGCAGATGTTGCTGCGTCTTCGGCTCCTCGTAGGTGCCTTGAAAGTTAAGAACAAAGACATCGCGCAATTGCTCCCATGAGTAAATGCTATTGGCCGGTAAATTGAAGTACCAAGAATGGGCGATGCCATCTAGAGCGAGATGGATTACCTTTGCCTTGGTGTTTTCGTCGCCGTGAGCGGCTTCGATCGCGGACTCGTAGATAGACAAACTCTTTTGGGTTTGTTTCGCCCGAGTATCACGGAACGGGTGGGAACTTGAACTGGGGTGGTATTGGACGGTTCTTTATACCCCCACTCAGCGGTAGCCCCTTTTCGCCCCCCGCTTTGATCGCGGCTCCCTGCTGTGGATATGGCGCAACGAAGGGCGAAGTCATGGCTTGCGTGTGAGGTTGGGTCACAGTGCTCGGCTGCCCAGCTCCGAATGTTGTCGCTTGGAACGCCGCCATGGATGGGTCGAACGGGGGCTGAGACCAAGCCATGGCGATCTGGTTCGACGCTTGATTTGCTCCGAAGCCTGGTGTCGGTGCCTGTGGTTGAGTGATTGGTGCTTGAGCAGCGTTGCTGAAGTCGAGTTGCGGTCCTTGACTCCAAAGTGAAGCCCCTGGACCCGGCTGGTTCAACGGCAGCCAACTACGTGCACCTTGACTTGTATTCCCCTCCGGTTGAGCCGAAGGGACTATATTTGAAACGTTGTGGGGTTGGCTGAGTTACTGAAGGAAAGCTTGAAACTACGCCTGCAAAGCCGAAGCCCCTTCCGCCATTGCTTGTGACATTCGGCCAGGTGGTGGGGGGTGTACTTGGGCAGCAACCGGCATAACCTGCGGCTGTACATGAGGGTCCGGGTGTACTGTTGCGGCTGAAGGCTGCCCGGTGAAGTACACTAGCGTTTGCATGGCTTGTGGCGGAAGGGCCTAGATCGATGCTTGCGGGTAGACTTGGGGTGGAATGTAGCCCGCCGAATACTGGAGGATTGGGGGCGAAGCGACCTTGGCCTGCCGTGCTGCCTCGTACGCCTGTTGCTGCTCTTGCATCTGGCGAAGCATGTCTTGGAGTCGAGTCATGTTCTGGCGCATGGCCTCCATATCGGCTTTGGCTTGTGCTTCGAGGTTGGTGTTGACTTGTGCAGCGGCGAGCGCAGTCGAAGTCGTTGCCGGCTGTGACGAAGCGGCCTGGGGTACCAGCAGATGGCTTGTCGAAAGGATCTCCGCCCTGGTCTGGAGCGCCCTTGCCGCTGCGGCTGCCTTCGCTGCGCCGACCGTGTTCGGCACCTGCCCCGACAGAGCAGCAGGAGCCGAAGGTGGCGGAAGTGGCGCGGGTGCCGAAGCCGATGGTGCCCTCCCAGCTTCGGCGATGGGCGCCGAAGGCTCTGCTCCTTCTTCGGTGCCCATTTCCTCTACTGTTGCGCTCTTCTTTCGCTTTGCAACCTTCTCCTTCACGACCCTCTTTGGTGGCATTCACTCTTAGTGGTTTCGCTCGGAGGCCCCCACAGTCGGCGCCAGCTGTTGTCGAAATGACAACTGCGTACGTCAAAATGACAACTGTGGTTGGAAAAGAAGTAAAGTGTATTAATTTTAGAATTTCACTTGGGATCTCCCCTTACATGACCCTAGGGGTCTATTTATAACCCTATTACAGGCCCTCTATTAGGGTTTAGATTTTTACAGGGGAATTTACATGGTTATCCTTATAAAAAAGACATTTACATGGGTACACATTGTCATTTGTATGCATGGGCTCCTAATGGGTCAACGGATTGGGCCCGGCCTATGGCAAATGGGCCCGTCAGGCCGAAGCAGCCCGTGAGACCGCTTGCATGTCGAACCCATCCTGATGAAGGCCTTGCGGCTTCGCCATGCGCCCTTCGCCATATGCCGTTCGCCCAAGGTTCTCTTGCTTCGCACGGACCCGACGTGGTTTGTCAGCCTGCGGCATCTTCGCCCATAGCCTTCGCCACAGGGCTTCACCCAATCGGCTCTGATGTCTTTGGCTTAAATCCTCGCTGGTCCTTGGGTTTCGGCAGGCCCGGCCGAAGGGCCTCGTGGCATACCACCAACACAGTGGATTGTTAGTTTTCCTGTGGAATGGATGGCCAAGGAAATTTTCCTTCAGATTTCCTCCGATTTTCTTACAAGTGATTCCTTTGATCCAAATGCTGTTACAGTACCCGAATCCATAGGAATGCAAATCCTATATTTTTCCTGAGTTTACCCTCCAATCCGAATAAGCCCTTAGTGTGATAGAGTGTTTTCCTGAAATATATTCCCACCATTCCCAAAAAAACATGTGTTTTGGAGACTTGGATCTTGTACAATTTATATTTTACTCTGTACACATTAATCACAATTTTTTTAATAATAAATATTGAGAAAAAACATGAATGCATATTTTTATCGAGAATCTACCACCATCATATTCACAAGAGTAGTAATTCAGCATATCTATATGAAAACCTGGAGATCTCAAGGAAACAGTCCTCCACAATAAAAACTATTTTTTAACTTTTCAGAAACTCCAATAAAAGATGTTGACGATTTGATTTGATCATAAACGACTAGAAAAATAAAAAAAAACATATTTTGACAGCATATTGTAAGCCATTTTTATGGCATGTTTTCATATTGTAAGTTATATTAGTGAATCAGCAGTCAAAGTTTCAAAATATCGTTTGCATTTGTCCCGGAAAAGTCTTATGGTATATTTGTTGCTTCACTACATCTATTTCAGTAGAAAAGAACCTTTTGAGAAAGAAAAGTAATATTTGACCTGCCACGTTCTCAAAATATATGGTTCAACATTTTTTTATTGGAAAATTGATTATAAAATATGCAATATTTTTCTGTTTTATAGTGAATACAGATCTATGTTATTTTCTAGTAGCTGATCTTAAAAAGAAAATTATTTTCTATTGGAAAATGTTTTATAAAATATGTAGTATTTTATTTTCTATTCGAAAATGGATTATAAAATATGTAGTATTTTCTGTTTTATAGTGAATACATATCTATGTTAGCTGATCTTAAAAAGAAAATAAGCTTATAGTAGCTGATCTTAAAAAGAAAATTGTCAGGGTTATAGATACCACATATCTAATAGTAGTCGACTACATCTCGGCAGGACCCATCACATACCATGTCTTATACGGAAACTGACTTCAGATATGGAGGGAGTTCCAGATAAGGAAAGACAACCAGAGTTCTACATGGAAACGACAAGTACTACTCGGATTGTATCCATATTGGTTTCCCTAGTTTTACTTGGACAAGGGGACACCTATGGGTATAAATACAAGACCTCCTAGGAGAAGAGGGGACACGGACGACCACCTCAATCAACACCCACCACAATCTACGGAACAACAGAAGCCACAACATACAAGCCAACATGCGCCAAGATAAGACGCCGGATATCGACTTCAGGGATAAGTATGGCTAGTCCCCTACGGTGTCTCCGGATACTGTCAGGAGAGACGAAAGCGCTATCTCTGATCTCACCGGGCACAGATTCGAGGAGGAAGGCTACCCTGTTATCGACTACGAGTCAGACCTTTAGACCGTCATGTCGACAACAATGGAATAGGCTACCCCAAATACTGTACTGGTGTGATTATGGTGAATAAGAGCAATACCGGCTTCGGCCAACAGGATGTAGGGTTATTACCTGACAATTCAGGGGCCCGAACCTGTATAAAAATCCTCGTCTCCGTCTCTTTTACCTCAGTCTCGCGTATATCCTAATACCAACGATCCCCATACTATGCAAATACCGGAATTGCGACATCAAACGTCGATAGTAGCGCGCTAGGTAGGGGGATTTTGGTGCTTCAGGATTTTGATGAGATGGGTTTAAGAGATGGATTCTCCAATAATAAGCTACTCGACGACTTCGGCTCTGGGGAGATCCAACCCAACCGAAGTATGTCTCCCGACGAGATCGGAACCATCGTCGTCAATAAATTCGACATATCAAGATTGATCAAGCTTGAAGACTTCGTCATCGCGGAGAATCAACAATATTCGCTGGAATCGATTTGATATGGGCCTGTTCTGGATCGGGATCAATCAGTGCTCCATCTTCCTTCGTGCAGAGTTGCTGATCAAGTTCTCCGCCCACGACATCGGCTGGTATGGCTGGTGCAAAAGCATCAGCAGCCCAGGCCGAACACCACGCCGTGTCCGAGCCGAGCACAGTGCAACGCCACATACCGCACGGGGACTCGTTCGAGTACCTATGCCTTTGTATTACTGTGTTCTAATCGGAGATGGTCAACAGAGGATATTTCCCTAATCACGTCACGTGTATACGCACACGCGTGTGAGCATATGACGGGTCATCATGCTCCACAAGACCAACAAACAAAACTCCAAGTTTACTGCATACATGTGTCTTCTACAGTGTGTAGTAGACACTAACAGGGTAATTAGTAGATTGATTAATCTAATAAATCTACTAATTTCGTAGATACATCCAGCATGTATCTACAAAGGTACGAAATATTTTATATGCAATTTATCGTACCTATTCAGACCATACAATATTGTCAGATTTATAATTTATTATGTCTACCTAGAGCATGTTTTTTATACAATATCTACAAGTGTCCCCGATGTTAAATCGACCACGGTCTAACGCTGGGGGCTCGCTCTGTCTTCTTCTGTATAAATCATACTTGTTTACGGTTTACATAATCCCTGATATTTAATCTGCTCGTTATATCCTGATAATACTAGAAGATCCATGCAGTTTTTTGAGTATATGCTCAATATTCTTTGCTATATGTCTTGCCTTCTAGAAAATATTTTTCAGGAACAATTGAGCACTCGAGTAGTTTGTGGTCGAGTACACCGCATTATCGAGAACGATCTCGACAAATACAGAGTCATCGCGCCCAACCTACTAACGAAGACCGACGACCTATCTCATAGCACCGGCCATGGCTGGACTATTCGAGAAAAGGTTGTTAACGGATAATTCCTCGTGAACATTGTCGGCTTGATCACCCGACATGACTGCAAACGGACATCCGGATATGCTACAAGTTGGGTGTGTGAGTCATGCTGGCCATATGATATGCACATGTAATAAACCAACTCTAGCGCTTCCATTGGTGTTCGAGAGATAACTCTACTCGTTCGCTGGTTCTAGGACTAGTACGTAGCAATCTCTCGCGCCGTGAACTTCAATTGGTGTTTGAGAGATAACTCTACTCGTTCGCTGGTTCTCGGACCAGTACGTAGCAATCTCTCGCACCGCAACTTCCATTGGTGTTCGAGAGATAACTCTACTCGTTCGCTGGTTCTAGGACCAGTACGTAGCAATCTCTCGCGCCGTGAACTTCAATTGGTGTTTGAGAGATAACTCTACTCGTTCGCTGGTTCTCGGACCAGTACGTAGCAATCTCTCGCACCGCAACTTCCATTGGTGTTCGAGAGATAACTCTACTCGTTCGCTGGTTCTCGAACTAGTACCTAGCAATCTCTCGCACCACGAACTTCCATTGGTGTACGAGAGATAACTCTACTCGTTCATTGGTTCTCGAACCAGTACGTAGCAATCTCTCGCACCGCGAACATCCATCCGTGTCCGAGAGATAACTCTACTCGTTCGCTGGTTCTCGAACCAGTACGTAGCAATCTCTCACACCGCGAACTTCCATTGGTGTCATTGGTGTTCGAGAGATAATTCTACTCGCTCGCTGGTTCTCGAACCAGTACGTAGCAATCTCTCGCACCGCAACTTTCATTGGTGTTCGAGAGATAATTCTACTCGCTCGCTGGTTCTCGGACCAGTACGTAGCAATCTCTCGCACCGCGAACTTCTATTGGTGTTCGAGAGATAACTCTACTCGCTCGCTGGTTCTCGAACCAGTACCTAGCAATCTCTCGCACCGCGAACTTCCATTGGTGTTCGAGAGATAACTCTACTCGCTCGATGGTTCTCGAACCAGTACGTAGCAATCTCTCGCACCGCCACTTCATTGGTGTTCGAGAGATAATTCTACTCGTTCGCTGGTTCTCGAACCAGTACGTAGCAATCTCTCACACCGCAACTTCCATTGGTGTTCGAGAGATAACTCTACTCGCTCGCTGGTTCTCGAACCAGTACGTAGCAATCTCTCACACCGCAACTTCCATTGGTGTTCGAGAGATAATTCTACTCGCTCGCTGGTTCTCGAACTAGTAAACGTAGCAATCTCTTACGCCTTAACTTCAGATGGTTGAGGAACAGCTATGACTGGTTTTCGACCGGCAGCATAACGGTCCTTGTTCCACGACTCCAAATGATCGAGAGACACCTACTCACTGGTTCTCAACCAGTTAATCGTAGCGATCTCTCGTACATTTTCTTCTAGTGGTCGAGTTACGACTACTACCTGGTCCTCGACCAGCGGTGTAGCGTTTCTCTCACTACTTCCACTTTAAGTGGTCGAGTTACGACTACTACCTGGTCCTCGACCAGAGGTGTAGCGATTCTCCCACTACCTCTACCTCAACAAAGTTGACATCAGGTACACCATATCGCCAAGTGTTCTACCCAGAGATCCCTTATCACGATGACACCTAGCGTTGAAACCTATCCCACTGTCCCTTTACGCCGTCTTCACAAGGCCTCCGAGGAACCTAAGGGAACTTCGGCTGGGGACGCCCAGAGCCGATAAGGCCTTGTCGGATCCTGTAGAGACAAAGACCATGTAAGATCTGGTCGTATAAGAGTTCTCGCCGTGCGTATTAACCAAGCCGTGTAATCGGAAATTGGGATTTCCAACTTCATGGCTGGGGGCTAGGATCACTGCTTGTTCAACCGAGGCAGGTCAAAGGTCCAAGAGTCTTATCTTCCGAAAACGATTCTCCGACGACAAGGCTGGGGGCTAGGGAGAGTGTATAACTCAACAAACTGACTGATCGAAGTCGGTAAAAGAGTAGACGCTCATATACAAAACATTGGTCCGTAAATTTAATTCATTTTCAGTTTTCCATACATATTATAACATGTCACCCTTTGAGCGTTCGCTCGGGGGCTATTTCTATCTAATATTCTTTTCTGAGTATTGATTTCAGGAAAATTCTATTCAACATTATCGAAGACTCCATGTCTCTATGGTTCTACACCAAGATCGACTAAGGCGAGTGCGACCAATGTTGACAAGGCTTCGTCGCAGATTTCTACGCTTTCTCGATCACTCGAGGACTGTTGGTGGATCTCGACTAGGAATACGGAATGAAGAGATGGTGTACCCGCCGAGATAAAATTTCTTGACTTCAATCCAAATTCTCGATTACAGCAAGACGGGAGACTTAATCGTTTGCTCTGTACTTTCTTGGTTGACGTCGAAGATTGACTCAGACAAACCCTTTAGGTGCCCGCACGAGGCTAATAAAGGAAGTCTAACATTATCTCTGGACTCATCGAGAACGGTCATATGAGCTCGATAACAGTTACTCCAAGGTCTGCGCGCGGTTGAGAATATGAATTCGTTCATTTGCATCGAAGTCGGGGGCTACTGTCAGGGTTATGGTTATCACATACCTAATAGTAGTCGACTACATCTCGGCAGGACCCACCACATACCATGTCTTATACGGAAACTGACTTCAGATATGGAGGGAGTTCCGGATAAGGATAGACAACCAGAGTTCTATATGGAAACGACAAGGACTACTCGGATTGTATCCATATTGGTTTCCCTAGTTCTACTTGGACAAGAGGATACCTATGGGTATAAATACAAGGCCCCCTAGGAGGAGAGGGGACACAGACGACCACCTCAATCAACACCCACCACAATCTACGGAACAACAGAAGCCACAACATACAAGCCAACATATGCCAAGACAAGACGCCGGATATCGACTTTAGGGATAAGCATGGCTAGTCCCCTACGGTGTCTCCGGATACTGTCAGGAGAGACGAAAGCGCTATATATGATCTCGCTGGGCACGGATTCGAGGAGGAAGGCTACCCTGTTGTCGACTACGAGTCAGACATTCAGACCGCCATGTCGACAACAATGGAATAGGCTACCCCAAATACTGTGATTATGGTGAATAAGAGCAATACCGGCTTTGGCCAACAGGATATAGGGTTATTACCTGACAATTCAGGGGCCCGAACTTGTATAAAAATCCTCGTCCCCATCTCTTTTACCTCAGTCTCGCGTATATCCTAGTACCAACGATCCCCATACTATGCAAATACCGGAACCGCGACATCAAACGTCGACAAAATTTATTTTCTATTAGAAAATGGATGTGAGCTTAAAAAGAGAATAAGCTTATAGTAGCTGATCTTAAAAATTAAAAACAAAATTATTTTACTTCTATTATAAAATGGATTAAAAAATAAAATTATTTTCTTCCTATTAGAAAATGGATTAAAAAGTAAATAAGCGCTAGAAGTAGTTATTTTCTTTCTATTAGAATTATTTTCTTTCTATTAGAAAATGGATTAAAAAGAGTTATTTTCTTTCTATTAGAAAATGGATTAAAAAGAATATAAGCGTTGGATTAAAAAGAAAATAAAATTATTTTCTTTCTATTAGAAAATGGATTAAAAAGAATATAAGCGCTTCATTAAAAAGATTAAAAAGAGTATAAGCGTTGGATTAAAAAGAAAATAAAATTATTTTCTTTCTATTAGAAAATGGATTAAAAAGAATATAAGCGCTGGATTAAAAAGAAAATAAAATTATTTTCTTTCTATTAGAAAATGGATTAGAAAGAATATAAGCGCTGGATTAAAAAGATTCAAAAGAATATAAGCGTCGGATTAAAAATAAAATAAAATTATTTTCTTTCTATTAGAAAATGATTAAAAAGAATATAAGCGCTGGATTAAAAAGAAAATAAAATTATTTTCTTTCTATTAGAAAATGGGATTAAAAAGATTAAAAAGAATATAAGCGTTGGATTAAAAAGAAAATAAAATTATTTTCTTTCTATTAAAAAATGGATTAAAAATAAAATTATTAGAAAATGGACTAAAAAGAGTTATTTTCTTTCTATTAGAAAATGGATTAAAAAGAATATAAGCGTTGGATTAAAAAGAAAATAAAATTAATTTCTTTCTATTAGAAAATGGATTAAAAATAAATAAAATTAGAAAATGGATTAAAAATAAAAAGTTTATTAGAAAATGGATTAAAAAGAATATAAGCGTTGGATTAAAAAGAAAATAAAATTATTTTCTTTCTATTAGAAAATGGATTAAAAATAAATAAAATTAGAAAATGGATTAAAAATAAAAAGATTATTAGAAAATGGATTAAAAAGAATATAAGCGCTGGATTAAAAAGAAAATAAAATTATTTTCTTTATATTAGAAAATGGATTAAAAATTAAAATATTATAAACGCTAGAGGGAGGGCTTGAACCTCCGACCTTGTGGTTAACAGCCACACGCTCTAACCAACTGAGCTACTCCAGCTGTGCAATAAATAATTGAACTAGTTATTATCTCACTTAAACACAATCAACTACTCTTGCTGGTCAAATGCAATTAATACTCCTGACAGCTAACTAATCAAAAACTGCATCACTGATGAGACAATCTATCAGCTAACTTCACTTGATCTTCATTGTGTTCTGCTTTGGTCTACTACTTTTGTATAAGTGGTGCATTATCTGATTGTCATCATGACTGAAGACATCACCATGTTTGTGATTCAGTTCCTCGATTTTATCTGTAACAAACAAAACCAGCATATCTGTAGTGCAGTAAGCAGATAATATGTCATGGCATCCATGTTTTTCCACAGGTTTCTCTAATATTTACAATGAGGGTTACCTGAGGCTTTATCGTTATGCAGTATGGACTTACACAGACATACTTCAAATGAAATTGTCATGAAAAAAAACTTAGTTTGAAACATCATGGCTGCGCTTAAAATCACCCCTACTTCAGTTACACCTAAGTTCAGCATTGTCAAACTTGTGCATAGGAGACAGGGCATCAACTTGCAGTGGGCAGAACTTAAAAGAGAACATAGTAGAAAGCTACAAGCTATGGATATGTATCATTCCCAAACCGTTGGGACTCACAAACTAAAAAGTAATCAATGTCTTCCCTGAAAATTTCAACCAGCAAATAGCCAAATAGCTACGGTTGGGACACCCAAAACCTCAGAAGTTCAATGAACAATTAACAAAAGTTCAAAGTACTTTTATTGGCAACAGAGTGAACAGACTGCATATAATGCATCTGATTGCATGGATTCGTTCAGGAAGAAAATATATCAACGTTTTGAAAGCGATGTTTCAAATCGTAACAGGTTAACAACCCGTTTATACTCGTACGGCTGATCCACCAAGTCATGTGTTGGTGGCATTAGTTCTATTTGGCGAAAGAACCACTACCAAGATTTCTCTCAAGGGTCGAGCTCTTCTGCCAATTCTCGACTGCTCGCCTTACTACAGCTTGGGCATTGCGGATCTCTGCATCAGTGAATTTGTGCTCCACAATCCCTATCGGTCCTGGCTGTAGAACGTTTATCACCGTCTCAACATCTTGCTCCATCTGCCTGAGAAGTTGCCATCAAGGAAGCAATTAAAACACAACCTAATTCCATGGCAAAGTTGGATATCTGAATATATAAATGCAGCCTACAAATTACACTCAGTACAAGATTGCCGAAAATTTGCAGCTAATACCTACCTAAAAAGTTGCGGCAACCTTTGAGGTAACAGCCTGAGGAAAGACATCGCGCTAATCTTCTTAATTCAGATTGATTCCTGCGATATATATAAAAAGAAGTAAGAAGTGGTGGATCTAACATAGGACATGGGGGTTCAGTTGAATCCCCAAACCTTTTTGGGAACCATCAAAGTGCTATAAGTATTAAGGTTAATGCAAATTTCAAAGAACTGAAGCTAGGGTTAACGCAAATAGGAGAAAAAGTGAGGGGTAGAGAGAGAGATGGGAAAGAGCAGGGGCGGATCCAGGAATGTTTTTTTTTTTTTTGGGTGGGGGGGGGGGGGGGGGTCAACATACGGGGAACACACATTATGTCTCATACAATATTACAATACCATAATATTATGTTGTACTCTAAAGAAGTTTCATATAGAAACAAAGAAAAAATGATTATTTTTCACGCGTGACGCAAATTATCCTTCTTGAGGAGCAATCTGTACAAGAGAGTATGAGAAAGCAAATGTTCTTTTCGACATGCTGCGATTCTAGTCTAGACAAACAAAATGAAACTGCTAAATTGCTAATGGATTGAACTACTGAATCATTCCAAATTTCCACTTAAGTAATCTCAGATTCACAGTAGCATAATTGCATTGCATATATTTGCATAAACTGATAAAGTGATAAGCACACCTTGTTTAGATGTTTTGCAGCCGCCGGCCTGCTGCTGGCCTATTGCTCGCCTGGTCAGGAGCAGATTCTGGTCACGCGCGCTCCCGTGGCGTCGCCGGCGGCCGGCCGCCTGTCTGCAACCTGCTCGGCTGCTCTTGCCCGCGCTCGCGCAGTCGCGCGGTCGCGCCGTCACCCGTGCTCCGCTGCTTGCCTGCTCACCGCTGGCGCCGCCGGCGTCGGGGAGCTAGGGATTTGGGGTGGGGATTGAGTTAGGTAGTTGGGCTGGGGGCTATATGTGGGCCGACGGCCTATTTTTTCTGAGTGAGTTGTGAAAGCACAAGGAATAAGGTCACCGGAGGTCCCTCAACTTTACAGCGAGACTTTTTGAGGTCCCTAAACTACTAAAACCAGAAATGTGTATCCCTAAACTCACTCAAACCATTCAAAATAGGTCCCATGGCAGTATTTTTGCCCGGTTTGCTGACATGGCATCCTAGTCAGTAAAAAAATTAAAAAATTTACGTGGAGACCACATATCAGCTACACATTTTTTTCTTCTCTTTTCTTCTCCTTCTCTTCTCTTTTCTCTCTTCTCTCTTCGGCCACCTACGTTGCACCGATACTTCACTTTCTTGCCGTACCGGTATCCGATACGTATCCGATATGGCGATACGTCTGATACTCTGTCGATACGGTATCGGAGGAGTATCGGCCATTAAACAACGAAAAAAAAAAGAAAAAACAAATACCGATACTCACATGATACTTATCCGATACCTAACGGTGTAACCTCCTTGTTCAATAGCTCATTAAAGACCCAATACTATACTTCTTATATATTTACAACTTTAATATACTTGCTATATTTGTAATACAAGGCTATATTTGCTAATTTTTTGTAACAGGCAACAATACATAGAATATTTTTTAAGATAATCTTATTGCTTTACCCTTTTGTAGCTCCCTATATTTTATTTTTAAAAATATTTTTATATATACTCGTCATATCGACGTATTGATGTTTTTTAAAAAATCTGGTATCGCCGTATCAACAGTATCGCCGTACCAGTATCGTGTATCTGTGCATCATAGTCGGCCACAGAGAGCAAGCGGCAGCGGACGGCGGCGCGCGGCCAGAGCAGGCAGAGGGGCAGCGTCGGCGGCTGCAGTCGGCGGGCGAGCGCGGCCATAGAGAGCGAGCGGTAGCGGGCGGCGGCACGCGGCTGGAGCAGGAGGAGGGACGACGTTGTGGGCGAGAGCCGAGAGCGGCTGCGGCGGCAACCGGCGGGCGAGCGCGGGGCTGCTGCTGATGATGATGATGGTGGTGACGCTCGGAGGACCCATGGGCGGGGCGTGGTGGTCGGAGTCATGGGCGTTGCTGCCCCCGTCGCAGGGCGAGGCGGAGGCGAAGCCGGCGCGGCAGAAGAGCGTAGTGCTTCCCGCGGCGGCTAGCTAGCTTGTCATTCTGTGCATGCATGGGCCATGCGAATATACGAATGTACGTGCCGTATATATACTCTAGCTAGCTAGAGAATCAAGGGCTATCATTTGCTAATTGGCCGGTGGAGCAATTACGTACGTACATGCATATTCGACGGCGCTGTCCTCTTCCTCACGATGGTGCTGAGATATCTGCTTCACACTCATCATCGAGCCACTCGGGCGGAGCAGAGGGCGAGCGGCAGCGGGCGACGGCGCGCGGCTGCAGCAGGCGGAGGGGCGGCGTCAGTGGGCGAGCGCCGCCTCTTTCCCCCTCTCCCGCTGGCCTCATCTCCCCCACTCCTCCCGGCCTCCTCTCTCCCTCTCCGGCGGGGCGCGGGGAGAAGGGCGGTCGCCCGCGGGCGGCGTGGACCGGGGCGTGCCGGCGGTGACGAGCAGCACAGCGGCACGTCGTCGTGACAATGGTGACGAGGAGTACAGTCGTCGTCGTGAAGCCGCTCGCAAGCCGTGCACCGCGCCCGCGTCGTCGCCGTGAAGCCGCTCGCGTGCAGCGCCCCGCGTCTTACAGCTCCGCGCTGCTCGTCCACCGCCGCCGCCGGCGGTACGCGATGCCCCCGGTTGCCGCCATGATCACCTCCAAGCCCGTCCTCAAGGAGTCAAGGTACGCGCGGGGGTCGACAGCTGGCGGCCGATGAGAGCAATGGCGGTGGCTGCGGGGGTCGGCCACTCCGCCCGCAGCTCGCCGCCCGCATCCACGCTCACCCATCGCCGCTTTGCTCTCTGCCGGCGAATAGAGAGGAGAGAAAAGAGAAGACAAGGAGAAGAAAAGAGAGGAAAAAAAAGTGTAGCTGACATGTGGGCCCCACGTAATTTTTTTCCTGTCTAGGATGCCACGTCAGCAAACCGGGCAAAAATACTGCCATGGGACCTATTTTGAACGGTTTGAGTGAGTTTAGGGGTACACATTTCTAGTTTTGTAGTTTAGGGATCTCAAAAAATCTCGCTGTAAAGTTGAGGGACCTCCGGTGACCTTATTCCAAAGCACAATAGCGTCCGCCTGGCCCAATTTTCGTTCGCCGGCCCAATTTTGTGCTTTCCATACACCTTCAGCACCCTCTACTCTATCATGGCGAATTTTTTGAAGGGGGATCAGGGGGTGCTCCATGGGTTCAGTGGGTGTAGGGGGAACTCCTGCACCCACGTGTTGAATCCACCCCAGGGAAAGAGGATCCGGCGGAAGCAGCAGGACGAGCGACGGCGACCCTGCTCACGCGATGGATGGGGATCGGCGCAGGCGGTGGTGGCGGAGGATGTGCTCACCATGATGGATGCGGCAGGACGAACGATGCTCGCTCGTCGAATGGATGGGGATCAGCGGCGGAGGCGGTGCGCAAGGGGAAAGTGATGAGGACGAGGGGTTACGGTCACTCATTTCTTAACTTAGGGCATATTTTTCATATAAGCATATTTTTCTCGGAAATAATAACCGAAAACTGAATAATACGAACGAAAACATGTCAGTACAAATCGGAAACCTGTAGCAAATAAAAAACATTAAACTATAAAAGAAAATATTTAACTTAGCATAACTATGTAATACGTATAAATAAATTTAAGCTTATACTATACAAATTATAAATTAGAGTAAATTTTACAAAACTACAGATACTTCGGTTAAATTATCAGAAAACTATAGATTTAATATGATGTATCACAAAACTATAGATTTAAAGTAAAATATAGCAAGACTACAGATTTAGTAACAAAGTTATCACACAACTACAAGTTTAATATCAATTTAATCAAAAAAGTTAGACATTTATAACTCAAACATAAAGGATTTTAAACCCCAAATCTATAGTTTTGTGATAATTTTATCATTAAATATGTAGTTTTGTTATACTTAGTCTTAAACATGTAGTTTTGTCATAAATTTGTTGCTAAATTTTTACTTCTATGATATATGACCTTAAATTTGGTCAAAGTAAGTTTTGTGAAATTTACTTTATAAATTAACTTCATTCAGCCATGCACTCAAGTTAGGGATTTGTTTGAAAAGTTAACCAATCTTTAAACTGTAGATCACGTAGAGACGTATCCTATAAATATCGACATATTTAGAAATACGGTAATTATCATATTATAAAAAGCAATAATTTTCACAAGAATATGGAAACGGTCGGTATAATAGAAAAATCATTTCTATATTTTTTTATTTACCATTTCCATATTCATTTCAGTCGATTACCGTTTCTATATAGCTCGGCTGGTAGAAGTCGAAAACAAACATCGGTCATCAGTCGGCCGGGAATTTTTGTTACCGTTTTCATCCCTACTGAGGATAACTCACACACGACAAAGCGTCACAATGGCAGTAACTACGTAGTACGTATAAATAAGTTCAAGCCTATACTATATAAATTATAAATTACAAAATTATTGTGATATAATAGAAATTTTGATCAAAATTATTGTGATATAGTAGGATTTGAGGATTATGTGTATTGGTTCTGAAATTTGGAGTGGAGAAATAACCGGGTATTATGTTTGGGTGAAATTGAACCAAGGATTAAAATGGGTTTTATGTTTAGGTGAAATTGAACCAAGGATTAAAATGGAGTTGCGCCTATTTTCTAGCAAAATTAATCACAACTCACAAACATGTAGGCCATTATCTTCATGCGTATTTTCTAACAAAATTAGTCGCAAACCGAATAAAAATTTTCCTAAGAAAGTAGGGATTTTGCAAACTCAGAAATTTATAGGTGCTACAAATAATCTCCAAGGGTGTTATATAAACTCAAATATACATACTATTAATTCTGAAACAAAATTGTAGTAAACATGTGCTGAGGACAGATGTAACAACAGATGTTAATCATTTAATATGACACTGAATTAGCAAAGAACTCAATCAATAGCCCTTTCAAAGATTAAAACATAAAAGGGCACTGAACAATCTGAAATTACATACAATTCTCTCAACCAACAAAAGGAGGAAGAAAAAGAAAGATACATACAGCTCTGTTTCTTCTCACCTTTCCCTACCAAATTATACCAACCATGATAAGCCTAAAAAAAATCATACATGGCATATCACAACAATGCAGAGCCTGTACAAATTCTAAGAAACAACAGCTGTTAGACTCTACAGACAATCATCATGTCATCAAATAGCAGACATGCAATCAATTTTCATCTTCGCTACTTAAACAATGTGCTCCCAAGGGTGATGATGGCGGTTCCATCACCCATAATCGTTGTCAGAGACATCTCTGTCTCAAGAATTCTGTCTAGTTCTGTCGCGACTAACCTCATCTTTGGCCTTCTTCTTGAAGATGGAGTAAGGCACTGAAAGGTGAGGCCAACAAACTCTTTCATACCTTCTGAGGTGAAATTGGCACCTAACCTTGGGTCAATTAGTTCGTTTGAACTGAAATGTCCTTCAATCTTTCAATGTGACAAGAAAATGGATGTCAGCTGGAGGGTAGGATATGGAATATAATCGTGTGCAAGAAACCGTAATTCTCTTCTGAAAATGTTCTTATTTTTCCTTTTTTGAACTTTATATCTCAGTTGAGGCAGGAAAGTAGCATCAAATGTCAAGGACCTCTTATGCCAAAAGGTGTGAAAAATGTTTCAATACGGATATGTCCTAACTGTTGTTGAGGAAATCCCTGGTCATGGTTTATTAATAAAGTACCACGGGGGCCTCCTCTGCTGTAGGTTTGATTCATACACACGCACACAAAAAAAAAAAAAAAAAAAAAACTGGCCCACTGCCTAACAGACAAACAGTGGCATTTACCAAACATCCATAGTTACCACTTTTTTGTTGATGTGGACATAAACCAGCTATGACAGATTATATTGGACCAATAAATAAAAAGTTATGTTCTTTTCCAAGCAACAAAAGTAAGAACCTTCACACCATCTCTATAAATACTAAGGGATGAGCCTGAACACTGGGTTTAAGATATTTGAAACACCAAGTAGAAGTTTTTAGCTTTCTTTCTTCGTAACAATAGCTAAATGTCAATGGAAATTACCCACTGGGCCAGAGATTCTCTGGAATCTGGAGATATCAGGCAAGCAGCTTCCCTTCCAGTGATCAACTCCAAAAGGAAAACTCCAAAGCTGTACACATCGCTGCTTTCAGAAAACTGTAGCACCGATTGTACCCTAAGAACAAAGATGCGTAATGAAACATCAATGACTATATGACAGAATTAGTGACTAAATCATTCCAGAACTGCAAGAGAATTGAAGATCTTTTCCTAAAACTGTGATTGACTTGTGACAAAATTATTGTACAAGTTTTTCAAATATAAATATTATAGGGTAAAGCAGTGATCAGCATATTTATTGTCTTTCGGTCAAAAAACACATCTATTATCTGACATGAAAAATAGAAGATAGAAAGATGTGGTAATTAGACTTACTCAGGATCTTGGTACACACTACTACTGAACCCATGAGATGGGCCGACGTCTTCGTATCCTCTAACTAACCTAACAAGTCCAGCATCAGCCACCTTTGCAATGAAATTTTCATCAACCAACACATTGCTTGTCTTGAAATCCTTGTGAATCAAAGGAGGCACAAGAGTATGCAGATGATTGAGACCTGCAAATAAAACAGAATTTATAATTCATGTCAACAAAGCAATCCCTGTGACTCAGAGGAGGCTCAGGATATGCAGATGACTCAAACCAGCAAATAAAAAAAAATATACTACTTATTACTTAATGTCTCCAAAGCAATTAGATAACTCACTTATGTTATTACCTTTAGCTGCTCCAATGGCTATTGAGAGCCTTTGTTTGAACTCAAGCCTTGTCATGGAGCTTTTCCCGGTATCTGGTAAAACGTACAAGGCTTTAGAAAGTATAGCAAGGGCACAAAAGCAAGTACCTAACTAAACATTACCATAGAGATGACGAGAGACACTGCCATTGGGCAAGTACTCATACACTAGCATTTGTAGACCCCCTTCTTGGCAATAACCAATGAGAGTAACAATGTTCCGGTGACTAATCTCTGAAAGCTTCCTAACCTGCATTTTGCAAGGGGCACCAAAGAAGTTAATGGGAGTGCTGACATATGAGGCTGAAACAAATGCATTTACTTACCCGTCCCTATCTAATTTATGAAACTTTCTGGACTAGCAAACGACAACAATTGACACGAGACAGATCTTACTAGCTCCCAAACAAGCCATTTGACTAAAATGTTCACTCTATACCCATAAATATGGCACATTTTAGTGAGATGCAGTTAATTTCTGAATCCAAAAGGAGTAACAGAAAGTACCACCAAACATTGAAGGAGACTCCGAAAGAATCCAGACAACATACAAACACACGAAGAACAATTAAGACCAACACAGTTCAAGCTCAGGACATAGCTAAATTCCATTCTTCTAAAAAAAAAGGTTCCAATCTTTCCCCCCCCCCCCCCCCAACAACAATACTCCTTGATTCTGCATCCACATTTTACCTCTTCAGCGAATTCCTGCCTCGGCGCACCGACGCGCTTCTTGATCGCGACGACGGAGCCGTCAAGCAGGAGGCCCTTGTACACCAGCCCGAAGCTGCCCAGGCCAACCAGGTTGGCCTCACTGAAGCTCTTGGTCGCCTGAGCCAGCTCGTCCAACGAGAATTGCCTCGCTCCCTGGTGCTCCGGCGCCGACGAGGTCCGGCCTCCCTTGCCCCACTCCACTGCCACGCACATTGGCACCACACATCAGCATCGAATGGATGGAGGATACAAAAGGGACCAAGAACAAAGAAACAATGGCGAACTGAGAGGCACCTAGGGTGGAAGGATCGGAGGAGCCGGTCTCGTCGGAGTTGCGGCCCCGGCGGCGGGCCATGCGCCGCGCGGCGCACCACAGCGCGGCCACGGCGGCGAGCAGAGCGGCGCAGGCGGCGGCGATGCCAGCTACCTCGGCGACCGGCAGCGACATCCGGGCGGCGCCCGTGACATCGAACCGGCAAGGCCACGGTTTGTAGACGTCGTCGTCAGAGCAAGAAGCAGCAGCAGCAAGCGGAGCCCCGAAACCATCCCAAGCTGCCTAAGCAGCCGGCCAATCCATCATCATCATCATCATCAGCGGGCGCATTGATGGAATGCGGGCGAGAGCGAGCAGCGAGCGATCTTTGTCCGAATCGGGAGCTAATCTATCTACCCCGCTGCCAAGAAGAAGCGGCGGCGCTTTAAAGAGGAGAGGGGGGGAGTGGACCGGGGTGGAGGAGGAGGAGCACCACCCACATGGAGATGGTAAGATTGCGGGGGGATTGTTTTGTTGAGGAATGGGAGCCATCGCCGCGGGCGTGCTGGTGCTGCCCCCCACCCCCATGTGTGCGCGCGCGCGTCGGGCGGCGTGGTGGCCGTAGCCCCGTAGGGCCGGCCTCGGCGAGGCTGGGGTTTGGCTTGCTGGTGGTGGGGTCGGGTGGGGGGATTAGCTCCAAATGTTATTTTTAAGCACTTACTACCTCCGTCACACACACACACACAAAAAGACTACCTTATAGTAGGTACAATAGGAGACTATTAGCCAGCTATAAACATATTTTAATAAAATAAAAGATGAGAGAGAAGAGCAGTGGGCTACAGAACTGTAACCAGCTGCAGCACAGACTACAAGACGCAATATGTGTATAATAGATGGGACCATATATTAATAGTATAGTAAGTAACTATTGTATGAATTGGCTATTATATTGGCTATAAATGAATTGGAGCTAGTAGTGGGCTATAGTATTAAACTTGCTCTTACCTCAGTATCATATTACTTATTGCTTTAAGTTTTTGTTTGTAATATTTGATCATTCATCTTATACAAAAGATTTTAGAATTATTATTTATTTTATTTGTGACTTGCTTTATTATCAAAATAACTTTAAGTATGACTTATCTTTTTCTTATATTTGCACTAATTTTTCAAATAAAACGAATGGTAAAACGTTGCAAGTAAAAAGTTAAAGCGACATCTATTATGAAATGAAGATAGTAACCTACAAAGCAATGTGATCTCTTCTAGTACAACGAATCTAGCCAGAGAATTGTCTAGATTCATTGTACTAGGAGGGGTCACATCTTCTCCTAGATTGAATTTTTTTGGACGAAGAGAGTACTTTGTTCTAAAATAGAGTTATTTCTTTTCATTTCAACCAATCACAATAAGTCTCTTTTACATAATTTCTCTTTCCAACGAATCAAACGTTTCCTCTAATCATTCTTATATTTTCTTAATACCTGTGACAATATCAAAAAATACTTACATTTTGGGACCAAGATTTAGGGTAGGGGCATTTAACTATTTACCACTTTTAATATGTGGCAATTAAGGATTTACCACTCAAAATCTATGACATGCGAGTCCTCATATGTTTCCAGTGATAAATTCTTGATTATCACTTGTAAGAGTGGCAATTAGTTAAATATCTCTGTTTGGTAGGGTTCTAACTTCTAAATTTAACTTTAGAAGTTGAGTTTGAAGTGAAGTTGAGCTACCTAAACGCAGCTTCGCTTCTCAGTTCATTTTGTGAAAACACTTTAGCCAGCTCCATTCCATTTTTGAATGAAACCGTAACCATTTAGTTGAGCTCCAGCTCTAAAAAAGTGGAGCTAAAGTTGGAGGTGTGTCAAACGGGCCCTTAAATATAGGTGGAATCTAAGAGTCTTAGAGATGGCCTAATACACTATTACTTAAGTTACTCCCTTTAACCCAGAATAAATTAATCCAGTACTGAAAATGACACATCCTAGTCCTGTTTAGATTCAATTCACAGTATTAGGATGTGTCACATTCAATACTAGATTAACTTTTTTCTACAAACTTAATTAAACTTAGACCAGTTTGACTTTGATCAAAATCAAAATGAATTATAGTGTGAAACATAGTGAGTACCTGTTAGGGTGGTTTTACCAAATATAGGAGTCAACTAGGATTGCTTCATGGTTCCTAGCAATCCAATCTTCATTTATGTAACCCAACGTCCATTAGTTTGAAAGTTCAGATCTAAGTTAGGGTTCTTTTTTATCAAACTTTCTCAAAAAGATTTAGGTTTAAATTATTTATCATGGATATATCAAAAAAACTAACCTATTTAATCTAGTGTAGAGAGATACTCACTTCATCTTAAAAAACAAATTTAATACTGAATGTGACACGTAATATCCTAATACTATAAATCTGAACAAATATTTATCTAGATTTATAGTATTAAAATGTATCACTTCTGATATTGATATTAAGTTGGTTTTTATGGGACAATTGAAGTACATCCTTAGTTTTTTTCCATCTAAAAGAGAGGATACATGATGAAATATCGTGCCAAAGAAACAACGGCCAAAAAGGGACATCCGGACATCAGCTGATGGGAGGACAGAGAGAGATGGTGATGGTCTGAGGGGAGAGAGAGAGAGAGCGAGAGAGAAAACGAGAGAATCTGCTGGCCCTGGAGGAGGCCATTGCTGTCGATCGTCCGATGTCCTGTCCATCTCTCTCGCGTCTCCAGTAGTATTGACACGCAAACATTGGTTGCTGTCGTCGCGTCAGAGATCCTGCCTGCCGATGCACCGAATCGGCGAATCCCTCCTCCTTTGCAAGATCTTGATTTGCTCAATTGTCACTCACAATGCAAGCTACTTAAAATGAGGAACCTCACACTAACGCCATGTTTAGTTCTAAAATAATTTTTCAAACTTCCAACTTTTCTATCACATCAAAACTTTTCTACACACAAACTTTTAACTTTTCCGTCACATCGTTTCAATTTCAACCAAACTTTCAATTTTGGTATGAACTAAACACAGCCTAAGAGCATCCCCAGCAGCTCATCTAAATTTCATCCTCCATATTGCTATTTGGATGATCCTCCAAAAAGATTCTCGCTCCATATTTCTCTTTACTCCAACAGATCATTCATATTACATCATTCATCCTATATTTTACAATTATCTTTCAACTGCCATCTATTTTAAATTAATTTCTCTCTTCTACCTCTCCTTTCTCAACACTTCTTCTCTCTTCTACTCCTCTTCTCTCTTCTCTCTCTTCTACCAGGCAGGGGGCGGCCGACGGGCAGAGGCGGGGGGCGAGTGGGCGTAGGCACAGGCGCGGGCGGAAGCGGGCAGGCAGGCGTGTGCGGCCGGCGGGCGCAGGCGGAGGCACCGGCCAGCTTCCCTTCTCCCCGTGACACGGCCGTCGCGCCGAGCCACCTTCCTCCGGCGTACGCCGTCCCGCCGCCTCCCAGACGCCAAGCGCCGCCGCGCCAGCCCACGGCCGCGCGCACCGCCCTCGGCCGCCATCCCCGCCGCCCTTGGCTGTCGATCAAGTCGCCGCCTGTCTCACTCGCTGCGCCGTCGTCGCCCACAGCCGCCGCCTTGGCCGCCAGCGAAGGTGGGATCGATCCGGATGGGGGCGGGAGAACCGGATGGCGTGAGGAGAGAGAAACGCCAAATCTAGCGTTTCTTTCTCCTGTTTTGGCGGATGTCTATTTTTGGAGGATGTTTTGGAGTGTCTACTGGAGCCTCTTTTTTTTTTTGCTTCCATACGCCATTTCTCATATGGAGGGTGGGATAGAAGAGCTGCTGGGGATGCTCTAAGGCCATACATCCTCTCCGACGGTACAAAGTTGCTTTAAGGGTATTCTTAGTTTTTCATGTCAGCCCTTGCCATCTTTTATTTTAGTCCTTACATGTTTCCAAACTACATAACATATAGAATTTAGCACTAAACACCCAAAAATCTAGAAACAAGTATCCCCGACCTCTTCCCAACCGGTGGCTCGAAGGGCGACGACGGCACGCGAGAGCTCTCTGTTGGGCCCCTCCTCTCCCTGCCAGTGACGAGGGCTCGAAGGGCGACGGTGGCAGCACGGATCAGAGCAGCGCGAGAGATCATCGGGGCCTCAACTCCCAGCCAGTGACAAGGGCTCGAAGGGCGACAGTGGTGGCTTGGATACGGAGCGGTGAGAGAGCTCACCGGGGCCTCTCCACTCCCGGTCGGCAACGAGGGCTCAGAGGGTGACGGCGGCGGTGTGGATCCGGAGCGGCATGAGATCTCGTCGGGGTCCCTCCACCTCCGGCCGGTGACGAGGAGACGAAGCGCCGAGGGTGACGGTGGCAGCGTGGATCCAAAGTGACAGTGACTCCGGCCGTGGAGAGAGAGGTTTGTTCCAACAGTGGGGAGGTGGGGATGGCGGTTTGCAGCCTGGATTCCCTGCTTTTCCTAGCTTTTTCAATTGAGTATCTCGTATCTCAAGTTAGTTTCGCGTTCTTCACAAAGAAATGGTCCCCCAATGCCATGATAGCAACTGCCATACATGGCAAACTATGGCAACACGCCATGTCCCTACACTGTGAAGGGCCTTAGCTTCTGCTTGGTGCTGGAGATCCTAGTTGTCCGTCACTCTGATGTGTCCTAAACTGCCAATTGTTAGGTTTGGTGCTTAGCTCACTAACACTATTTATTCAATATTTTTTTTCAAAATAAAATAAATTAAAACGTACTCGTTCATAGGAACGAACACACACTATATCCTTATAAGTACATCTAAAAGCTGAGTCGACATATTTTAAGATTGAATAAGTTGCCACATATGTTTCACTGTAGATCATCTATCACTGAAAGAAAGAATAGTTAGTCGTAAATACAAGCAATCGGTGAACAGATTCTCCCACAGGAAATCTAACCAGTTGAGCAACACTAACTTCCTATTAAAAATTGCCAAACTTGTGGAGGTAGATATTATCTGTTGCTGCAATATTTTAGACCTGAACCACACACATTTGTTTTGAGAAATAAATAATTGGCTTTGATCAGTTGAGTTACAGCTGATAAACCATGGAAGAATGGTCGAAGAAAACATGCAAGTGCAACAACTTGACAAATAGGTATGATCTAGTACAATAACTTTGGCTATGATCAATAAATATTATCTATGGTATCACAACTTGACAGGTAGGTGTGATATGGTTAAAAAACTTAAGAATTAAGCATAATTAGTGTTACAACTCGATAAGGAACTTGATAATTTACTATTTTGACTAGCAATAGTGCCCGTGCGTTGCAACAGGAAAAACACCATTTGATAATGTGACATCTTGAAAACCTCAAATCGGTAAAAATCAAGTCTAATTTGATATATTAACAAATAGGTAGAACCGAGTCTAATTTGATGAATTAGCATAGGATTTAGGATTTAGTTTTAGATTTATTTTTCGAGCCTACTTAGGAGTTTATCCAACAGACTTTAATTTAAAAAATCTGAGCCACATTGTTTGATTAAATTTGCTTTCGGCCCAGGTCTTCCCAAGCCGGCCCAAACTTCGGCTGGCCATCTTCGGCGAGCCGAGTCAATTTGACGGCCCGCAAGCTGAGCAGCTGAGCGTAGCCCACTTATGCGGGGATGGTCCAATGCACTTCCGCGGCCCATTGGGCGCAGCATAATCGGCAGCGGCGGCCCGACGCTGGGCGAATCTGAGCCGTCCAATCTAATGGACGGCTCTGATATTCCCCGCTGGCCGGATGAAGCGCCAACCTGGAGAGAGGGGCAAAACCCTAGCTCCCAAATCCCTCTCTCCCGATCCCATTTCTCTCCCGTGACGAGTGAGCGGAACGATGGCGAAGGCTGCGACAGCGGTCCGGCTAGGCAGGCGCGCAAACAGCGACGAGCTCCGAGCGGCCTAGACCTCGTCGGCGGGAGGGGCGATGCCAAGGACAGTGGAGGGGTGCTCCACGACAGCGCGTGCACAGGGAACCCGACGCGACTGCGAGGAGGTGAAGGTGCGGCGGTGCTGCTTCCCGGAAAGCTTCGGTGAGCTTAGAGGCTTCAAGTCCGTTAAGTAACCCGAATCCTTAGCTTAATTGATTTAGATTTTGACTCTTAGGGTTCTTACCCTAAATTAGGGTTATTCAAATTTAGGGAATTTTGTCGGGAAATTTCAATCTATTTTATTCCCTCTTTTCGAGTTAGGGGAGTTTTAATATCGTTTATCCTCTTTTAATTTTAGGAACTTCAATCTAGTTTATCCCTTTGCTCAATTTCGGTTTTTTTTTATTTTGCTTTGGCCGACGTTTCATCGCGCGGGCGGGGATGGAGGGCGCCGCTCGGTCCTCTCGGAAAGATTGAGATTAAGATAAGATAAGATTTTCACGGACGATGGAAGTAAATCGAATCGGACCTTTTTTTTTTAAAGTTTTCCCCTTTTTTCGTTATTACTTTTTACGGACGACGTAAACGTTTTCAATTTTGTAAGTAGTGAAGATAGAGATACTCACTCTATTCCAAATTAATCTACATATTTCATAGGTACACCAAGACCAGAAAAAGCTAATAACTCTCTCATACTATATTTACTCTAGCAACCAACTCAATGCATGCACCATCCTCACTATTTCCTATCCAATAGCAAATCAAAATATTGCATGTGGGTTATAAATACTTGTGTGTATGGATGCATGCATCAATATCCATTTACTCCAATGCACAAATAACGAATAGACTTAATGAATGAACACAAATATGTAGATCATTTAGGAATAACCTAAAAAAAACTATATGTAGATCAATTTGAAATAGAGGGAGTATATAGTATCGTGTCACATACAATAGGATTCGATTTTTTTTTACCGCGTCACATGTAATTCCTTTTTTTCTGGAATCAGACAGATTCGTTTTTATTTTATTCGCCCTTTTTTTTACCGCGTCCACATAATCGGATTCCTTTTTTTGCCTTTTTTTGCCCCTTTTTTCACCCAATTCCTCTTTTTTTTTAATTGGACCGATTCTTTTTTTTATTTTTTCGCTTTTTTACATGGAATCGGATTCTTTGTTTTTTGAATCGGACCGATTCTTTTTTTTTTCGCCCTCTTTGGGATTATTTTTTCATTCTTTTTTTATCGGACTGTTATTTTTTTTCGCATGTTTTTTCGCCCGATTCCTCTTTTTTTAATCGGACCGATTTTTTTTTATTTTTTTCGCCTTTATTTACGCTGAATCGGATTCTTTGTTTTTGCCCCATTTTTTTTATTTTTTTTCGCCCGTTTCTTCGGATCGAACTGTTACGTTTTTTTTCGCCTGGTTTTTTTCGCTAGCTCGATTTTTTTTACGGACGACGGAAGCGGCTCTTATTGTTATTGTTTAAGTAGTAGAGAGGATAGAGATGCAGCAACTTAGCTATGTAAGTGCTATTTTGATTAATGAGAGCTAGTGAGTTTTTTTTTTCGCAATGTCAATCTTGAATGTTATAAAATTTTACAATCTTACGAATATTATCTTACAATCTTGAATGTAATCTATAAGAATTATGGTCTATAACAATTACATTGCTCATCCAATTTTAACCACCAGTTTAGATTTTTTTTTCTTCGCCACAACAAATCTCAACTGAAATATAAAATTTTCCACATAGTAAAATGTTAGGGTAATGGATAAGGCATACCTCCTATAGGAGAATTTGTGGTGATATACGGATACCGTATACTTGTAGGTATACGGGAAGATGACTTTACGATAAGAAATTATAGGATCGAACAGTAAGAACTAAGCCAACCAGAGGAGGGTGAATGGTTGTAGTACCCAAAAACCAAAACTTTTAGCGGAATTAAAAGTTACCCTCGAATCGATGAAACGCGGTCTAACCGGAGTTGATCTTCCGGTCTGACTGAACCAATGCCGTTGGTCTGACCGGAGTTGATTGCCTGGTCTAACCGCCCGAAGATCGCCTCTGCCTCCTGTTGTCGTCACCGGTCTGACCGCCACTGACCCGCCAGTCTGACCACCGCTTTGTCACCGGTCTGACCGCCGGTATCTCACTGGTTAGACCGCCGAACCCAAGAAGCAAAAATTGAAGATCTCTCAAAGTAAATGACAACTTTATTACTTCTCTCTATATTTACAAAGTGCAACAACAGCACTCCACACGAAAATCTCAACTAAACTGGAAACCCCTAACTATTTATACATAAGGTAGGCAGCTTAAAGCCACAAACCAAACTCGTAAGAAGTCCTAATCCCTCTAGGAAACCTTCCCGTACAAGAAACCAACTTTACAATCTCCAATCGTACCAAATTTGGACTCCTTCCAAATTCGACTCCGCATCTCATACGCACACAATATCTCCATCGTATGCCATATGGAGTCTTTACCAACCACATGCATTGATATTTAGCCTAAGTATCCCGCATGATATCTGAACATCCGGACGTCACCTTATCTCCAAGTTGACTCCCGATCTATCACCGGCAATACTCTCCCAAGGCATCAAGACACCTACATATGAATCAAATAAAGAAACCATATTCCGAGACCAAGCTATCTCCAACTAGACTCATTGTTAGCAAACAACAATATTGCATACGCATAACATCCATCTAGAAGCCATAAACACAAATTATCCACGGATATCCAATGAAACAACCCGAAACCGAAACCAACACAGAGTCGGCCGGTCAGACCACGGGCTGGCCGGTCTGACCGCTCGATACACGCCGGTCTGACCGGTAGCACCTGCCCGGTCTGACCGGACCCGACAAAACAACAGTCCCTGTTCATCACCTGAAAATCCAATCATCTCCAAAACCACTTCGCTAATAATCTCCAAATATCAAAACCAATAATCTCAGATGCCAACTGTTCATCACAGAATAAGAATCAAATACACTTTGATTTTACAGAAATATGATGATACGGAAGGAAATTATCTCCCCGAGTAGAAGGTGTCAGAGTTCAACTCGAAGGGGATAAGGTCTCCTTTATCTCGGGTTTAGTTGTAATTTCTCAAGTTCTACTTGGAGAAGGAGCCAATCTACGCTATAAATATAAGGACCCCTGGGTCAAGGAGGGACACACACCAACACAAGCCGTAGCCACCACCCAGATCGAGATACATCCAGAGGAAGCCGAAGCCGTATTCATCAACTCTCTCACTAGCCGTTCTCGATGGATCCTAGTCGTTGAATTAGGGTAGTCAGTTTATTTTTCCAGTGTATCTTTCTGTTTCATATAGCATTAGCATCAATCGTACCCCGATACTTCCGAATACTGTAGTCGTGGTATCACCCTTCGACATAAAACGGTCAATTGAATTTTAGTTACTAGAACGATAAAAAAAATAAATATGCTTATACAAATGTGCGTATGCATATTGACCAAAATAAGTACTTAAAACCGAATGTGTATTGAAAAAAGTTCTCAAAATAATGAATGCATCACTTTGTTGTTCAAAAATCACATCGATCTTACAAATTGTTGCACCTGTATGCTTATAATTATCAAGTTTGTCAAGTTTATATACTATATTACAGAAACTTACTAAGTTGTTTCATTAAGTCTTATACTAAATTACACCCACACCTATTTAAATAGTTTGTATTGTGAATATTATTTACTGGAAAAAGAACTTATGGGTAACTGTTACACTATATTATCAATGGTTTAAATAAAATGCTAAAAATAAATTGCAATGAAAAAACCATAAACTCAACTCTAAAATTTAAATTTTAGCAACCAAGAGGGTGTGTTTGAGTAAAGAGGATTGGAAAAGATTTAGAAGATACATAAAACAAGGTGAACTATCAACGTATGATTAATTGAGTATTAATTATTTCAAAGTTGAAAAATATATTAATATGATATTTTGAAAACAATTTCCTATATTTTTTTCAAAAAACACGCCGTTTACCAATTTAGAAAGTGTACACCGAGAAAAACAAACATTTCCTCTCCATCTCCTCTTACCGAACGCGGCATGAAAACATGAAAAATATGTAGTGCAAATTACATACATACATTGTGAAAACTTAAAAACTATATAGTTGCCTAAGATTTATCCATATTACTATGAGTAAAAATTTTTACTTATAAGTAAATCAATCTCGGACGTCTATTTTTACTTGTCAAAGTCAGTGGTTTTCACCGTATATTTTTCAGAGGAAACGTGACTGATAACACCCAGCCAATAGTTTAAGTTTAAGTGTTCCTCGTACGATGTCAATGTGTGTACGTACAGACAAAACCAAAAGAGAGCATCTAGCATCGGTACGTAGGCACGTGGAGTCTGCCCATGCGCCGCCCATGCATATGCGTTGCTTCTGTCGCGAGTCGCGACGGGAAAGATATCCCCCTCGTTTCGTTAAAAAAATATATAAAAAAAATTAGCAAGAAAAATTAATATAAAATATACCACTTCACAAACATGCTAGTTAAAGTTCAGCTTTTACAAATTGTAACAAACAATAACGGGAGCAACATAGGATATTTTTTTTAATCTAGAAAAAATAAGCTTAGTGACTTACTCCCTGTTTTAGGGGTGTTTAGATAAAGTTTTGGTGTGTCACATTGGGTATTATACAGAGTGTCGTATGGAGTGTTCGGTTACTAATAAAACACTAATTATAGAATCTGCCAGTAAACAACGAGACGAATTAATTTATTAAGCCTAATTAATCCGGCATTAGCAAATATTTACTGTAGCACCACATTGTCAAATCATGGAGCAATTAGGCTTAAAAGATTCGTCTCGCAAATTAAACGCAATCTGTGCAATTAGTTTTTTTAGCCTATATTTAATAATTCATGCAGATGTTCAAACGTTAGATGTGATAAATGTATAAAATTTTTGTGTGTGAACTAAACAGGACCTTAAAATAAATTAGTCTAGAATACACACTGGCTAGCTACTGTCACGCCCGGAATTTCTATCCAAAATTCCAAACGCTTACTTGTGTGTAAACCCTCGTCCAGGAATCAGCCGAGGCACATAATAACAAATTGATAATAGAGTACAATTATTACTCTAATTAATAAGCGAATAAAATGTCATTACAGAGATAGATAGTTCCTCTCAAACAATTAAGATCTAAGCAGCGAAAAAAAATAAAGATAAACAGCACAGACGACTCCACTCCACAGGCAGCTTGACAAGGACTACGCTAAATCCTCAACACCATCAGCATCACTGTAGAACTCCTCCTCTGATGAATGATTGCAAGGTGAGTATATGACATACTCAGCAAGCCACGCAGCAAATATGCAAGTGCACAGGATAACCGAGGATGGCATAATATAGGCTTCTTTGCAAAAACAGCAATTTATAAATATTTCAGAATTTAATAAAACAGTAGAATATTAATTGAACAGTATTAATCCAACACTATACACTGTTGTATAGGCCCAACCATTCTGAACAACCAACCCTGGCTGCACAGTTCTAATCTCCAAACCAGGAATATACCATTCCAAACCAGGAGAGAATCAATTATTACCAGTCATAGCATCTTTCATTATGGTATGAAGGGTGAGACTAATCACGAAAGACATTGTTAGACCCGCCCATAACCGCGGGCACGGCTATTCGAATAGTTTTACTCTGATCAGAGGTGTACCACTGTACCCACAAGACACAGCCCCACAACATGTCACCATGTGCCTAGATACCACCACGGTACCTCGGAAATGAGCTGTGACATTACCCCTCGCACAACACAATCCACCACAGTGCACCATTCCTGGATCATAATCACCCCCTTATAAACAAGGCATGGACTCCCCAGCGACCCCCGTGGGCTTATCTCCGCCACTTCTCAGTCTGGTGCTCCGCAATGAACTATGCTATACAAAAGATAAAGCCGTTGCCCACGCTGGCTTGTGGTTGGCACGGTTAATGTTTCACAACCGAAACTCGTGAACCGGTCCTTAATTGTCATGAGCACGACCATCAAAACCATGTACTCACAACCCACCATTATCAGGTTTTAGTTGGCAAAATTAATTAATTAACCAATCACGATTGACCATCGTGAACTATTATTAAGCCATCATTAAATAATAGTGAATCATAAGTTATCCCATTAGTGTGCTAAAGTTTCTAAGCATGGCTAAGCAGTTACATCTAATATCTAGTTGAACCAATATAAAGCTCAGCTAGTCAAATTATAATAACCCAAGGTATCAAGGAATAAGATAATCAAGAACAAAAGGGCTATAACAAACAATAGGTTAATTTCCACCCAATGACATTCGAAAATAAATGCAATAGTTGAATAGAAACAATAGCTTTAAACGGGATCAACATGCTCAAAGGATTGATTAGGATCTGTGTGACTTGCCTTGCTGGCCTTGGAACTCTTCTAAATCTTCTCCTGCGAAAACGGACTCTCCGGAAACGTCGGATTCTAAACAGAAAAGAGCAAAAACACCAAAACAGCACATAAGCAAGCATGAGCAGTACATGTGGATATTTTTAACATGTAGATCTCAATTTTAGAAAAATTTAGAGACTTGAACCAACTAAATCCGAGCTAAGATGAATTAGTTATGAATTTTTAAAGATTAAATCGGATTAAATCATTTATATAAATTTTAATTGAATTATGACGCAATAATGAATTATTTTTGAAAAGGAAAAAGGGATTATTGCGTCAGCGGGGCTCGGGTTCACGGTGGACCGGGTCCACGGCGGCGGTCTACGGAAACGAACGGCCGAGATCAATCCGACCAAAACGAACGGCCGAGATCGATCGGCCCACGGCCGGACCACGGGAGATGATGACGGTGACATCGGCGGTGACGTCACCACCGGCGGCGGCTCGGGCACGCATGCCCGCCGGCGAACGACGGCGCGGCGGCGCGAACGGAGGGCACCAAAACGATGCGGGCGGCACGGCGAATTCACCGGTGACCAAAATGACGGCGGAGGACGATCAGACGGCGACGGCGTCGAGGAAAAGGCGGCGGCGACCTTCGGCTTGACGACGGCGACGGTGTTCCGGCGGTCTACGGCGACGACGAAGGGTCGGACGAGGACGGCGACGCGACAGCGACCACAACGGTGACCTCCCCGAGCGACGACGACGACTGGAGCGACGGCGGCGCACGGCTGGAGCGGCGGCGGCGACGGCGGCGCACGGCTGCACGGGGCTAGGGCGCTACGGGCGACGAGAGACGAAGGCGAAGGCGGCGACGGGTAGAGGGGAGCTCGGGGGTCCTTATATAGGGGTTGGAAGGCGGCGGCGAAGCCCACGGCGGCCCGGCGACGGCAAAGGAAAGCTAGGGTTAGACGAATCCGATTCGAGATCGAATCCGCGAACTTCCAAAGCGAATTAGCGATAGCTTCCAAAGGAGAAAAGGTAGAGGAGATCACGGAGACCATTTCCCCTCAAACAATTTCACCGGAGATGGAAAGAGGCGACGAAATCGAAAGGGCGGCGGCGGCGGCGCTCGGCTAGGGTTCGGGCGCGAGGAAGACGACGACTGACGGGTCGGACCCACCTGTCAGCGAGCGGGAGAGAGAGGAGAGCGGCGGCTGCGCACGCGCAGGCCGACTTGGGCCGACTGGGCCGGGGAGGAGAGAGAAAGGAGGGTTTTGGGCCGACTTTCGGCCCAAAGCCAAAAGAGAATTTTAAAAACCTTTTTCAATTTAAATAATTCATGAAATGAAATTCCATTTATTAAAAATACTTCCTTAGCTCAAATAAATCCCAGAAAAAATCTAGGAATTATAGAATTAAGGAAAGTATTTAATAAAATTTTATCTGGCCCAATTTTATATTGGAATTTATTATTTAAAATTAGATCTTTTCTTCTAGGCTTTTAAAAATTATTTCTGATAATTCCATTTAAACAATAATTTATAACTTTAAGATTTTTAGGGTGTGACAGCTACCAATACTACAAACAAGATTTTTCCAAACAGGCATTTTGATTTTTTTTCGTGCGGTTGTCTGGCCCGCACGCAGCCCATCGTCTGGAAAAATCGACATTTTCGCGTGCGGGTGGTCCAACCGCACGGGATAATCAATTATCCCGTGCGGTTGTGTTATACCACCCGCACGGAACCAAAAAAGGCCAAAAATAAAAAAAAAAGCAAAAAAATGTCGCGGGCCGCCAGATCGCTACTCGTTGCCGCCATGCCCGACCGCCACCACCCGTTGGTGAAGAGGCGACGCAGGCGGTTGCGGACGGTGACGGCGCGGCCCTCGGCAAGGACGTGGGGGAGGTAGGCGTTCTCGACGAGCGCGTGGTGGCGGTGGTGGAAGGTGGCGCCGCGGAAGTCGTTGGCGACAGTCTCGTGGTCGTCGACGGCGAGGGCCATGCGGTCAGCGCCCTCGGCGAGGTCTTGACGGCCTCCAAGCTGCTCGCCGCCCCTCGGCCCGGCCGCCGCCTCACCCAGGTCGCCGCCGTGCCCGACCGCCGCCTCGCCCAGCCGCCTCGCCCGGCCACCCCTCGGCCCGGCCGCTGCCTCGCCCAGGCCGCCGCCGCGCCGGACCGCCGCCTTGCCTAGCCGCCGCCTCGTCCCAGTGGCCGTCTCGCCCGACCGCCCCTCGGCCCAGCCGCCGCCGCGCCTGACCGCCGCCTCTCCCAGCCGCCGTCTCGTCCCGGCGGCTGCCTCGCCCGACCGCCGCCTCGCCCAGGCCGTCGCCACGCCCGACCGCCGCCTCGCCCAGCCGCCGCCTCGTCCCGGCGGCCGCCCCTCGGCCCGGCCGCCGCGCGCCCAGCCGCCACCTCGCCCTGGCCGGTTGAGGGAGTGGTTGAGGGAGAAGAGATAAGGTAGAGAGAGGGTTGAGGGAGAAGAGATAAAAGAAGAGATAAGGTTGAGAGAGGGGAGTGCTTGAGAGGGAATAAAGGGGAAAAGGAAGAGAGAGATAGGAAAAATTTGAAGTGGGTGGGAGGGAAAGGAGGGAGGAATATCCCGTGCGGTTGGATTAGGACGCCCGCACGGGAAAATCTCGATTTTTCCATGCACGCGATACCCAGTGCCGCACCCTCAATTTTTCCGTGCGGTTCCACTTATAGACCGCATGGAAACAAAGAGGGGGGGCGTCCAGAAAAATCAATCATGTATTAGTGTACTACTCCCTCCATCCCATAATATAATGCACAACCACTTTACTCTAATGTCTCATAATATAAGGCGTATATGCATGTATACATTAATTAGCATCTCTTGGTCTAAAATTGATTTGTTTTAAATCTTATGCCATCAAACCTCCCAATCACATTGCTTGCATGTATTAAGGTGATCTAACTAAGAAGATGATTAAATATTTTCTTGTTCTTTGTGTTTTAAATGGTTATACCTTATATTTGGGGATGGAGGGAGTAATATAATAACATGAGACATGATGAACATCGTCTACCTACATGGACAGAGACAATAATCATCAGTAATTGATATGAGAGAGACTAGAGGACGGTATCCCGTTAGAACGGGATACTTAAAGTGATCCCCCCCTTCCTTTTCTCTGTATAGCTGAGCTTCCACGTCTTTTCTCCTTATCTTGCTAGCCACATCAATAAAAGGGAAGGGAGGAAACACGTTGAGAAGAGCATAGGAGATGGCAACAAGGGGCTCGTTGGTCGGGCCTGGCAGTGATGGCATGCGCTCCCTCCTCATACCTGGTATCTATGGGTGTACTGGCTTGATACGTGGTACCTTAGGTACCGGCTGGTACCTAGGTATCAGCCGTGATTCCCCAAGTTATCAGGCCTGATACTTGGTATCAGACATGATACCCCAGAGGTACCAGCCGGTACCTGCCGTGATTTCCCAAGGTATCAGGCCTGATACTTGGTATCAGACGTGATACCCCAGAGGTACCAGCCAGTACCCAAGGTACCAAGTACCAAGCCACTTGTGGGTATCAAAGTATCAAGCCTGATATTTGGTATCAGCCATGATTCCCCAAGGTATCAGGCCTAATACTTGTGGGTATCAGCCGTAATTCCCTAATGTATCAGGTCTGATACTTGGTATCAGATGTGATACCCCAGAGGTATTACGACTGATACCTGATACCAATCAAGAATGACTTATTTCCATGGCGGCCACCTCGTCTCCAACGTCGTCGTCACTCCCTTCTCCCCCTCCACAACCTTGGCTTCCTTCTCCTTCTCCTCCTCCGCCACCAACCCCATGACCAGACGCTTCTCCAGGGCGCCCACAAGATCATCACCACCACCACCTCCGCCTCCTCAACCTTCGCTGGGAGAGACCCTCACGACCGGGGGCCATTGGCGGTGACACCAGTGAGGAGGAGGAGGAGGAGGAGAAGGAGGAGGGATGGAGGTGGAAGATGGAAAGAATGAGTCGGAGAGAAAGGAGGAGGAGAAACGGATCTGGGAGAAGAAACGGATCTGAGGCCGGGGTTATTTCTTACCTAAGTATCCCGTTCCCACGGTATTCCGTCCACTAGTTTTTCTCAATTGATATACTACCTTTTAATATATGTGATGGTATCTCTGTTTGTTTTTTTTTGTTAACTTTTAAGTAGTACTTTAAAAAATTACTACTCCCTTCATTTTAGGTTATAAGATGTTTTGACTTTGGTCAAAGTCAAACTATTTCAAGTTTGACTAACTTTATAAACAAATATAGTAATATTTGTAATACCAAATTAGTTTCATTAAATCAATAATTAATATATTTTCATAATAAATTTGTCTTGGGTTAAAAATGTTATTATTTTTTTTCAAACTTAAAGCAGTTTGACTTTGACCAAAGTCAGAACGTCTTACAACATGCACACTCACCCCTTTGAACGCACGCACACAAACCCTACCACTATGAGCATCTTTGAAGACTGTGCTAGCAAATCCTGGAGATTGACGAAGTCACCACAGGCACCTCGCTGTCGACGGGTACGTCGCCTACCACTGAAAACACAAAGCCGTTAAATCCTAGAGATTGATGAAGTTCCACACTGTCAGGGTTATGGATATCACGTACCTAATAGTAGTTGACTAAACTCGGCAAGGCCCACCATGTACCAAGTCTTATACGGAATCATACTCCATATATAGAAGGAGTTCTGGATAAGGAAGGACGAATAGAGTTCTATATGGAAACGACAAGGACTACTCGGATTGTATCTATATTGGTCACTACTCAGATTATATCCATATTGGTTTCCCTAGTTCTACTTGGACAAGGGGACACCTGTTGGTATAAATACAAGCCCCCTTAGGAAGAGAGGGGACAGAGCCACAAGATCAACAACAGATCGACACACAATACGCATGCCAAGACAAGCCGCCGGATATTGATATCAGAGATAAGCCTATACAAACCCAATATGGTGTCTGCGGAGGCCAACAAGAGGGATCTAGCGCTATCTCCGATTTCGCCGAGTGCGGACTTGAGTGGTTATCCATGCCGCTAAGTCGACAACAGCTAGATAGGTTATCCCAAATATTGTATCGGCCAGATAAGGGGTCTGAACCTGTATAAAAATCCATGTCTCCATCTCTTTTATCTCAATCTCGCATATACTCTGGTACCGATGAGTCGAACCCAGAACCTCTAAGATGCTACTGAGGCTCTGGTAACCACTTGATTACCCTTTCGCCAATGCTCTGGATGGTATTGTGGCGTGTAAAGCGTTTGATCGATCATGCCATGTTCTCGCCTTCTCGATCGGCAAATGGATTGTTATTAACGAGATAAAAAAAAACATCAGTTCAATCATCTGTTGTACGTAAACCATTTTACTAGAAAAAACAATTTATAATATAACTTTTATATCGATATTTATAATAAAACTCTTATTTCAATATCCCTTGTTGATTTATAAGACAATTCTGAAAAATAAAATACGATTAAAATACCTCAAATATCATCTCTAGTGATTATGTTTCAAGACAGGTTGCAGCTAAGCCAAGAGGCACACACGATGGTGCTGTACGTGGCGCAAAAAGAGAATAGACGAATACTGTTTTTAAAAGCACAGAAAAAATTAGGGATGGCAATTTAACCCACGGGTCTGGGTATCCGCGAATACCCAGCCCGATAGGCACGGGCATGGGTATAATTTTTTATCCGTGGGCATGCCCGCCCAAAACCCGAAAGCTTAGTGGGCAAGAACTGGGTAGCAAATTTTACCCGCTGGACGACGGCGGCGACTCAAGGCGACGGTGGCGGCTCGAGGCAGCTGGGCGATGTGACGACTCGAGGCGGCTGGGCGACGCGGCGACTCGAGACTGCGGCGGCGACTCAAGGCTGCTAGGCGACGCGACGACTCAAGGCTGAGCGACGCGGTGGCGGATCTGAGGACTCCACGTCGTCACCAACTTCCTCCCGCCGAGTCTGACCCGGAGGCCGCCGTTGAGCTCCGCCTCCTCGCTTCCTCATCACCGCCGGCCTCCTCCTCATCGCTTCCTCTACTTCACGGGCGGCGCGGGCGGCGGCCAACGACGTGGTTGCGCATGGGCGGCAGCCGGTGGCGCGTCGGTGGTTGGCGACGCAGCGGCGCAAGCCCAGTGGGTATCCATCGGGCATGCCCGTGCCCGACGGGCATGGGCACGGGCATGGGATTTTGCCCGATAGGCCTTGCGGGCGTGGGTCGGGTATGGGCATGTGTGTCTCGGGTCAGGCATGGTTTCGCTCTGCCGGTGCCCGACCCGACCCGTTGCCATCCCTAGAGAAAATGAAGGCTAACGGGCTTCAAGAGCTGATGATTTACAAGTTACAACTTTCATCAATTGCATCATATCTTTTGCTCCACTAGGTTAAAAAGAACAGCTTACTAGGTATATAGATGTATGTAGTTTATCGGTAGCTAATTAACACCCACATGCATACTTTAAATTTAATTTAAGATCATATCTTCCACTTGGCCCATTACAACTAGGCGCTTCAACTATATTTGTTTTTATAATTTTTATTGGATCCTGTTTCTGCATTGTTTGTAGTTTGTACCCATCGGAGAAAAATCGGACAGTTGAGACAGACTAGGATGATGCGTTATTTACAGGCTGAATGATAGAAATCAAGATTGGTGATGCATAAAGCCATAAACCCTTATATTAGAGTTATATTAATTTTGTATAGCCTAGATAACTATTGTACCGGTATAGATATCTTATTTAAGAGTTTGTTGTAATCTCTATTATATTGGCTATATAAATACAATCGCCCCCCTCCCCCCTCCCCCCAACACACACGTTGGGTTGTGTGGCGTCTCATAATTCTCAACATGGTATCAGATACCGGTTTCCTTTTTCTTTTCCTCTAATTCGTCGCGCCGATCTCGCGCACGCGCCAACTTCCACTGCTCTCGCTTTTTCGCCCGATCTCGCCGCGCCTACCGCATTGTTGCGCCGTCTGCGTCACGCCTGCCCCAGCCGCGCCGCACTCTGCCCTCGCCGTGATTGCGCCGCCTCTCCGCCATGTTTACCGAGTCCACTTCCTCTTCCACAACCTCAGGAACAATGGCATCTACATCATCCAGCTGCTCTCCATCTTTTGCTGCCAGCACCGGGGATTCTACCGACGTGATCTTCGTCAACCCGTATGCCACCGTCAACCTCAAGACTCACATACCAATCACCCTGGAGCTCAAGCACCCAAATTTCAACAAGTGGAAGACCTTCACCTCTATGTGCGGCAAGTTTGGTCTTCTCCCTCACATTGATGGCACTGCACCCCCTCGTCTCGACGACTCAGTTTGGGCACAAGCGTCTCGACGACTCAGTTTGGGCACAAGCCGATTGTTGTGTTCGGGGCTCGCTGTTCGGCTCCGTCTCCGATGCTATCCTCGGTGTCGCCATGGAACCCGACCAAATCGCCCGCGACCTCTGGGATCTGGCTCGCCATCAATGACATCTTTCAAGCGAACAAGGAACCATGCACTATCTATCTCAGTCAATTGCCGATTATTGCCAGAAGGTGAAGACCACTGTCGATGACCTCCGCGACGTCGGCCACCCCGTCTCCGAATGTCACCTCGTTTTCAACTTTGCTGAACGGCCTCAACTCCTGTTTTTCAAGCACCACCGACAACATCGCTGGCGCCCCCGTTCTGCCCTCCTTCGCCTCAGTATAACTCTAATACCTTAGTTCTCACTTTAAACATCTAATTGTGCACACACACCAATACAATAGTACGACACACGATTTTTAGAGAAGCCATTTATACATTTATCAGTGCTCAACGAAACAAATTAATTAAACACCACTAGCAAGTTTAATAGTATAGCCAACTACTGGCTCAAAATCTTCTATAGTCAATTCATATATAGTCAATTCATACAATAGTTATCTATAAATATATACTACAATATTAATATATGGTCCTACCTATCATATGCACATTGTGTCTTTGACTCCATCGGATAGTTGCAAACTAAGAGGTTAGGTCTATTAATTAGGCACATGTTTAATGCTCGCATTATGGCAAGTTGGACCCACATTGTCAAATATATGCAGAGGATAAGAGTTGCAATTTGCTGGTAAAATTATTTGCTATTGTTATAGTTTTGTGAAATTTCTAGCTAAGGTTAGAGCAAATGATAGTTTTGACAATAAGGACCATTGCACTTCTATGAAATTTAAGGCCGTGTTTAGATTCAATTTTTTTTCTTCAAACTTCTAACTTTTCCGTCACATCAAATGTTTGAACACATGTATGGAGCATTAAATGTGGACGAAAAAAAACAATTGCACAGTTTGCATATAAATCGCGAGACGAATCTGTTGAGCCTAATTACACTATGATTTGACAATGTGATACTAATGTAAACATTTGCTAATAGCGGATTAATTAGGCTTAATAAATTCGTCTCGCAATTTACAGATGGAATCTGTAATTTGTTTTGTTAGTCTACGCTTAATACTTCAAATGTGTGTTCGTACACTTAAAAAAAATTTTGGCAGATGAACAAAAACAGTCTTACTCTAAATTTTATATAGGTATTCTAGTTTAATAAGAGAGTCAAACCTATTCAATGGAGGCATGGAGCACATGATGATGCATAGTTGCATGTGCATAATTTATTCAGGCAACAATCTGCAATGCAGGCCCTAGGATGCAGCATGCAAGTTGCTAAAAATACTGGGATGAAGCTAAAAAACAGTGTAGCCGGTCCAGTCAGTCAGATACTCCAAGATCCAAATCTGAATCCAATGAACTCTGGGATTTGGGTAGCTTGTTCACACGTTCATGAACCCACAGGTAGAAAAATTGCCAGTGTGACAACTGAATAAACATAATCTAATTAAACTTTAAATGTTTCTAGTAAATTAAGATACCAGCTTCTAAAACATTCTTGCATGAATATAAAAGTATAAACAGCATAAAATATTCTTGCATGAATATAAAGTGCATTGTTTGTGTACTTTAATACTAGAAGCGTGTGTGTGCGTGTTTGACAAGGCAATGGCCATTTTTTTTTATGTACTAATACTGGCTCATTTATTCTCTTACATTTATCTGAACAAGGTAACTATGAACAAACTACATGTCATATTATCATTGTTGACTTTGTTAGCCTTTAGTTACAGCACGTTTAAGCTGAAAAACTCGAAAAAATTGTGTTACTAATTGTTAGCAACAGATCAACTTGCTTTGACATGTAGTTTAATTCTTAATAAACAGAATCTGATTTGATCAGATCTGATACGGCTTCAACTGAAATGACCTGAACCTGGACACTGCACTTCAGAAAACCGGAGATCATCTCACTGCTCATACTGCATTCCTAGCATTCGTTTCATGTAATCCAATTATCCAAGTAGACCAAATAAAATGCCAAAGTCTGGAACAAAAATTAATGAGAATGTCACTTTGTTTCAAGAACATTAAAAAAAAGAAAGAAAAACAAGAGGGAATAGGAGGCCACATGCATGTAGCATGTTGCTGCAGCTATGGAGATGAGAATCCAATGACTGCTACAGCAGAAACACTCATTACAATAGGCCAGCTTCCAGCCTGTTGCATGCAGAACTGTAGGGAAGAAATTAACCTCTTATCTAATCTACATACAGAGATGTTATGCACAATGTTAGCCTGCCACTAATTCAATGGCTGTTGATCAAGGAAGATGCTCAAAGAGGATGCAGCATCTTATCCAAATGAGACTGCACATCCCAGCTGAAATAGCTAATGAATGCAGTGGAATAGAGATGGTAGCTGAGGAGACAGAAACTAGCTAGATCCTGTTCTTTTTGTCTGCTACACACTAAATTAGAGTTGTTTCTTTCTGTTAATGAACTAAAACTACTGCCTGACAAGGACAAAAGGGTGAATCACTGTAAGTTCCCTTGGTGTTTGGGTTAACGTGAACTCAATCCCTCTTATGCATTCAGTTAGTTTGTTAGGCTTTATTAGATAAGGTTGTTAGGAGCTGGCTCTATATAAAGAGAGGCATGACAGTCAATTGGAAGGAATCAAGAAAGAAGTTAAACCTATCTCTTGTCTCCCTCTACTCTGTTCGTCCTCATTAGGCTCCGGGCCGCGAGGCCTGCAGGACTCGCCCTCCTGTCGAGAATCTAAATCCACGCACACAACATAACCTGCCATTTTTGCCTGAGGATTTGAAACAAACAATACACAAATTAAAAATGAAGATACAACTATTATTTGAGGTGAAAAAGAAATAAAGATATAGTACTGACTCGCTGTTAGTTTTTGACTTTTTTCTATGCTAATTATCTAAAATGAATGCTAAATTTACTGAATCTAAAATATGGCATTCAAGTAGAAGGTTTTTCTTTGGACTTGATGAAAATACCAGGAACGAGGCTGACATGTGGGCCCGGATAGCATTTGGGAATGAAAATTTGGAAGAGTGGCATTTGAGCACTGGCATTTCGTTAGTGTGGCAAATAGTAAATTCTCCCGAAGGACTAAAGCATTAGAATTGAAATGTACTCGCCGTACATCCAAATATATGTAGCCCTATGCTGACAGCAATTGATTTTAAATTTGTCTAGAAAATAACAAGCTAGTAGTACTAAGCATTTAATGAACAAGGGACTAAACCAACATTTAATGCAACAGGCACATTCAAGATCAACAACAGTAACAGAAAAAAAAAGAGTCATTCTATTTTTATTTAAAAGAGAGTCACAGGTGAAGTTAACCATATGCAAAGACATGGTGAGTTGTAACGTGATACTCCGTACTCCATAGCCAAGGAAGACAACAAAATTGCACAGTCCTGAAATCATAGCTAGCATATCTACTTTTCTCTGTAATGCCTGGGCCATTTTCACTATGCATGTTTTGTGCCACAGTTTTTAATGGTCCTTTCTATGGGTCCTGCGGCTGCATTGCTGCAAGAACCTCAGGTCCACTCTTGCAAAACCACCCATATGGTGATGATAATATGAGATCTGAAGAAATAAAAGCAGGTTCCAGAGAAAAAAAATAAAATCAGTGAAAAATTAAAGAAGCCAAATCCAAGAACCCCCTTCAGTTCCCTGTTCCTCACTGCAGCATTTGATGGCTGGACAGATACATGATACATCTGCACTTCACTAATAACTGCAAGGGCTGGTTGATTGATTGCCGGATCAGAATTCAGAATGCCACGGTGAAAATGTTCAGAGGTTTCACTGCATGCACAGAGCAGACAGACAGGTAATGCACTGGGAGTGTGTTTGTGACTGTGACTGTTGTGTGTGTGTGGGGGGGGGGGGGGGGGTGAATTCCTGGAGCTCCCAGCTGGAGGAGTCACACTCATCGCACACTCACTGCATCTCTCTGCAATGCAGAGACAGCCACAGAAGCAGCCATTCTACCACAGCTAGCTGCTGCTGCTGCCTCCTGCAAAGCAAGCTGGGACATTGCAGGCACAGGCAGTGGCAGCATTCATGTCAATTCACAGTCAGCACCGGCGGCCGTCGGTCGCCGGGCATGTGCGCGTGGCAGCCACTGGGGTCGCCGCCGTCCGGCCGGCCGTCCCGGGTAAACATGGCGGCCGCAGGATCCAGGCGGCAATTCAGCCTTGCAGAGCTGAGCTGGAAGGCAGTTTTTTCCGCTCTCACATGAACATGGCTGTACAAGGATGCAGCCGGCGCGTAGGTACATCGTACACAGGTTTTTTTTTCTTTCAAATCCAGCAGCAGCGGCAGCAAGGACAGCAGAGCCCTACCTGCAAATTGCAAAGCAAAACGTCATGGGTTTTTGTTCTTTACCTTGTGTCGTGAATTTCCAAGGAATTTGGTTTTCTGAATGCTGTGGGATACTGCAAATTATTGGGAAATTCCAGCGTGTTCCCCAAGGAGGACTGATCCTGCATTATTGGGTATACAAGCATCAGATTTCTCCATCACTGTTTTTCATGCATTTACTGAGCAGTACTCCTATCATTTACTGAGTAGTAAGTATTTGATGCAAGCATCTGGAGGGACTTCTGAATCCTAGCATTTCAAACAAACTGCAACCGGCCAATCTTTGTAACATCTGCAGAAACAATCAAACCAATCAATAAAGTTAAACACACAATCATCTCTGCAGTAACAAAACCTCCAAAAAGGAGCATAGCGCTGGATTCATGTAGGACTGGAGTCTGAAGGATTCGCAAAAAAATAATGGCAGCTCAAGCCTCCAAAAGGAGAAATATATGCATATAAGATGATAATTCATACATGGAAAACAAAATCCATATGGCTGCATCGTGCTAGCAAATACCAGACAGTTCATATCAATTGCTATTATTACAAACAAGAATGAAGTCAAACTAATTGCTTCATTGATCACTAATCATCCTCTTTCAAGTGCATATACAAATGAAGTTGAGAAGGAAAAATGTTGGAAATGTCCATGAAGAGAACAAGGCGCCAGAATTTTATCCACCACCGTCATTTTTTCTAGTGTATGGATGAGTACATAGATTGTCCCTCTGCAAGAGATAAAACTCAGATAAAGTTGAAATACACGATGGTTTCCTTCGCCATGATCAACAAAAGCAGCTTGAAGTATATCAAAGCCCACTTCCTGGTGATATCATGGTGCACATAGTCCAGAAATATCTCCTTGTGAAACATGTATATTTGATGGAATACCGCGCCAACCAAAATAGAGGTAGCAAGCCCATTTTTTGAGGAAACAAGCAGAGAAGGGATCATGTAAAATGTGACTAGCGTTGCAATCTCTGATCGCTTTACTTTAGAACTTTCAATTGTCAAGGGACTGCTTCTACGTTTAGTGATAGCTGCTTCTAGTGGGCTGAATGCCACAACTTTAGGAGAGGTTCCTTCCATTACTTTCAGCGCATCAGAGTGTTCCATTCCAGCAACTGGCTTACATGTCTCCTGTATCAGTTAGATTAGAAAACATCAACCCGATGAACATTCAATATGTAGCAGGGCACCTGACAAATCAAGCACTAATCTAGCTGGAGACAAACCTGTGCCTTTTGCATGTGAGATCCATTAGATGCAATAGTTGAAAACCAACAAGGTAAAAACTGAGCACCATGGAGATGTGATGTTGGCTCATACCCCAGAGTCTGCACGCATAAATATCATGTCAGAAATGCAAATTAGAACACAGAAAGTCAGAGGCAATTGTTTTTCAAAAAAATCTCAGTTGTCATAATCAACAAAGCAAACAAAATTAGCTTATTGGGCATTTATCATTTTGGTAAATTGTAGATGAGTTTTTCAAGCCTAAATGTATGCATAATATCAGGTAAATCATGCCAAAAGCAAGATGTCAAGCTTCAATTTGGCCAATAGTAGTAAAATGAAATTTCAGTAGTTTCAATTTTGAGAAGACAAATTATTCATCAGATAGAAGGTGTGTGCCATACAAGGATATAGTTTCATTCCTAACTAGCATGAGAGCTCAGAAATTTAAGCAAAACATGAATGGATCAAAAGTCAGTTAATACTCTCCGATGGTATGGAGAGGTGAATGCCATATAAAGTTAGCATGCAGATCTTTACTAAGAATTTTCGATTACAGGTTCTTTTTTTCAAAACGGAAATTTACTACTCCCTCCGTCCCAAAATTTAAGGGTTTATGGGTAGATGTGACACATCTTAGTACTACGATTCTGGACAAGCTTATGTCCAAATTCGTAGTACTAGGATGTGTCCTATCCACCCAAAAACCCTTATATTTTGGGACGAAGGGAGTAATAGTCTACTACAGTAGCTAATCTTCTGCTCAAGGAAGAACATGTGCACTACTCACAAAACATGGGGACATATAAGTAGAGTTCAGCTAATCAATTGGACATAACAACTTAAGACTCCCAGCCTCTACTGGTCTATCCATTCCATCTCAGACCTATCACCAATAGAGGCCACGTCACATCTTCCACCACGAAACAGGGCAATATCGAAATCTACATAGAGGCTGCATCAGATCACACACCAATTACACAACACTATCACCACAGATAACCCGAACAACCAATCAACCAACCAAATCATCCCAGAGGCAATCGGATCAACAGCGCTCGCACCCAGCCACTTCGATCTCGTAAACAATCAAAATCTACGCAACAAAAGCGAGAGTCTCAGTGGGGGACGAGGAAGGGAGGGGCGGCGCACCTTGCCGAGGCCAGGAGGGGACGGCCGCGACGGGGCGCCGGCGCCGGCGCGGGAGAGGGCGAGCGCTAGGCCTCTCCTCGACCGGGCCACGAGTCGCGACGCCATGGCGACTCCCTCTCTCTCTCTCTCTCCGCCGCCGGCTGGTCGCGAGGAGGACGAAGGGTAGAGAAGAGAAGAAGGAATAAGTTCAACCGGAGGTCCCTGCGAGATTTTTTAAGATACTTTACCCACAAAACCAGAAATTTTCATCCTAAGCTATACAAAACCGTTTAATTTGGGTCCCAAGACATATAGTTGGCTGGTTTTGATGACGTGGCATCCTAGTCAGAAAAATAATAAAATAAATATGTGAGGGCCCATATGTCAGTGAGAGAAAATGATGTGGGCCCCACATCTCTTTTTTCTTTTCTTTTTCTCTGCTCTTCTCAACTTCTCAGTTCGCACGCGCAGGCGAGCAAATGGCGGCCGACGGCGGAGCTGGAACTGCGGCGCGCTGGGAAGAAGCGGGAGAGGGGGAGAGGAGGCGGCCGGCGCCAGAGAAGGGGAGAGAGGCGCCCGGCGCGATCGCCCGTGAGGCCGCAACGGCAGGAGCGGCGCCCGGCGCGAGGGCGGAGCATCGGTGTCAGCGCGCGGCGTCAGCGGGCGAGCGCGGCCGCGGCGGTGGGCGAGCAACGGCTCTGGGCACAGGCGGCGCGCGGCCGGAGTAGGCGGAGCGGCGGCGTCAACGGTCGAGCGCGGCTGCAGCGGCGAGCGAGCGCCGGCTCCGGGCGCGGCCGGAGCAGTGCGGCGGCGGCAAGCGGCGGGCGAGCGGCCGACGAGGTAGTCGGTGACGGAGAAGAATACTTCAATAAGCTTCACTGGCCGCCGCCTCCGGAGACGGAGAGCTCCTCGTCGGAGTTCTAATCCAACGTGGCTGCTGCCTCATAATTTCAAGCATATACATAACTACTTGTCTAAACGATTGATTATGTTGTGTTTGAGAATTAAGATGGCGGATCCAGTGAGTAGCGTGAAGCATATCACGGAGATGGCTCTGAAGATCAAGCATGCGGTGGAGACGGTTCAGAGAAACAAGGAGGACTGCCTCCAGATCAGAAGGCGAGTGATGAGAGTGAGTATACTGTCGCTGCTGCAGGAAACGGAGAACATCTTGAGCAACCAGGCAATAAGCGCCGCGTTGGAGGATCTCGCCGACACAAATTTCTCACTGTACTCCTACCTTTTTTGCCTCTGTAACAGCGGGGAGAATGCGCAAAAGTGGGAGCGGCGGCGACGGCATCGGCATACGGTGGGAGCAGCGGCAGTCGTGGCGGCGCGTGGTGGGAGCGGCGGCCCCCGGGGGGGGAGGGGAACGGCGGCCGTGGCAACGTGCGGTGGGAGAAGCAGTGGCCTCGGCGACGACGGGGAACATGGGTGACGGTAGGAGCGGGGGAGGAGTCAGCCCGCGGCGGGAGCGGCGGCGGCGTACGGCGGGAGCAGCGGTGGCCGTGGCGGCGCGTGGCGGGAGTGGCGGCCGCCGCCGCGACGGCGGGAGCGGTAGAGGCGTCGGCTCGAGGTGGGAGCTGCGGCGACGGCATCAGCGCGCGGTTGGAGCAGGGGAGGCCGCGGCGCCGTGCGGCAACGAAACTGACATGCGGGCCCCACCTACTTTTTTATTTATTTTTGCTGACTAGGATGCCACGTCATCAAAACCAGCCCTTTATACTGCTTTGTGACCCAAATTAGACGGTTTTGTACAGTTTAAGGGTGAAGATTTCTAGTTTTGTGGTTAAGGGACCTTGAAAAATAGTTGAGGGACCTCCGGTGAACTTATTCCAAGAGAAGAATAGCGGGAGGGCCTCCTCGTGCTTGGCCCACGAGGAGAGCGTATTGGGCCCGGCCCATCTGGAGCTCGTGTACTGGGCCAGTATGGGCCTGAGAGGTTCAGAGTGAGGTCTACTGAGATTACTTTTGAGTTGTTTTTTTCCGATTACACGGAGAACACATAAATGTGCCTTTGACAAAAAGAGATGGACATCACGGGAATTTGATATTCGTAGATATCAGGATTTAAACCCTAATAATTTAAACAAGTCTTCTGTTTCAAACAACAATAAGATAACCCTCTTTTCACATGCGCATAAATTTCTGCAAAAGAAATAAAAACAAAACCAAAATTTATCATGAGAGGCGACACATGCACAGTGAATTCGAGGAAGATTCTCTCTCTGTATACTCTACAGGCTACTCTACGCTGCCGTTTGGCCCTGTATCTTTTATTCCATCCTAGTGAGTTCTAGCTTGTTAATAATCCAAACAAGTCCCTCGATTCAAACCATGACAAGATAAATCATATCACAACATGCACACAGATTTGTGCAAAAGAAAACAAATCAAAACCAAAATTTGTCATAAAAAACACAAATATATTGGATTACAGGAAGATTCTCTCTGGACTCTTGGTTGCCCCAGGCTGACTTTGGACCTCAAGTATTTTGTGCTAACCTCTATCTTGATCCTAAGCTCTCATTCTATCCCAATAAAGTCTACATTGGTAATAATCCAAACAAGCCATTCGATCCAAACCACAACAAGATAATTCATCTCCACATGCACACAAAATATGCGCAAAACAAATAAAATCAAAACCAAAGTTTAACATGAGAAACACGAGTACCATGGATTCTGAGAAGATCCTCTCTCTCCTCACTCTGTTGGTTGTCCTGAGCCGACTTTTGGCATAGGACTTCTTGTGCTACCTTCTTTCTGTTCTTGAGCTTTGCTTTCGTTCTAGTGAGATCTAGATTGGTAATAATCCAAACAAGCCCTTCGCTTTAAATGGCAAAAAGATAAATTCCCTTTCAACACACATGCAAATTTATGCAAAAAAAAATCAAACCAAAATCTTCCTAAAAAACACCATGAATTTCGGAGTGATACTCTCCCTCCTCACTCTACTGATTGCCCTAAGCCGACTTTGGCCTTAAACATCTACTACTGGCTTGCTCTATCTTGGAGCACTCCTTCCATCCTAGTAAGGTCTAGGTTGGTATGATCCCAACAATACCTTCGATTCAATCGACAACAATATAAACCCTCTCTCCAAATGCATACAAATTTGTGGAATTGAAATCAAATAAAAACAAAAGGTTATCTTAAGAGACATAAGCATGGTGGATTCCGAGAATATCTTCTCCTTCTTCACTCTACTAGCTACTCTAAGCTAATTTTTCGTCTTAGACATCTTATGTTATCCCCTTGATCTATTCTGGAGCTCTCCTTTCATACCAGAAAGGTCGAGGTTGGTAGTAAGAAACAAGCCCTACTTTGTTCTAAGAGACATGAGTATAGTTTGGAGAAAATCATATCCATCCTAACTCTGTTGGTTGTTTTGAAAACATCCTTACTCTTTATCGTGGAGTCATCCTTCTATCATAATTATTTATAGGATGGTAATAATCCAAACATGACCTTCAATTCAAAGTTTCAAACAAAAAGAAGATAAACCCTCTTCACATGCACATAGATTTGTGCAAAAGAAATCAAATAAAAACAATGTTTATCTTAGGAGACTCAACTACATTAGCTTCCGAGAAGATTCTCTCCCTCCTTAATCTGTTGGTTGCCTTGAGATGAATTTTGGCCTTAGACTTCTTGTCCCATCCTCTTTATTTGTCATGATACTCTACTTCGTCCCAGTAAGATTTGAGTTGATAATAATCCAAAGAAGCCATTCGATTGAAAAAACAACAAGATGAATCATTTCTTCACATACACATACATTTGTGCAAAATAAATCAAATACAATTTTCTAAAAAACACAAAGATACTCCAATAAGATTTGATTGGCTTCCTTGAGCTGACTTTGTCCTTGGACATATTAGGCCACCTTTCTCTCTATCTTAGAGCTTCCCTTCTATCCAATAATATTTGACTAGTAATAATCCAAGCAAACCCTCCAAGTCCCCTAGGAACTCCCCTCTTCCCCCCTTCCTTAACCCCCCTCCTAACATGCCCCCCTCTCCAAAACCCTAAACTCTAACCTTACCTCCACTGCCGCGCCATCAACGGAGAGATGGGCCTTATCGTTGTTGCCGCCGTCCTCCCCTCCTCGAAAATTTCAGTGTTAGGTTGAGGATGACTAAAATTTCTATTAATTTCAGTCACCCAAAAACTAGCAATTTCCTTCTTTAAAAAGTATTTAATTTTTGCAAAAGAAATTAAATCAGAACCAAATTTATCCCAAGACACAATGCGATAGTGGATTCTTTTGGAAAATCATCTCTCTCCCCACTTTGCTAGCTGCCATAAGTTAACTTTTGCCATCTTTCCTCGGACATCTTGTAGTATTTTCTCTTCTGGAGCTCTGTTTCTGTTCCAAACAAACCCTACAATTCAAAGAACAACAGAACAAACATCTCTTCACATGTACACAAAATGTCCAAAAAGAACTCAAATCAAAACAAAAAAAAAAAATTCCAAGAGACACGGTACGACGGACTCCAGAAAAATCCACTTCTTAGTGCGTCCTAACTACGCCGATTGTCCAAGCTAGCTTTTAGCATTGTTCCTCGGACACCCTACGTTACTTTTTTTCTATCACAGAGGTTCCCTTTCATCCATCCTCGTTTCTAAAATCACCGACCATTAAGATCAACAATAATTCAAACAAATCCATCCTTTCAAACAACAACCAGATAAAACCTACCTCTATATGCACACAAATTCAATCATACATTCCTAAACAAAACCTAAACTTACACAAAAAGAAATGAAATGAAAACGAAAAAAAAATCCATGATGGGGAGGCAAACGGTACAGTGGATTCCCGGAAGATCCTCCCATCTCACTCTTGCCCCTGGGCTGACTTTTGCCCTCGCCCCTTGGGCATCCATCTCCTCTCTCTTTCCCTTCTTCCATCCCTACCCCCCAAAATCGCCGACCGACCGCCCCCAAATCCCATCCAAGAGCCCTCGCCTCCTCCAAAGATCGGATTTTGAGACCCCCCAGATCGGGGGGGAGAGATCCCCGTGTCGTCTGGTGTGGTGGGTCGGCCTCCGCCCCCCCGGCCGCCGCGCTTCTCTTGATCTTTCTTTTCTTTTTTTGATTTTCCGCGTTTCCCCTCTGGGAGAGGAGAGGGGAGGAGGGTTCTTGGATGGGCTGCTTTCCGTGCTTCGGGTCGGGCGGCAAGGGGGAGGCGAAGAAGGGCGGCGGCGGCGGGAGGAAGGACGGCGGCTCGGCGGATCGCCGCGTCGCCCGGGTCGGATCAGGTGCGGTTCTTATGGTGGGGGTGGGGGGGGGGGGAAGGGTTGGATCATGGGGTGGTTTTGTTTGTAGGAAATGGTAGCTGTTGATTTGCTCCGATGTGGTCAGTTCATGAGATTTTGGTGTGATTCGGATCAATGGGCGATTCGAACTTTGTGCTAATACCTATTCGATTTTAGCGAATGGGTTGGAGACAATCTCGAGAGGTTTCGGCGCGGATGGTGGTGTAGTGGTATTTGGGAGATTTTTTGTTCGTGTTAGGCTATTTTGATGGTACGAGTGCTTGATGTTAGTATGCGTTACTTATCTATTTGTAGTTTATCTGTGATGTTTTGGATCGGCGAGCTAGGTCATCCTTTTTGGTTTATCCTATAACTGATAGAAGCCAGCGGCTTTAGTGATATTTTCGTGGATGGATAGGAGGTTACAGTGTGACTCTTGCAGTATTGGATTCAGGGGGACAAGGAAATTAATGTTCCATTTCTTGTTTATACTGATAAATGATGTGGAAGTACTTGCAAGACTGCTATAGATGTATATGAAGAAATGGACGAGTCAGGGAGACTTAGCTTCCCCCCAGGAAATATCACCTGCAATTTTAGCAATAATCGGTAACAATGTGGTTAACCTTGTTAGTAAAGCTGACCTTTGAAAGCATTCTATCTGTTTGACTTATTCTCTGGGCTACAATGACAAACCTATGGACAACCATGCTAGTGTTGGTACGTATGGTAGAAGACCCAGATGTAACATCAAACAAGTGCCAAAGAAGTGTCATTTTGTACTTTTATTTATTTCCATACAACATGGTACATTCACCACAAAATTTTACTAGTCCAAGCAATCCTGGTTTGTGATGACCAAAATGGCCAATGTGTTTTAGAATGATTAGGCAGGTTATCTCAGTTCTTCCACTGGATATGTTTTTAATATGCACAACGCATCTGTAAATGGACTGGAAAATTATGTGATTTTCATGAAAGATCTTCCATATGACATTCATCAAAACGGAAAATGCATATTTCAATTTCTCTAATATAATTCTCTGTCTGGATTTTTGTCCTATGCTCCAACTCCAACATGCATGCTGACAAAAGTGAAACCTTTCCGACTTTGTCCTGACTTAAACATATTTTTAATTCACCCCCCTCAATCAATAAGACAATAAATCAATATAACTTGTATAATGATGATATTGAGCGCAGTTTAGCTGGCCATGGATTCCGTTTGTGTTTCAAGATGAGGCATTGATTTTGTAGGGATTTTTCATCAGACTGTAAATGGTCTAATCATCAATAACTAAAATTGTACCTGCTTTTCACATTTGTTATTATAAAAGCTCAAACTATCGTAATATGAGGAGGCACCACATTTTCTCCGAGAGGTCAAAATGTACAACTCTAATCAGAGGGAGAAGAAATGAGTCAGCATATGGTGTGCCCAAAAATAAGAGAAAATTCCTTATATACCATTGGATGTTACCCTATTCCTCTATTGCCATTCAAAAATTGACGTTTAATTATTTTTCACATTCTCATTTCTTGTTCCTCTTTCTTCTCCTTTCCTCTCTTCCTCTCTCTCCTCACCTGCTGTTTCCTTTTTATTTCTTCCTTCCTAGCCTGTTCTGTCTTCGAGGATGTTACCCTATTCTTCCATGGCCTTGTTCCTCTTTCTTCTCCTTTCCTCTCTTCCTCTCTCTCCTCACCTGCTGTTTCCTTTTTATTTCTTCCTTCCTAGCCTGTTCTGTCTTCGAGGTCTGCTGTACTGAGCACCGTGGATGATTACATCAAGCCAGAATGCCATGAAGTTGGGGGCCGTTGTCAATAGAGACTGAGGTCAAAGCCATAATGTTGGGGGACAAATACAAAGAATGGCTGAAATTGAAGCCATGATGACGGGAAGAGCACATTGGCAGCAGTGTGAGCTTGGCAGTGCACAAATTGAGGCACGATGGCACATGAAGTCAAAGCTCCTCGTCCAAGGATTAGGCTGTCTGCGCTTGAAATCAGAACACACTGGCAACAAAATCTAAGTTCCTTCCTCTCGTTCTAAACCCAAGGTCCATGGTGGCTAACTGTCCATGACCTTGAAGTCAGTGGTTGTGTTTGGGAATGGTGCGGATGTGTCTAGCAGCAGTAGAAAGACATTAAGTCCCTCCACTGACAACAATGCTTGGCTGCAGGGGGCTGCATCCAATGGCTGCCGAAATCAAAACTTGAGGGTGGCAAAGCTTTTTTGGCTGTGGGGACGAGCTCAGTGGCAGCTGAATTTTTAATCAATGGCATATCGTTGGGGCTGGGAGAGGTGAGGGAGGCAACTAAATTACATGGGTGATTATGTGATTGGGATAGGAGAGGGAAGTCCAGCAGTTGAGCCGCTTAGAGTACCTTGCGGACCATGGTAGCGTGCCATCTGGCATGGTGGGTGAATAAGAGAGAGGAGTATTTAGTGCAGCTGGCTGTAGGTTGATATTAGTGCTAGTAGAGTAGGGTATGGTCGTTTTATTTTTTATTGGTGGCACATTGGTAATGTTTTGATACTAAAATGTACTAATGTTTCTCTTCCGCGTATTCGAGAAAAATGAAGAAGAGAGGAGAGCAGAAAGAGATTGGATGAAGATGATAAGTGGCCGTGTAAGGGCAAGAATAGGATTTTGCCAAAAAAAAAACCTGACCACTAACAATGCGTCGTCCTACCAGAGTAATAAATGGACTAGGGCAAGAAAGGGTTTTTAAATATGGGTGGGTGGAAAATAAGTGAACATCAAATTTTAGATGGTAAATAGGGGATTTAAGTAACACTCAATGGCACATAAGGAATTTTCTCAGTAAAAAAGGGAAGTTTACTAAATAGATATTATTACTGTAATATTTGATTTGTTTAATAACAAACATAACCATATTCTCAATTTAGGTATTAGAGCATTTTAAGCAATTTAACTGCACTACATAGTTGGATATGAAAGGTAGTTATTTTTTTTTCCTAGCATCACAATCATGTGGGATCTGTGACTTGTTTTTACTAGTTTACTGTTTATGCTTTAGGAGTAGTTCACCTTTTTTTGTTACATTGATGATTCAGGTGGCTCCTAACACTAGATCATTTTCTCTAGATAAATCAAAATCACAGGGTGGATTGGAGTCTAGGAAGGATGCATTCATCCCAAGGGATGCGAATGGTCAACCTATTGCTGCACACACTTTCACTTTTCGTGAACTTGCTGCTGCCACTAAGAACTTCAGACAAGATTGTCTATTGGGGGAGGGAGGTTTTGGCCGCGTATATAAAGGACACTTGGAGAATGGGCAGGTTTGTGTTCTGAAATATGTTTTTCGTGGTTGGGGATTTTTTGAATTCTCTATGGTTAGCTACTGTGCACTTTTGGTAATTTGCGTACTAAAACACCACATTATGGTTACTGCATTTCTCTTAACCCCCTATGTGATCTGTGGAGCATTAGGGGAGACATGTTTCCTTAAAGTCTTGATTGATGAGCTTACCAAATATGCAGGCTGTTGCAGTGAAGCAACTTGATCGCAATGGACTTCAAGGAAATAGAGAGTTTCTGGTTGAAGTCCTTATGCTCAGTCTATTGCACCATGATAACCTGGTTAACCTAATTGGATACTGTGCTGATGGGGATCAACGTCTCCTTGTATATGAGTTTATGCCATTGGGATCACTTGAGGATCATTTGCACGGTAAATTTGCTACTCTACTACACTCATGAACTCCTATCGTATGCCTATGTCCTGTATTTTCAAAGACACATGTGGCATTATACATGCAGTATCTGTCAACTCAGCTTGCAAGTACCTACATGTGTTTATTCTATCGTTGTGAGCTGGTTATAACTCACACTTCCAACAGTATAAAGTTTCTTCCAGAAAAAGGAAAAAAACAACAGTTTTGTGGGTTATCCTGTATTAACTCACAATTAATAAATACTAGTTAAAATAATTTGCGTCATGAAAGTGGTTTACCAAACAGAAACCTTACATTGTTGTTACCAGTGGCGGAGCCAGCGGTGAAAACCTGTGGGGTCATATCTGTAAAATTCTTTAAGTTTTATATGGTTGCAATGTAAATATCAATAGTTTTTGGACTATTTTGCAAAAACCTGTGGGGTCAGCTGACCCCACAGGTTACACCTAGCTCCGCCACTGGTTGTTACTTCAACTTTATTGTCTCCCACATATCCTGTCTCAAGTTTATATATCTAGAATACCCTATGATGTAATTATGCTCAGATACTTGTTCCATTGCTAAATCATGAAAACAAAACATTGTGTCTATAATCTGGACTTGATTTACTTAGCATTATGGTTTTACGAAACCAACAGACTCCTATGTTTCCATAAAAGTTGGTAATATGCAACAACGATGTCTGCATCAAACTTGAGGTGGTCAAATTTGTTTATCAACTACGATACCGTTAAGCGCATTGTTTGTTCATAAGACGTATTTAGTTTGTTTAAATTAATTTGCATGATTCATAAATGGCAATGTTTTGTACTTTTGTGTGTTAGATATTCCACCTGACAAGGAACCTCTCGACTGGAATACACGGATGAAGATTGCTGCTGGTGCAGCCAAGGGCTTGGAATTCTTGCATGACAAGGCAAATCCTCCTGTTATTTACAGGGATTTCAAGTCATCGAACATTCTTCTTGGTGAGGGATACCATCCAAAACTATCAGACTTTGGCCTGGCAAAACTTGGCCCTGTTGGTGACAAAACTCATGTTTCGACACGTGTTATGGGAACTTATGGCTACTGTGCCCCAGAATATGCGATGACTGGGCAGCTTACTGTTAAATCTGATGTGTATAGTTTTGGTGTTGTGTTCCTTGAACTGATTACTGGCCGCAAAGCAATCGACAACACCAAACCACTTGGAGAGCAGAACCTAGTGGCATGGGTATGTTCATCTATTTTCTAAATTTTATCATAAGCTTGATGGTCGCCTATCGATATATCATAGCAAATTCATTTATTTTACAATTTCTTGGATGAAGCGTAGGTACTAAAACATTGTAGTTAAGGAAAAAATGAGCTAAAAGATTTAAAAGTATAACTAGGATGGGAGTAAACTGTTTTTCCTAGCTTGGAAAATGAAATAATCCACTAGCCAAAAAGCTAATGTCTCAAAAGACATTTTTGGAAATTGTGCAAGGTTAGTCTTTTATTTACTTCTCAGATCATATAACCTTTTCTAACTGAACCTTGAGACTAACATTTGCTAATTCATATGGCATTTCCCTCGTATTTTCTGGAATGCAATCTTCAAAAGCCTTACACTGTAGCACATATATCATGCAATCTTCGAAAACTATTGCTATTCAGCTATTGTTATTGCTTATTCATCCAGAAACAGTAACTTTCATTTGGCAGTTTGACCAGGGTCAGCCCTACTTGGCCTTGGATTTATCGTCAGTTCCAAACCAATTTTGATTTTTTAAGAATGATTTTACATTTTTTTTTACTTTTCTTATTAGCAATCATGAAAGGAGAAAGCAATTAGAGCGATGAAGAAAACCCCTAAAATTGATCATGAAGTCAAAAGTTTAAATTAAATTCAGCTTAGAATTATGATCTGGAGCTGAGGAGCTCAGCCAAGCGGGTAAACCAGCTGGTAAAGTTTGTTGATTTGACTTTATAATCTAAACCAGCTGAACATACTTGTATAATTGTCAAGTTTACCTCAATATCGGATTCCACCTTGATTCTGAAATCCTCTTATAATACAAGAACGGTGTCTCTTATCAAGTGAGCGTAAAGTAGTTTTTTTTTTTTCGGGGAAAGTTGTTATTTTATTTTGATTGTTAACACCAGTGGAATTAGGTTATTTATTATTGACCATTGACACTAGTTCTTGTGATATCTTGATCACTCCTTTATCTATCCGAATTTATTACCTGACAATATATTTTCTTGCAGTTGCAGATTTAAATAAGCTTTACTTTCGATAAATATTCAGATAACACAATTTTGGATATCTGATACCATTGATCTTATTTGCAGGCCCGTCCCCTGTTTAAAGACCGCAGGAAATTTCCTAAAATGGCTGATCCATTACTTGCGGGCCGATTTCCTATGCGGGGCCTGTATCAGGCTTTAGCAGTTGCCGCAATGTGTTTGCAGGAGCAAGCTGCCACTAGGCCTTTTATAGGAGATGTGGTCACTGCTCTTTCATATCTTGCTTCCCAGACATATGATCCAAATGCGCCTGTTCAACACAGTCGGAGCAATGCATCTACCCCTAGGGCCAGAAACCGTGTTGGTGGGAATTTTGACCAGCGTCGTCTTCACTCACCAACTCACCAACAGTCTCCAGATTTAAGGAAAGAAGGCACCACAACATCGAAATATGAAGCTGAGGTTAGCAGGACTAATTCTGGCAGTGGCTCTGGTCGACGATCTGGCTTGGACAGCATGGATGTGACAGGTTCACAGATGGGTAGTCCTGCTCACGCAGGAAGGAAGAAGGAATCATCGCGGAGTACTGATAGGCAGCGTGCAGTCGCAGAGGCCAAAACATGGGGGGAGAATTCAAGAGAAAGAAAGTGGCCAAATGCTCGCGGCAGCTTTGATAGTACAAATGAGTAAACTTCTGAAGCAGAAGGTTCAGTTAAGTCGTCGTTCTAGGGAAAAAAAAAAGATGAATCACTTGCAGAACCCAACTGGGTCGAATTAGGTACATGGGGCATTTTCGCTCCATCTCGGCTCTGCGGTCTATGTGAATAGAGCTTCTCTTTTTCTTTTTCTGTCCTGGAGACACCACCGCTGCTTCAGAGCTCTCCTCTCGTCCATACGAATAGCATCACTGCGATCTTATCGTCGACGCGCCTATTCCTGGCGTCCATTCCTCGTGATTGACCATGCGAATGTGCCTTTTAATCATCATGAAGACAGAAGCACCGTTTGGCTGGAAATGTAGGTAGAAAGCAAAAGAGAAAATTTGCTCTGGAGCTATCCATTGGGTATCTCATGTCAATGTTGTTGCATGATGAGTGTCAGCGGCTGCACCATTGTTCCTGAGTGTTCTAGCTCTATGTGAAGTGAAGTCTGCGTACCGAGGGATGTGATGTTCTTTTTTCTTTTCTTTTCTTTTTGTCTCAATGGTTTGTACCTAGGGGGTACGGCATTTTACCTGTGTTTCATACACCTGTCATTTGACAATTTCATGTCGGAGTTATCTGTTGTTTTATCTCTACGAGTAAGCTGTTCTTCATTCAATCTTCTAACCTGTGCTCTTTTTTGGCTATGGTTCTTCCGGTATATATTACTCACACCATTTTCTTTGCTTACTAATTTCCATTTAAATTAAATTGAAGTTACAAGTTACAATTGCAGAGAGGGTATACTGAATAAGGTGGCAAACAAAATTCGCAACACCTTGAGTTTGTTTGTTTGCTGAACGCCGTGTTGCTTGTCAGCTGCTGAACCCAGGTTTCTTCTGAAAAGCAACATTGCCATGCTACCATTGTCCATTTTGTCCTGCAGTGTTTCTTTCTGTGTACTGCGACTTCAAGAAACCAGGTGAAGAATGAAGTAGAGGATGGTACAAGTCAAAATACAAATGAACTACCAGCTGAATGAAGTGGAGGATGGTTCAAATCAAAATACAAATGAACTTGGCTACTCGCTGTTTAAGCATTTCCTGCCGGCTTGGCAATATTTCTCTATTTCTAAAGTAAAATATGCATATTTGATTAATCATCGAAAAATGCAAGTTGCGAAATGCGTTTGATGAGAAGGCAATTTGAGAAATAGATCGATTTAAAAATAATTGAGATGATACTGAGAGAAGTATACGTGGCTCCATGAGAAAGGGGAAATATAGTGTTCACATTGGGGGACAACTATAGGTATATAAGATTCGGTACAGGTCAAGAATACGTGCAATGCATTGACGGACAAAAGAGTTTGACCATGTTTGCGTGAGCATCTTCAAAATCGAATTTTGAGCCATAAACGGCACCAAAAGCAACATGAACAAGCGATCAAGATATGTAATTATTTATTTACTTGTTTCACGAATATATGCAGGATCTAAATGATCATCTGGAGCCAATTGACTCCTGTACATGACATCCACACTCAAGCGAAATTTTGCAGAACGCATAAAAAAACTTAATCAACAGAGGACTAAAAACCACTTACACCAAGAACCAGAACCAGCAGGTACAATCTGAACATGAACAGACAGAAAGCAAACTTCTAAAATATAAGCATGATATACAATCTAAATATGCTAGTATTACATATCCCCAGTTTTCTCCTTTCTCGCCTCTTTAAGTTCTCACCTCATAAGCTCATAGCAGAATTGTTAACATACAATTGATGATTCTCAAAGTTCACCACAAAAGTTCGTTATCTCCACATATTAACAAGCTTTTGTGAGGCAACTATAATAGAATGGTGTCATACTGGCTGATAAAACAGGCATGACGGATTCAACTGCAAACTACAGAAAATTTACAAAATGACCAAGTCTATCAGCGCATCCATGCCACAATAATAGGTGAACATCGCAGACAGTAATTTAGCTAACAGTGAAGAAAGTGGAAAAAGAAATCCAACCTACAAAGGCCTGTACAAAAGCATCATAATGGAAATCAATATAACCATACATCAGTCTTACCCAATGGAAACCAAAAAAAGGGCAGCCACTAAAGCACCATTAATATTAACGATTTACTGTTTGCAAAATTTAGTGCTAAATGCCTCAAAAGGCTTAGCAAGGCAGTTTCGTTTCTTTTTCTTTTGCAGGTTTATCCAACCATAAATGAAAATAATACGCACGAATATCCCAAAAACATATTTGTAGACAAACCTGCCAAGTATTCAAATTCCATGCTCTAAATAAGGCACATGACGGTAATGATTTGCTAACCTACTACGAGTGCCGACATTGACAAATGCAACCTTGGCTGATACACTGACCCTTCTCACTTCACAGCATTCAATGAAGATGTTACTCATTGACATATCCTTCCTTGCGCCCTTCAAATCCAGGGCGCATAAGCTTCTTCTCGCGCTTCTCAATCTTGCGCATCTTCTTCTGGTTAGCCCGCTCCCGGATGTTCTCCGTTCTCTTGCTCTGCCTCTCCTTTTTCTGCTTGTCCACCATCTTCTGCCTCTCCTTCCACTGCTCGGCGTGCTTCTGCTGCCGCTTTTTATCCTTCTTCATGCTCTCCTTGATCAACTTCAGGTCATCGTGCACCTTCTCGCCAGCAGCCCGCCTTCTTGCCAGATCCCACGCCAGCTTGGTCGCCTTCTCAGGATCCTCCTTCACCTGCTGCATCCGCTTAGCCTCCTCAAGAGCCTTCTTCTTGTTCTTGATCCTTCTCTTCTTCCGTCTCCTCGCTTCCTTAGGATCGACCCACACATTGCCATAGACGATATCCGGTGCCTTGGAATCCTCCTCCTTCTTGGACTTCTTCCCATCCTTACCCTCCCCATCCTGAGCGCCGCCGCCGCCGCCGCCATCCTCGCGCTTCCTCTTCTTCCCCACATCCTTCCCCTTCTTCCCTTTCTTGCCCTTCTCCCTCTTGGGCTTGTTCAGGAACTCCGGCCTGGTGCACCGGTTGCCGCGGAGCTCGGCGATGCGGCGGTGGAGACGCTCGCGCAGCTCCTCGTAGGTCACCGAGCGGTCCTCCGACACCACGGCCGCCGGCGCGAGCTGCATACCCTCCTCATCACCTTCGTCCTCCTCCCGCTCTTCGACCTCATCATCATCATCATCGTCGCTAGCATCTTCCTCGTCGTCGTCGTCATCAGAGGAGGAATCGTGGGCGTCCTGGTCGGCGAGGGATTTCTTGAGGAGGTCGAGGGTGGAGGAGGGAGGGGCGGAGGGGTCGAGGCGGGCGCGGCGGGCGGCCTTGACGTTGGCGCGGGACTGCGCCTTCATGGCGGCCTTGGCGGACTTGGAGAGGCCCTGGTACCACGGGCGGTCCTCGTCGGCGGCGGAGAGGTAGAAGCGCGGGGGGATGAGCTGCACGAGGGCGTCGAAGAAGAGGGAGTGGCCGTGGGCGCCGCCGCAGCCGGCGGACGCCGCGAGGAGGTCGTCGGCGGCCTTGGCGCTCGCGGAGATGGCGCCGTGGTCGACGGCGGCGGCGGCGGACGAGGGCTTCCTGCCCATCGCGGCGAGGGTTTGGAGGCGGCAATGGAGAGAGAGGGAGAGTTTGGCGGCGAACCCTAGAATGGTGGCTTCCCCTTTTTGTTATGTTTATACAGCGGTTGGGCCACGGCCCATGATGTCCACAAACTAGGATATGCGCTGGGCCTGCTTCGTGTTACAGACTGACAGGCCTGTAGTTATTACTTTCTCTATTTTTTTAATACATACTGAAAAATATGTAACGAGTAAAATTGTTTTTTTTTCTACTGGTGCAACAGCTATTAGGAGCTGAGTGATTAATTGAAACTTTGTGATAGTTATACACTATAATTGGAAAAAGTTAATTAAAATCCTTCTTTTATATTAGGCCTTCCTTTACCTCCTCTCGATACCAAGCCAGACCCAAACATCTTCAACCTCTGACAGTTCCATACCATGCAATGCCAGAGCCAACCCTCCCCATCAAATCTGGTCGAATTTTCTCAATCTCCCAAAATTGATTGATGGATTTTTATCTACTCGATCTTCTCTTTACATTTCCCACGAAATTGGAGCAAATTTGCATCCAAATCATCGCACCGATGCCGCTACGAGAGTTTGATCATTCGCCTTATTTAAAATTTTTGTAGAAATATAAAAATATTTATGTCATGCTTAAAAAACATTTGATGATAAATCAAGTCATAATAAAATAAATGATAATTACATAAACTTTTTGAATAAGATGAATGGTCAAAAAATCAATGGCGTTATACATTAAATTACGGGAGAGAGAGTACTACATATACGCTTAGAGCAGATACAATAGCAGGCTATAAGCTAACTATAAAGATATTTTAAAGAGATAAAGAAAGAGAAAGAAGAGCAGCGGGTTACAGATCTGTAGCCAGCTGTAGCACGAACTCCAAGACATAACGTGTGTATGGCAGGTGGGACCAGATATAAATAGTATAGTAAGTAACTGTTGTATAAATTGGCTATTACATCGGTTATAGATGATTTGGAGTTAGTAGTGGGTTATACTATTGAGCTTGCTATTAGATGATTGATACTGCACTATGTCTACTTGTCAAGTTATGAAGAGAATCTAAACCGAGGCCTTTGGGCGCCACGCCACGCGATGCATGCTCGATGGCTGCTACGACGGAGAAAACAGGCCGGCGCGTTTCTGTCTTGTAGCAGAAATTAAAGATCGCGTCAACCCAAGCATAGCATATATACCTCTGCTTCCCTCTCACCTCGCCGCGCCATGCTGATCATGCTGGGGCTGGGGCTGGTGCCGGCCGGCGCGGCGGCGGCGTTGGCCGTTGCGCTGGTGTCCCTGGCCGCGGCGGCGTGGTGGACGGTGGGGCGCGCGCCGCTGCGGGCGCAGGGCGTCGGGGGCAGCCGGTACCGTACCGGCTCCTCCTCGGCGGCGACGTGGCCGAGAACGGGCGGCTCAACCGGGAGGCATGGTCCAGGCCGCTGCCGCTCGGGCTCGGCTGCCACCGCATCGCGCCCCGCGTGCTGCCCTTGCTCTGGAAACGCCGTCAGGGACCACGGTATCGCCGCGAACTCGCCAGGTCTCCCTCTCTCCTCCACCTTCTCTACTTACTTACTGAGCTTAGGCCTTCGTTCATATTATAATTCGTTTAATTTTTTTAATCAAGATTCTTTAAATTTGATTAAATTTGTAAAAAAATATACTAACATTTTCAATACAAAACAAACATATTATCGAAATATATTCAATATTAAATTTAATGAAACTAATTTATCATTGTAAATGTTGATAATTTAATTTTTTCTATAAAGTTGATTAAATCTAAAGGACTTTGACTAATAAAAAAATCAAACGACTTATAATATAAAACAGAGGAAGTATATATCACTGGTTGCCATTTATCATTACTAGCGTATATTGTTTGTGTGTTAGTACAACATAGTTTCAATTTAGAAAATTATTATTAACCCGTTATTAACATTATTTTATGTATGTATTTATTTTTAAATTGTTGTATATATTTGTTATTGATATGTGAAATTCCTGGTCCCACGCTATCTTTCTCTTCTCACAAAAAGTATAGGGTTAGTGAGAAATAATTGATATATGACCCTTTAGTCCCTCCCGTATTTTTTCCTTAAAAAAAGTAGGGAGTTAATGGTAGAGGTGGTAACAAAATCACTACCATTAAAGGAGTATAGATACTTGTGGTGGATATACAAAGACCAATCAATAGTTGTGAACTTACGATCATTCATCAGGTTGTAGAGATTAACTCAAGATTCAACACTGCAAAAAGCAACAAAATTTCAGGCAGGGCCTGAAAGTATATAAATTTTGACGAAATAAAATACTTTTGTTAAACTAAAGGAATGGGAAAATTTTGAAAATTTTCACCTTGCTGTCATTCCTGAACTTCTAGGATCGATATAGAAACGCCCCGTCGTTACCAAAAGGTCGGATAATCATGTTCCTGCAAATATTCTCAATTTCTGAAGTTCTGAAGGAGATAAATAGGGGAAACGAACCAGTTGATGGTGTAAGTGGTGAATCTACAGTCCTACCACCCTGGGCTCATCAGTCCGATGCGCAATAGAATTTGATTTTTTATGAATTGAAAACAAAATTTTTATAGCAAACTTTTATATAATAAGATTTATTAAGGCTTCTCTGGATCCGACAGTAGATGTATGTTCGTGGATAGTCATGTGGGTGTACTTTGACATGAGCTTCTAAACTAATTATTAGAACGTGCAGCTATTAAGGAGTGCCGGGAGATGCTACACATTTTACACTTCTGGTAATTTGACATACTAGCATATTGCCCGTGCGCTGCTGCAACAGGATTTTAATATCGTTAACATATTATTATCACCTCTTATTTGTTGTATATATTTGTTAATCACATGGGAACCTTTTTAGCCTCACATTAATTTTTTCCTTCCCACGAAAAGTAGAGATTTGGTGGAATTATTTGACATATAGGCTCCTCACATGTCACTTTTTCCTTTAAAAAAAGTTAGGAGTTGTTAATACCACCACAATCATGCTATACAAGCTCTTGATTTTGATAAGGAGAATGAGAAAAAAGAAGATGGGAGTAATGTTCATGGTAAGGGAAAGGGATCAGATATAGGCACTTTTAAAATATGGGGTCTACATTGGACAAGATTGGTCAGACCCTGTGTAGATGGGACTAAAACTTTTAAGTCCCTATTACATCAGATGTTTGGACACTAATTATAAATATTAAACGTAGACTATTAATAAAACCCATCCATAATCTTGAACTAATTCGCGAGACGAATCTATTGAGCCTAACTAATCCATGATTAGTCTATATGATGCTATAGTAAACATTCTCTAATTATGGATTAATTAGGCTTAAAAAATTTATTTCGCAAATTAGCTTTAATTTATGTAATTAGTTTTGTAAGTAGTCTATATTTAATACTTTAAATTAGTGTTTAAATACAGAGACTAAAGTTAAGTCCCTGTATGCAAACACCATCTGTCTAGTGATTTCATACCTGAGAAAGGTGGTACTTCTGCTCCATCTACTCAGGTGATGGTGGTGCCTGAGTCAAATGGATTGCCAGTGTCTAATGAGGAGTACGATGGTTTAGTGGAGTCAGTTCAGTCCCAGGACAGTCTAGCTATCAAACTAGCTGTTGTTCCAGAGGCGTTACTATCTCCATCAAGAGGAGGGCAAGTGATAGTGATCAACCAATTTTACAAAGGGCTGAGAAGATAAAAGCTGAGAGGAACCTGTATAATCAGAAGACTACAGGTTCTCTTCATGGTAACGTCCTGGTTCCGATTCAAGGCAGCTACAAAAGTACGATGAGAACATCAAGCTAATAAAAACTACATGTTGTATTCTTGAGACAACAGTCATGCAGTTTTTTCGTCAATTATGGTTGGACGTTCACAAATAAGATTTAATAATCAAGGAGTCTTTATATTTTGTGGGCTTTTATTAGCTTGTGGTTGTTTTAGTTATTTTCGGTGTGCTTATTAAGACTTGTTCATGTGTGTTTGTCTAGCGCAAATTTGTGTAATAATTGGTTGTAGCTCGTTTAGCAAAGGCTAGGATTCTATTCCATTATCTAAAAAAAATGATAATCACCAACAATAAATTGGATGTAGTTTTACAGTCACTCTTCCCCTCTAACAACTTATTATATACTTTACGGATATCACATAAATGCAGGTAAACTGTCATTCACTTGGTTTGGTCCAGTGCCAAGAGTGATGATTCCCGACCCTGACTTAGTAAGAGAGATTTTCAATAAGTTTGACCAATTTGGCAAACCGAAGATGATCCGTGTCGGAAAGTTGATAGCCACAGGAGTTGTGAGCTACGAAGGCGAGAAATGGGCTAAGCACAGGAGAATTCTAAACCCTGCCTTCCACCACGAGAAAATAAAGGTAATAATTTCAACAGAAATTTGTCCATGGCTATGCAAAGGCCGGTAGTATTCTCAATGCAGCTGTATCACTTTAATTTGATTGATTGAGTTCAATAAAAAGTTCATTAACTAAAAATAAATTCAATGGAAATTAATTTGTCCATGGCTTTGGTTTTCTCATTTCTAATTGCAGCATTCCATATTCTCCTTATTTGGTTCATGCACAAAAACTTGATTAACAATGTTTTCTCCTTCACAGAGGATGCTGCCAGTTTTTGCCAACTGCTGCACCGAAATGGTTACTAGATGGGAGAATTCAATTTCTCTTGAAGCGGCATCTGAGATAGATGTCTGGCCTGAATTCCGAAATCTTACAGGAGATGTGATCTCAAGAACAGCATTTGGTAGCAGTTATCAAGAAGGGAGGAGAATTTTTCAGCTGCAAGAAGAGCTGGCTCAATATTTAACAGAAGCCCTTCAGAAACTTTTTATAACAGGCTATTGGTCTGTTCGAAAAGAAATCATTTGAACTTGCATATTTAAATATCTCTAGTAAATATTCATGTGAATGTGATATAATATAGTTGAAACCATACTAAAAGTGCTGCACTGACTGTGAAATTGTAGTTGCAGCACAGGACTCATTTGTTGGTTAAAGTAGACATTACGTTCATCATGTTGTTAGCTACAAATGAAATTGATAATATGGTTATTAAATCATTCATAAATATAACATTCATCGTCAGCTGACATGTGGGGACAGTACTACTAGTGAGGCATCAAAGTTATATATGTCAAACAAATAAATCCATGACTGATCTTTTGTTTCCAATAGAATTTTGGCAGCCTGGGCAAGTTTTTAGTTAATTGAAGAAATCTAAAGATGAAACAGAATACAACTTCTCGTTTCCTTGACAAATATAGAGTATTTTTGAAGTCATTGGAAAGTTATCACTTACCAAGAAGTATTGATAATTATAACTTGCGTGATACCAAAACACCAGCTAAGTATACTTTGGTACCTCTGAAGGTATAATTAATAGTACATCTTGATGCATCTTGAATGATGGTACCAAAATTCTTAATGTACAGACTAGCAATCAAGAAATTGTTTTGGCATGACATTGAAAAAATTACAGGTACTTGCCAACTAAAAACAACAGGAGGATGAGAGAAATCGATCGAGAGGTCCGCAAAATTCTGCTTGAAATAATTGGGAACAAAGAGAGGGCTATTAAATATGGCGAAAACAGCAACGACGACATGCTGGGATTGTTGGTGGAATCAAACACGAAGCAACCAGAACTAGGAATGAGTACAGATGATATTATTGAGGAATGCAAGCTATTCTACTTTGCAGGTATGGAGACAACATCGGTGTTACTCACTTGGACGTTGATTGTGCTAAGCATGCACCCAGAGTGGCAAGAAAGGGCAAGAGAAGAAGTGTTACACCACTTTGGAAGGACCAGAATGCCAGACTATGATAGCTTGAGTCACCTGAAGATTGTAAGTATAAGATCTATGTTGTTTTACCTAATATGCGAACTGCAGTCTACTGAGAGGACACAAGCTAATTAATTTCCACTGTGATTTTGGCATGTCATTGCTTGATCAGTTATTATTTTGACCAAACATAATGGGTGCTTATGCCATGTATTTTTCCAAAGGGTCGAAATGTTTTTAGAATGCTTTCTTTTCCACAATGTTCAGATACTACTAATCTACTATACTAGCTATAATAGTTACTAAGCCCTTGCTTACAGTTCATATGGAAATAAATGGCTTTTCTTTGTTTTGAGGATACCGATAGATAATTCTGCACCTCATGAACATTGCACAGATTTACATTTTAGATTCTACAAGTGCTAATCATTCTAAAACTTTATCAGCTATTATTAAGGTGCATGCACCAATTGGAGTGGACTGCAATTATTTTATTTAATTGCGCGCCAGCCAGGATTCGAACTCGAGACTTCTGGCTTTGATACCATATTAAGTTGCATGCACCAGCCAGTTGCACCTAAAAGCCTAAGCTGATAGGGAAAGGCGGGCAATTCATTTTATACACTCCAACAGCTATCACCGGCAATATAATCAAGGGTTGGACTGATACGTATATGCAAATGAAGGAAACTGTCTAATTAATTGTTGAATCAATAAAGGGTTTATTTGAAGCAAATGGGAATTAATTAAGCAAGGATTTATTAGGGGCAATGATCTTGACCCCTGCTTTGTTGTTTCATCAGGTAACAATGATTCTATATGAGGTTCTTAGGTTGTACCCTCCAGTGGTGCTTCTGAACAGGCGAACATTCAAGGAAACGGAGCTCGGTGGCATCAAATATCCAGCTGATATGAACCTCATCCTGCCCATTCTGTTTATTCACCATGATCCTGAAATTTGGGGCAAGGATGCAAGTGAATTCAATCCAGGTAGGTTTGCTGATGGCATCTCCAATGCAAGCAAGAATCATGATGTCTCTTTCTTCCCATTTGGATGGGATCCTCGTATCTGCATTGGCCAGAGCTTTGCACTTCTGGAAGCCAAGATGGCTCTCAGCATGATTCTCCAGCGATTCTCATTCGAGCTTTCACCGTCCTACATCCACGCACCCTATATAGTGTTAACCCTCCGTCCACAGCACGGTGCCCAGATTAAGCTGAAGAAAATTTGATGGTTTCCGTGAAGGACAGGTGTGGTGGTAGAGTCCTGTATGTCTTTCATGTAAAATGGAATAAAAATCCAGTTTTTCTTATGATTTTTTTCTTTTGAAATTAAGGTTTTTTTATTGGGGAATAATTATACTAGTTGGCCATATTGTGGTTTTATGTTTTTAGCTTTAGCAGGTGCCTTACTTATTGTCATTATCTATCCACTTTCTAGTAGGATTTGGATTCAAGTTGATGAGTTTTCTTTTTTTTTTTAAAAAAAAAAACCTGGATGGTGTAAATTAATGTGTGAAAGAACTTGGATGTTGTGTCTTATACACCACCACTAGTGATGAATGGGCCAAGAACTGAGTAACAACCAACCGAGGAAAACTTCAATTGAGGATGAAAGCTGAACCTTGAATTGAAGGTGAAAGGCAAGTATGCATGGTGTAACACAATGAGAATCAGCTGCCAATGCCATGCCCAAAAATACACAGAAATAAGAACATGATAATTGGCATGGTTCTGTTTGGAAAAGCTTTTGCATGACATTCTCATGATAAATTAGTCCAGCCAAGAGCACGTTCGTACAGTATCTATAATGCTTTACATGCTGTACAAAGAACTATATACAAATTTGTTCTTCCAATATCCTCCTGTGGAGTGATCATACAGCTACAGAGAGGGCATAGAAGATTCCTGTCATCATGAGTTTGTTCACTGTGAACTATGCAACTGATCAACTGATAAACCAGGTTGCTTCGAGAAAACAATGTTGCCATCGCTGTCCATCTTATACTGCAGTTTATTGTCACCTGTGACAATTCTGCAAGATCCCGATGACTCGGCATGCATGCTGATGCCAAGGTAGTTTATATGGTCTTGCACACTGTTTCCACTCACAGACCTGGGTATAAAACGATAAAAGGTACAACAAAGTCATAAGGAGTTTAAAGTTCAAACAAGATTCATATGCGTGAGCGAGACGAACCTGCTGCAAGTCGGGTCTTCTCCAGAGTCATCACAAATTTGCTCTATTGAATAGACTAGGCTTCCAAGTCCAACATTATGGACCCATACCTAAGAGAGGCAGATAAAAGAGAACCGACTTTAGTCACATCTCTAATGCATCAAGAATAATACTCGATTTCTCTGTCAGCAAAGGTGCATGTCAATGGGCAAGAACATACCTCTCGTGGGAAATGATGATAGGTTTTCTGTGGGAAGTAGTGGTAGTATGGGGGTAAATGAGGAACAATATCGTGCGCATTAGTCACTCGAATCGCATTTGGCAAATGACACTTAAAATGTGAAGCAAACACAGCATTTCCAACCCGAGGTTGTCCAAATGTTATCAGTGTCACATCCTTTAACCTGTAGTTGACCTATAAAAACAAATAAATATGTGTTAACATGCTGGCTGAACCAGAAGCGGATGAAGTAAATTTTCTTCATCTCATATGGCTAAAAAACGAGATGATTCAAGAAAGAGGAAAATAAATCTACAATAACCTAACAAAAGAGTTATACGTCATATGCTTGAAGCAACTGGTATGTATCACATTGCATCAACACAAAAATATGACCCCGCATAATTGACCATATAAGAAGCAGCTTAGAACAATATGGTGTGAATGAAGTTCTTAGCCTATGCTGCTAGTCGTAGGAACTACCAAAGGAATGTTCGAAATATTCAATTCGTAAATGTAAAGAGTTTATTCATTGCAATCGATATTAGCAATATTGACCAGTAAAGTCTAGAGAGTAACTTTAATTTGAGAACAGTGGAATTAATTGTCTGTCATTGCTTTCTCTGATGTTAAAAATCTGATGCCATGAGAATTTAGGCGTTGAGAATCTGTCAGGAGTAACATCTGAAGAGGAATTCAGACCCTAAAAGATGTAACCTGCTCTACTCTGTTCAGCTTATAATGCTTCACAGAGCAGATAACTTCATAGACAATAATTTCAAAAGAAAGAACTTCATAAAGAAGCTCAAAATTAAATATCTTATTTAAACAAAATTCAATACTCACCACAAGGTCAAGCGCACAAAACGAAGCCATAGCTCCTCCCATCGAATGCCCAGTTACCATGATGGGAATATTACCATATGCTTCCCTAGTTTTTTTAATGCCATTGACAACACCATCGCGCAATGTCGTGTTATGGTATGCAGAATAAAACCCACTGTGGACCTATAAACAGATAGACCATCAATACTAATGGTGCTCAGAAGAGGGTTTTTATCATAGAATCATAGATGCATTAGCATGTTCACCTTTGCTTGAGGCATGCCTGGGTAGTCCAGATCAAGTTGTTTCCAAAACAAGTCCTCTATCCAATTCTGAATGCTGAGATATAGAATGGGTAGTGTTACTTAACATAAAAGTATCAAGATTTCAACAGTGCCACATTTATTTGTTTATAGGGAGTCAAGCCATCATGTATCAATTTGAAATATTTGACGCATTAATAATATTGAACAGAAAATAAAATTCTGTGAAGAACATGAACTTCAAGAATGCTTTTAAAACAAACTGACAATCTTAGTACTTTGAAAAAAATTAAACACTTATCATGAAGTGATATGCAATGTACCTGGTCTCTTGAGTGCCTCTGAACACAACTACGACAGCATTCATATCACTAGCATAACCAACATATGCCTGATTCATCAAAACTACTACCATCAATGCTAATGAATAGTCTATTACAGAAACCCAGGCAAATAATAGCTGAGGGTAGAGGAAATAACCTGCAAGCAATTTTTCACATCGACGATCAGTTCTATTACCTCAAACCCCTGAGTCATAAAAAAAATATCAATCAGTCATACCAAGCTACATATAATGAGATGAAGTTGACTAAACTTTAATGAGATGATCATGAAGAGTTACCTCTGTTAAGTCACAACACCTTTCACAGGTCCACGAAAAGAGTTGTGTCAAGTCAGCTGTATAAACCTGTACAATGACAACAGATTCAACAACTCCATATTACACTAGACACCCTAGGTATTCACTAATATGTTATATGTATTAAAAAAAATCCAAAGTGGACGATGCTAGAGATCAAACAGCAAATGAACTTACTGCCGATGTATATTCCGCAAGCGTCCTGGCTAAGGTCGAGTTGTATATTGGGGTGTGTTTAGTCTTAAGTTCTACATCATGAAAGCAGAACCAACATCAGGACAGGACAGACCAAGAATCTGTGCAATTGTATGATCAACGTATGGACGACGCATCTTCAAACTGCTAATGAACATTGTTTATCTAGATAGAGCTAATCAATTGTATGATCAAAATAAGCAATTACTAGCTTTACACAAATTGCAACTACTAATGAACAGCGATCTTCTAGAGCTAAATGGGTTTATGTTTATGCACAGTAATAACATCCGCACTCCCCTAAAGCGAATATTGCTGAACTAATTATCAGAAACTATCCCAAATCAATCATATCACAGCAAGAACACAAGTAGCTTATAGAATCTAACCTCTCCCGGAGCAAAGCACCAGCAGGCAACACAGAACCGCGGCCTGCAGCCACCTCCGCCGCTCCATCCCCGCTCAAACAGTCACCAAACAACGAATCCAAGAACCCACACAGCCACCGCGGGCGAGGAGAAACCTGCCCCCTCAATTCTCCCCAAAAATTCGGGCCAAGAACCAACCGCCGCCGCCGCCGCCGCAGCCGGCCGGAACCGTCAAAATCGGCGCGGAAAATTTCGCGCGGCCGATCGAACGACGAAAGAGCTCACGATGATGAGGTCCCCCCGGAATCCGATCGAAGATCGGACGGAAAAATCATCGACAGATGAGATGATTCGAGTTGGGAGAGGCGTACGGCAAAGCAAAACCACCAAAGGGGAAAACTACAGAAGGCAAAGGCAAGTAGGTATCGGACTGCAAGTGGGCCGAGCCGGGCCTACAAATTGGCATCATTAGGTTTGTGGGCTGGGTTTAGGGACGAGCGAGTCCACGGCCCATTTACCCCAGGATCGAGTCATCGAGCGCCCCGCGCGTGAAGCGGCGGCGGCGGCGGCGGCTGCTGCCGCCTACGAATTCTGAAAAATCATCTGGTGGCAAACAAATTTACCACGTCAATATTTTACAAAGTTTTATGTACGCTATGTGCAAATTGTAAATGTACGATTTTACACAATAGTTTACGTAAACATATTCATGCTATTTTGTATTTTATTCTTTATCACCTGCGGCCATCTTTTATAATTTTGTGTAAGCGATTTCTCATTCACATGCTACATAAAAATATTTTGAAAACAAAAGAAAAACATAGAAAAAAGGGTTGAAATATACACAATTTCTATATTGAGGAAGAATGCTACATATAAATTTTTATATTTTTCGGAAACTTCCAAGGGTTAATAGATCATCAACCCTTTATATCTTGAAGGACATTGTATGTTTTTTTTTAAAAAAAATATCCAGTCTAATGATATCGTAGAAATAACTGATAAAATTAACATACAAAGTTAACGACATGTTATAGATAGAGATAAAGTTCATGGTAAATCATTAAACTGCAGCAAACTTATTATCATTAAACTGCAGCAAACTTATTAACATAGATTCATTATTTTGTAAAGACCTCATAGCATGAAAATTAAATCAAACCGTCTATTGTATATCATAGTTTTAGTTTATTGTTGCAACGCACGAGTATTTTGCTAGTTAAAAAAAGTGACATGAACTGTACTCTCTCCGTTTTACAATGTAAGTCATTCTAGCATTTTCCACATTCATATCTATCTAGATTCATTAACATCAATATAAATGTAGAAAAGCTAGAATGATTTACGCTGTGAAACGGAGAAAGTATATATTTAAATATGTAAGGGATAAATAAATTCTAATATCGAAAGACTTAAAAAGAACGCTAAAATGTTGCAACGGTATAGTCTATATTTGATATTATAAACGTCATTATACATAGTTACTAAATTATAGTACTTATAGAATCGTGTCTAATCTTCTAAGTACTACATCTGATATCTACGGTACCGTATTGACATCATACGCATAAAAATATTCATCCAACGAGTAATCTTTTTAGTCACCCTCGCTCTGAAAGGTATTTCCGAGGTATAGAGAAAGCTTGTCGGTATTCCGATCCATATCCTATCGAGTAAAATGATACCAATTTCACCTGATATAATAATTTTCATAATACCTCGATCTTACTATTCATTTTATTATTCTACGATTCTACAAAGTATTAATTAAAATAAGGTAGATAAAAAATAATATGAATAAATATGCTCAAGCTTACATAAAAACCAATTAAATTTATCAAAATCAATATTATATGTTTTAATTTATACATCATATTATATATTTTATATAAAAAATATGTTATCCTAATTATATGATACTCTATCTGGACTGATAATACTTGTCGTTTTAAATAAGGGTGAGGTCAAACTTTAGAAATTTTTATTATAAATTATTTTTAAAAGATTTGTCTTTCGAATACAGTGACTACATGTATAAATTAGTCTTAAAAAATACTTTAATAAAATCATATATTTTTTAAAACTTTTATACATATTATAATAAAAAATAATGGTCAAAGTTGTTTGATACCGTGTTTTTATCCAAAACAATAAATATTATCAACCCGAGGGAGTACTATATTGATGGTCGTTAGCGATCAGTTTCGACCGTCAATATTACCAAAATAGAGGAGAACTAGTACTACAAATAAAAAAAAATCCAAAATACTGATGTACAGTAGTAGTACATTACAGCTGGTCTTTTTTAGTTTTAGCCCATGGAAGGCAAAACTAGAGTTTGTCCACCTTTAAGCGCAGTTAAGACTAATGAAAGTTTCACCTGCACGTTTTTAGCCGAAAAGAGAAAGAGGAGCGAGCCATCACCGACATGGAGTTCTCGCCGCCGCCGCCGCCGCCGCCGCCGTCGCCGCCGCCGAAGGGGAGGTGGGCCGACCTCCCCGGGGACATCGCCATCTCCGTAGCTTCTCGCCTCCAAGTGCGCCTCCCTCCCTCCCTCTCCCTTTCTTTACTCTGACAGAAGTATATGTATGATTCGACCCTTTTGACCCGAACTGGGCTCGAGCCGTGGGCGCAGGAGGCCGACGTGTGCGCGCTCGGCGGCTGCTCGCGATCGTGGCGCCGCGCCTGCGACGCCGACTGCGTGTGGGAGGCCCTCTTCCGCCGCCGCTGGCCGCTCGCCGCCGCGGCAGGGGGAGGAGGAGGAGGGGAAGGGGAAGGGGCTTCTGGTGTCCAGGTGGGTAGATTGGGCAATCGTTTCTTGTTTGTTTCAGTTTTCCCCTCAAATTCACTGTTCTAGCGACAACATATTTTTTTTTCCTTTTTCTGGAATTTTGTTTGTTGTGCTATGTAATATATCGTGGGTGTGTGTGGCTGAAAAGCTATTATATTGAGTTTACTGCTGAATCACAGAAGCAATAATTGTTTTAGTTGTACTATGATCTTTAGGGATTAGAGAGGAAGATACCTTTTGCTATTCAACTGCACGATGAGTTGCTAATAGGGCAAAAGAAAGCAATCATGTCTTATTTGTTTATCCCCACTTTGTTTTTTTTTTGCCCCCTTAAATTCACTGTTCGATTGGCATATCTCTGCAATTTAAAGTGAATGACAGTAGTGAATAAGTACGAAATTTGCTTTGAAATATTGGCCTTTTTGCTCGTTTTTCTGGGATTTTGTTTGTTTTGATATGTAATATCGTGGGTGTGCGGTTAAAAGGCTATTAGTATCTTGAATTTCCTGCTGAAGTACACAAGTATCTTTTAATTGTACCACGATTGTAAGGATTAGAGGGGAAATACCTTTAGCTAGTCTACTGCAAGATGAGCTGGTACCCCTCAAGCATGAAGCATTCCAGCGACCTGTTCCAGTGTGAGCGATGTGATTAGGAAATATTCCCACCTGTTCTTGTGTGCTACGAGTATGTGATATTATTATTATGACGAGACCTCAGTACCTAACTGCCTATTAATATCCATTAGGCAGGAGGACAAAATCGGTTCATAACTCGCAGTTAATTTGTAAGTCTTAGCCTTTATTCGAGAGGGTTTAAGCTTTTCTTTTTCATAAATTCGTTACAACTGAGATTAAGCACGACGGTGTATAAGGCCTAGCTGTCTAACCACTTGGCCTTCCTGGTTTCTTTACCGTTGACTTTTGTGTGGTCTCTTTTGCTTGTCACTTAGCCAAGAGAATAGAGAAGACTAATTGGTTCCCTTTCAGTTTTAGAAGTTTAAGGCCATGTTTAAAGGGTTTGTCTTTAAGGGATTGTCATGTTTAAAGGGTTCATCTGGATTCTGTTCCTTTTCAAAGTTTAGTATAGAAGGAACCTTACACTTGAAGAGCTATTGTATCCTTCTTGTATTTTTGTAGCCATTTATGTTCTATTAATGCCTAGAACATGACTACTATCTTATGTGTGGGTATTACTTGTTTTGTAGGGTTGGAAAGCTCTATACATTAACCATCATAGAAGAACTGCTGTTGCTATATCTGGTGTGGCTGAATTTGTAGAGAATAATTTGCGTAATGGATCACTTGAAGCTGAATATTATCTGAAAGCTATTGCTAATTTGGCCTTGATGAGGAATATAGGTTTTATTGATGCCCAGTTCTTTTTGTTGTCAAGGAATTACAGTGCAATCACGAATCTAATTGGATTGCACTACTCAATTGCATCACTAAATATACCGGTGAGTTACACCTTCCTGATGTTCTTGTTTAGTTTTTCTTGTGGTATGATGATCATGATTTGAAGCTAATGTGTGCCATTATGCTTTGCAACAAACGAATTTTTGTTTTATCCCCAACTCGATGATCTTATACTTTTTCCTGAAAGTCAACAGTACGTAGATCTAGTGTGGCTTGCCGTATTGCACTACATGAAGATTGTTCCAGCAACTTATATTTTCTTAAAGCACCTCATATGCTGATTAGTGTTCTTTGCACACCCTCATGAGTAATTAGCGGACATTATACACACCACACAGCCAGGGAAAATTATATGGTGGAAACCATGCTAGCTACATTCTTTGTATTGTTTATGATGCAATACACTTTCCCAAATTCCCAATACATAAAGCATTGCCATCATCAGAAAGCTCTAGATAAATGAGTTTGTCAAGCTGTCAAAATATTTGTTTTGGCTGATGGCAGATGTTTTGGCTTGAATTTGTCTAACCAACTTTTGGTTTCATAACAAAATTCTGATTCAAAGTTTAATGTACTTTGTTTCAGCCAAATGAAGTGTATGAAGCACTTCAAGCTCGGAAAGTGGAGGAAAGGAAAGTGTGTGTGAGCTTATACAAACTTGGTAGATGGTTCTATGGTTTCCGGTTGCCTGATGAATCCGAGTCTCATGAAATTTCATTGAGTGAGCTCACCATGTCAGAGGGGGCAACAATTCTAGCCATTCTTAAGCGTGGTGCTGTTCATGAGGTATTTCGTCTCCAGGTCAGTTTGGTGGACATAAATAAGTAAACTAAAAGCATGCAAGCCATATCAACTTGACCAGCTGTGCGTTTTTGTAAATATGTTTACCCTCTTCTGTTTTGATGTTGATGCCTTTGTGGCACTCTTCATGTAAATGGGATCATAGATAAGGATGGAAATATCAAACCATCTAGGACTGTAACTGTTCCTTGATAGCTCATATATAATAAAAGTATTGTGCTATGTAAATTAGAAATACTTTATAGTGCCATACTGCTTCCTCAAGTATTGGCCATGTTATAATGCAAAATAAGTAGCATTGTTGTTTTCTTTTCTCCAAATTATATAATCCAAACTGGATAACTCGATGATCAAAAGTGAAAGCAACCTAGATAAATGGTTAGCCTGTTATTTTTGTCGTCAAAGCAGTTTCATAGCCCTAGTTTCTTACACCGATGTGACATAACAAATTTTGTAAGATTTTATTAGTTTATCTCGTGACATTGACAACCTACACTATAACCCTGTCTGTAAAGACGGTTACATCAGGCTATCCCTATCAATATGTGCTAAAGTGTTTAGGCAGTAAGTTCGTGGCAGAAGTTTGAACCATGAATAGCATGGGTTGTCAGGTTGATGAAGTGATTGTTGCACTCGATAAGCTACTTGAGAAAATGTCTTAGCTGGTTTTCGTGGATACCTTTTGAGTTTCCTGAGTATGTAGTTCTGGCTAAAGTGTTTAGAGAAAAAGAAAATGAGAAAGATGTGACATTCTGCATAGCCAAGATCCACTTTTGGACAGAGAGAAAGAGAGGCAAGAACCCTGGAGGCCTGGATTCCTAGACACATTTTTACGGATGATCTCAATATTCTTTTGCTTCGACTAAAAAAACAGAGAAAGAACTTCTAGCTGATTAGTTATCTATCTTTGTTTTAATTTTCTCATCTTGTTCCTCTTCTTCTTTGTAAAAATTTTGCTCTGTTCTTGAATATCTTAAGTGCAGAGGCCTCCTCTGCCATGCTTTCATCAAGAGAGAGAGAGAGAGGAATAAAGTGCACTGGAGGCTTGCAATTCTGCCAATAGAAAAAAACCTAACGGAAGAATGAGAATCATGAACCGCAAAACTCCACAATGCTCCTTCAGCTCAGAAATAACTTTTTTTAAAAATATATATAGGTTAATATTTGGAAGGATGAAAAGATAATCAAGTAGTTAAAAATTGTTAGTTCAGAGTTCAGACTGACAGTAGACTTTTGAGATCTGCCCGGAAGTTTAGGATCTAAGTGAAACCATTTAATATTCCTACTTGTTTCAGTGCTTTTCTATTGGAAGTTACACTAGGCCACAAAAAATGTGCATCCTTTATGGGGATCACTAAAGAAACACGTAATGACTTAACAGCAAGGGAAGAACAATAAATCTGTCTTTTTTGCTAATTACATTTTATCTGAGGATAAACCAGTTCCTGTGCTTCTGTGTCGTGATCACGTCAAAATCGAGAGAGAGAGAGAGAGAGAGAGAGAGTAGGAGGTTAGCATGTCATATCATACATTTAACAGATTTGACAAGCATCTATATATTTCCAAAGCTATCAATTCAGGCTAAAGATGAAGAGACTATTATGCCAATAAACATGACTTACAGTAGATGCATTACAATTAAGCAATTATTTAACTTGAAAAATCAGGAGCCAATGCCTTGCCTTCCTGCTTTCTCCAACAACCTTCACCCTGCACATCTTTGATTCTTCAGAGAAGCAATCAAGCTTCTCCCATCAGAGTACTCACAGTCCTGCAGGTACTCCTCCACCTCAGCAGCAAGGGTAGATGGTGACTGAGCGCCGCCGTGGCGGTGTGCAGATGAGCATCAGCACCAAGGCGATGATCGCAGCGACGAGAAGCCCCATGAGGTTGAATGCGGCCTCCTCTTCGGACTCCTCGGTGCAGCACACCTTGCCCATATCAGCACTGGCAGAGAAAGATCAAAGAACAAAAATCTCTTGGTGATAGGTGGTATGTTGAAGCAAGATGAAAGTGGCAGCTAGAAGAAGAAGAAGGCTTCTTGGCAAAGGTGTGTGAGCTTCCTGTGAAACTCTGGTTGTGATGTTTGCTTTATGGAGACTGCTATGGCCAAGTGGTTGGGGCATCACTTTCAGGTCTCCCATGGTGCCATTCCCTTTTAATTCATTTTTCATCTTCCAAGATGGTGAGGAGACAGCTCAGCCAGCCAATCAGCACCCACCCAAGGCCACTAACACTGGCCTGGGATGAAATTTCTGGGATGACCAGTTGCTGCTGCTCAGATGTAAAGTATTGGGTTTTGACAAACAGATCTGTTTTCTCATTCTTTCTTTCAGTATGGAATAATCTGAGATCCTTCACCTTCTTCACTGTCAGTTGAGCTACTGGTGATTTTGTCGCAGTCAATTCGATGATGGTTGCTGATGGTGAGATAAGATGAAAACTACACTGGATGCACTGATGATACTCCTGGTGAACTTGCAAGTTCAGAGTTCTTACTTTCTGAAGGTTGTTGAAAAGTAATTCGCTTCTTCAGTGATTGAAGTCCTGGAAACAAAACAAGGTTGATTAGCATTTGCTGATGGCTACATTTCATTCCCTGTGAAACACATCTCATTCAGGTTCAGCATTAGAGTTGAGGTAGTAGCAAACATTGGGTGGCACATGTGTGTCGGTGTGACTTAGACCTGCAACGAGTTGCCTTTTAATAATCTGGCACATGTTTTTCGGGAAGGTGAAGCATGGCAACATGCCTTGTTCCAATGCAACTCTTGTATTTATCTATTTATTTACTCTATGAAATTCCATGCATCTTCTTTTGACAAGCAGAGTCCCATTTCAGCTGGACACTGATGAACTCATGCGAGATAAACTAATTTGCATCTGATCTGGAGCTCCATTAGAATCCAAAAGGAGAAGCCAAAAGAACTAAAAAGGGAACAGGGAGAGGGTTTCTATTGTTTGGAATCAGGGCAGCTTTGAATCTACTTGTTAATTTTCATGTTAATTAGTAATACTAGCAGTCTAGCACCTAAGCTATGTACTACTACAGTTTGGTAGTACTACCGATCGACCAACCATGCATTGAAGATCATGGAGCATCATTAGGCATTCCATTAGCAGTTGGTGTGGCATAAACGACTCTTAAGTAGCTCAGCTATAAAGTGGTGGCTTAACCTTCTTATTTAGGCCGATTTTGGAACACAGGATTTGAAATTTGGCGATCTTCGTAAGATATCGTTTGATTACTACGAGAATTGATGAAATTTTCAGTTGTATTCTTGGACTTCTTTTTTGTGCTTGTAACTTACGGCTAGGTCTTCGCTTGACCAATGCTGCAGAAGTACAGATTGCTTTAGCTGGTTCATGCTTAGCATAGAAGATAAACGGGAATTATGCTATCAGAATCCGTACTGGCGAAAGTGCCTGTAGCCTAGTGGTTACAAGAGGCTCAGTAGCACCTGAGGTTCTGGGATCGACTCTCCATGGACCTGAGGTTCTGGGATCGACTCTCCATGGGAGCGAATTTTCCAGAATTTAACGGCGTTGTGCTTTCAGTGGTAGGCGACGTACCCGTCGACAGCGAGGTGACTGTGGTGACTTCGTCAATCTCTCCAGAATTTGCCGGCTCAGTCTTCGAAGATGCTCATAGGGGTAGGGTTTACGTGCGTATGTTCATAGGGGTGAGTACGCGTGCGTTGTGAGTGCGTGCGTTGTGAGTGTTTGCGTTGTACTGTGTAATTTAAAAAAAAAAGAGAATCCGTACTGGACCCCTTCCATTTTCAAGAGAGAGAAGTCAACGCATAAGGCGTTCTTTAATCAAAGCATCATTCGCTTTCTAATGACCGCTTAGTTTGTACGCATTAACCAACCTTTTGCACTTGCATAGATTGCAACAAGATGGAGCAAATACATGTCAGACGTCAACTGACGGCCCACTTGTAGGTCCGTAAAATTCCTCCAAAGCCCAAACGGAGGTATAGTCATCTAACAGGCCTACGTTTGGGCCACGACTACCAGCTATGGGCCTGTTTTGTCTCCTGTATAGATCTTGCCTAGGTTTAGGCCCGTTTAAAGTCCTCCTTGGTCCTAACTTTCAGGCCTATTTGAGATCAACAATGGGCTTAATTTTCACGCTTTAAGAAAACAGCCATGGGCCTAATTTTATCATATTGTACGCAGAGCGTTGGGCCTAATTTCTGTCCGTTAATTTCCTAAGGAATAAGTTCACTTTTGGTCCCTTAATTTATCGCTTAGTCTGATTTTTGTCCTTAACTGGAAAACCAGATAGAACCTATCCCCCAACTTACAAAACCGATCAAACCCATCTCCCAACTTATAAAACCAGTGCAAACGAGAACCCCCTATAGCATTGTCCTTGATTTTAGCTTACACGGCTCCTACATGACTCCTTTGACTAGGTATTCGTCCTATATGGCATTGATGTGACGCTTACATGATAGTTGGATCTAGGAAAAAAAATAAAATGAGCAAAATTGAAAACTAAAAATTTTTAAAAAGTATGCAAGGTCCATATGTCAGTCAAACAATAAGACTAAAAAATATTGGGACCCACATGTCAGTGTCTCTACCTCTGTCTCCTCTCTCCACGGTGAGCGCGCGTAGAGGTGGGGAGGCCGGCCAGGGGGGCGGGGTAGGCTAGCGAAGGGGCCTTGGGGGCATGACTGCACCACCAGCCCTACCCTACTCCACTCCTCACCCCTCCCCGCGCCACGCCATCGATGAGACGGAGGAGTCCAAGTCGCCACTGGACACGAGGACCACGAGATCCACACCACCTCCACCGTCACAGGGTCGCTGGTGACCGGCGCTGGGTTCTTCAACTACGTGCGTAGCCAGGCGGTGGGCATGTCTCGACCTGCCTTGACCTCACCCGCTAGTTCCACCAGCTCCACCAGCGCGAGCGCAACAAGAAGCTTGTGTGCCTTCGCTCCCTTGAGGGAAAGAAGCGGTAGAAGTTCCGTAAGCGCTTTATCTCCGGCAACACCAAGTACAACGCTGCCACACGTCGTCTCCTCCCTCCCCCCTCCTCACCAGCCTCCCCACCATGTCCCCCAGCCACGTCAATTCCACATGGGATGAAAACCTAGTCAAAGGAGCCACGTAGACGCCACGTCAGCTAAAACCAGGGACAATAATGCCGAGAGTCCTCGTTTGCACTGGTTTGTAAGTTGGAGGACATGTTGTACCATTGAGGAACTCAAAGTGAACATATTCCTTTAGAAGGTGGTGATGGATGCAATGTGCAGTCTTGACTTGTGGACTCTGGTGGGGGCTATAGGGCATTTGCAACACGCCCATTTGGCAAGTGGCTTCAACCAGCCACGTTGGAGCTGTGGGTCTAGCTCGAGTTAGATTGTGCCCCCATGGAGCCACTCCTTGTCTCCTTGCTTGCAGAGAACACGGGGCACCTTGTCAGGCGAGGACAATCACATGTTGAAGCTACATCTCACTAGTCGTGTTGGATGAGCCTGTGTCATCAAGCTACGAGAGGTGGGGCCTTGATTTAGAGCCAGAGAGAAGGCGGTGGTGGCTAGAAAGAAGGCGGCGGTAACCATTGACCACTAGGAGTGAGGGAAGAGAGGGGCAGGAGGATGGCTAATGGCTAGTGAGAAGAAGGGCCCACCTGCTACGGACGATGCCGCTAGACGCTCCATTACCCCAATTCGTGCCGCCGCTGGGGAGCTTGCCGCCCTATTTTCCCCTGCGCAACCCTGATATGTGCAGCTGTCGAGGAGCTCGTTGACCACACACGCCGCCAAGGTGCTTGTTAGTTAGTTGCACCGCCACAAGGAAGGTGATGGCCGTCTTCTTCGCTGGTGAAGAGATAAATGGAGGTGGCGGCGATGACAATGGGATGGCGAAGGTCCGGATGAGGACGACCTTCGCCAGGCTAGGTTCGTTCATGTACGCGCTTGTCCTCCTCGCTGGGAGGGGAGAGGCAGTGGCGGTCATGGAAGGGTATCGCCGTGGGACTTTGAATGAGCCCCAAGAAGAAGTGAATTAATTTGTGTCCTATACTCCTATCTAACAGGAATACAAGCAAAACTTTGAATGTTGGCTTAAGGTTGGTATAGTCTGGGACTTGAATTTCAATTTGGGAGATATGCTTCAAGCAACAAAAGCTTCATATACTTCATCTCATTTTATGGAGAAAGTTCTGTATGTTGCTTGACACATTTGGAAGCAGAGGAATTGTTTTATTTTCCAAGCTCAAAGGCCTTCTCTACATTCTTGGAGACATCTTTATAAGAATGATTGACTCTTGCTTTTATTTAGATTTAATCCCGTAAAAAGAAAGATTCTTAAAGACTGGATTGTTTCTTTGTAAATATTCTTTATTTTAATATTTTTTAAAAAAACAAAAAGGGGATAGGCCTGTAGCGGCGGTGGAAGGGGAGGAAGAGAGGCTAATGGTGGAAGAAATGAAACTGAAGAAATTAATGAAGTAGTGAATTTATATTAGGTTTTTGGGATGTTTAGTGTAAAGTTTTAGACTACCATATAAATTGGGAAAAAATAATACAAGGACTGAAATAGAAAATATAAAGACATGCGGAAATCATTTTTCACATCCGGCACCCTAGGGCACCGCTTGCCTAAACCAAAAGCCCATATAAAATCCGAGGTCGGGCCGACTGCTCCTAGCCACAAGCCGCGCCCTCATCCCTTCGCCTCTCTCTGTCTCTCTCCATCTCCTCACTTCTCTCCCTCTCCCCTTCTCCTTCCTCATCCCCCACTCCATGGCATGCTACAACACCACGTGCGGCCTTTCTCCTCTACTCCCGTCCGCTGCGAGCCACCGTCGACCATGCCCGCGGTTGGCGAGCCTTGGAACAGATCCGAAGCCGGTAGGCTCAGAGGCATTGGGACCTCAACTAGAGGCTTGTAGTGCTCGGCAACAGTGACGGTGATCGCAATGACGCGACCTCAAAAGCGTGGATCCACCTCTGTTAGGCCTCAAGAGCATGGATCAGGATCTAGCAGGCCACGCATGGCGTACTCTGGTGGCGGGAAGCTCTCGCTCGTCATCGCCAAGACGACAGACCTAGTCGTGGCTGGCCTTCGCCTCCCTCGCCGACATCGATGCTGATGGGCTGCGTCGGCTTCTCCTTGAAGAAGATGCTGCATAGGATGACTTCGACGCTGGGATACCGACGATGACATCCTTGGCGGAATTGCATTGTGAATTTGTCAAACCTATTTAAAATATGTGATGGTGGAATTGCATAGTTAATTGGATGATACTATTTGGATATGGATTTTTTTAATGCCAGAAATCCTTTTTGCAGAGTGTGCCACCTGTGAAAATCAATTTTTGGAGGTGGGTCTCTTAGAGTGCCCGCCTTTGAAAACCGTCGATTTTCACGAGCCTTCAATCACAGGCAGGGCGTCTGGCCGTGTGCAAAATTGTGTTTTGGCCACCTAAAAAAATGTGTTTAAGGCCTTTAGCTGCTTGGGCTTTCAACAGCTATGATCAGCTATAGCAAGTTATAGCTGCAGCTAAGCTATTTAGCTGTTTTGCAAAAACTGTTAAGGAATCACGGAATAAATAGGTCATTACAAGAACAAAATAAATAGTACAACACATTTCATCACATGGACATGATAATTTTTTCATAGTTCATACATGAACATGAGTTCTTGACAAATAGTTCATCGATCATCAATTCATCACAGGAAGGTCAAGATCCGAATCAGTTACTAGCTAGTAGTTGCATATTCAAGATCAGGATCACTTACCAGCTTGGGGGAGGAGTGGGCCGCCTTCACAGCCTCCGGACACAACCGCCGCCGCCACCGCCATCGCAGCCGCCGCCAACTCCACCGCCTACGGGCGTAGCCGCCGCCGTTGCAGCCTCCGCGTGAAGCTGCCGCCACGTGCAACAGCAACCGCCAACTCCGCCGCCTTCGGGTGAAGCCGTAGCCGCTGTCGCCGCCTCCAGGGCTCCGGGCGCAGCCGCCACCGCCATCTATCGAGGAGAGGAGAGGAGAGGGAGTGAGGTTAGGGTTACAGGATAGGTAGATGGGCATTAGGCCCGTAGCCAATTTCAACCCACAACCAAAGTTTAGCTGTCGCCTTCCGCTAACTCAAGGCCCAATTAGCGGCTATCTCTAGCTAAACACGCTATTAGCTTCATAGATTATTTAGCGGCAAAAGTGGCATATCTTAGCTGCTACCTTTTCTAGAAGCTATCTCCGGCTATAGCGGTAACTATAGCTGGAGATTTAAATCCTTGTAGGACGGTGGCAAGATCACGAGACCTCATTTCCATTACGCGGCGCATGCGAGAGGTAGAAACCGAGGCAGCCAAGAATGGCTGCAAGAAAAAAGAGCTCGTGGCTACTAGTTGTTCTTTTTATGTTTGACCTGTGGTAGGAGGAGACGATGATGGATGGATGGATGGCACTGGGATGGGTAGTGGACTCGTGGTTTTGTTGCTGCTGCTGTGGGGGTACTTATCAAACGTATCCGCATTCATTTGTGATCTCTACATCTCATCTCCACCTATATTTAGCTACACATCACGAGTAATCTTTATTCATTTATTCATTTGATCGTTTCTTTTAGATAATGGATAAAATCCAACCTCTATATCCAACTTTTGATATATTTGTACTAACATAACACAGCCAAAGGTTTACACGAGTGTGCGCATACACTCTACTTATCCGTAATTATGTGTAGTCTCTTTATCTTGAGCCATTATGTTAGTACAAATATATCAAAAGTTGAATCAAGGAGATACTTAGGGCTGTTAGATCTGATTCAGCCCATTTTCTGAAGCTTACGGGCCTAATCTTTTTTTGTCAATGCTCTGGATTTTCTGGAGTACTCTCATCCCGTTCAGGAAAAAATCTGGGCCTATTCTCTGCTTGTTAAGCATTGACCAGTTAACAATATGGGGGTGGAATTGGGTCCAATTAGTTGAGCCTTTCGTTCGAATTCTTGCCATTTTAAGGACTAATTTGGGCGATTTAGACGAAGGGATGCAGACTATGAAATAAATAACTTCACTTTAGATCTCTCATCTTGACGTTGAGTTTAAATCGCATACTGAACCATAATACCACAAATTTTAACCCCTCAACTTGCAAAAAATTATGTTAAACTCAGGTTTTGCAATTTGAGGGGTCAAGATTTATATTTCAATTCAGGGATGGGATTCAAATTCGATGATAAGATAAGAGACCTAAGGCTTTGTTCGGGACCCGGCATGTAAAATAAAGCTCGTAATATTGCATGATTAATTAAATATTAACTATGTTTTTTTAAAAAATGGATTAGTATGATTTTTTAAAACAAAGTTTTTCATAAATGACACCATTTAGCAGTTTAAAAAGCTAAAAAAGAGAGAGGTGGGTTGGTAAAATGGGTGAAGAACAAAGCCTAGGGGCCGATGATCATAATTGGGCCGATGATCACCCATTCCGCGTGTTTCGTGTAATCGCCAGGGGCGAGCTAATCTCCATATTTTGGACCAGCTTAGGGGCTTAATTACACGCAGTCAGCCCAGTGTTAGAGCAGTTCGCCGGCCGGGGCGTGCATGGCATGGACGAACGGCGGATCGGGATCGACCTCCGGCGATGTCGCCGGAGTAGCATATATGCATACGTTAATTTGCTTCAACCAAAGATGATGAGTGAGGAGCACGTCGATTGATTGATTATAATCCACGGATCTCCCGGATTGAATTCCAGGTACATGGATGATGGATGGGATATGGTTTACACGTCGTCTCTTCGATCGGTCTCGCCTCCGTTTAGTTCGCCGGTGATGATGATTCGCTTGCGGCCGCCGCTGCCACGGCGGCGGAGGTTTTCTCGTCGGCGGTGGCGTCCTTCTCCTCCTCTGCCTCCGACGGAGAGGAAGACTCTGGGACAGCCACGTCGTTGGTTTTCTCGGCGGCGGTCTCCTCCTTCTCTCCCTCCGACGGCGACGGCGACGGCGACGGCGACGACGACTCTGAGACGATGGTGGTGGCCACCTCCTCTACCTTGTGCTCGCCGTCGTCGTTGACGGCAGGTTTGGCCTCCACGGTGTTATGCTCTTTCGACTCCCCTGCAAAAGTGGCATGATCTGCGTGAAATTTGTTATGAAATATTTGGGTGGTATGTATGTATATATATATATATGTGTGTGTGTGTGTGTTGGGGGGGGGGGGGGGGGGGATAGAGCAGCAACCTAAGCCTAAGTCCATACTGAAATTCTCCATGATTTTCCATTGAAGTTGATCACATTATAAGTCTTTTTTTTTTTACTTATAAAACTTCTTTGATCAAGTTTATAAAAAAATTTGAAACATCTAAAGCACCTAACTAATTTAATGTACACTGAATATAGTTTAATAATATGTTTATTTTATCTTGAAAATATAGCTATATTTTCTACTAATTTTATTGTACTTTTAAAAGTTTGACTAAGGATGTGTTTAGTTCACGTTAAAATTGAAAGTTTGGTTGAAATTGGAACGATGTGACAGAAAAGTTGAAAGTTATGTGTGTAGAAAAGATTTGATGAGATGAAAAAATTAGAAGTTTGAAGAAAAATTTTGGAACTAAACTTGGCCTAATAAAAAAATATCAAAACAACTTATAATTACCAAGGTCAGTTGCCGGAGCTGGAGACGACGGAGTCTCCTCGGCTTTGGTCTCCTCCTCAGCCTTCTCCTGATCCTCCTTGACAACAACGACCTCCTTTGTCTCGTCGGCCTTGGCCGGAGCCGCCTCCACCACCGCCGCCGGCGCCTCGTCGGCCATGGTGGACTCGGGCAGCTCCTCCTCCTCCTCCTCCTCCTTCGGCTCCGCCGCCGACGCCATTGCCTCGGTCACCGCGAGCGTGGCAGCGGCGATGGTGACGTCCTTCTTGACCACCACCGCCGCCGCCGCCTCCTCGGCCGACGTCACCTCGACGGCGTCGGCCTCGGGCTCCTCCTTCTTCGCGACGTCCTTGACGGAGACGGAGGTGCATCCATCCGACGAGGACGACGACGACGAGCGGTGGCTGGCGGAGACGGAGGACTTCCTCCGGAAGAGCTTGCTGCTGCTGCCGGCGGCGGCGGGGGCGGTGGTGTTGCCGGTGGCCACGTCCTCCTTGGAGCCACCGCAACCCATGGCCGGCGCCGCTGCTGACGCCGATGACGCCGGAGGAGGAGGAGAGGAATCGTCGGAGCTTGAAGGGTTCGGAGGCAACGAGAGGAGGAGGCGGTAGGCGCGCTTTTATACTTGCAGGGGTTGCGGCTTAGGCGCGTGCCTACGTGGCGACGTGCGTGCATGGTGTTGAAAAAGTCAACGATGGACGCGAACATACGGGCACGACAAGCTTGGAAAAGCCATGAATAGAGTAATCACCCCCCCCCCCCCCCCCAAAAAAAAAAAAAAAACCATATAATCACCTTGTGGCTGCCACTCTATCAGGTTTGGAGTTAATTAAGGCCCTGATTTAATTTTAGAAAAGAAGCATGCTAACTATCAGGTTTGGAGTTAATTAAGGCCCTGATTTAATTTTAGAAAAGAAGCATGCTACATAACGATTACTCATTTGGACGGGATGATACTTTTGAGATATCAATTGATACTCATACCGTCCTTCACTTTTCCCCCTTAGAAAATCATGAAGAGAGGCTGCCACTCCGTCAGTTTTTTTTGGAGTTAATAGGGCCTTCATTTAGTCTTAGGAAATCATCCATCATGATATAAGTTTTAGTTAATTTCGGCCCTAATGTTTAATTAACTCGTAAGCTCGTTTGCTCTTGGGCTCTTATCGTTTTCCTGCTTTAGAAACACCGCCCCCCAGCGTGATCGCCGGCGGCCGGGCGGCCGCCCGCCGGATTTCAGTTTTATTAGACGCCATTGGCCGGCAGGAAGCCAGGCAATTGGAGAACAAGTAACGAGACACATAACAAACTGGTTTCCGTGGCAACTAGTAGTAGTGATAAAGGTTTTTAACTCTGAACAGTATCCTGGATTGTCTCTAGCGACCACGGTCCACGGGCAGGAAACTTATATAAAGAGGTTATGTACAGCGTAAATAAAAAATCATGCTGTTTTATGTACTCCGTTTAACTGGTTAATCACCTAGTAAGTGGACGCCTGAACTAATTGATGTGACGATCGTCACGTGACAAGAGTTCATCCCTGACTCAGTACCAAGAGGAGGTTACCTGCCTCTGATTTTTTTTTCTTTTCCTACTCCAGCTGCTGTGATACTTCCTGTGATACTTCGTCTCCAGCTGCACCAATCAACCAGAATCATAGGTGCAGCAGGTAACCGAGTGACGCACCAAGGATCGCCATGTAGACCACGAACAGCAAAGGGAAACCAGCCTGGCTCCGTGAAGCACCCTTCCTTGTCAAGACGACCTGATCCAGAGAAACAGATCGGTTACAGAACACGATGATACGTTAACATGTGCGATCTTACGGTGCATTCTCAACATAAGGAGAATATGACATTGTTTTCACTTGGTATACTAGGACCTATATGGAATTGTGTTGCTCCAGGTGGATATGACATGGACCAAATGGACAGAATGAAAGTAAAATCTCTTGCAGAAAATCAAAAGATGAATATGAAGAAATTAGAATCCTTCTGAGACTTCAGTTATTTTGTCAACAACGGAGCATAGGTGTTAATAATGATGCGGTACTGTGATTTAAATCTCACCATTTCGTGCTTTAGCTTATCCCGCTCCCTAATGGTAGTTCTGGTGTCCTCCCTCAGTTTAACTATCACACTTTCAGCCTGCACATAAAAAAGAAACAATACAATAATGTAAAGATCAAGAAAATGTCTTCAGAATTATCTCATTAATCCCTCAACTTAACTCAAATGTGTCGTGTTAAAAAACCATTACCTCTTCTAGTTTTGCTTCTAGGTTACTGAGTTTTGTCATTAGATTCTGAACATCATCAGTTACCTGGTACGGGTAATGAACAGAGATAGCCACTTAGCTAGTGGACTGTGCAGTAAACAAATCAAAACCATTGAATGCAAACAAAGTGACCATATTCACTATTTCCAACCAATATAAAGATAAAATGCACGGTTTGGAGGGAAGTAAACCGTAATATGCTAATGTCACAAAACGGTTTGGAGGGAAGTAAGTGCTAGCAAATTATACTTGATAATAACATAAGAACAAATGGGTTTTTGAATTCCAACAGTAATATGCTAATGTCACAAATAAACAAAAATGGTCTTCGAAGCTAAAACAGAGGCAGCAGGACATGCAAAATACTTTAGAATAGGCAACTTACATAGTGAAGATTCTCTGCATTGACAAGTGTATCTCTTAAGATGGCAAATTCTTTTGAAGGAGAAGTATTTTCCAATGCTTCAGGGCACTCACTCGAGACAACATTTGTTTCTGTTGATGAAAAATGAGATTCTAGAGAAACATTAAGGGTTTCTTTCCAATGGTGAGCACTTTCTGCTGAAATAACTGGAACTTCTTTTGATGGGGGCAAAATAGTTGTTTGTCTTACAGGGAAGGGAATTTCATTCAAAATAGCTGGATTTTCTCTGAGAAGACAGCTTGTTTTCAGGGAATGAGGAAGTGCATTCGTTGCAAACAAGCTTTCAGCAGGGGTTTCTTTCCAATGGTGACCACTTTCTGCTGAAATAGCTGGAACTTCTTCTGATGGGGGCAGAATAGTTGTTTGTTCTACAGGGAAGGGCATTTCATTCAAAGTAGCTGGATTTTCTCTGAGAGGGGGGAAACTTGTTTTCAGGGAATGATGAACTGCATTACTTGAAAGCAAGCTTTCAGCAGGGGTTTCTTCCCAATGGTGAGCACTTTCTGCTGAAATAGCTGGAACTTCTTTTGATGAGGCCAGAATAGTTGTTTGTTTTACAGGGAAGGGCATTTCGTTCCAAGTAGCTGGATTTTCTCTCAGAGGGGGGAAGTTTGTTTTCAAGGAATGATGAACTTCGTTCATGACATTAGATGCTTCACTCTCAATATTCAGTGTCTCTTTTGCCACACGAACCTCAACACCAGTCTTAGCACTGGGAACTCCTGCGATGAGTTGCTTTTCTTCAAGTTGAGTCGCACTGACAAGAACAACTCTCAGCTTATTCTCCTCGATATATCTTCCCACTTCTTTGAAAAACTGCAAAGAGGAATCAGGAGGGTTTAAGATCTGGGTGAAAGATGCAAAACGTAGAATCCCATAAGCGAAACATAAATTGCTGCATGCTTAATTACTTACAAAAGCAGGAGCAATGTCTTCGTCAGCTGTACCAAAAGGAACAACTGTGGTCTGCACAAGAAACTTGTCTCTTATTTGCAGATCTGGTGGAGCAATCATTTGTGCTTGCATAATAACTACATTTAGTTAAATAATAAAGTCAACAAACATAAAATGCAAGGAAAATATACTATATTGAACAAATCAAATTAAACAGATAAAACAATAACAGAAACGTCGAGCTCATTCATGTCTTCCACAAAAGTAAGATGGCGTCCATTGGATGAACAAACCAAGTAATAAAGCAATACTGTAAGAGTTAATTTATCATCAGCAGAGAGCAGATTTCGTGCTGAAAAGAAATAGATGCTAACTTCATAGAAGAATTTTGAGTGCTGTAACATAAATATGTTTCATTGTGTCAACTAGAAGAATATAACACACTACTTGAGCAACATTATCAATCATAAATTTGTCAAATCATTGTTGTGATTGTTGTGGCCATCAGACAGTAGAAGATACTTGCCTGTAAAAACACATGTTGCCCTTGGAAGAATGACTCCTACATTTGGTCGAACACAATATCTTTTTGGAGAAGTTGTTTTGACCTAGCAAAATGTTGGTAGCAAGATCAGAGTTTGCACTTTACCATGGTGCTTAATCAAAAGTAAATACAAAAAAAAAAATCCATCTTCATGTATCGATTCATTAATTGAGATACTGATGATCATAAGTAAGTTTAAAAGCTCCACACATGTCCATCTAATATTAGCTTCAAGCATCATCGACATGATGAAAATCTAGAACATGAAAACTTGAATACAGCTCAAGATTGTATACCAACCTTGAATGCAACATATTCCTCTGATTTGTTCACTAGACAGACAGAACATGAACTTTTCTTCTTCACCTCAACTGACAACAAAGAAAAAAAGCACAGCACATAAATATAAATATATATATATATATATATATATATATATATATATATCTTCAAAAATGATAGTACAAGATTTCATCCAGATGGTTATATAAGAACTAGAAAAATGTAGCATAGATAAGGTCATATAGAAGTCCTCTGCTCATATTTGGTCCTGTAAGACAAACAGTTGCATGTGGTAAGAATATTCACTGCAATCCCATTAGTTTAACAATCGGTGCTATTAGTCAAATCTTTGGGCAGGTAAGATATTTTGGCATTCACTTAAATCTCTCAAAGGGTAAATGACTGCAGTACATATAAGAGGACTATTTTAAATTTTAATATGACAAGTTGACAATGACCGCAACCAACAAGGAGGAGCTGGAGCATATGCCAATTGACAAAATGGCTAATTTTAGGGTACCCATGCTCTTTGTTGTAACCATTATTCACCACTATATATGTGGTAAGATCTTTTGCCACTCGATATGATTTTTCTAAAATGGTGAATGATGCATGGCATCCCCTATAGAGTAGCAAATAATTGATTACAATAGGAGCAGTAGAAAGATGAAGGTCATTATATGGACTATAGAAGTGAAATAATTCCCTCATAGAGCATGCATTGTTACAGTTTAGCTTCAAACAGAAGTCTAACATACATTTTGGGCTGTAGCTAACACCTTTTAATCCTTAGAAATGGTTCACATGTTTCTACATTCTGAATGTGAGGGATCTTTTTATCATTATAATTACAAGTTAAGCTTATCTCAACTATATTCATAATAATTTCGTATAAAAAAGCCAAGACTGCTCCTACTGATATGGGCTCAGGCCCCTAATCACCTTGGTGAGAAAGGAAAACCAAATGGAAATAATGCACAGTTGAGTTCCAATCTTCACCCAAAATCACAGTAACCATACGCACACAAAAATAAATAGATTAATCTGGACAAAGAGAACAAAAACCTCAAATCTAATATAAAGACATGCATACAAGGCGACTTGTATCCATCAAACACACCGCCACCATCTTTTCTCATGAACAGAAGGCATCTACAGAAATTATCTAGATGATATAACACTATCACCAGTACATGCTGTTTTGCATAAATCTAGAAATAGATTTAAGTCGGTTGTCACTGGTCTCGACAAGGCCACTACCCAACAGCCAGTGCCTATGTAAATGTGGTGATTAAACTCAAGTGGTCAAGTAAGGTTGCTCCTAAGTCCTAATCACTCATGTGTGCAACCACGGTGACCTGTTTTACCACCTTGTGCGGTTTATGGCACAGACCAAGCATATTCAGCAACAAAGCATGTCCTTGTACTCTCTTTAACAGTCTCACCTAAGGTGAAAAAGCAAGGAATTCACAAAGACATCATTGCAACCAATTCACCAATCGCACAACCGCATAGAAAACAGATCTGTCACATGCCCCGTGCCAAACATGACAACCACTCACGGTGCAGCAGGAGCTACCTCATCGCAAGTTACCAACAACCAGTCCACCACAACTACTACCAGTACCACCGCCAGAAAGGCTCAGGTTCCTAAAGTAAAGACTCAATGATGAAAATATAACGTATGCAAATCCCAACTGCAAGTACATGGCACGAAAATGCTAATGCGTAATAAAATTTGCTTGTACAGATGTAACGCAACTATAAGTTTACAGCTATTGTCTTGTCCACAAAAATGTAAAGAAAAAGAGAATGCAATATAAACTACTTCGCGAGTACTAACGGATCACAGAAACATATTAATCGTTTTTAGATATATATATATATATATATATAATAATAATAAACTTAGCAAACTTCATCCCGATTGTAATTCTAATCAAATTGGTCCCACAAGTAAACACACGAGCACCTCAAAAACCCCAAACCCAAGCCAAACCAAAAATGGAAAAAAAAAACGCACGTCACCAGCTAATCAGCAGCCTCGCTCACGATCAGAACGCCGCGATCCCAAATCAAAGAGAACTAAACCAATCGACTAAGCGCGGGCGCGAACCCGCAACCTCGACCGGGGGAAGAAGCGCCAGTGCCTCCCCGAAACACACCGCTCGTCTGCTGCAGTGAGGGAGAGAGAGTGTGTGTGTGGGTGGGGGGGGGGGGAGCACGTACATTCGAACCGGATCTCCCCGGGGTGGATCTCGACGAGGCCGAAGTCCACGCTGCCCATCGCCGCCGCCGCCGGTCGCGTCGCGTCACTCACTGGTGGTGGGCTGGTGGCGAGCGGCTGCTGGTCGGAGTCGGCGGAAGCATCTGGGTCTCTGTGTGTGTGCCGCGGTGGCCGCCGTCTGGTGGTTGGAGGAGAAGAGGCGGCGGGAGAAGCGGTGGAGACGGAGGGGGAGGAAGGCGACGGGGTGGCGGACGTACGGGGACTGACGACGGATGGGATGGGGACGCCGCCTCCAACTCTCCGACGGTTTCGGGCTTCTAGTTGGGGGGTGGGGGGAGGGGGGTTTTCGTTTCTGTGGGGTACGGTTTCCGTGGACGCGACGCGTGGGGGCCTGGGGGTGTGGGGACCATCTCCCAGAGGGAGGGGGCTGCCAGGATGTGTTACACAGTGTAGTCGGGTCCACATGTGTTTGGTGACTTTGGTCTACTCATCCATCCTATACTTTTTTAAGGGATTCATAATGTACTCTTTCTTTTTTTTTCTTAAGGGGTGGCTTTGATAAGTGGTATAAAGTTTTGGCATGTCACATCGGGTATTATACATCGGGTATTATATAGGGTGTCGTAGGAGGTGCTTGGGCACTAAACAAAAAGCTAATTACAATATCCGTCAATAAACCGCGAGACGAATTTATTAAGCCTAATTAATTCATCATTAGCAAATGTTTACTGTAGCGCCACATTATCAAATCATAGAGCAATGAGGCTTAAAATATTCGTCTCGCAAAGTAGTCGCAATCTGTGCAATTAGTTATTTTTTAGATTATAGTTAATATTTTATGCAGGTGTTCAAACATTTGATGTGGTAGGGTGTAAAATTTTGGGGTGGGATCTAAACAGCCCTTAAGGCCACGTACAAGGAAGGCCACTAGTATTAAGACTGAGTTGGGCACCTCATGTTCTAAGTCATCTCTTTCGTTTTCCACGCGCACGCTTTTTAAACTATTAAACGGTACGTTTTTATAAAAATTTTATATACGAAAGTTGATTTAAAAAGTCAATATTGATCTATTTTTTAAAAAAATTAGCTAATACTTAATTAATCATGTACTCATATACCGCTCCTTTTTCATGCAGGAGGGATTAGTTCTCATCCTGCACTACGAACACAGCCTAGTGGTCTTATGAAGACCACTCCTTAGTATATTTTATATTTCAATCCTTAATTATTTACTTGTTAGACTTTATGATATTTTTTATTATCAAATCAATTGTAGTTTTATATTTTGAACCCTCTAATAATAAAAGGAAGTACATATACACCCTTAAACTATATTGGATCCACTTGTCAACTACACGCATATGACTTTTCACCCAAACCTCTCCCTCTTCCTCTCCACAACTATCAATGTTTTAGATCACGAATACAATATTTGTATAGTATGGGGATCATTGATATCAGGGTATATGCGAGATTAAGCTAAAAGAAACAGAGACAAGGATTTTTATACAGATTCGGGCCCCATATTCATCAGAATCAGGTAATAGCTCTACTCCTGTTGGCTGAAGCTGGTGTAACAAAATATAACAACTTCTCCACCAACATTCTCTTCCCACCCAATCACAACCCTCCACCATTCACTTTTTCCACCTACCTGCACTACTCAACCAATCACAACCCTCCATCATTCACTTATACATATTTTCTTAATAACCGTGTCCAACTCTAAAACTTCTTATATTTTGAGATGGAGATAGTATTGACTAAAGAAAAAGTCAATAACTAATATGAAACAGATGGAGTATATGAGGATATATAGATGTACAGGGATAATGCATTTTTTTTCTAATGTAATGTTGCATATAAAAGTTTCGCAAGATTAACTGGATTCATGGTAGGTCCATATATAGGTTGTCTTCATAACCGAGCATCCATGGCGGCCAACGCTCCTCCCTACTCTCAATGTCCAAAATATAATAATTTAAAACCGAATGAAACATATTTTAGTATTAAAATATGTTCTATCTAATAATAGATCATTATATTTTAAAACTGAAGGAGTACTATCTCTTCCCTTTTCTAGCGCCGCTTGAATTGCTTACCCAATGTGCTCATACAATTTTATGTCCGTGTATTGATATGCATTTTGCTAAGATTTGACAATTCGATGTGTCCGTGTGTTGTCGTGTGATCACGCGGAAACAAAGAAAAAAAAATTGATCGATAGCCAACTGCCTTACCTATCCGTGGCCCTCTATTTGTACGAAAGAAAAAGAAGGAAGAAAGCAAAACTTTCCCTGCACTTCGACGACACTTTCTGTGTAGTAGCCCATTAGCCCACCACATACATGCGGCTCCACCCCTGGTGGCCGATGAAAGTGAGACGACCGCCGTGTTGACCCTTTTGACGACGACCTTTGTACTCCGTACCTTTCTCGGAAAGTTTTGACCGGCGCTCGTGACGAGCGCGATTGGGCGAAACGCGCTCGCGGAGAACAGAACAGGGGCCCCCCCACGGATGCTCGGGCCCATGGGTCAGTGTTACGTCGTGCGCGTGGTGGCGCTTTCCTATTTTCTCCCTCTTGATACGTTTCTTCGAACAGTTGGTCCACGGCGTGCGGGTACCAAGTACAAAAAAGTCGATCGTCTCCGATCATATATGTATGACGCGCTCGCTTTTGAGTTTTGATCGTTCCGTGTGACCGTGTCTCCGTTTAAGGAAACAAACCATGCCCCATGCTTACTACGGCCGTGGTTTCAGATTTCTTGTTCCACGTTGCGACATCGTTTGCACCGTTTGAGATTTTTTTTTAATAGAAAAATTAGGACGAGTCTACTGGTACGATGTCCGATCGATTTGGTGATGTCAGCGCCCGATTTACGTACAAAACTACTTTAATTTGATTTTTCTCTTAAATTACTTATCCAAATCATGATCTGATTGTACCATTAAATTCGTTGCAATTAAATCTTTAAAACAAGACCACACATAGATATATTCCGACGAAATTTTTTTTACCTTATTATTGAATTATTTTTAAGTGTTGCACGATGTTCCACCAGATATATCGGAATTGTTTCATTAAGTAGATCGAAAATGTTTCACTCGTTTAAATCGGGTGTTGTTTCACCTTATATAAAAAAACAATGTTTTAACAAATAGCGAAAAAATATTTCAGTTCACTGAAGCATTTGATCCATACATAGTGAAACATTATAAGTACACTAGGTGAAACATTTTTCGGGTTTTCAAAATATGTGGGTTTTTTTGTTGCAATGGAATATTTCAGTTCACCGCAACATTAGATCTATACATAGTGAAACATTATGAGTACACTAGGTGAAACATTTTTGGTGGAACAAAAAATAAACTAAATTCCCTTAACAGAGGGTTTCTAAAATATGTGGTTGATTTGTTGCAGGTGAGGGCAGACACTGTGGTGGGGCCCAGCGGCATGCACGCGCGGCCGCGCGCGGGGAGCGGGGCGGGCCCCCCGCCCGATCGACCGATCCCTATCATTATCGGAAAAATTGTGCTTTGTACCAAGTAAAATTTACTCCATGTTTCACTGTAAATTGGCATATATACTTCCACTTTACCTTATGTTTTCTTAGGGCATTAGCAGTGCGTCACCGACCTCAACAGCCACGTAGACAAGGAACAATATGGAACAATATAAGCTACATGGCAGGCCACTCATGGTGGGTCCCACTTGTATCAACTTTTTTTTTTTACTTTTTCATCTCTCTCTCTTTACTTTCCCCACCAGCACTGTGGGTCACGAGAGAAGCAGCGATGCTCCTCCTTTACTTTTTATCTCCCTCTTTCCTTTCCCCACCGCTGGAGCGGAGCTACGGTGGCAGTGCCAAGCTAGCGGAGCGGTGGCGGCGTCGACCGGCGGCGCGGCGGACGACAGCGGCGGCGCCGAGCAGCGCTGCGGACGACAGCGGCGGTCCCAAGCGGTTGATCTCTCTCCTCTTGCCCCGGGCGGCCTGAGCGGCGGCGAAGGCGGCGGGCGGGTTGGCCCGAGCGGCGACGGCGCCGGGTGGCCGGGCGACCCGGCCAGCGCCACTCCTCCCCCGGCCAGCGCTCTTCTCCTCCCCGGCCGACGTCTCTTCTCTCCCGGCGTGGTCCAGGCACGGGGAGGCGGGCGCCGAACGTGGAGCGGGGCGGCCGGTGTCAGACGTGGAGCAGGCGGCGGCGCCGGACGTGGAGTGGGGCGCCATCGCTAGACTTGGAGCGAGGCGGCCGGCGCCGGACATGGAGCAGGACGAGTGTGCGTGCGGAGCAACGATGGAGAAGCTACTCGCTCCACAGTGCGGCTGCGGCGCTCTCTCCCTGCCCCACGCGACCTCGATATCACCGAAGAACTTGTGACCTTCTTTGGACGCGAGGACCTTAGGTTGGTGGGCCCAAGCACGAACGTGGCGTGGATTTTCCCCGTTTTGCCGACGTGGATTGCTCAGGCTGAATGCTACTTGGTGCGTTGTGGGCGCCCTTAAGATACACTTGGTGCATAGTACAATTTAAAAAAATTAGAGACATGGACGCGTGGACATCTGTAGTATATGTAGTATGTTGAGGTCACTTAGGGTGTGTTCAGGAGGACCTCCCGCGCACGTAAAATAGAGCGATATATTTTCTTATGATTAATTAAATATTTAATTTTTTAAAAAATAGATTAATATAATTTTTAAAGCAACTTTTGTATAGAAAATTTTTTTTAAAAAAAGAGCATTATTTATCAGTTTGAAAAGAAAAATAGGGGGAGAACACAGCCTTATAGAAGTAGGTTCCATTACGAAGGTCCTAAGAGCCATGTTGGTCTAATGGATTGGAAAAATTATATCCCACATTTCAAATGGCAAGTTTTAATACTTATTTCATCTATCTATTTTTTTAATACGTACTTCTTCCGTTATATAATGTAAGACTTTCTAACATTGTCTATATTTATATAGATGTTAATAAATCTAGACATATATATGTATATAAATTCATTAACATATATATAAATATAGGTAATGCTAAAAAGGTCTTACATTCTAAACGGAGATAGTAAAACCTTGTTTGTGGTCTTAATAAGAGAAGGCAATGCACACTACACAGATTTCTCGTGACATTTCTTAACCACTCATGACGGTAGCCTAGCGGCAATCTGAATGGCAGCCTCCGCTTTAACTCCCCATTCATTTCTATTTGTATCATGTACTACTATGTTCTTTTTGGTGTCCTCAAATATATCTTATAAAATCATTAAATAAATATATAAAAATCATTAAATAAATACAAATCTATGAAATCCGAACCTAATATTACTTAGAAATAGATGTAGGCACGAACTATAATACCATCAAATCCATAGGTGAATTCGACCTAGACTAAGGCTCAAGCGCTAAGCCTTTGATCCAAACTCCATTCAAGTTTCATACAAAATTTAAAATCACGCTTGAATTTACAGAGAACTACAAGATAATATGATAAGTACCCAAATTAAGTTAGAATCATGGGGTTAGAGCTAGCAATCGATTATGTTTCGTTTGAGGGGGATGACGATCTAGCTTTTAAGTGTGTTTGGTTAGTGGGCAAGAGTAGATAGGATGGTCCGACGAGACAATATTCCACGAAGATGTTGGGCCAAATTGACCAAGGATATCCATCTTTTGGTAATCTTAATCATTAGTAATTGATTAGCAATAATTAATGCATTTTGTGATTGATTAGTAATTAACTTATCAAAATTAATGTTAATTAGATATAATCAGTCTATTTTATTGTTAATTAATATAGATTATGGCTATATTAATAATAATTAACATGCATTCATTCCATTCCTAGCAATCCAACCAAACAAGAAATTAGATGACTATATCTATTAAAGAAAACAGAATCACCATATCCCTAATCTGGATAGCTATATTCTATCCAACCTTATCCATAAACCAATCACACCTAAGATTATGAGGACAAGACATTTTTTGTTCATATTTTAGACTAAAATAAGATGGAGAAAAATCTCCATTTTAACCTATTAACTCCATTTATCCATTTTGTATAAGTTCGATTTTGGGTAGTAAGGCAACACAGGAGAAACTGAGAAAGTAAAAGTTCGTGCAGTGAGTTAACTACTTTATATACTTATATATTGTAGGCAAGATCTAAGAGGACCTCGTTTTTTAAAATGAGCTTTCTTACCCTTTAAGCTTGGTCATATACAAGTTTATTTCCTGTTGGCTAAAGCCGGTGTTGTTTTTATTCATCAGAATCACACAAATATAATATTTGGGATAACCTATGGCGGCATGAACCAACACACGTAGTCGACGATAGGATAGACTTCCCCCTCGAATATAAACTCGGCGAGATCAGATATAGCACTAGATCCATAGTTATTAAAAGCGGACCGGTAATCGAACCAGTGAGGCCATCGGTTCACTGGTTTATTGGTCTGACCGGTCGGACCACTGGTCCAGAGCGGCAACAACTAATTGCTTTCAATCATAAGGAGGAGCATAGCCTGGTGGTAGGTTTCCTTGTCTGCATGCGTGGGAACCTGGGTTTGAACCCTGCTCAAGCATTTTTCTTCTACTTTGTTCTGTATTTATACCAACACCCGCTCAAGCATTTTTCTCCTACTTTGTTTTGTATTTACACCAACAGATGTCCACTTATCCAAGTACTATGGATACGAAAGCATTTTTCTCCTACTTTGTTTTGTATTTATACCAACAGATGTCCACTTATCCAAGTACTATGGATACGATAGAACTCTGCATCGGAATACCTTCTGTATATGAGGCTTATAGTTTACACGTAGAACTATGTATCGGAATACCTTCTGTATGCGAGACCTAATTTCGTATAAGACTCGGTATATGGTGGGCCTATCAAACTTAACCTAAGACTATTGGGTATGCCTTATCCAAATACTGATAATGTGATCCAAACTTCATGCAAGTTTCATACAAATTTAGAACCATGCTTGAATTTATAGAAAATTTGGACAAGATAATAGAATTGAACACTAAGCGTGGCTCGTATTTTAAATTCAAACTTAACTCTATTTGTGTTAAGTGCCAAATTAAGTTAGAATCATGGAGTTGGAGCTAGTGATTGATTAAGATTACTAGGGTGAGACATTTTTTTCATATTTCAGACCAAAATAAGAAGATGAAAACTCTTCACTTTAACCTATAAACTCCATTTATCCTTTTCTTTTCTATAAGTTCGATTTTGAGTGCTAAAGCTGATAGGGGTGAACCAGAGCAACAAGAGAAAGTAAAAGTTTGTACAGTGAGATAACTGCTACCCCCGTGTCAAAATATTTCTAGCACAGTGTCGTGTCTTAAAATAAAGTTATTTTTTCACCTACATCCTCCTCTCAACCAATCACATACTTTCTCCAATCATTTTGACATACTTTCTTAATACTCGTGTCAACCTTAAAAATATTTATAAGAAGTAGCACTCCTACTTTATATACTTATATATATTTTGTACTAACAAGATCTAAGAGGACTTCGTTTTTTAAAATGAGCTTTGTAACCCTTTAAGCTTTGCCGTATACAACTATATTTCTCAACCCTCTCTACCTTTACGAGATTTACTTTCGATCCCATCGACCAAATTATCTTGTGACACGCAATCCATCTTATTGGGGAGCATATGTCTGTAGCCAACATTGCTCTGCCATCTGAAGTAGTGCAAGACCACAACCCTCTTTTAGTAGTGCTTTCATTCGTGTAAAGGTACTATTAAGCTATTATGCGAGTGCTTTACAAAATCTTTAGTTTTGTACCACTTCCATCTAAAAAATAATAATCTTTAACTACAAATCTAGATAACTATGTTTATATTTTGAGGGAAATGGAGTAATAATTTTGTTTGAAATTATATAATAAAAAATATAAACGTTGGAATATATAATTTTACTATAATTTTATTATAATAATAAAATCTATAGTTTTACAATAGAGCCTCATAAACGTGTAATTGTGTGACAAAATCTTACCAAATTCACTTAGGTATATCTTTATCAGTACTTCTTTTTTTAAAATTTTCTGGATTTTACAAGGAAGGGGCTTAAAAAATCCGCGTAGAGGGAGTCCCCCCTTGTTTCCTAGAGAAATTTCCAGGTTTTATCGTAGCGATTTCTTCCTTTTAAAATTCAGCCGCGTAAGGAGAAAGTATACCTATTTCTCTGACACGCGGGGCCGCGCTTTGACCTATAAATATCCCCTTCCCCCCTATTCCCCTCTCCCCACAGTTAAAAAGAATTTCAAAAACTTCAGTTTCAGGCTTGCAGAGTCCGCCTTGATCATAAACAAATTTGATTCGAAATCGCGCATCCAAACTCCGCGGCGAGAGAGGAGTCGAGGGAGGGAGATGGGCGGGTGCTTATCCGGCGACGTGCGCGGCGGCATGGAGGCCGTGGGCGGGAGCGGCGGCCGCGGGGCGGCCGGGACCGGAGGAGCGGGGCAGGGCGGCGGGGCGAACGAGGCGGTGGACCACTTCTTCAACGCCGCCGGCCTCCGCGGCCTCTACTCGCCTCTCGAGGTACGTTCCCCTCCCGAAAACCCTAGTTGTTCAGTTCAGTGGGTTTTTGGGGGGAGGGGAATCCCGGCGGTTGCTTGCCGTCGTTCGCGATCGGCTTCGGCGGAGTGGGTTTTTTGGTGCTCCGATTAGGTAGCTCTTGGTGGGGACAACGTGCTTCGGTTTTTGGAGAGTCACGGTGGACTCGATGTTCCGGAATTTTTCTTATTAAAGCGAGCCTTCTCGGGGACGGAAATGTACCTTGTTTGCGTGTGAATTACGACTTTGTCGTTTTCGTTTTGATTGCTCGCGTGTTTTTTTCCGTAACAACATTGATGTGCCAATTTGGAGGGTTTTCTTTTTCTCCCTGAAGAGTATTGTTTGAAGTCTGAAGTTTTTTTTTTTATTATTTTTTTGGAAAAAAATGCCGATGCTCCGGTCTGAACCGGGTTTCATGTGTGCGTGTTTTCGGTAATTATAAATCCTACTATCAAAAAAAAAAAATTCTAAACCGATTTTACCATTTATCCATTACTTATTTGAATGTGGTTGGACTTAATTTGGAAAATGTGCCCCCATAAGAACTGCTTCTCGGTGAAAAATTAGGACTAAGCCATGCGTCAATGTGCGTTTCTCCTTACCTCTTTTTAGCCCAAACTCCATGCATGCATCCATTTTTTTTGTTTTCCTTAATTTCATTTTTTGTCGTACATTCAGAAATTAGAACTTCCGGTGTTGTATGTTCAGTTTTTCTGTATATTGTTCCTCAAATGATGATCGGTTGCTTTTTCAGCTGTGAAGTCTCTGAAAAAAAACTAATCAATTTTGTTTTGATAGAGAATTCAATAGTGGGTGCGTTTCTGCAAATGGATTAGGACAGACAAAATATGTTATAGGTTGGAGTGGGTGGGAGATATCAATCTCTTTTTCAAATATGTTAGTGTGACATATAAGACGTGTGCAGGTGTTGATCAGCACTAACTTGGCCTGATAACTTGACCCTATTTGTGTGTGGTGTCTCGCTGATAATAAACTTTACGTCGTATATATAAACATTTAGTTAAATTTTTGGTCTTCATAAGATTTATTCAACACCGTCTAAAAATAAAATATAGTTATAATATTATAATCTGTTTTTTATTCTGAAAATTATATGCAAGGAAATAAGGAATTGAGAGATGCCTATTTGAAGATTTGTAGGTTCACACCTTTTCTCTTTATAAATTGCCACTCCACTCATGCATTTTCCCCTTACAATTTTAGGCTCATATTCTTGGTTGCATGTGCATAATGTGCTCGCTAGATAGAACACCTGCACTGTTGTTTATTAGGAGCGATTGTATGTTTTGGATTGTCTTGTAGTGATCTTGATGTGTGAAAACTGAAAAGGACATGCATGAGACTCATGGAGAGTTCAGTATTGTATGAATTTGAACTTTGAAGTCCCATCTGTATGTGGCATTGTAGCATCAATTCTACATTTGCCATGCTGAGTTGCTAACTAGCTCTGAACCAGTGGGTCATGAACGTCATATGATCTCCAGCACTGACTTATTTCTATCTTCCTTATTATTGCAGCTATCCTTTTCAGCATCAAAGTTGCGGAATATGGATGCTTTTTCCAAGGTACAAATCACCATTCCTTTCTAATGTTACGATCAGAGTTGTTAATTAACTTAGCTTTTAAAATAAAATGAGTTTCTAGGTACTTCTAAGAGTGATGTCGTAAAAGAGCAACAATTCTAGTAGGAAGTAGGAAGTAAATACTATTAAGTTTAAGTAAACAGTAGGAAACGATCCTTACTGTCAAATTGTGAACCAAGTTCGACATGTTTTATTCTCACATATGTATAACAGATGTCATCCTCAAATATACTAGTTAAAACATGCAACAACCAATACATCTGTTGATTTGCACCAGCTATACAAACATGGTAAACATTTTATTCATTGTCTGTCATTGCATTTACCATACAACAAAAAGATATGTTCCCTAATTCTGATTGGTTATTTTCCTTGTATATGTGAATGTATTCCCCGAATTTATCTAGTGTCTGATTACATGCTTTAGAGTGATCCAATGTTAGTGATCTACATAAGAAAGGACACAAGGCTAGAAGAGATTGGCCGTACTGAAGTGATACTGAACTCACTGGAACCCTCGTGGATCACAAAGGCTACAATAAGTTACCAATTTGAGATTATACAGCCGCTTGTGTAAGTTTATAATATATAAATGTAGGAATCACTTGTAGACAGATCCTACTTACCAATTACAAATACACTTTTTTTTCGTTTATGACAGATTCAAGATATATGACATCGACACAAGGTACCATAACACGCCAGTCAAGGTATATTTTGTTCCTTCCGTTCATATTTTTCCCTCTTTGAACTTTTCTTTCTCATGTGCCCATATTCAATTTGGATATATTCAATCACCTATAAATATGATCTTGAAATCAATCCATGGTTTTTCATTTTTTTCATTTATCGCATCATTTTTCTTTATTATCATATGGCTATATTTGATTGTGTGCATCTTTTAGTCATTTCCTATTTGTGAATACTACATATGATGTGTATTTTGGGGGGCCTTGAGCTTCTCATGAAAATTCTTCCAACACGCATCACATTACATAATCAAACAAAAATGGTGCATGTATACATTTCATATGTGTTAAAACTAGCTGGGTGATGATTTGACTGAAGAATGGCCTCAATTGTAAATATTTTCTCAGAAAACCAGCTGGTGACCTGGCTGTAGAATTGTCTCATCTCATTTAGGCTCCTTTACGGTTTTACCTTAGTCACCTAAATATGGTATTTGGGAAATAAAGTGCATTACTAAGAGAATATATAGTAACATTGATGAACAATTGATTTAATCCATTCCAATTCTGTTCCTTTCCTAGCTTGTAAAGTTACTATACTACTTCTGAATCATGTATTCGTTGTTTTATGCAGACGCTGAACTTGGCTCAGCAAGATTTTCTTGGAGAAGCATGCTGCAATTTGTCAGAGGTATGGTTCCAGTTACAGGATCCTTTGCAAATAATATGAATTAGATAGTTCCAATTGCAGTATACAAGGCATCTGAGCACATGCATAGGGGCAAAGAAACAAGATTGTCTTCTTTTAATATATATATTTTGTTCTTCGTACAGATTGTCACAAACAATCACAGCCTGACAATTAACCTCAGAGATAGTTGTGGACATACCCTTCTAGGAACAGTGACAGTACATGCTGAAGAAAGTAATTCCTCAAGGATGGCAGTTGAGATGACACTTCATGCCCTAAACTTGGAAAACAAAGATGTATTTTCAAAAAGTGTATGGTACTACTTCCTCTGCTAGTAAGGTAGAATGCTATTAGTTAGCAAATTAGTAACACTCGATTTACATTTGATATTGATTCACACAGGATCCTTTCTTGAGAATATCAAGACTGGTGGAAACTACTGGTCCCATTCCTATCTGTAAAACTGAAGTGATCAACAACAATTTAAACCCTGTTTGGAGGCCCATAATACTAACATCACAACAATTTGGAAGCAAGGCAAGTTCAATTCTCTGACTTTTGGATATTTGTATTAGCATTGCATTGCTTGTATAGTCCGAGGTTGGTCTGATGTTTTCTCTGTTTTAAATTATTTCAGGATAACCCATTGCTAGTTGAGTGTTTTGATTTTGATTCAAGTGGTGACCACGAACTTATTGGGTATGCACAAGGACTAAAGAATCATTTTGCCATCTTTTGCCCTTGTTGCTGAGTTTAATTATATATCCTTGCTTGTCTTACAAACAGGGCCTTCCAGACAACTATCACTCAACTTGAGAATGCATATAATTCAAAGTCTGGAGCAAATTTTTTCAGCCATAAGGGACAGAAAAAGGTTAAGAATTTATTATTTTATGTTATCTACTACACAAAAGGTAGCACAACATCAAACATTTCTCAATATATCTGATCTGTTTCAGTTGAAGGGACAATTGTTTGTGGATAAGTTCCAGGAAAAAGTTCAACATACTTTCTTGGACTACATTTCCAGTGGTTTTGAGCTAAATTTTATGGTGGCTGTAGATTTCACGGGTTAGCGCCATGTTTCAGCTTAAATATATAGCACTGTCAATCTCATATATATTTACAAAAGTGCAACCCTGGTGTGTTTTCAGCTTCAAACGGTGACCCCCGTTCACCTCAGTCTTTGCACTACATTGACCCCTCTGGCAGACCGAACTCATACCAGCAGGTCAGGGCTTGTTTGATCTGCTAGCTTATTCTCAAAATGAAAGAAAGCCTGCAAAATGAACTCTTTAATGTATCAGGCAATACTAGGGGTTGGCGAAGTTCTGCAGTTTTATGACAATGATAGGCGATTCCCGGCATGGGGTTTTGGAGCAAAGACACCACAGGGCTACATATCCCACTGTTTTAACCTGAATGCGACTACCAATGATTGCGAGGTGAGGTTCATGGTTGATGAGTTATTTTTTTACACGTTAGTGCTTTGCCCTCCCCCTTTCTATACTCCATAGGAAAATAAATGTAAATGGATTTCTGGTTAAAGGAAAAACATGGGAACTACCTACGATATGACATAAGACATTCGTTACCATTGAACCTCTTAGATTCATGCTTGGTTTGTTTCACTATTTTCCAATAGTAGAGTAAAGCCTCTCATGCAACAAGTGCTTTTAAGCCATTTTTTGTTCAGCTAAAAAAAAATCCCTCCAGATTTTGTAATTTCTTTAACTCATTCTTGTGTGTGGATATTGCTGATTCATAATTTTAGGAGCTGGAAGGACTTGGGAATGTTAAAAATTGGCATGGCTTTTCTTATAACATTCATAATTAGTTAATTGCTATTCACTGCTACTGTGCTACATATGTTTTCACTATTAATATTTGTGTATAGTAGATGGTATGTACCTTTCGTATTCAATTTCATCACTCTTGTAATAACTACACTATGTTACCTAGCATGGCTCTGGTACTGCCAAATCATGTGTGGTGTTGTTCCTGAAATCCTTCTGAACTTTGCCAAAATAATGAACAACATGACTACTAATGCCAATTGTATTTCTTTATTTTTTTTGCAAGTCATTTGTATTTAATGGTCGATCCTATGTATTTTCTGTTTCTACAATTTATATCATGTTAATTTATGTTATGGATTTTCAATTTCAATTACAGGTCGTCGGAGTTGAAGGCATCATGTCAGCATACACCTCTACCCTTTACAGTGTCACCCTTGCTGGGCCAACTCTGTTTGGGCCAATTATCAACAAAGCTGCCGAGATTGCCAGCCACTCCCTTCAATACGGAAACAACAAATACTTTGTCCTACTCATCATCACGGTACGCAACCAGATTTCTGAACATTTTGAGTTTTGACGTCTATCAAGTCTGTATCACTCACCTGAACATTTTTTGCAGGATGGAGTTCTCACTGACATTCAAGAAACAAAAGATTCTATCGTGAGGGCATCCGATCTGCCATTGTCAATCCTCATCGTGGGCGTTGGAAATGCTGATTTCAAGCAAATGGAGGTAAAGGCATTTACTTCAAAGATAGTAAATGAAAAAATAGGCGTATGATTTAATACCTCATCCAATCACAGCGTTTCCTTATTTGAAAGCTTAGCTTAGCTGTTACTACGAGGGTAGCTCTAGTCCTGCACTTTGTCGAACTAATGCAGTACTTTACTACCTTTTTCTGAATTCTGCTTGCATCTAGACATACATTCCCTTTCATCTTTCATGCTGTTATTTCCACTCCAACGTACAGAACCGCAATGATTTTAAATCGACCAATCCTCCTTTTTGCAGATCCTGGATGGAGATAACGGCAAGCGGCTGGAGAGCTCGACCGGCAGAATCGCGACGCGGGACATCGTCCAGTTCGTCCCCATGAGGGATGTCCAAGGTCAGCCACTGACTCACATATGTTACCACAGATCACACACACTGACAGTGCCCCCTGTAAAAATCTCGTCGCTAACATTCCATCAAACCCCACATCTTGGGCCGTTGGGTGGGTGCAGGCGGGCAGATCTCCGTCGTCCAGTCGCTGCTGGAGGAGCTCCCGGGCCAGTTCCTGGCCTACATGCGCAGCCGGGACATCAAGCCGCGAGCCCCGCTGCAGCACGACAACGCCTCTTCCGCTCCGCCCCCTTACCCTCCAACCAAGTGAAGTGTGCTGCTCAGCCCGGACAGGATCGCCGTTGGTATACTTCAATCCGACTCCAAAATCACCAGGAAAAAAAAACCCCCAAAATGTACATTCTCTCCTGCTCCAAATACTAGTTGCAGTAGCTTAGACTAGTCAGTTAAGAGGGGATTATTAGAGATTAATTAGCTCGCACTCCATTTGGTTTGGTGGTGGTGTAATTTGTGCGGTGTTTATGAGTTGACCGTGGCCAGTTGCGTCCGCGGCGTGGTTATGGTCCACACCGGTCGAGGTGGCACGGGGGGCATGTGGCTGCCGCACTGGACGCCAGCCTAGAGTTCGTGGGCACGTTATGGAGGGGGGGAGCCATGAGCCATCGTATCGTCGTTGGTGTTTTGGTCCTTTTGAACAACTGGAATTTGCTGGACCGGTCGTTTTTTTTTTTTTTTTTTTTGCCGCCGTCGCCGTTTTTTATGTGCTGATATGATGATGAATATTATTATTGTTATTATACTCTTTGCTATTAGCCCGTGGCTAGTTGGGGATTCGTCTCGATTCCTTGATGAGGGGAAATTGTTTGTTTCCTATGGGCTGGCTGCCCCTGCTGTTCTAGTTCTTCTGTTGTGCGGCTTGGTGGCGGTTTTTTTGTGCCCATTCTGCCTGGTTTTGTCGTGGCCTGGAGTACGGTGGATTGGAACGTGGTGCAAGGGCATCGTATGCCATAACTGTATAAACGTGACCGTTTTACTAACGGTGAATTTAAACTGTCCGGGGGAAAAAACGACTGAAAGGCTCTAACTAAATTAAAAGAGTAAATTTCACAAAACTATAGGTATTTTGGTCAAATTATCACAAAACTATAGATTTAAGGTGATGTATTACAGAACTACAGATTTAACAACAAATTTATCACAAAACTATAGGTTTAAGGCTAAGTATCACAAAACTATAGATTTAATAATAAAATTATCACAAAACTACAGATTTTGAGGCTTAAATCCTTAGCACTAATGTTATGTTGGACTTATAATTGATCAAGTAATGTGATTAAATTGTCATTAAACCTGTAGTTTTGTGATAACTTTGTTACTAAATCTGTAGTTTTGTGATATTACATCTTAAATCTGTAGTTTTATGATAAATTTAGCGTTAAATCTGTAGTTTTGTGATACATCATGTTAAATCTGTAGTTTTGCGATAAATTGATCAGAGTACCTGTAGTTTTGTGAAATTTACTCAAATTAAAAATATGCTCAATGACAATGTAATGTAATTTTGGGTAGTGGAATTGCCTGTTCTTTTTGACCTTAGAAGCCTTCAACCATGATAAAGATGGAGACACACACAGTATAATCATTGGGTCAACCGATCCCGTATATGTGCCCAATTAGAGAGATATTGTGTACTAGTATATCGGTGAACAACTTTTTTTTATTTGCACTGCTTGTTAGTTTTAGTATGGAAATGTGGTGTGTAGTGTACCCGAGCATCGGTAGAAGTAACATTTGTAAGCATCGCATTATGCACCGTTTCTTAAAGTTTATTCTAAAACTGATGAATTTATTGTTTGTTGGCACAACGTAGAAGGAAATTACTGATTTACTCGAAGAAGGTAACCATGCATGAAAATTCAACGATGTCTTTATCAAAGATTTTATCTAAAGACAAAAAAAGGGAAGATTTTATCTAAAGAGGAGACAACCACTGGGGAGGGCTTTGGGTTGGCAGCGACATGTATCATTTCGGACAAAGCTGCGCCCTGTTTAGACATCACTGTTTTCTCCCTTTTTTCTCAACACATGCAAAAGCGACGGAATAATCATTTAGGTCGCCAGGCACACCTGGTGTATTTCTTCCGCCCCTTTTTTTCTTTCTGTTCTGCAGCATTTGTTTTTAAGACGATTTCTTTTTCGTTATCAGTTGACAAATTCCAATTGTTAATGCAATCATTAAATCGTACGTATAACTGTATAAATATTCTGGTATTGGACATGCCAGCTAATCGGGTGTTTTTAATGAACACGCATATGCATCTACACCACAGGAATAAGAGCCATGAATACATGTACTCATTAAACCATCACATTTTTTATGATATTTCTTAGAGAATATTGCGTTTGTATCCTATTATGAAGCCTAATTACCAACTTGCCACCCCCTCTCTCTCCTAGCTTTAATCTTTTGACCCTACTTTTAAAAAATAAACATGATGTCTGATCCTCTTCTAACCACACGTTAGGAGTGTTATTAGATAATGCATTTAGAGAATAAACAAGACCAAAATGACCACAACATTGTCCTTTCCTGCCTCGGCCTTAAATTTAGGTCAAAGTTATTAAACCTCCAAACCTGTATCAATTTCGTCTCATATTTTTAGTCAAAATTTCCATCTCATATTTTATAGGAATAAAGGGAAAAAAAACTAGATCGAGTAAGTGAAAATTTTAGAAATTTAAGGTCAAATGAGCAAGGGCATAAATGATATTTTTTCTGAGTTAACACCGTTAGTTTGCCTTCACGAAACACGTTTAGACTTGATCTTTGTTTTTAAAAAAGATGGTCAAATGAGCAAACTTGAAAAAATGTTGCCAATTTGATACTTAGACTTTAAAATAAGGGTAAAAACACAATTTCCCCCCGTTTGAACTATTTTAAAAAACATTTATAATGTGTTCCGCTAAGTGAGAAGTTGTCCAAACTCATGGGTTTTCGGTAAGCCAGAGATGTAAAAATTATTTACAAGCAAACCCATATAGTTATGGCAAGTTAAATGACTGCTATATCTATAAAAAAACACACATAAAAGTCTACGCTTGTCTCTTTTTTTTTCCACTAAAAACCTTATAATTTCATGTGAATTGAATTTGTTCTTTGTTTGAGACCTTGAGTTGTTGCTATCTTGAGTCCCATGGCAGCACATCATACAATTAGGGTCATCGGTCTATTCATGGTCCAGTGCAAAGAGCTAGAACATCAAATATATTATTGCTCTCTCCATCTCAAATCTTTAGACTTTGGCATGATCTTCTTTAACCAGTTATATTCATAAAAATAAGTTGTTATAAACAAAAAAAGGGTTACATATTAATAGTTCGTTTAATGATAAATCTAGTAACATCATTCATATGTGATCAATCTTGTTTATTCTTTCGTTATTAATAGTTAAATTTAAAACATGTGACTTAGCACTATTCTATAATTATTTATATTTTAGAAAAGGGGAGCAGAAAAGAAAAAGAAACATAACGTACTCCTTGGGACGACTAGCAATTTCTCCCCGTTGATGCCCCCACATCACTCGTTCATCTGTGTGGTCTCTTTTTATCAGAAAGAAAGAGAGAGTGACATGCCAGCTCCCTGGTAGGACGGACGGATGAGAGGGATAGTTCCAATTGGCAAAAGCTCCAGGCTTTGTAGCCTGTCTGTCCTTGTCGATGATAGCATGATTTCGTTTACTTGGGCTTCCAATTCCATTCCATGATTAGCCATAAAAGTGCTACAGTAATCTACATGTGCTAATGACGGTTTAATTAGGCTTAAAAGATTCGTCTCGCGGTTTCGATGCGAGTTATGAAATTAGTTTTTTCATTCGTGTCCGAAAACCCCTTCCGACATCCGGTCAAACGTCCAATGTGACACCTAAAAATTTTCATTTCGCCAACTAAACAGACACTTACTTGTCTACTTTCGCTGTTACCGTGAAGCAAACATAGGATTCACTTTCAAACCTTCTTGGGTTGACTCGTCTAAATTGAAGCTGATATGTTAGAAAAAAGGTTTAATTTTATTTGTTTATTTACTAAGTTCCTTTTTTTAACTCCAAACTTCAACTTTCTTGGTTTTCGTTAGCATGCTTTCCAAACGATTAAATAGTGTTTTTTTTAAAAAAATATATAGAAATTTTTTCTTCTGAAATGCTACCATATAAGTAAAAGTAGTAAAATAGAAACAATCTGGTGTGTTCGGATGGTAAATAATCTAAGTTGTTAAAGAAGGTAGCATTTGGGAATACACCATTGAAGAGGATGGCAAATAATAAAAAATCCAGGCATATTGGGATTTGGGACACATGAATTTCATTTGGCAGAGTTCAATTTTTTGCATGACTAGAAAAAAATACCCGTGCATTATAATAGGTGAAGGTTATTTTAATCGTATTATTGTTTTGATTTTTTTTTCTAAAAAGTATATGAGATTTTTATTTTGATAGTATTGATATCTAATTCAAAACTCTTATGGCCTGGCAAGAATTCTGAAGCAATTAGGAGTTTGATTCCTGTCCCAAGTTAGCATGCGGGTTTTTTTAAAAAAAGATTTCTTATACGACTCCTTATATATTTCTAAAAACGAACGAATTTAAAAATTAACTCAAATATAGATGACATACCAAAGTACTTGTATAAACATCTTGATTTTTTATAATAGTAGAGAAGAGGTAAATGACTCAATCATGATTCCAAAGATCATAATTGATCAGTCCGATTGGTTAAATAGAGACTAGGAACATTTATTCACATGGCCTTAAAGGACAATAATGGAGCAAATGTTACATGGTATTTTTTTTACATAAAACAATATAACGACAAACTTACATAAGATAATTAGGCAACTTATGTTATATTATCTCCATCCCAACATATTAGACACAATCACTTCTTTTTTTATGTCTCATAATATAAGACGTGCATATAAGTATACATTAACTATCACCTCTTAGTTCTTTAATTTGGTTTATTTTAAATCCTCAATCACATTGCTGGTACGTATGGATGTGATCCAATCGAGGAGGTAATTAATTTTTTTTCTTGGTCTTTATGTTAGGAGTGATTGAGCCTTATATTTTAGGACGGAGGAAATACAACAAGCTAAGCAAGCGAACAATATGGCATGGATCCTACAGTTTGCCAACATCGGATCAATACAATTAATTCGATATAAGTTTAAACAGTGAAGATACAATCATAACTAATAATTAATTTGATATATTATGGACCGTGATGTGATTGTAGCTTTTAACTAGACTTCGGAATAATTGGTTGTAACTTATTTAAAGCAAATCCAAAATTTTTGCATTTCATTGTTAAAAAGTTAATCACATTTTTTACAGTGTGATGTACACTCCAAATCAAAGTATTCTAAATTACATTATCATCTTTAATGCTAAAGATAGCTATAATATATGACAAAAGTAGTATTTCCTGTGTCAGTAATTCCTATAACACTAAAAACATACATGTCCAAGGCAACCTAGTACTCACTCATCAGAATCATTTTCAGGAAAAAGAACAATGAACTCGAAGAAAATAGAGAAAGAAACAAAAAGAAAACCACTAGTGGCAGTAAGCAAACAACAAGAATAGAGAGAGAAAACATAGACGGATTGATGCAAGAAAACCGTTGGGGCTAAAGCAGCCAAGAAAGAGGGAGAGAGAGGATGGAAGAAATCACAAGAAGCACACACCACAAGCCAAGTTGGCAACTCCCTCTCCTACTCATACTCCCCACTGTCATCACAATCATAATCATTACATATCCCATGTATCCATCCATTGCTTCTCTTTTCACTATTTTATTACACACTCCGTTTTAAAATATAACAACTTTTAATCTTTAAAATTTACTTTAAAATATAGCAACATTTTCTTTTCAATCAATCATATTCCTACACTAGTCAATTTTCTCACGTACATTCCCTTCTCAACCAATCACAATCTTCCATCACAAAATTCTTCCTATTTTCTAAACAATCGTATCCACCTCTAAAACTCTATATATCTCAGAATCGAAACTAGAACTAGTATCTTATTTATTTATTTATTTGACAGCTATTATTATTATTAATTATTATTATTAATCAATCGCCTTCTTCCCTCTTCCCTCTCTCCCCCTCCTCTCCGTCTCCACGCGGCCGTCGCCACCCCACCCCACCCCACCCCAAGCCCAATTTCCCACGCCTCCTCCTCCTCCTCCGCCGCCGCAAACCCTAACCCCAATGGCGGAGGATGGCGGCGGCGACAGGGACCACCAGCAGCAGCAGCAGGAGGAGGCGGCGCCGGCGCCGGCAGCCGCGGCGGCGGGGGTGGGAGGAGGAGTAGGAGGAGGGGAGGAGGAGCAGGGGAGCGGGAGGGGGGAGGAGAGCGTGAAGCTGTTCGTGGGGCAGGTGCCGAAGCAGATGACGGAGGACGAGCTCGCCGCCATGTTCGCCGCCGTCGCCGTCGTCGACGAGGTCACCCTCATCCGCGACAAGGCCACCAAGGCGTCCCGAGGTCCGAGATCCGTACGCGGGAATTTTTTTTCCCCTTCCCCACCCTCCACTCCCAGCGCAATGCGGCTCTCCTCTTCCGGTCTGGTGCTCGGGATCTGGGCCTCCGGCGCGGCGAGGGGTCGGAATCGGGGTCCTCGCCCTCGCCGTCGCCGTCTCGCGGGCGGGCTCCCACCGAGTTTGACTTTGTGGGGAAGGAATTCGAGCTCCTCGCTTTTCCTCCCGTGGGGCCGCAAGGTTTCCGGGTGTTGGCTGCTTCTCGTGGCGATTTATGCGGAATGTGGTGGGGAATTTCGGCTGTTCATGGCGAATTTCGGTGTCTGGGTAGCAGCTGAATTGGCGGCTGCATGTGTGTTTTTTTTTTGTGCTGTTTGCTTAGTCTGGTTCATCGCGCGGTTAATTGAGTTCTGCATCTTGTGGTAATTGGTTAGGAGCTTTGGGTGTTGGCTTGAAATTTCTTGTTTACTGGCGATTGAGCTCGAGTTCGTGTTGAATCAGTGGGATTTGGTCCAATGCTGGTGTAATACGTTGGATTTGTGTGCTCTTGTGGAACAAGGAATAGATTTTGAGTTATTTGGGGGGTTTGGGATGGTAGTTTCTGGTCCTTTAGTTTGTTACAATGCTTTGAACTGTGGTGTTTCCCCCATGCATGTGTTGATTTTGACATGCAGAAGTAAGCATTCGGTGTTCAATTTCTGGGATTTGGATGTTCTTAGGTGTAAACTTGATCTGGTTGACTTCAATTGGAAATGGAGTACAGGGCTCAGTGCAGATTCGTTTTAGCCATTAACTGAATAAAGATGCACCTTTTTCCTTTTACGTGCATGATTTGGTTAGTATTCAGGACCAGTAGAACTGTACATGTGTTCTGCGCTGTCTTCTTGGATTTAAGAGCTTACTTTGATACAAAATGATTTGCCGTTACATAGTAATTTGCTCCGATAATTTTGTCCTTTATTTTGCTGTAAATGCCAATCACTTGCCTGGTTAGGACAGCAGAATGGTCAAATATGGGACAATAACTGTTTCCAGCCTGTTGTGAGTCATTGTTCACTAGTTACTAGACCTTGTTTTATTGTGATGCTGATTCTTTTCAGTGTCACATGGAATTGGATCTTCTTCCATTTTGTTGGTTTAAGCCGATTTTCATTATTGTCGGGAGTGATTTCATTTGTTACAATTCTGTCTTCTTTCTTTGCCCTCTTTCTTCCCAAAGGAGTCAAACATGCATATCGTAACTAAACAGCATTTCCCTCTGTACAAATTCCTGATGGCATTTCCTGCCAAAGTAGAAACTGTGTCTTTTTCCAGGAAGAAAGTATCTACTACTTTTTCTTTCCAGATGACATTCTTAATTCTTGATCAACTTGTCCATCATTTTGACCTTCATTTAAGATGCACTGGACCTTTTGCAGGCTGCTGCTTTTTGATCTGCCCATCAAGGGAGGAGGCTGACAAGGCGGTGAATGCATATCACAACAAGCGCACCCTTCCAGGGGTATGTGACAAGGATTTCTTTTTTGTGTCTGTAGTTGTTCAATGTGGAACCTTCTAAATTTTTAATATGGTTTCTCGTGGATAAACTGGGAGCGCATCATATCTTTGGAAGTATAGATGTTCAGTGTGATTGAGTGAAACTTTAGGCCTGCTTTAGAACAATGAATTCTGTAGGAAAAATAAAGGATTGCAAGCCAAATGAGAAAAAAAAAGTACGCTTGGTGTTTGGATCATAGGATTGCACCAAAATAATCTCATAGTTTGCACGACTGGAAATTTCTATAAATTTAGGAGGGAACCAAACATGGCACATTCTCATGTAAATTTCCTTTCAAGAGCTGACACAGTCTCTCTTTCTCCTCTCTTTAGCTAAGAAACATCTAATAACAAAATTCATGCATTTTTGCCATGAAATCCAAACACATATTTTCTACTATTCATGTAGTTTTGTTTACTTCTACTCTGGTTCTGGTCACTGACGGGAGAAGATAAAGATCGCATCTCACTCCTGGCACTCTCATATGAATGAATATTATTTGTTGTTTGTGACTACCAAGCATGTGTTTTCTAGAGCCGGTTAATGATGTTTGAGCACGTACTTATTTTAGTGTCTATTTATTTCCAATTGGTATTTGTGGATTCATCACAAGCCAAAACATGGTTAGAACTCTAATATGCCATGAGCGCTAGGAGTTTCTGAATTTGATGTTATGATACACATACATCTCTGGATTAATTAAAACCGCACACGCTCTACCTTACCTGAGAGTGAGCACTCATTCTTCTGATGATGGATAAAATTCGGATTGTTTCAATGCTGTTTCCTGGTAGTGGCAGTTCAACGGTCATAAATTTTAGTGATCTCGGAGTATTATTACATTTTTTTTATTTTTCGTGACAGTTATTTAAGTTCCGTAGCCTACCAAACTTGCTTGGGAGTAAAGCCTGTTGTTGTGATTTCAGTTCTGTAAAACCGACATTACTTCTCTTGTGACCTCCTTGACAGCAATTCCTTTTTTTCTCTGAAACCAGGCTTCAAGTCCATTGCAAGTAAAATATGCTGATGGAGAGTTGGAAAGACTGGGTATGAGGCTCTCTAAAATTATTTCTTCCATAATTCATTTGTATATCCTCAGAATAATTGTTAAATTTTACTGATGTATCTATGTTTTCATGTTGACGCTGTTGCTTCCAGAGCACAAACTTTTCATTGGAATGCTTCCAAAAAATGTAACAGATGCTGAAATGACTGATTTATTTTCGCAATATGGGAACATCAAGGATTTGCAAATTTTGAGAGGTTCACAACAGACAAGCAAAGGTCAAAATCTCTTTACCTTTTCCCCCTCTTGATTCAGATGGAAAACACTTGTTATATAGAACCCTAAACTTTCTAAGAACCTTTAGCTTACTCCAACTATGGATCTTGCAGCCGGCTGTGCCTTTTTGAAGTATGAAACAAAAGAACAAGCGCTGGCAGCTATCGAAGCTCTAAATGGGAAACACAAAATAGAGGTTTGTGGAAATTGAAGTATGACACAATATTTTTTTGCTGACTTGTGTTTATAGATCTCTGCTGCAAACGATAGCAACTTAGGCATCTATTGTACTAGCTCAGTCTCAAAGCCAAGAATAGTACTGTATCCTAATTCAAATACTGTTCCAACATAGCTGAACAAAATAATTTCATTCACTGTCTCATTCTGTGATAGTAACAAGTAATAGCTACATGGCTGTAGCATGAAACAGTCCATCCAGATCAAATTAACAATAGATGAGTGCAGATATAAGTTAAGCTCAAATGTGATGGAATTGTTTGTTGCACACTCACACTTGAATATGTATAAGCAACAACAGTGGTAGACACAGTATACAATTTTAGCCTCGGAAAACTGGACGCAGTAATATGTTGTAAATAGGTCAATCCATGTGCATATTGTCGCCCATCACAGCTTTTAAAGCAATTCTGGTCCAATGACTGTTCCTAAAAGGCAATCTGTAATATCCAAAATTTGTTTTTTAGTGTTCCAATAATATCTTAGAATATTTACAGAATCAAAAGCTCCAAACTACTTAACAAAACCCTTGAGAATTTTCAAATTTAAAATCAATGGAAATTAGTAGTAGCATATGTATACAGAAAGATAGCATGTTTAATATATAAATGTAGCCAGCTCCTTAAGTTGTATTAATATATTAACTGTTTCCTTTATGTTTGAATTTTCACAGTTGATTACATAGATCTTGATGTGCCCTGATCTTTTGTAGGGTTCAAGTGTACCTTTGGTTGTTAAATGGGCTGACACCGAGAAGGAAAGACAAGCTCGAAAAGCACAAAAGGCTCAATTTCACCAATCTAATATGTCAAATCCAAATGCAATGCAACAGTCTTCATTATTTGGAGCTATGCAGATGGGATATGTACCACAGTATAATGGTTATGGCTACCAGGTAAATTATGACTTAAAAAGTCTTGAGATTTTAGAACATCACACAACCACATAATTATTCCTAGAATACAAGTAATCCTATTCCTAACTTGCTTTTCAGTCTGCTAAAAAAACAAAAATCATTGCCAAGCGCATGCTCTCTGAAAACCTATAGCTGTTCATCTGTCGTTCCTCATGTTGTCCTCTGGCTGTATCTTTGTTTATTATTGAACAGTTATTATTGCAAATAGCTAAAACAGTTAACTTCACTATTATCCTTAACATTAAAGTGCATTCTTTTAAACTGCTACAGTTTGCACCTTCCTTAGAACTAGGTTGAAAACAGTGTGGTTTGCTAGACAACTTAGCTTTCTATACTCTGCACCTGAGTATGATCTGGCTTGAATTGTGGGATGTAACTATATTTCTGTTGATCTGTGCAGCCACAAGGAACCTATGGACTAATGCAGTACCCTTTATCTCCTATGCAAAATCAAGCTGCCTTCCCAAATATGGTTCAGTCTGTTAATCAAGGAAGCTCTATTCGTGGAGTCAATTCTGAACTTTCACCTAATTCTGCTCCTAGATCGTTTAACTCAGTGCAGTTAGGCAGTCCTTATTCGCCTGTGCCTAGTATGCAGTATCCGGGATCATATCCTGGTAATGCTATCAATAGTCGTCCTTTTGTGAATTCTCACAATTCAATGAAAGTTCCAAATGCGAATGCTAGTTCTCCCACTTCAAGTACTAGCAGCAACCCCGGTCCTCAGATAGAGGGTTTGTCTCTATTATACTCCTGAAAATTAGTTATTACCCGTTAGATCTCAAATTCATTTTATAGATGATTTTTTTTTCATGTGTACAGGTCCTCCCGGAGCCAATTTATTTATCTATCACATCCCTCAAGAATTTGGCGACCAAGATCTTGCCGGTGCCTTTCAGGGTTTTGGTAGAGTACTGAGTGCTAAAGTTTTTGTAGACAAAGCAACTGGTCTTAGTAAATGCTTCGGTAATTAACTTGCCCTAACTGGAATTCTGAGGCTAGCCATTGACTATCATGCTTTGTTAACTGGTTCCTGATTGGGTGCAGGTTTTATAAGCTATGATTCTCCTGCTTCTGCACAGACAGCCATTAGTATGATGAACGGATACCAATTAGGTGGTAAAAAACTGAAAGTACAACTCAAGAGAGACAACAGCAAGCACAGTAAAACTTATTGACAGCGACCTTTTGTATGCCCACACGATCAGGAAAATTGGTACATATGTGTCACACAAATTGATCGTTACAGTTGTTACCTCTGGTCTCCACCATGTGTTGTAAGGTGGCGGCTTGTGTATCTTTGTTCAATTCACATTCTTGAAAATTTGTTACATTGTGTAATTTGTTGCAGCATAGTTGTAGAATCTGTACCATCAGATCCATTGTACATCATCAGATATTAATTCATTCAATTGTTTTCTTTCTTTTTCATCACTCACGAATCATTTCGAGAGTATCTCATCTCATGTTGTAAACCTGGCACACTCCAGCATTCTTATTCCTATTTTTTTGTTTGTTTTTGCCTGTAGCTTAGTAATACTCCTATATGGTAATGACTGCTTTGATGAGCACACAAAGGGCCCCTTTGATTTAGAGGAAAAACATAGGAATTTTAGAGGATTTTAATCCTCTAGGAAAATTTTCTATGAAGCCCTTTTAAACAAAGTATTGAATCCTATTCAATCCTTTAAAATTCTTATGGAATGGACAATCCTATAAAGATTTTAGAAGAAATTTAGCAAGAGCTTCAACCTCTTGGTAACATTCGTTTGAGTCTATCTCTCTCATTCAATTCCTGTATTTTTCCTACGGTTCAATCAAACGGTCATTCCTCTGTTTTTCCTTTGTTTTGCAATCCTCTATTTTACACTTACATTCCTATCAAAATTCTATGTTTTTCCTATTCTTATGTTTCTCAATCATGCGATTCAAAGGGACTTGAAATTTGGAATTGCTATGATATGCAGCACATTCAATCTAGTTAATTACTACTTCCCCGTCTCAAAATATAGGGTTGGTGTGGTTTGTGGCCTAAATAGGCCTTACCAAATTTTGTCAGTGCCAAATTTTGACAAGTTTTGGCATGACTAATTTTGGTAAGGTGCCAAATTTTGACAAGTTTTGGCATGACTAATTTTGGTAAGGTAAAGTTGTGTTTGGATTGAAGCCAAAACAGCCTAAGTTCACTATTGAAATGGCCTATTTTCTTAGGCATGCCAAAATTTGGCTTCAAACCAAATAGACACTAAACACTATTGAAATTATCAAATATTGGTAAGCCTAATTTAGGCCTCAAACCAAACCAGCCCATAAGAACGGCTGAATCTGGAGAAGGGAGAATGATCTATGAAAGACATCATAAAAATCAGAAAAGGAAACGGTGCCTTCATGATCGATATTTAAACTAATCTGGTAGTTACCTTGCACCACGATTTGTTGCTGATTGGGAACAATACGATCTATTTCACTAAATACGTTTTCTCTAGCATATTAATTCGGATACAGAGCGTTTCGCACAGGGTACAAAAATTACTCAGGAGACTGCTGCCAGAAACTCGCAGGAGCAGACGGTAAATTGCCAGAATTGAGAATTATCAAACGTGTATGGATCACCGAAGAATTTTGAGATTTGGTATTTTTCCACTCCACAAAATGGGTTTCCATTATTTGCCATCGTAGCCCATGTCACTGTCACGTAGTGACAACATATTTAGAGGGGACTACCTATTGTCGACAAATTTTCTCCTAAAAATTTGACGGATATAATTATAGTACAATCGTAGTGTAATTACACTGTAACTTATATGTAATTACACTGTAACTTGCATGTAACTACAGTGTAAGTTATATGTAAGTTTCACATAATTTTGAATCGTTAGATCTATTATAAGATTTGTTTTGGTAAGGAAGAAAACAAATCATAACACACACATATGTGAAAGAATTTGTTTCCACGACCTCCATTTTACCGAAATAACATGTTACGTAGAGATTTTTGAAAGTTACATACAAGTTACACTGTAATTACATGCAAGTTACAGTGTAATTACACTATGATTATACTGTAATTACATCTGTTAAATTTTTAGGGGAAAATTTGTCGACAAATATATAGCAAAATCGTATTTAGAGCGGTAAAACATCAAAAAATTCCAGAATTTGATCCATAGAGAACTGAAAGAAACTGCCATATGCTCCCATGTAAAACGGTATAAGCATCTAATATTGGATTCCACCATCATTTTTCAGCACTATTACACTGCAAACGCAGGACAGAGCTTCACCTGTGCAACAACAGAAGGGGCCTGCCACCTCCTTGGCTTTGACCACTACACACAGGTATGCTTGTTTTTGCATTTGCCCCGCCCATATTTACATGTTTCTAACACAGTATACACCACCCACCTGACCTGGATGCGCAATTTCGCGCATGAGCAACTTCAGTTATCTTCTGAAGACGGCCGGTGATCAGTGAGGCTGCTTATTTTTGGAGTATATATTCAGTTTAGATAGTCTGCCCTCCTTATGGTAGACCCATTAGCATGCACAACAGGAATGCAAGAGCCCATTGACACGAATGCTGTCGCGTGGCATATGCTGCAATAGAACTACTTCAGATAAGTTGAAAGACAGAGGGTTATTCAAGTATGAAGACAGTAACAGACATGAACAATTCACTAAGTTGTAACTAAGTTTGACATAAACGCATGACGTTATTTTAGTGACATTCAATATATGCGACATCTACAGGTGGTTGAACAGGTATACAGTTTCAGGCAGCAATAAACCAGAATTTGATTGACAAGAAGTTGCATATAAGAGAAACGCCCAGGGGTCTTCCAGCTAGCTCCACAAGGTGGTGGGCTAGACGACCTGAGTTCGAAGCCACACCCCTTCTAATTATTTGATATTAGGTCATTCCCTAATATTCGCGTCTTTTTAGAAGTTGCATATAATAGACCTACAAATTTAAAAACTATCTACCTATAACAAGTCCCAAGCCTTATATAATACTACCACCCCCTTTTGAGTTTGAAAAGTAATTATTTGATATTAGGTCATTCCCTAATATTCACGTCTTTTTAGAAGTTGCATATAATAGACCTACAAATTTAAAAACTATCGGCCTATAACAAGTCCCAAGCATTATATAATACTACCACCCCTTTTGAGTTTGAAAAGCATAAAATTGCAAAATCCTTGATATCAATTTATCAAGTACAACATTGCTAAAAAATAATGAATCTGGCAGTATGGAACCGTGGAAAGAACAGTACTCACATGAGTGAGGAGCAGGGGCCACAGCTGGCGTTTGGGCAGTACTATGTGCATGAGCAAGTACTGGAGATGGATCAGAGGGGCTATGGTGCTTACTTGGGTTATTCGGAGAGTGATGAACAGAAGTTGATGGACTGATAGGTGATGGTGACACAGCACGAGGCATGTTGGCAGGTGAATCAAAGTGATTATTATGTTTACTAGGTACTGGCTCAGCTGCTGGTGCTACAGGAGTTCTATTCTTTGGCTTATTGGTGTATGGATGTGAAAAACTAGATGGTGGAGATCTATATTTGGGTTGTTCAACAGGAGAATGTACAGGTGCAGGAGACGGAGACAAATGCCTTTTTTCTTCATGACTATGGTGGTGGTGGTGGTGGTGATGATGATGATGGTGATGATGATTGCGATGGCCTTGTTGAGGCAAGGGTGCTGGACTAGGTGCATCAGAGTCACTTCCAGTGTGCAGAGAATGTCTAAGATAAGATGAGAGGCTTATCTGCTTTACTTTGCCAAACACCGTGTGGTTCAGGCCCAAGTTTCCTGAAGATGAATTAGCAATTGTTTTAGCCAACTGCTTCATCCTTGGAAGGGAGGGCTGGTGATTACCAACTTCAAGAACAATGGAGGCCTGAACAATTGTTGGTGGTCCCACCGTTGAACCTTCTGAATTTGTTAATTTGATGTAGAGGTTCTGCAAAGTACAAGAGTTGAAATTAAATTCAATAGACAAAAAAAGAGATCCAATGGCGTGCACCAGTTTCTGTCACCCCGTAGACTAGTAATTATTGACTCCCACCAAAGATATTCTAACATACAACAAAATAAGCATCAAGGGTCTTAAGACTCCTAGGGCAAGTGTGGAATAAATAATAACACGAAGAAAATCGCACATAACTTGTGACATTTTAATTACTTTTGTGATAGACCACTTGTATCACAGGGAATATGTATTATGTAGTAGAGCTATCTGTTTGTTTTCCACTCTCAAATGTTTTAGCTTCAATAAAGTATGCAAAGACAACAGTATATGTTGTAAGCTACCCTTTTTTTTTTCTTGAAACTGGTATTTTAATGTACTCGATCTTTTAGCTCCTCATCACCATGGAGCAAAAAAATGGACTTTTTAGAGAGCTGAATAGACAAAACAGTATTCATCATGGAATCAATCAATAACATGCTGAAGCTTATGGAGGGGTATCGGTGTTTGGCAGGGTAGGGGAACTGGCTTATGAAAGAGATGATATTTATATGGAAAAAAAAACCTGTGGCATTTGGTATGCACGCTGTCTGCAACATCCAACTATGTCACAAAAAAAATTGTAATATTATTATGATATGGGAATATGTCATTTTCACAGACCTAAATAGATTCAATATACCAGTGATAAAAAGACAAAAAAAAAAAACAGTTTGCTTATATCTTAGCACTATATATTCCTGACCAGGGAAGTAACAGGAAACAGGCATCCAAATATTTCTAGTACACAACAATTTCGTTGCAAGTTGGCAACAAGTGTATAAAACTAATTATAACATATTAACATCATAGAATGATTGTTATAGTGTTAAAAAATTGAAATTAAAACTGATTCTTACCAACCTCATAGGGATCGAGCTGTAGTCCTGCCTTCATTTGGTCTTTCAACTCATTCATTCTACCTTGCACTTTATAGATTGGGAAGTTCAGAGTGAAGTTGAAGGATGCGTAAGGCTTCTGCAGAAGAAAAGCAGCTTGTGGAGGGATAATGGTTATTCCACCAGGGAACTTAAGAACCTCGAATAACGATGTGTCCCCAAACAGAGACTCTGTCAAGTGGAGTGTTGACTGCTCTACAACCAGGGACATAAAAGAAGCCCTAAGAATGCTCAAGTACATGGAAGATATACTTGAGTATTTTGGATAAGGCACAATGCTGAAGATGACATTTGTCCAGTTTGGTGCACCTATTGGTTGTAGGAAATTTACAGCCACCTGCATGGTCATTTACAAATCAGTCTGATACAACATAGGACAAACTGTACATGACAAGAAACATGTGAATAAGGTGCAGAATCTCTGTCTTACAGTAGAGTTAGGAATGCCAATTTCCCCATAGATGTCAAATTCAAGCTTAGAAGTACTTCCACTCAACTCAGAAACTGTCTTCTGTAGCATAAAGCTCGCCACTATGTCAGCTGTTAAAAGAACCAGTAAGAGTACTGCAGTGAAAATTTCCATCTAAAATTTCCAAATGAAAACACATAGATAATGCTATTTAGATCAGAGTGAGTTCTCATAGCATATGAAATATTGATCTGATTTTAATGGCTGTATTCTGTTATCTTGCTGCAAATTTAGAGGACTCATGCTAAAAGCAGAAAAAGGAGTAGTTGGAAAAGTATATTTCACAAGTAAACTACTGAAATAAATATTTGAAGAACTAATTCATAAGCTAACTGTAAAAGTGGAAGACCTAAGTACTACCTCATTGAAAGGACATGGGTGTTCAAAATTGTTGATCATACTTATAATTCAAAATGTGGTCTCCTGATCAAGTCAAATGCATGAACACCATCCTATATGCAACAGAGACTATGCAAATTGTTTGCATATCAACTATTCAACAGGGACATTTACGTCCAGATGATATTTTACATTCAACATTTATCTTTCCTGAATATTTCATCTCACTTCCTGCTTTATTCCCACATGCCCTGCCAGATCCAACTCACCTTTTTTTTTTTGCATGGTGCAGTTTATCTTGCACTCACAAAGCTGTATGCATGAGTTGCATAATTATCATCATTTAAAGTATGTTCTCTCTTTTGAAAGCTTTTCTTGTCGACATCTTCTAACATGACTATTTTATAATTTGATCGGGTACCTCTTTCTACTGCAGCAATTTTTTGTTGTGATTTTCTAACTTCAGCACTCAATAAATTGATCGCTTCTCTATTGCGGCAAGTTTTGTCGGCTCCTTCGAATAAACCAAAACCTCATCTATCCTAAAGATTATTGGTGGGGTCTTCTAGCATCACATTTTAATAAAGCAATATTGTGTCTACACGGCAATTTCTCTCAAGACCATTTAACATCACCATTTGATAACTCATTATTCATTACCTTTTTATGCGGCAACTTTTGTCAGGGTCTTCTAGGTTATCAATCCACCTTATTTCTTGCGTGATATTTTTTGTCAGGATATTTAACGTCACCTATTGCAAAAAATGCATTTTATTTTATGGAAAAATCACTATGTTGAGAGCATCTGGCATCAATACATCATCATTTGAGTATCTGACAAGATGACACCTTTTCTTTTCTTTTCTTATTCAGTTTTTTTTTGGCATTTTATCATTGTCATATTCCAATGGAAATGGAATAAAACAAAGCTTGATACTCCATAGTTGAACACGAACAGTTGAACGCACAATTTATTAACAAATTGAGCACTTCATGAAACAGAAAAGTCTATAAATCAACACCAACAGCACACAAAAATTAAAGTCCATGACTAGAGAACCACCGAGGCTAGCAATGGAATATGCTGCACAAGTAGGCAATCCATCATCCAAGTAAGATCACCTACCCAGCACCACACACACGAGAGCATACTAGCTGAACTAGGTATGGCAACTCAACAAGCCATTCAGGAATAGAACATTTTGCCACAATTGGCACAAAGAAAGGTTGGCCCAGCATTTCCTATCCTGTTCTGTACCGAGAATCTACAAGCCCACTTACCAAAAAGAAAAAAAAAAGTGGGGTTGGAAAAATCTACGAGGCAACTTCCTCAGAAAGGCTAACATGACACATTGATAAACAGCACAAACATGTGACTATGGCACTATGCGGCCCAAACCGGCCATATGTCTCCAAAGTTGCCAGGCAAACAGCATATGGTTGAAAAAGAAAAGAAGGTTATCAAGTGTAAGGAAATGCCCAACTTGCTCTATGATTGACACTATACATCGAATTCGATTCCGATTTCCACTATAAGGCGCAACATTTGCTACAGATCGTACGCACCACGCAAATTCGTGCAAACAAAATAGGCTCAAATGTAGACGAACCACTCCCTAAATCACCATCTAATTATACTCCTGGTAGTCAATGGTTTCAATACTCATAGCGTCCGTACGACGAAACCGAACTGTTTATTTATTTTAGAACAAACCAAAGCAAGAGGCCACCGAGACCGAGATCTCGGCGAATGCAAGCTCACCCGCGAACGCGTCGCCGGGAGCCTCCGGCGGTGGCGGCGCCCCCGCGCGGGCGCGGTGGGCGGCGAAGGGCCTGAGCAGGAACAGCGCGGAGAGCGCCATGGCCGCGCCCAGCAGCAGCGCGGCCACGCATTGCGGCCGCACGGCCCCGCGGCAGCCCCCACCCCCACCTCCGTCTCCGTCCCCTCCGCCGCCTGCTGCCTCCGGCTGCTCCCGCCGCTGGCCCGCCGCCGCCTTCCCCATTCTTCCCCCCCGCCGCCCTCACGCATCGGCCACCCCCATTGGCTAGGGTTTTGGGGTGGCTCGGAGCTCGCGCTGCTTCGGTCGGCGGCGGCGGCGGCTGCTTGCTTGCTTGGTTTGCTTCGTTGCGGGAGAGGAGAGAGGAGAGAGAAAGGAAATAAATGGAGGTGGAGTTAAACCGCGCCGCGCAGCAGCAGCAGCAGCAGCGGCGCACGGGGTGGTGATGACTGGCTGACAGCTGTGGTGTAATGGTGGGGCCGTGCGCGTGCCGGAGGAAAACGGAACGGGGGTTCTCAACTTCTGATACAAGCCTGAGTTTTTCAGGCGCACATTTCGAAAATAATTATACGAAAATTGCTTTAAAAATCATATTGTTTTATTTTTTTAAAAAAAATAGTTAATACTTAAATTAATCACATGGTAATACGTCGTTCTATTTTGTTTGCTTGAAGAGAGAGTTCCCAACTTCCATTACTGAACTTGGCCAACGAGGACAATCTTTTTTTATATAGGCCCTGTTTAGATCCTATCATAGAATTTTTCACCATGTCACATCGAATGTTTAAACACCTGTATGAAGTATTAGATATAAGCTAAAAATAACTAATTGCGCAGATTGAGACTAATTTGCAAGACGAATCTTTAAGCCTAATTGCTCTATGATTTGATAATATGGTGCTACAGTAAATATTTGCTAATGACTGATTAATTAGGTTTAAAAAATTCGTCTCGCGATTTACTGACGGATTCTATAATTAGTTTTTTTATTAGTGTCCAAACAACCTGTACAATACTATATATAATACCCGATGTGATACGCCAAAACTTTACTCCCCTGATCTAAACACCCTCGTAGTTGTCACGCCTAGAAATTCACGAACCAGAATTTCTAAGCTGAATGTGTATTAAACCCCTGTCTAGGACCAGCCAGGGTACACAAACGACAATTGTTGACATACAGATCCACGTCTTACAAAAATATAAAAGATTACAAATACAGCGGAAAAGATAAAATGAGCTAGACTTGGAAACTTGACTTCTGCAGCGGGGCGACTCTACTCTACAGGCAATCCTTGACGGCAGCGACAAAACCAACTTCGACAAGATAGCTCTCACTAGGAAGATCTTCAGCTCTGGTGTGGGGGAAAGAGAGCAAGACTGAGTACTACCCACTGTACTCAGCAAGTCATACCGGAAGAGGAGGTATGATGCAGGATATATCCAAAGGAGGCTAAAGGCTCATTTGCATAAAGCTAGCATTTAAAAGCAGTAGTTGAAAGCAGTAAAACAGCTGTAGTGATTTATCAATATTAACCAATCACTGTCCAACGCTACACCACGTTGCAACATGCCCAAACCCCTCCTGAACTAACCAGTTCCATTAGCTAACTAGGGGTGAGACTAATCACGGTGAATCTGGTCGACCGCCCATAACCGCGGGCACGGCTATTCGAATAGTTTTACTCTGATCAGAGGTGTACAACTGTACCCACAAGGCACAGCCCCATGACACGTTCCCGTGCGCCGATATGCCACCACGACATACCGGAAAGAGGCCGTGACAGGACCCTTCGCATAACCCCCTCTAACCGATCGCACCACACCTTAGGGTTCGCCCCCGTCCCCAGCAGGCAACGGGCAGCCCCCCTTTCGTGCCGCAGTGAATCCGGAAGCCGATCAACCGGACACCCCGGCCGACCCAACTCCATCACGCCCACCCTCGCCTGGGTACGTCGGCTAGAGAAAAGCTACACTACAAGCCCAGCCGTTGCCCACGCTGGCTTGTGGTAAGCACGATAAATTCTTCCAGGGTTTCCCGCGAACCGGTCCTTAATCGCCATGGGCACAACTAGCAAAACCATGCACCCACAGCCCACCGTGTAGTGTATTTTAATAAGCCCACACCATTACGGTGGCACTAATCCAAAGCTATTGCCAAAAATCAAAGTCTATGCTTTAATGTGATTCCCTTTTTGTGTACTAGTAGAACTAAGCATGGCTAAGCATTTCCTAAACCAACATCTAGTCATTTTAATACCCGAGTTAGCAATGGCATAAGGTAAACAATATATGGCTGAGTAGTAGGACCCATCCCACGTGATATTGTAAAACGATGCAATATTTAATAGAAAAGCGGGATATTTGTAAATTGGGTACAATATGATCGATTATAATGCATGACTTGCCTTGCTCTCGCACTGATGAGACCACAGCAACGTCTTCGAGAAACCGCGGATCGACGAAACGGCCGAAATCTACGCGACAAACAAAGCACACAAGCAAAACAGGCTATAAGACTACTGAAACAGGAAACAAAACCATTTTTAATGGATTCTATGCATTTTTATGAATTTACTGAGACTTGAATGGACTTAATCGGAGCTCGGATGAATTAGATATGATTTTTAGAAGATTATCTGTGTTTTTACTAATAAAGAAAAGGCCTTAATGTATTTATTGCGCAATAAATCCCAGGGCTGACGTCATCGGGGGGGGGGGGGGTGGGGCGGCGGCCGGAGGAAGGGGCGGCTTGGGCCGGCCCACAAGGAGGAGGGCGCGCGCGGCGGCGGGGTGGACTGGGCCGACGGCCCAAGAAGAGGAAAAGGAGGGAAAAGAAAAAGAAAAGGAGGAATAGATTTTCCCTGGGATTTAAAGATTGCATGTGCTCAATTTTAATTGGTTAAAATTATTTCGAGAGCTCTAAAAATTCCACTAAAAATCTCGTTAATGTATTGGAGCATGGGGAACTCAAGAAAAATTCCACCACGCCGAATTTGATTATTAAATGCATTTATTAATTAAGGATTCAACTCTAGGTTAATTCAACAATTTCTTTAGGCTATTTATTTAACAAATTTTAAAGCTGGAAAGGGGAACTTCGGGGCATGACAAATCTACCCCCCTTAAACGGAATCTCGACCCGAGATTCGGAAGAGCTGGCGAAGAGGTGCGGATGAGCGGCCTTCAATTCATCTTCTCTTTCCCAGGTGGCCTCTTCTTCTGAGTGGTGGCTCCACTGAACTTTGCAAAACCTGGTCACCTTGTTTCTGGTCCTTCTCTCACTGGTCTCAAGGATACGAATCGGCTTCTCCACATAAGTCAGATCTTTCTGGATGTCAATGTGCTCTGAGCTAGCTTGTTCCTCAGGTACCCTCAAACACTTCTTCAATTGAGATACATGAAACACATCGTGGATACCAACCATATTAGGTGGGAGCTCAAGCTGGTAAGCGACTTCACCTTTGCGTTCCAAGATCCTGTATGGTCCCACAAAACATGGTGCCAACTTGCCTTTGGTTTGAAAGCGGTGAACTCCCCGAAGCGGAGTGACACGAAGGTACACATAATCTCCTGCTTCGAAAGTGAGTTCTCTTCGGCGGTTGTCTGCGTAGCTTTTCTGTCGAGATTGTGCAATTCTCAGCCTTTCTCTGACAGTTCTGACTTTTTCCTCTGCCTCGGTTAGCACCTCTGTCCCGAACAGTTGGCGTTCTCCAGTTTGATCCTAGAAGAGCGGAGTGCGGCACTTCCGTCCGTACAATGCTTCAAACGGTGCCATTTGCAAACTGGCCTGATAGCTGTTATTGTAAGAGAATTCAGCACACGGTAGACTTTTATCCCAAGCTCCGCCAAAGTCAAGTGCACAGGCTCGCAACATATCTTCCAATATTTGATTGACTCGCTCAGTCTGACTATCAGTTTGCGGATGATAGGCTGTGCTGAAATTCAAACGAGTCCCCAATTCTTCTTGCAACTTCTGCCAAAATTTTGAAGTGAACTGACTCCCTCGATCAGATACTATCTTCTTAGGTACCCCCATGCAGACACAAGATCCTTGCTAAGTACAGCTCTGCCAACCTTTTCCCCGTATAGGTAGTGTGCACTGGAATGAAATGAGCAACTTTGGTGAGTCGATCCACGACTACCCAGATCGAATCATGCCCTGATGATGTCCTGGGCAGACCTGTTATGAAATCCATGCCGATTTCTTCCCATTTCCATTCCGGGATCTGAAGGGGTTGAAGCAATCCTGCGGGCCTCTGGTGTTCTGCTTTGAGTCGCTGACAAACATCACAGAGTGCAACGAATTCGGCTATTTCTCTTCTCATGCTGGCCCACCAGAATTTTTCTTTGAGGTCCTGGTACATTTTGGTACTGCAGGGATGAATTGAATACTGAGTTTGATGAGCTTCGGTGAGTATCAGATCTTTTAACTCTTTGTCATCAGGTACGCACAGTCTTTCTCCCAACCAGATTGTGCCATGCTCATCTTCGTGGAAATCTCGGGCTTTTCCAACCCTCATATTCTTCTTGAGCTCAGCTATTTCAGGATCATTTACTTGAGCTGCTCTGACTTGATCCACGAGCGTAGGCCGTGCCTCTAGGGCAGCTACGTACCCGTGTTCCACAATAGCTAAGTTTAGGTGCTCAAGATCTTGTTGCAATTTGTCACACATGCCTTCGGTACATATTGCATTGCAATAGCTCTTTCTGCTCAGAGCATCTGCCACCACAATTGCTTTGCCTGGATGATAGTGTATCCCCATGTCATAATCTTTTATCAACTCCAGCCACCTTCGCTGTCGGAGATTCAAGTCAGGCTGAGTGAAGATGTACTTCAGACTCTTGTGATCAGTGTAGACTTCACAGCGGTTGCTGATAAGATAGTGCCGCCAGATTTTCAGAGCATGAACCACTGCTGCCAACTCAAGATCATGAGTAGGATAATTGCTTTCGTGTGGATGCAACTGCCGCGAGGCGTAAGCGACCACTCTGCCTTCTTGCATCAGAACACATCCTAGCCCTTGGCGAGATGCATCACAGTAGACCTAGAAGTCTTTCGTCTGGTCTGGCAGAATTAGAACTGGCGCAGATACTAACCTCTTCTTAAGTTCTTCAAAACTTTGGTTGCACTCAGCTGACCACTTGAATTTTTCATCTTTCTTAAGCAACTGTGTCATGGGCCTGGCAATCTTGGAGAAATTTTCGATGAACCGACGGTAATAACCCGCAAGTCCAAGAAAACTCCGGATCTGAGAAACTGTCTTTGGTGGGGTCCACTTTGTAACTGATTCCACATTTGATGGATCCACTGCCACGCCTTGAGCAGAAATGATGTGGCCCAGAAATTTGACTTCCGACAACCAGAAGTCGCACTTACTGAACTTGGCATATAACTGGTGTTCCTTCAATTTCTCGAGTACCAGACGGAGATGCTGCTCATGTTCCTCTTCTGATTTTGAATAAATAAGTATGTCGTCAATGAATACCACAACAAACTTGTCTAGAAATTCCATGAACACTTTGTTCATCAGATTCATGAAGAATGCGGGTGCGTTGGTAAGTCCGAAAGACATAACCGTGCACTCAAACAACCCATACCGAGTAGTGAAGGCTGTCTTGGGAATATCCTCTTCCCGAATTCTCAGCTGGTGATAGCCCGATCGCAGGTCTATCTTGGAAAACACCTTAGCCCCTTTTAACCGATCAAACAGGTCATCAATTCTGGGCAACGGATATTTGTTCTTGATTGCGACCTCATTAAGGGCGCGATAATCAACGCACATCCTCTTGGTCTTGTCTTTCTTCTCCACAAAGATAACTGGAGCACCCCAAGGTGAAGTACTCGGTCGGATGTACCCTTTCTGCAGCTGTTCGTCAACCTGGTTCTTGACCTCTGCTAGCTCATTAGCTGCCATTCTGTACGGCCTCTTGTAAATTGGAGCAGTCCCGGGTGCCAAATCGATCCGGAACTCGATTTCTCTCTTCGGTGGCATTGTAGTGAGGTCTTCTAGGAACACCTCAGGATACTCTTGTGCTATAGGAATATCCTCCAACTTTCTGGGACTTTTCTCCACTGTTTCTGTCTGACCCTCAATAGCAGCTTGATTCAGACTCGCCTCGGACTTCTGCAACGCTGGGGAACGAAAGGTGATCTTCTCCCCTTTGTTGTTGGTTAGGGTGATGGTGCGGCTTGCGCAGTCAATCACTCCCTTGTTTCTGGTCAACCAATCCATTCCGAGAATGACATCTAGGTCTTTAGATTCGAGAAGGATGAGGTTGGATAGAAACGGTGATCTTTTGATCTCTATAGTCACCGAGGGGCAGTAGTGTGCTGTCCTCATGTCATTTCCAGGGGTATGAACCTGCATCGGTATTTTAAGTTCCACTACCGATAATCCATGTGTCCCAGCAAATCTCTTGGAAATGAAAGAATGCGAGGCACCTGAATCAAAGAGAACTGTTGCTGGATATGAGTTCACTGGAAATGTGCCCAACACGACCTCTGGTGCTGCCTGTGCTTCCTTTGCAGACACATGATTGGCGCGGGCCTGGATGAACCTAGGTCCAGCGCGATTCAGCTTCGGACACTTGCCAGCAAAGTGGCCGTGCTTGCCACAGTTGAAGCAGGGTCCTGGCTTTCCTACAGCCCCCTTCTTGGGCTGTTCTGTCTGAGCTGACACAGCTGGCGGATCTGACTGAGTTGGCGCCATTAGTGGGGGTGGAGTCGAGTTGTGGTTGTGCTGCTTACTGTTGTTGTGACTGCCACCGTTGTAGTCGTTGTTGAAGTTACTCGGGTGATAGGGACGGTGCTGACAGACGATCAGGGTGGAAGGCCCACCTAGCTGTCCCGCCATGAAGCGAGGCTTCTGATTGTTCCCCTGAGGAAAGCTGATCTGAGCTGCCTTTCTTTTTCGGTCCATTTTGTTGCGTTGCTCTTCCTGACGGATAGCCTTGTCCACAAGCTTCTCAAAGTCTTCATATACTCCGGAGATCAGCTGGTTGGTCAATTCCTCATCAAGACCAAACAAAAACTTCTCCTGCTTCTCGGCATCGGTGCGCACGTCCTCAGGAGCGTAGCACGCAAGGCGGTTGAACTCATGCAAGTACTCTGTAACTGTCCTGGTTCCTTGATGCAGTGCGCGGAACTCTCTTTTCTTCTGTGCCATAATCCCCTCAGGAATTTGTGCCTTCCTGAAGCTTTGACAAAACTCTGCCCAAGTAACCTCCGTTGCATCTGGACGGGTCACCACGTAGTTATCCCACCAGGCAGAAGCAGGACCTTGCAACTGATGTGTAGCAAAAGCAACCTTCTCTTGGTCATTGCATTGCAGAAGGTTCAGCTTCTTTTTAATAGCACGGAGCCAGTCATTGGCCTCCATTGGGTTGGTGGTGCTTGAGAAAGTGGGTGGCTTGATGCGGAGAAAGTCTAACAGTTTGGACATGTGTGATGGTGGAGGACCAGACTGCTGGTTCTGCTGCGCCTGCTGCAACATCTGATGGTAATGTTGCTGCATTTGTTGCATCATCATTGTCATCATCTGAGTGACCAATGGGTTCTCGGGCGGCGGAGATGAACTGCTGCCAGGTGACTGGTATGAGCTTCATCGGTCTGCTCTTCGCTGCCACTGGCGTCGTTGGGGTCACGGGGATCATTCCTTGTCTTCACCATCTGGACGAGGATAGGTAGAAATAAGAGAAAGGAAGAAAACAGATGGCTCGGCAACTAATCTTTCTTATAAATTTAAGTGCAATTATCTTAATCTTGATTAAAACACTGAAAAAGAGGCACGCAATTCCTAATTAAGGCAGTCATATCACTGACACATGATATCGACCGCCGGCTAACCCACAAGCAACAAACCTAAACACGGAAACTAGCAAGCAAACAGACTAAGAAGACGATAACGCTAAGGGCGGCGACTCTTAAGCTCGGAGCGACACTTGTGATCGGAGATCAGGTCTGACATCTAAAGATGGACAAGGGATAAGAATCAATGCATGCTCAAATCCAAATAAACAAAGCAACAAATGACTCAAATAAATAACCAAGCATGATAATTTTTATGCACGGAACATTTTTCATGAACCCAGACAAAAGACACTAATGCAACTGACTAAATAATAACTTAATGCATGAAATAGATGCATGATAGGAATGATGCGCATAAAGATTGTATCCTAACGAACCTAGACAAATCTTAATGCATATCACCCAGGAAATTCCCGACCGACTGTCGATTAAATTCCAAATAAGATTTTTCTAAAACACCATACTATTCCTAGTTGATAAATCCAATTGAAATAGCGATCAAGATTTTCTCCCAAAATCAAAAGAACAAACCCCAAATTTTCCCGAAATAAATCCAAGTGCAAAAGGCATATGCTGATGAAAAAGGTTTCAGAGGGCTCTTAGGGTTTCCAGTTGGCTTGTCCTACGGTTAAGGTCGGCTCTGATACCAACTTGTCACGCCCAGAAATTCACGAACCAGAATTTCTAAGCTGAATGTGTATTAAACCCCTGTCCAGGACCAGCCAGGGTACACAAACGACAAGATCCACGTCTTACAAAAATATAAAAGATTACAAATGCAGCGGAAAAGATAAAACGAGCTAGACTTGGAAACTTGACTTCTGCAGCGGGGCGACTCCACTCCACAGGCAATCCTTGACGGCAGCGACAAAACCAACTTCGACAAGATAGCTCCCACTAGGAAGATCTTCAGCTCTGGTGTGGGGGAAAGAGAGCAAGACTGAGTACTACCCACTGTACTCAGCAAGTCATACCGGAAGAGGAGGTATGATGCAGGATATATCCAAAGGAGGCTAAAGGCTCATTTGCATAAAGCTAGCATTTAAAAGCAGTAGTTGAAAGCAGTAAAACAGCTGTAGTGATTTATAATATTAACCAATCACTGTCCAACGCTACACCACGTTGCAACATGCCCAAACCCCTCCTGAACTAACCAGTTCCATTAGCTAACTAGGGGTGAGACTAATCACGGTGAATCTGGTCGACCGCCCATAACCGCGGGCACGGCTATTCGAATAGTTTTACTCTGATCAGAGGTGTACAACTGTACCCACAAGGCACAGCCCCATGACACGTTCCCGTGCGCCGACATGCCGCCACGACATACCGGAAAGAGGCCGTGACAGGACCCTTCGCATAACCCCCTCTAACCGATCGCACCACACCTTAGGGTTCACCCCCGTCCCCAGCAGGCAACGGGCAGCCCCCCTTTCGTGCCGCAGTGAATCCGGAAGCCGATCAACCGGACACCCCGGCCGACCCAACTCCATCACGCCCACCCTCGCCTGGGTACGTCGGCTAGAGAAAAGCTACACTACAAGCCCAGCCGTTGCCCACGCTGGCTTGTGGTAAGCACGATAAATTCTTCCAGGGTTTCCCGCGTACCGGTCCTTAATCGCCATGGGCACAACTAGCAAAACCATGCACCCACAGCCCACCGTGTAGTGTATTTTAATAAGCCCACACCATTACGGTGGCACTAATCCAAAGCTATTGCCAAAAATCAAAGTCTATGCTTTAATGTGATTCCCTTTTTGTGTACTAGTAGAACTAAGCATGGCTAAGCATTTCCTAAACCAACATCTAGTCATTTTAATACCCGAGTTAGCAATGGCATAAGGTAAACAATATATGGCTGAGTAGTAGGACCCATCCCACGTGATATTGTAAAACGATGCAATATTTAATAGAAAAGCGGGACATTTGTAAATTGGGTACAATATGATCGATTATAATGCATGACTTGCCTTGCTCTCGCACTGATGAGACCACAGCAACGTCTTCGAGAAACCGCGGATCGACGAAACGGCCGAAATCTACGTGACAAACAAAGCACACAAGCAAAACAGGCTATAAGACTACTGAAACAGGAAACAAAACCATTTTTAATGGATTCTATGCATTTTTATGAATTTACTGAGACTTGAATGGACTTAATCGGAGCTCGGATGAATTAGATATGATTTTTAGAAGATTATCTGTGTTTTTACTAATAAAGAAAAGGCCTTAATGTATTTATTGCGCAATAAACCCCAGGGCTGACGTCATGGGGGGGGGGGGGGGGGGCGGCCGGAGGAAGGGGCGGCTTGGGCCGGCCCACAAGGAGGAGGGCGCGCGCGGTGGCGGGGTGGACTGGGCCGACGGCCCAAGAAGAGGAAAAGGAGGGAAAAGAAAAAGAAAAGGAGGAAAAGATTTTCCCTGGGATTTAAAGATTGCATGTGCTCAATTTTAATTGGTTAAAATTATTTCGAGAGCTCTAAAAATTCCACTAAAAATCTCGTTAATGTATTGGAGCATGGGGAACTCAAGAAAAATTCCACCACGCCGAATTTGATTATTAAATGCATTTATTAATTAACGATTCAACTCTAGGTTAATTCAACAATTTCTTTAGGCTATTTATTTAACAAATTTTAAAGCTGGAAAGGGGAACTTCGGGGCGTGACAGTTGTCTCATCAACTCTTGTTTTTATCTATTTTTTTTCCTATTACACATCAGAGCACATAACACTACACATGCAACACCACACTCACATCCTACGAATGTGCCGCCCTCTAACACATGGTCTAAGAGGCGGAAAGCAGCGGCGAATCCCTGATCTCACTAAATTATTGTTTGAAAGCACGTCTTCATGTGAGTAATATTCGTGGGCACCTAGATTTGAACACTATTGCATGACTCCACCACCACATTACTAGTGCTTCCCCCTTGTTTTTTTATTTGCGCTCATAAACTATCAATATCGTATTGGATACTTTACCCCTAAGCATAGTATGGGGATCATTGGTACCAGGGTATATGCGAGATTGAGGTAAAAGAGATGGAGACAGGGATTTTTATACAGATTCGGGCCCCTCAATTGTCAGGTAATAACCCTATTCCTGTTGGCCGAAGCCGGTCGTTGCTCTTATTCACCATAATCACACCAGTACAATATTTGGGATAGCCTATCTATCTGTTGTCGACATAGCGGACTGAAGTATCATCACGTAGTCGACAACAGGGTAGTCTTCCTCCTCGAATCCATGCCCGACGAGATCAGAGATAGCGCTAGATTCCTCTCTTTGGTTCCTGTAGGTACCATATGGGGTTTCCTAGGCTTATCTCTAATGTCGATATCTAGCAGCTTGTCTTGGCGTATGTAGGCTTGTATTGGCTTGTGGCTTTGTGGCGTCTATGTTGTCCGTCTCCCCTCTCCTCCTAAGGGGCCTTGCATTTATACCCATAGGTGTCCCCTTGTCCAAATAGAACTAGGGAAACCGATATGGATACAATCCGAGTAGTCCTTGTCGTTTTCATGTAGAACTCTATACATCCTTCCTTATGCGGATCTCCTCCTATATCCGAAGGTTATTTCCGTATAAGACATGGTATGTGGTGGGTCTTGCCGAGATTTAATCGACTACTATTAAGTATGTGGTATCCATAACCCTGACAGTTTGGTACAGTTAGACGCCATGTCAGATTCCACTGGTACAAGGAGTCCAAGTTAGCATAGGGATAGAGAGGGTCCCACCTATTAGTTCAACAACACTCTTCTTCCTCTCAATCTCTTTCCCCTCTCTTCCTTAATAAGGTCGATGAGTCAAAGACACGGAGCTACTAGTGGTCTTCCTCCCTCCACCTTCACTACTGGAGAAACCATTTTTGGTCGGTTGCCTAAAATCCACAATAATCCCGGTTTGAATTTCAACCGGGACTAAAGATGATCTTTAGTCCCGGTTGAAAGAGCTGACGTCACTTTTTACTCTTTAGTCCCGGTTGGTAAAATCAACCGGGACTAAAGATCATTTTTAGTCCCGGTTTAAAAGAAGACAGGCTGTGTCAGACCCATCTATTATCTTTAGTCCCGGTTGGTGTTATCAACCGGGACTAAAGATCTATTTTTAATCCCGGTTCCTTATAACAACCGGGAGAAAAAATGAAAATGAAAAAAAAAATCGCAGAGCAAGCGCCGCGCCTCCTCGATCCTCTCGCGCGCACAGCCTTATCCTCTCATCTCTCCTCCTCTCCCTTCTTATCTTCTCCAATCTCCTTCTCCCTTCTCAACTCCTCCTTCTCTTCCCCCTTCCTCCCCTTCACCTCTCCTCCCCCTCCCCTGCGGGCGCGGCACGCAGCTCCCTCCCCGACGTAGGCGCGGCCGCGCGCGGCAGACGGTGGATGCGGCCGCGGCGGTGTAGGCGGTGGCGTGCGGTAGAAGCGGCCTGGCGGAGGACAGCAGCCGGGTAGCGGAAGAGGCCGCGGCGGCGGCTAGGCTGCGGCCTCGGCGGCCGGGCGGCGGCTGAGCTGTGGCCGCGGCGGTGCAGGCAACGGCGTGCGGAAGAAGCGGCCGCGACGGCGGCTGGGCTGCGGCCTGGCGGAGGGCGGCGGGCAGGCGACGGCGGCAGTGGAGGATTTGTTTTTTTCGGATTTGTGATGTATTTGCTTTTGAGAATTTGTGATGTATTTGATCTGTGTGTGATGTGAATTTGTGATGTATTTGTGACGTTTGTATTTGAAGATGGTGGATTTATAATTGATCGATTTGAGATTTGGAGATGATGTTTTGTTCTGTGATTCTGGGGGATGCGGTGAAATCAATATTCAAAGTAGAAAACAATACAAGAAAAGAGAAACTACCAACCGGATCTGACTTCATCTTTAGTCCCGGTTGGTGTTACCAACCGGGACTAAAAATGACTTTATTTTTAGTCTCGGTTGGTGTTACCAACCGGAACTAAAAATCGATCTTTAATCCCGGGTATTTGAACCGAGACTAAAGATAGTGATCTTTAGTCCCGGATTCGTAGTCCCGGTTGGAAAACCGGGACTACAGATGGTTACAAACCGGTAGTAAAAAGCCTTTCTCTACCAGTGCTTCAACATCTGCTCTCCCTCCCTTCGCCCCTAGCAAACTCCTTCCCTCCGTTGTCTTTTTGGAGCTCGGCAAGGAGAGTTGTATCACTGCTAGCGGAGCTCGGGGCTAACGACGGAGACAATATGGTTAAGAGTGAAAGTGCATCTAGACCTTTAAGTGGGATTTAAAGGATTGAATGATAACATGGTTCAAGGGACTAATTTGTCTGACAAGCGACAAGTGTATGAGTAGGTACTTAGTCTCTATAATTAGTCTCTATCTTAAATTCACTTACTGGACTCAAATGACCAAAAAATGGTGCATATGATTACATTCTACTTAGATATATGCTAATGCACTAAGGAAATTTATTCTATGTTATATATGAGGTTTCACCAGTTAGTGATCCCACTAGCCTTCTACATCCAAAGGGTCGCTAGATGTGAAACTCTAGGTTGTTCCATCAACGTTACTTTTGTCTTTGTGAGTGCATCTGGTGATGCCAACAAGAATTTGCAATCGGATTCAAATTTTCTCAATTACAAGTATTTGAGTTATCTTCAACTAAACGAAGATTAATAAACTTAAAGCAAAAGTATATCATTCCATGAACTCTTGTATTATTTGTGTGCGTATAAGATCCCAACATGCTAGTGTTCGTTTACATGTGTATGCAATACTTCAAGTAAAAAAAAAATGGTGAGCCTCTTGACAATTATTATTTTTTAAATATTTGGTTGATACATCTAGCGGTGATTTTGACTTGAGTTGGTCTCTATGTTAACAATGTCATCCACGTGAGGTATGAGCTAAATATTCTAATTTTCTTGAACCTTTGACTTGAATTGCTTCATAAATCGTTTGTAATATGTGAGTTTTTTTAAAAGGAAGCCGATTTAGGATGTGTGTGTTTTTTTTAAAAAAAAAATCGGGTTCTTAATCTTTGTGATCATGTCTCTCTACTTAACTTTATCACAACTAGTGAGACTTTCTTAGGCCATCAATATCTATCCTAAAGTTCAAGTCTTAGGCAAGTTATTAGAATGATAAAGCGTTTTCACCATGGAAGCCCACCTGTTGTTCCTCATCTTTATGTCGAGTTTAATTGATATCACTAGATCACAATATCAGAAATCTTCCCCCCTCATCTTAGCAAAACCGTTCAAGTCAAGTCCCATGGTAGTATAGATACTGGATTCACTGGCATGGCATCCTAATCAGCAAAAAGAAAAAAAATATATGGCCCACATGCAAGTGGCCACCTTCTTCTTCCTCTACATTTTCTTTTACCAAACCTCACCTTGCAACACAGCGGGGTGGCAAGGGACAGCGGGAGTAGATACCAGCGTGGGAGGGGGCGCTGAGGCCACGGTCATTGGTGTTTTGGAGAAGGGCAGCGGCCACGGCGTGGGCGTCGGAACTCCACGACATGACGACGGCTATGTAGGCGGCTCTAGAGTTTCATGGTGGCAGTGGCCATCACCCCCAACTGCCATGTTGAGTGAGCGCGACGATTGGAGCACTAGTGATAGCTTCACCGATCACGACGCACATGCTGACATGGACGGGGCCCACCCTCGCCACCTTGTAGTCGATGTGCTTCACCGTGAGCTACGCCCGTGGCTGCTCGAGTCCATCAGCGACGTGTCCACGCCACGGTGGTTGGAGGAGGATGATCCTCACCGTCGCACCACCGCTGCCATCGCTCTCACCTCTTTGACCCACAACAATTCCGTCACTCCCGTCCCCAATCCACCAAGCCGTCGTCGCCACCAAGTTCCCCATAGCACAACGACCTTATTCTATCTCTCGCCAACGCTCGCTCGCCATCGCATCATGTACCCCCAAATTTCGCTTTGCCAAATGCCCACGCCACGACCGTCGCCCCTCTCCCTGTCAGTCGTCGGCTCGCCGTCCTCCACAACAGCAGCTGTGTGCACCATGCCCACGATGCTCGACTCCAAGGAGACCCTATCGGCTTCACGCGAGAAGGTAGTGTACGTGCTTGCTGTCTTTGCATCGTCGGACGCCACATGCCGGTTCCTAGCTCAAGACGCCGGTGCGCTGTGCACGGAGAAGGTCAGGGTAGCAGGGCCTGCGAGCAAATAGAGACATGGTAGAGATGGCATCACCGAAGTGGCGATCTGGGCATAGCTCGCTAGTGTGGAGGAAACAAGGGGAAGAGAAGAGAGGGGAGAAAAAGTAGATGAAGAAGGTGAGGTGACCATTTACATTTGGTATCGACATGTATTTTATTTTTATTTTTGCTGACCAGGTTGCCACATCAACGAAACCAGCCCTCTATAATATCGAGCTGACTTGAACAGTTTTCCAAGATGAGAGGTGAAAATTTATGGTATTGCGGTTTAGGGTCAAACTCGATATAAAGATGAGGAACGGCAAGTGAACTTATTCCTTTTCGCCATTTACGCGAAGGAGTAAGTCCACTTTGACTCCCTTAGAAATGACCCGAATCTAATCCGTAACCCTCAATCATAAAACCGGATAGGACGACTCCCCGAACTATTCAAACCAATGCAATTTGACTCCCTGAGCGGTTTTGGACGGCGGTTTTGCTGACGTTGAGCTGACGTAGCGATGTTGCTCTGGTATATGGTGTTGATGTGGCACTTAGGTGGCATTAGAAATAAAAACTATGTGGGCCCCATTCATTATTCACAAACAAAAATTGTGGGACCCACATATCATCCTTATCTATCCTTCTTCCTCCTCCCTCTCTCACCCTTCTTCTCTGTCTCCCTTCTTCTCTGTCTGTTTCTCTTCCTCCAGTTCAGCGCAGGATCTGGAGCGGTGGCGGCACCGGCGCTGGCGGTGGGACGAGGGCCGGAGGCGGCGGCACTCCTTGCTGTGTGGCAGCCTCTGCTTTCCCTTGACGTCCTGGCCAACGGCGGCAGCGTCGTCAACGTTGTAGAGCATGTTGGGGTCGGACAGCAGCACCGCGGCAGCGACCGCTTGCTCCATACGACGGAGGTGATGGCGTCCACCTGGGTAAGCGGTCTCCAGACCAGCTTCTTTAACCTGTACTTCCTGGACCCCGAGAGGAACACGGCGAGGCCGGCGAGGATGCCGACGGCGCAGGAGAAACGCATCATTTTCTTGCTCTCACCGTCGTACGACTCGTCGAACTGGTCGGAGCCGAAGCCGGAGACGCTTGACTAGGTGACTTGCGCCCCCTGTTCCCAGCGCTGTTAGGTAGAGCACCCCGAGCTGCGTCCCGTTCGCCACCACGCAGTCCGCGCTCGCCCCCTTGGGTCGCTGCACGCCGGCGGCCGAAGCCCTAGCACGCCGTCGAGATCGTCACTATCATCACCCCCTGCAGCATGAGCCAAGATATACAGTCAGTATCCATCCATCATCGAGCACACATTAGCTTGGTTGAACAGAGGAGGAAGACGAAGACACGAACAAGCTTGGACAGCTTCAAAGATGGCGATGGTGAGGTAGCGGCCGAGGTACTTGTCGGCGCAGTAGCGGGCAGGAAATGGGCCCCGACTACTGCGGCCCGTTGTTCTGGCACCGCCGGCGCCGCCGCTCCGGCCCTTGCCCCGCCGCTGCCCCAGATCCCGCACTGAAGTGGAGGAAGAAAAATAGAGAAGAGAGAGAGAGAGGGAGGAGGAAGAAGGTTAGATTGGGGATGATATGTGGGTCCCATAATTTGTTTTTGTGTGAATGATGAACGGGGCCACATAGTTTTTAGTTCCAGGGAAAATTGGAACCATGCCATTATAATTTTGTAAAATTTGAGATATGCCATCCTGACCCACATGTCATTGACTCATGTGGGTTCTACATGTCATTGAGATACCGGTGACATATCTCAAACTTTGTAAAATTATAATGGCTACCCTTAATTCTAATGCTATCTAAGCGCCACGTCAACACCATATACCAGAGCAACATCGCTACGTCAGCAAAACCGCCGTCTAAAACCGCTCAAGGAGTCAAATTGCACTGGTTTAAATAGTTCGGGGAGTCGTCCTTTCCGTTTTTACGGTTGAGGGTCACGGATTAGATTTGGGTCACTTTGAAGGGAGTCAAAGTGGACTTATTCCTTTACGTGAATGAAGCCCATCCAACCCAAGCCTAATTAGTCCAGGTTGGTTTTCATTGGTCGAGTGGCATCAGATGGGCCTGGAAATTAGCGGGCCACACCAAGGCCCATTAACCCATCTCAGGTATAAAAATCAGGTTGTCCCAGTCGACGCCGGCAACTCCATTCGCTGCTCTAGGGTTTTTCTCTTGCTCGTCTGCGCCGCCACCTCCTCCACCTCCTCTTCCCCTCCCAACCATGACGGCGGCCGAGATCGAGAAGCAGGAGGAGGAGCTCCGCGCCCAGATCGAGGAGCAGAAGCTCAACGAGGTGAGAGATTTTGGTCGCCTGCTCGGAAGTCTAGTTTCTATGCCTTGTCGGGGGGCGTTGGGCGGTGAAGGCTTTGCTTCTGTTAGATTCATTCTCTGTGCTTGATAGGATCTGAGTGGGTGGTGATAGGATTCAGCTGCAGTTGCTGCAGAGTTTGTTTAGGCTGGTGGTTTTATCCTGTAGAGTTTGCGTGGTGAGATTGGATCCCTCTGTGTTCTTACTGTGCGTTGCTTCATGCACCGCGTTGTGTTTTTTTTTCTTCTTCTTTACAATGGTTAAGTAAAGTCTGTGAGTTATACCCAGTTAATCGATGAAAGAAAGTAGAATATGGGCTAATTATGTGATGTGCGCTGTACGAGTGAAGCCAATTATTTTTTTTCTCCCTTTCTTTCAGGGAGATGAGCCAGTCGTTGTTGAGGATGACGATGACGATGAAGATGATGATGACGAGGATGACAAAGATGACGATGATGCGGAGGGTATGTGAAACTTTACTCGATTCAAATGTGTCTTTGGCGAGCGTTTATCTTAAGAAATGATTCAGCTGCGGCATATTTATTGTACACATAGTATGCAATTCTTGTTTAATTGGTTGGATTCTGAATGCCCACCTGTCAAGGTTCATTTCAGGTTCACAGCATACATTTTGCTATTAAGACAACATTGTTCATAGAACAACTAAACATTGTCACTGCTTGGTTCACATAGATGTGAACTCCATATTGTGGGGAGAATTTTTATCAAATTGTAGTGGGGTGGTTCTGTTTTGCAAGAGTCAGTTATGTAACTTTTTTGCTAGTCCTGATCTTTTTGGTAATTCTAATCCTAATACTATAATGTATGTTCTGATATTCTGACCCTAATCCTGTAATATATGTTCCTGTTTAGTAATTCTTCAAAAGGAGAATTACTTTTTTCCAAATGATCGATTGTAGCTTTTTAGTTCAAACTGCAGTGGAGCCTGAACTGACTTGTTTCTAAACACACTTGCCTACTCTCTTTTTTTACCAGGAGGTGATGCAAGTGGAAGATCTAAGCAGAGTCGTAGTGAGAAAAAAAGTAGGAAGGCCATGGTGAAGCTTGGCATGAAGTCTATCACTGGTGTGAGCCGTGTTACTGTCAAGAAGAGCAAGAATGTGAGCTTACGACTGCTCTTATCTGGCCTATTTAACTAGTTCTATTAGTTGGATTCCTATTGATGTTTACTATTTCTTTTGCCCCATTTCAGATCCTTTTTGTCATCTCCAAACCGGATGTCTTCAAGAGCCCTACATCCGACACCTATGTCATTTTTGGCGAGGCCAAGATCGAGGACCTGAGCTCACAGCTGCAGACCCAGGCTGCAGAGCAGTTCAAGGCGCCGGATCTGAGCAGCATGCTCTCGAAGCCGGAGGCATCGACAGCAGCCCAGGAAGACGATGAGGCTGTCGACGAGACTGGTGTCGAGCCGAAGGACATCGAGCTGGTGATGACCCAGGCCACCGTGTCGAGGTCCAAGGCGGTGAAGGCACTCAAGGCTGCCAATGGCGACATCGTTACAGCCATCATGGAACTCACTACTTAGCGAGATCCGCGTTTGATCGTTTGATTCCATTTCTGTTCTACCTCATCGAGATGGGGGGTTTCCATGTGTTGAGATGTCTGCTTTGTCGTTTGTGCGCACCGTTGTTATTATTTTGAGCAGTCTTGGGACGATGTAAGGATAATCTATTGAATGTCTTGAGTAAGATGGGGGCTTACTGCCTTTTCCTGCACTTGGACAATGTCAGTTGGCTTGAAATGCTTGATAGTGAAGTTCGTATGGTTTGATGTCTTGGAGGTTGTTTGGCATCTCATCTAGGTGCACTTGGTGCTGCAAGGGTATTTGATCGATGAGGCTACTGATGATCCAAGCTTTGCGGTTGACGCCCTCGGGTCTCATGGCTGTGGCGTCCAGAAGCAGGCGCTGGATTTGTAGCTGGAGCCATGGCTTCCATCGATTGTAGCTCTCTCGCCAAGACTGAGGAGCCGTGCTGCCGCTGGATCCGGCCGGTGATGCCAAGTAATGCCTTGTTCGGTTATACAAGCATTTGTTCTGGGCCGAAAATGATAGGTATAAAAAATATTTATAACATATACAATGAGAGACTAGGATTTATTCTGGGTCGGAAACCAATTTATTCATATTAGGTACAAACCTCTTGACTAGTGGATGATTCTCGATCTCTTATTTTTTATATCATGAGTAAATTGATTCTCGATCCGGAATAAATTCCGATCTCTAGTTGTATCTATAGTAAATTTCTTACTATACTCATTTGTGGTTACACAAGGCCTAAGCCAGTAAGCTCTGTGACCCAGTAAGCCCGCCAAAGGCAGAGCAGATGCACTGACTAGGGTTGGGGGGAGTTCACTCCAGCCGCCCGGGCCGCCGCTACTTCGCTCTCCCGAGGCGCCGAGCCGCTGTCGTCGTTTGCCCTCCCGGCCGGCTGCTCAATCCGCGGAGCAACAGAGGGTCGAGGCGCCGCCGCGCCATCGGCCGCTGGCACCGGGAGCCCAAGAACTCTGACCGGCCGGCTTAATTAAATGCTGCAGTACTCTCTGAAACTCGGTAATCTTCTTTTGCTACTCCGAAAATTTCGATTCAGGAACTAGTAAAGAGTGATTGAATTCTAGATGCATATATACACTCTTTCAGTCATTGCTGCATTAGGACTGCCACATCAATCTAAAATGTATGAGACTGCAAATATTGTTTATTGCTGTATTGGGATCTAGTGTTGTGTTTCCAATTTTTATTTCAGTGATACAAGAACTAATTGTCTGCAATACATTTCTTGCGCATCCAAATTACATGACAGCTCTAATTATGATGCCATCTAGAACATTTTGCTTTCGTTTGAATTAGAATAGTAATTGGAGCAATGCACGCTTTCATAATTAAGTTCTATCAATGCAAAATTTGATAATCATGTTGAATTAAAATTTCGAGAGCTGTGGCATAGGTTGTTTCTGTTTCCATCTAAAATCATAGTGATAAAATTAGCATGTGCCGTTTCCAACTCAGATTTATCAACAATTCAACATGCATATGGGATTTACGGTGTTCGAAAAAAAATTGGTATGTGATATGATCAAGCATGTGATTTGTGAAGTAGGATTACCCAACGAAAAAATTCCTGGCTACGCCACTAGATGAGAATGATGGGATCCCTGTTCATCGCAGTCGGCATCCTGGTGTTGGTTGGTTTCTTGTATGCTGCCGTCCTCTCCAAGATCTTCCACACACAGACTCCACAGTCTGATGACAACCTTCTGCTCTTGTCTGCCATCCAAAACGACAGGTGATCGGGGAAAAAACTCACGACTTCATTATTGCAGTTTAGGCTGTGTTTAGTTCCTTCCAAAGTTGGAAGTTTGGGTTGAAATTGGTACGATGTGACTGAAAAGTTGTGTGTGTATGACAGGTTAAAGTGATAGAAAAAGTTGGAGGTTTGGATCCAAACTTTGGATCTAAACACAGCCTTAGTCTTGTTTACCAGATTCATATTTTTCTTCTTGATTCCTCTGAATGTCACGGAAGGATCGACCAAAACACCCATTGCTTTTTTTTTTTTGAACACACCAGTTTAATCTGCTGCTCCTGCTGCTGCTCTTTTCTATTTTTCTTGCAGGTATTACTGCCTGCTTATTCCCCTGACACTGCCTGTGATAGTTGCTGCTGTGTATCTGCATTGGCTAAGCATGAAGATGTGCAAGCATGCCTAGGATTCGTGAGCAGTGTGTCAACCGATTTCAGCTTACTTACGAGATGATAGATAGAGCCATGCAAGATGATTTTTCTTTTTTTCTTTTTGTTGTAAGATAGTGTGCAAGTTGAATTGCATCACGGCCTCAAAGGATTGGCATGTACTTCATTCATTCCTTTCATGTTTACAAAGATAAGTTGATAGATGTCTTTTGTGATCTAATCATGAGTCCCAGTAATTAAATTGCTAAAGAGCTAGTGTGCTTCCGGACTTGAATTAGATCCACCGGTACTATTGAAGAAAACATTGCTAAAGCTTTACACTGACTTTCCAAAACATTTCTGCAACTAAAAACTCAACATGCAGTCCTAAAAAAATTAGGGGCATTTGTGGGAATGTCAGCCTTTGTTTTTGTATTCAGTTAAGTTTTTTTCATTTGATGATGTCAATACTTCTACACATTTATAGATGACACTCCTTACGATTGTTAGTAACTATGGTGTTAAGCATGCATCCTTATATTTTCAGCAAAAAGTTATCCCCTTCAAATCTCTACTATTATAAAAGTTGAAGAAGTTTTTCCTGGTATTTTGGTACGTCATCTATGTTTGATTCGGTTTTAAGTTCGTTCGCTTTTGAAAATACATATCTGTATTGAGTCGGTTTTTAAGTTGATTTACTTTTGGAAATACAAAAGGAGTCGTATAAGAAATCTCTTTAAAAAAAACCCGCATCAGACGATCAGACTCCTAACTGCAGCTCATGATTTTCTAAAAAATATATATATTCCAGCGAGTTCCCACAGTGAATTTCACCTTAACTAAACCATATAATTAAAATAGTCTTCACCCGTTGTAATGCACGGGCGTTTTTTCTTGTGTAAATGTAATATATGAAAACTTTTCTGGCTTCTTGTTCTAACGCATAGGGAACCTTCTACTTGTTTTACGATCTTCCACAATTTCAATTAGAAGACGTTTGATTCGTTCAAAAAAATTAGAAGACGTTTGATGACATTTATGTCGGATTCCTATGAAATTCCATATGATATAGGAAAGCAGGGCCTTTTCAAACTTTTCCTTTTTGGAACATGGTAATTACTCTCTTTTTTTTTCATGTTTAAACCTTTTTGAAAAAGAATTACAAACAAGCCATTTTCAACAATAAATCTTTTTATCCATGATAGGTGTGCTAGCTAGGAAGCATTTTTTAAAACAATGTTTCGGGTATATGTTTCAAAAAAATAATATAAAGGAGATTTTAAATTACTCACTCTATTCTTAGATATCACTTGCCGGCAGACCCTATTAACATCATGACCACTCATTTTTTTATCAATAGATTTATAAATACTACTGTATGAAGTTGTGCATTCGCACAACTATGACCATCATGTATATATGTTGTGTAATATATTAATGGTATCATGAAATTGATGAATTTGTTGTAAAAAACGTATAAAATATATGGTTTTTTATTTTTTTTATTGTAGTAGCATAGGTCGTGTACTCGCGTGACTATGACCTATATTTGTACTCTGTAATATCGCAATGTGATTGGGTAGATGTATGTATGCGTTAAGACATACGGCAGTAGCACGACCATAACCATTGTCTATTGGAAAATTTTGCTACAGGGACATCGTGACTTTACGGTTTTAACTATAGAACACCGCGTGAAGTGATTTTTTTGGGGGAAAACACTCTCAAAAGTTGTATATTTGCTGGTGGACACCGCACGCATTAAAGTAATAAATTTCGGTTGAAGAGGAGAGAGAAATCGTGTGAAATATTGGAAATGCCCATGGGCCCACTGTTGACAGAAAACACGAGGCTTGGGAGATCTGCTTAACTCCAGTGCAGGTCCAAAACTCGCCTTCGGGTGTGTAAGCGTGCCAGTTGATTTGATCCTACAATCAACAAGAAATAGAGACAAAAAAACCGTAATTAATCCTATAAACGATAGCCGATCGGCTAGGTGCTGATGACATATCATTTATCTCTGAGCCGATGTCATATATGTATCGATCGGCATTCATGAACAAATAAGAAGGAACTAAATCTACTCGATCGGCTGTAGATATTAATAATACATGCTTCCTATATCGATATATACTTAAATCAAGTGATTGGGATAGATCGGACGCCATGCCGAGACAGTATAAGTCACTTAGATCGAAATATATATTAATAATGGGACTATATACATTCATAGCATAGCCGATCAGATAGATCTAGCATGTATCGGCTAATACTCCGATACCACTCTATATTAAGATATTAAAGCAAGTAGAATATATCAAACAAAAGCCTAATATACTTAAATGCAATAAGATCTTAATGTAAAGGGCGAATTTAACATGTCAATCATGCATATAGAATAAAAGTAGTTAAATCAGGTAAGATCGGCTGAAACCCCGATACTACCCTAATCGGCAACCAGAAGGCAGGCTAGAGATTGCTGTTCTGAGCACGACTTAATAGATCAGACTCAACTGATGCAGCATTAAGTATGAAAAGAAGAACAATATCTAGACAATCAAGTCACTGGGAGTTTCATAGAGTGGTGGATATTTTATATAATCTAAATCAACGTCGAGATCAAACCTAATCGGCTGTACTTTACCGACAGATGCTAGCCGATTGTAAGTTAGATAACGATATTGCTAGAGATTATATAAGATATATGATAACTCGACGGATTACATAAACAAGATTAGAGGATCATAATGATGGAAGCACTAATCCCGATAACGCAAACCGCCATAACAAGTTTTACCTCTTGTTGAAGATCGAAACCGATGCAGCTCAACCCGAAAGCAAGAACTCGTCGAAATAAAACTAAAGCAAAAGGGTGGCGATGCGCCGAAATAGTATTGAACGTGTGTTGTTATTTTTTACATGAGGCTTGGGGTCTATTTATACCCGAGAATTACAAGATATGTGTCCATACCGGACACGACTATTATCTCTAACAAACTCTAAGATACCATAAGTCTTTACGGCAGACTTTTACCCAAACATATCTTTAAGGAAATTACATAGAATATCCTAATTAATAGATACAATTGCCTTCTCAGGACTCTATCCTTGCATGGCAATTACCATGAAACACATTAACTCAACTCGATGATGTACACCGAGTCGCATTGTTAGAATCGGCTGTATCGGCTAACCCCGTCCGACTCAAACTCTGCCGATCTTATCGTAGCTGATTTAGATGGCAGCCAATTCTTGCTCTGTTTTCGCAACAGTCTCCGTCTTGGATTCCTCTTCGATCTGACCTTCATCTCCGATACTGAGGTTACCAAATTTGGTCGTTAACACATGCCCCCCAAGTCCGGAATATTTTGGTAATGTTTCGGATTTGCCATATCAGTTTCCGAGTACGAGTAAATATCGCACTTGCCGTTTTCTAACCGTTACACAGTGCTTTAAATATCAGCCGTTGCCCCCGAGAATCTTCACACCGTGACTCCCGTTTTCACCGCTTAAGCAACTTCCGTCTTCTCTCTCTCTCTCTCCGGCGATTTCCCCGACGCGCAAGGCAATCTCCAGGCGATTCCCCTCGACCAGATCTCCATCCGCGGCGATGTCGACTTCCGCCGATCCGTCTGCTGTGCCACCAACCAACCCATCTGCTACACCATCAGCCGAGTACGCAGAGGTATGTATCCACTGGCTAAATCCTTTTCTCTTAACGGCAAATCGACCTTCTCTTGTCTTATATTGCTTTCTTCTTCTCGGTCGCTTTGGATTTGTAGCATCTCTCCAATCTAGTGGCAGTTCCCAGTTTGCTGCACGACCAACAATATTTCCTTGGTCCAATCGGCAATCTCGACCCCACTGAATTCACCATAGCCGAAACCAATAGAACCCCCTTCAGGTCGACCAACCCAAACATGAATCATTGGAAAAACACCTTTAAATCCTGGCCTTCTCTTGAGAAAAGCTGGCCTGCATGGTACAAACGGATGTCGGCTAGCAAACAAGCTCATTGGGATGAGATTGGAATCAGCCAAGCTCTAGCCCTCACCATAGCAAATTCGGCCAAGGACGAACCCCTGATAGCTGCTGCTACCTATTTCTGGTCCAACACCCTTAATGCCTTTCTCTTCAACCAAGGGCCAATGACCCCAACTCTGGTGGATATCATCATGCTCACCGGTTTAGATGTGACCTCGTCGGCCAACCCCATGAACTTGAACACCAAGAGTACTTTCGAGTTCAAGACTAAGAGCATTGGAGGCTGGTCAGGATACATTGCAAAATACATGGGCAAAGGACCAGTTACCCCCAAAGAGCATGTTGCCTTCCTGTTGATGTGGCTAGAAAAATTCCTTTTCTGCGGTCAAGTTGTGGTCCTACAACCAACTGGCAGTTCTTAGCCGAGGCTCTAGAATCGAAGAAGCAATTTCTCTTGGGCAAGATCCTTCTCGGCTATCTATATCAAATGTTGAACAATGCATCAACCAAGATGATTATCGGCTCAGTAGTCGGGACAGGTGGACCATGGTGGTTATTGCAATCCTGGCTAAACCTGGTAGTCATGAAAGTTGTCAATCGGCCATCTGTGATGGAAGCCAAATTTACAAGGTTGGAGCCGATTGTGGAAGATGATGGAGAAGAACGAACTCATCGTAGATGCATGTCATACAGAGAATATGCATCTATGCCAGCCGATGCGGGAGCAAAGCTATCGGCTGAACTTCTGAAGGACTGGTTCTTCAGTTTTTATGATGGGTTTCAGAAGGATGCCCGAGTTTGGTTCTTCTATGCCGATTCAATGGACTTTGAACTACCAGCCGATTTCAGATTTGAAGACATCAATCACGAAAAATTTCAGCAATCTCGAGAAGTCTTCACTACTACTATCAGCCCGTGCATCCTCCCTGTTGGCATCCATCAAGGGAGAAATATTCAGGTCTCCTATGAGTTCTATCATCCAATGTCATCGGCCAGACAACTCGGAATGGGACAACTGCCGATTGGCATGTACTTTGCCGACAAGATCCAGTGCAGAGGTGACATCTCTTCAACCTTAATGATGGATCGGCTACTGAACATCACTGGACCTCCATTAGGCAGCATTGAGAGCATAAAGTTGGCAAGGTTCAGGAGCTGGGCATTTGACAAATGGTGGAGTGAATGGAAGCTGCACTTGTTCCATCAATCGGCGTCCATGTATATGACAGACCTGTTCCCTGATGCCATTCCCCAGGTAAATCTTCACCCTACCAATCTTGCTTGAATAACCGACAGCCGATTTGAACCTTGACTGACCTTTTCTTCTGATTCGCAGACAACAGAATCTTCTCCTCCTCGCCGGAGTAATAGTGGCAAGGACATTGAATATGCCCCAAGTCTAATTTCAAATGGAGGTGGACCATCTCCCTCCGCCATCGGCTATAATGCCCCTAAGACCTCAGCACTTCTCCAAGGGCTCATCAGAGAACCAACCGATGTTGGCAAGAAGCGAAAAACCAGATCATCGACTGTGGATATTTTAGCCCCAGCTTTAAAGAAGAAAACTAAACCAAAGAAGACCACGCCAGCTGATGATCTGCCTGTTCTAGATCCATCCATCGAACAAGCCCTGGATGAAGAAGTGATTGGAGATGATGTCGATCAAGCCGCAGCCGAAATAAGTGACACAGAAAGAACACCATCGGCTTCACCCAAGCATACCCCTTCAACTCCTTCTGCTCCAGTTCACTTCCTAAGAGTAAGCAGCTTCTCTTGATTTCCTTTTGTAATCGTTTTACTTTATAGCCAATTCCTCATAGTTTTAATAACTACAGAAAAAGAAAACCGCTGTAAGGAAGAAATCGCCTGCATCAACTCCTAAACCGGCTCCACCAGTAAGATACTTTTCATCGTCTTTCTAGCTAATCTGAGTCAACTATGTCTAACATTTATCCTTTTTTGCAACCTCCTCCCTCTTCTTCTCCTCTCGTGCATGTGGAATCAGGTGGCCGCACTCCATCGGCTGCAGACAGTCATCATGTTGAAGGAGAAGAACAACTAGCTGCTCCTGTTATTCCAGTAAGTTCTGTTGATTTAAACTTGAAATCGGCCAATTATGTCTTGATCCTTAATCATACATGATATTACCTTTTGCAGGTTTTAGCCGATCTGTTCTCCTTCGACATTAAAGATTACCTTGATGAAACAGAAGAAGACACCACCAGTAAAGCAACAGCTCTTCTACCCGATGATGTAAAGAGAACGCTCAAAGACATCTCTCATCGGCTAGAAGCATCACTGGATAACCTGGTAACCAACTGTGGACCGATCCGGGCAAGGTTCACAGACATCCAAGCTCTTCTCCTAGATGAACTAGCTGACGCCCTTACTCCAGCCGTCTACCTTGAGCAACACCAGTTCAAGCTGGAAAAGGCCAAGCAGAGGTTAGCCGATCGCCGGGAGCGCAAAGACATTGAAGCTACAATCCAGCACAATCGGCAGCTTGTACATGCAGAGAAATCCAAGCTTGATCAATTGTCTGAGGGCCCGATCAAATCAAATATCGATCGGCTTGAAGCTCGCAAGATTGATCTCATGGCACAACTCCAAGAATGCAATGCTGAGCTAGATCTGGAGCACAAGAAACTAGCCGATCTCCCGCAAGCCGTCGAAGAACAGAAGGCAAAGCTAAAATCGGCTATCAAGAACGTCACTGACATGACCAAATCCTTGAAAGTCATCCCTGGAACCGACGCTCAAGACGCCCAAGCCATAGAAGAAGTAGATCAGATCAGGCAAAGGGCTATATCGGCTATCCAGGGATATTTGTCTCAGTGACCTTCTGTGTAACAAACTTTTGGATATCTTTTGTAATCGGCCAAGATACCTTAGTAACTGTGCTATATGTATAATCCTTGTGCCGATTAACATATTTCCCAAATATGCCCAAAAATTTGCGTCGACTTTTCGACTTTTTCCATGTATGTGCCCCCCTAATTTTACAATGCCAAAACATTGATAAAATTATAAAAACGACTAAGGGCGATATAATCATATCGGCCATTGCACATCGGCAAACCATAACCGATTACAACCATATCGGCCATCTCAACGCGATGTAAACACATCGGCTATCATGCATCGGCAACATCAACCGATCATGCGTTGACCCAAACGCTAGGGTAATATTTCTTCAAGTACTTGCCATTCAGCGCTCTGCCATAAACCTCTCCATCGAGTCCTTGCAACATGTAAGCTCCCTTAGATACCACCTTATGAATTTGGAACGGTCCTTCCCAATTCGGTGACCACTTGCCGAATTTGCTATCTCGGGTCCCAACCGGCAAAATCAACTTCCAGACAAGGTCACCCTCCGAAAAATCTTTGGGCACTACTTTCTTATTATAATGCCAGACAATTCGCTCCATATCCCGAGTAACTTTTGCAAGAGCTCGTAACCGTGATTGAACCAGATCCTCCCTTTCATCGGCCATAAGGTTATAATACTCATCGGCTGTTAAAGTATCTTGCAGCTCCGTTCTTCTTGAGCCGATTCTAATCTCCCATGGCAAAACGGCTTCATGACCATAAACGAGTTTATAAGGAGGAACATGTATCGATCCATGACATGCCATCCGATATGACCACAACGCTTCAGCTAACCGAGTATGCCACTGCCGAGGATAATCGGAAATCTTCCTATCAACTTGATCAAGCTCTTATTAGACGCCTCGGCTTGCCCATTAGCTTGTGCATAATATGGTGAAGAATTCAATAATTTAACTCTCATACTATCGGCAAACTGAACAAACTCATCAGATACGAAAATTGAACCCTGGTCGGTTGTAATAGTTTGAGGGATACCAAATCGATAGATTATATGCTCTTAAACAAATTGTATAGCATCTCCAGAATCAACTTTCTTTAAAGGAATCGCCTCGACCCACTTGGTAAAATAATCTGTTGCCACCAATATAAACTTGTGTCCTTTACTCGATGGTGGACTAATCATGCCGATCATATCAATTCCCCAGCCTCTAAAAGGCCATGGTTTAATAATAGGATTCATAGCCAATGCCGGCGCTCTTTGGATCGCTCCAAACTTCTGACAATCTTGACAACCTTTATAATATCTGAAACAATCCTCCAGCATCGTCGGCCAAAAATACCCGGCACGTCGAAGCAACCACTTCATTTTATGAGCCGACTGATGAGTGCCACAAATCCCTTCATGAACTTCGTCGATTGCAACTTTTGCCTGATCAGCACTCAAACATTTAAGCAATACCCCATCAATCGTCCGATAATAAAGATCATCATCCAATAAGGTATATTTCAAAGCCTTGTAACGCAATTTCCGCGAAGCCGATTGAGATGGATTTTGTAAGTATTGAAACACATCGTATCTCCAATCATCGGCTGTAACCGTAGCAATCTCTATCTCAATATCTTTTGTCATCGGCTTGTATCCCGACGCCCCTTGAGCCAAGTCATTAGCTTACATATTCTGTTCTCGAGATATGTGCTTCAAAGTCACTAGCCGAAACTCATTCATCAACTCCAGCATTTTTTGTGGTAAATTATCAGCGTATCATCCTTGCACTCATACTCTCCTGCCAATTGACTAATTACCAACAACGAGTCACCCATAATTTCAATAGCATCGGCTTCAACTTCCTGAAGTAACTGCAATCCTTTCAAAATTGCCTCATATTCAGCCTGATTATTAGTCACATGATGTTTAATAGCATAAGCAAACTCAAAACTTGCCCCCCAAGGCGAAATTACAACCAAGCCAATACCACAACCATGAGCGCATACAGATCCATCAAAGAACAATGTCCAAGGCATAATGTCAACCAAGCCGGTTGAATCATCACGGTGATCCACAATAAAATCGGCTACAGCCTGTCCCTTAATCGCCTTTGGTGACTCGTACCGAAGATCAAACTCTGTTAAGGAAAATATCCACTTGCCGATTCTCCCTTTCAAAATCGGAGCCGATAGCATGTACTTGATTACATCGGCTTTGCATACCACAGTACATTCATTGGACAATAGGTAATGCCTTAACTTGGTGCAAGAGAAATATAAGCACAAGCACAATTTTTCAACAGGAGAGTACCTCGTTTCTGCATCCAAGAGCCGACGACTTAAATAGAATACTGCCCTTTCTTTTCCCTCAAGCTCTTGAATCAACACCAAACCAATCGACTTGTCACCAGCTGATAAGTATAACCTGAAAGGTACCTCTTTTTGTGGAGGAATTAAAACTAGTGGGGAACTAAGATATTCCTTGATATTATCCAAAGCTTTCTGTTGCTCTGCCCCCAAGTAAATTGCTGATCGGCCTTCAACTTTAATAACGGTGTAAAGGGCTCTAATCTTCCAGATAAATTAGAAATAAATCTCCTGACGAAATTTATCTTGCTGATCAACTTCTGTAACTTCTTCTTGTCCTCTGGAGGTTGAATCTTTTGAATAGCATTAATACTCCTCTAAGCAATCTCAATCCCCCTTTCATGAACAAGAAATCCCAAGAACTGGCCAGCCGATACACCAAAAGCACACTTTGTCGGATTCATCTTCGAGCCATATTTCCTGGTTCTTTCGAAAACTTTCCTCAAATCGGCTATATGGTCTTCTATTTCTTTAGATTTAACAACCACATCATCAATATAGACTTCAACCAACCAGCCGATCAAATCATGATATATATAATTCATAGCTCTTTGATACGTAGCTCCAGCACTCTTTTAAGCCGAAAGTCATTACAACCCACTCAAATAAGCCGATTGCACCAGGACACCTGAAAGCTGTCTTATGGATATCTTCTTCGGCCATGAAAATCTGATTATATCCCGCGTTTCCATCCATAAAACTTAATATTTTATGCCCTGAAGCAGCATCAACCAACTGATCGGCCACTGGCATCGGATATTCGTCCTTCGGGGTAGCTTTATTCAAATCTCTACAATCAATGCACACCCTCACCTTGCCGTTTTTCTTGACAGGAACTATACTAGAAACCCATTCAGCATATCGGCAAGGACGAATAAAACCCGCATCATACAAACGTTTGATTTCAGCATTGACAGGTTCAAGCATATTGGCTTTGCATCTCCTCGGAGGCTGCTGGTGTGGTTTAATCCCCGGTTTGAGAGGTAGTCGATGCTCAACGATTGATTGGCTGAGTCCTGGCATCTCATAATATTCCCAAGCGAAGCAATCTCTAAATTCTTTTAAAAGCTCTATCAGCTTGGTCTTAAACTCTGAAGATAAATTCTTGCTAAAGAATGTCGGCCTCGATCGATCGCCTGGACCTATATCCACCTCCTCTAAATCATCAGCCGACATGAAACCTTGACCTTGCTTGTCATCAAGATCATGTACTGCGTCCTTATTGTAGACGTTTGAACCCTCCACGACGCCCTCAAAGTAACAGCTTGGGCTCTCCATCTTCAATCGACTGTATATCAGAATCGGACACCTTTAGAAAATCCCCATCCCAAACTTTTCCAGACAGACAATCAAGGCCATCCATCTCCCAAAAAGCTAAATCAGCACTAGTAACATTAACTGACCTGTCGGCTGGCACAATCTCAACTTTGTCGCCTTGCCATTGAATCAAGCATTGGTGCATGGTCGAAGGAACACAACAATTGGCATGAATCCAATCCCTTCCAAGTAACAAGCTGTAAGACCCTTTCCCATCAATGACAAAAAATGTGGTAGGAATAGTTTTACTGCCGACGGTCATTTCCACGTTCAAAACACCCTTTGTTCCTAATGGATTGCCACCAAAATCTTTGAGCACCATGTTTGTCTTGATGAGATCCTCGGTATTTCTACCCAATTTCCTGAATGTAGCGTAAGGCATTAAATTTACCGCAGCCCCACCGTCGACCATTATCTTAGACATCGGTTTCCAATTGACATAACCATTTATATACAATGGCTTAAGGTGCCGATTCTCTGTCCCCTCAGGCTTTTCAAAAACAGCCTATTCTGGTGATAGAACTAACTTAGCCGATTCCTCTTCCACTTCGTCGACATCGGCCTGATCAATCCCAAATTCGGCTGGCAGAGTAAAAACCATGTTAATTGACGCTGTTACCACACCTTTCCCTTTCGCCAACCTCTCTGCCTCATCGGCTATGACATCATCGGCTCCAGAAGCCTGACGCTTGATACGCCACTCCTGCCTCGGTTTCACCTTCCTCAGCCGATGATCAATTTCTTGCTCGACCTCCTGAAAGCGTTCCCTGTTCCTCAATCTCTGCACCCTTCTCTTCTGATTCTTCGTAAAAATACCAGAAGGACACCACTGAGTTTTCCCATCCTCGCCATCCTCCAAGTAACTATGTTGATTTACCAGGCCCAACCTTTGATGAACAGGGACTCTTGTTTGCTTCAGCCAATTGCTTCCATTGTATGATCGGCTCGAACTTTCCGCAACATCACCGCATCCAGGACAATCCTCAACAGTTGGTAACCTCATACCCTCATTCCAGCAGAACCTAAAAAATTCACAACCCCAATAAGGATCGAAACTACCATCATCCTCTTCATAACACCTCTCTTGTTGCTTGTCGAATTTTCTTTGATACTTATTTATAACCCTGGTCGAATTCATCTGAAAACCTTTCGTACGTCTTGCATCGGCTGTTCGGCCAGCTGTGTGCACCATGTTAACCGGAAAAGGATTACCATCAACCTTCATCGGCCGCTTGGAATCATCAAACTTAATCTTGCCTCCCTCAATAGCCACCTGAATCTGTTGTCTGAAAACTTTACAATCGTTAGTAGAATGAGATCCATAATTATGCCATTTGCAATATCTCTTCTTGCCCAATTCCTCAGCCGATGGAATCGTATGACCAGGAGGAAGCTGGATTTGCTTTTCTCGAAGGAGCAGATCAAAAATTTTGTTAGCTTTGGTAATATCAAAATCATACCTCTCTTCTTTCCCAGAGTTCTTTACCCACTGGCATGGTATAACTTTCTTACTCCTTACCCATTCAGCTGCAGCTATCTCAGAGTCATCGTCATCATCATCCAACCCATACACATAAGGACACACATGATTAACCTTCTTAGAGTTCTTCCTAGCTTCCGCAAACCTCTGTTCATGCAATGTTACCTTCTGTATAAGATGTGACAAACTATCAAAGTCTTCAGATGAGAATTTCTCCTTAATTGGACCAATCATGCCCTGAAAGGCTAAATCGGCCAATTGAGAATCAGTCAAACTTAAGCTGAATCACTTATTCCTCATTTCCCTGAATCTCTGAATATACTCATGCACGGGTTCGTTATGCCTCTGCTTAATCGCGGTCAAATCGGATAATTTCATCTCATGAACTCCGCTGTAGAAATAGCTGTGAAATTGTTTCTCCAAGTCGACCCAGCTGTTTATTGACCCATATGGCAAGGAAGAAAACCAAGCAAAAGCCGATCCAGACAAGGACAACCAGAATAGCCTAACTCTCAGAGCGTCTACAGCCGATGCCTCACCACATTGAGCTAAAAATCGGCTAATGTGTTCATAAGTTGACACACCATCTTGACCCGAAAACTTGGAGAAATCTGGAACTTTAAATCGGTTAGGAAGAGGAACTCTTTCAAATCACTCAGGGTAAGGTTGCCGATACAAGTTTCCAGTGTCCTTTGGTTTAAGCCCAAACTGTTCCCTCATCACATCAGCAATCACATTGGCCCATGGTCGTTGCTGAGCTGCTCCTTGCGATTGTTGTTGTGTCGGCTTGAACTGATTATACTGAGGAGTGAACTGAGGTTGAGCTAGCCCCCCTTGCTGATACTGGACTTGTGGGGAAGAAGGTCGATACTGATAACTCAAATTGCCCCCTTGATAATTCTGGTAATTCGGCTGAATATTTTGCACCAAATACTCAGGTACAATTTGAGGCATCACCGTACCATCTGGCTGCACATGATGAACCAAATGCTCTGGAACAATCTGATTCAGGGCGTGTCCAGCCGACTGTCCAGCCGATTGATTCATCAAGCCTTGCTGTGGAATCGGCTAGATAGTTTGCTGTCCTGATAGCGCCTGTTGAGTCGGCTGTGCAACCTGGTGTCTTGGCGGTGTTTGATAAATCGGCTGTTGCTGTACTGGATCAACAATAGGTTGAGGGGGTAAAAACATAGCAGCAACCTGGTCTTGTGTCAGCCGATTTGTCACCTGCCCACTATGCTGTGGCTGCTCCCTCATCAACAACCGAGGATTAATCGGTTATCCTGGTGCCGATGCTGTTGGAGCAGGTAAAGGAGTTAATGGCGGTACTGTCGGCTGAGCTGATGATGCAATGGGAGGAACTGCTTGAACAGATGACTAAGTGCCGGTAATCAAAGGCCGATAATTTGGAAAAACGCCTCCCTGCAAATAAACTGGGCCTGCAGCCTGATGCTCGGCTATTGATCCATCGGCTATTGACTTCATCAAGTTTGACAAAGTGTTAACTAACACCCCAGACTGATTGATCAAAGCGTTGTGCACGGCATAATCCACTCGATCTTGAAAGTTGTTGAAGAAACCCTGTGCTATTTCGCCGTCTTGATTAAGATTTCCTCCTTGCAGCCCATGAACACCATCACCTTGAACTCCACGTACCTCTTGAGAGTTGTCACCCTGAGTCTTGTAAGCCGAGCCATCGGTAGCACCTTTGTCGCTTGGTTGAGCCGATTCTGAGGCTTTCTTCCCTTTTCCTTCCTTAGAAGTACTAGTCTCAGGCTCATCAGGAACTATCTTTACTTTGTATTTCTGAACGAATGTTCCCTTGCGAGCCTGCATAAATGAGTTTAAGAATTGATATCGCGCTTGTTGCATCATTGCTTCAAAATCCTTCTTCTGATCAGGTGTGAACTTTTCCGGATCAATAGCCACTACATTTCCTTCATTGATTTCCCCCAAGCCTAGCCTCTGGATTTTTTCCTTAACAGCCCCTGGGCTAGCCGAGGATGGTGAAGGTGGCAGCTTCTCAACCATGAGGAAAATTGTCTCCCGACTTCTAATCGGTCCCACCGGGCGTGCCAAAAACGTGTTGACAGAGAACACGAGGCCTGGGAGATCTGCTTAACTCCAGTGCAGGTCCAAAACTCGCCTTCGGGTGTGTAAGCGTGCCAGTTGATTTGATCCTGCAATCAACAAGAAATAGAGACAAAGAAACCGTAATTAATCCTATAAACGATAGCCGATCGGCTAGATGCCGATGACATATCATTTATCTCTGAGCCGATGTCATATATGTATCGATCGGCATTCATGAACAAATAAGAAGGAACTAAATCTACTCGATCGGCTGTAGATATTAATAATACATGCTTCCTATATCGATATATACTTAAATCAAGTGATTGGGATAGATCGGACGCCATGCCGAGACAGTATAAGTCACTTAGATCGAAATATATATTAATAATGGAACTATATACATTCATAGCATAGCCGATCAGATAGATCTAGCATGTATCGACTAATACTCCGATACCACTCTATATTAAGATATTAAAGCAAGTAGAATATATCAAACAAAAGCCTAATATACTTAAATGCAACAAGATCTTAATGTAAAGGGCGGATTTAACATGTCAATCATGTATATAGTATAAAAGTAGTTAAATCAGGTAAGATCCCACCATTTACTCTAATGTCCTTATAACATAGATGCTAAAAACGACAGGGCTAATAGTTAGGATTGACTTCTTAGTTCAATAACCATACAACGGATAATGTGACATCACACAAGCATATGTATGTAAAATCATAATATTACAATCTCGTTGATAATTCATTAAACATGATATGTCTACACAAAAATGTTGACCAGATTCAACAAAATTCCTTGCACCAAAAGCTATACAGTACCCCCAAGCACACCATAATTGTCAACGGGACAGAGCCCTCAACTTGAACTGCAGCAGTCAAGAAATTTCTATGATCCAATGTATATAATATAAACCGGCACATTTACAGATCATCTTGGTAGGGTTACTATACAAGCTAGACCGAGCTGAGCTGAGCCGAGCCGAGCCAAGCCGAGCGGAGCGGAGCGGGCTCGGTATCCAGCCCTAGTTACTATTGTTTGCTTAACATATTTTTTATCAAATAGATCTACCATCGATAGGATTTTTTTTCTAGCGAACTGAATGTGATTGATTCTGGTTGCAGTACCTCTCAAAACAATTTTGTTTGACAATAATGGAGAGAAATTGGTACAATTACAACTCCATCAAAGAAGTCAAAATCACAGCGAATTTTCAGACGCGAAACAACCTCAGAAACGGCCATAAAATTATCCAAATAATATGGTCAACAATAATCTTAC